>CM065641.1:5299101-5962683 GCA_033220585.1 Dipteronia sinensis | reverse complement strand
CGATGGGTCTTATCTGATGAGAAGGCCTGAACATATCTGTTAGCTGCTATGACAGACGTACTTGTCACAAAGCACGAAGCAATGACTACAGCATTCAAAATTATGGAGTCATTACAAGCTATGTTCGGGCAGCCCTCCGAGCAAAAGCGACACGAAGCTGTTCGTTCCGCTATGCTCACTCGCATGAAGGAAGGTACATCAGTTCGGGAACATGTCCTGAGCATGATGTCCTACTTCAACACGGCAGAAGTCAATGGCAGGGCCATTGACGAACCCAGTCAAGTGAGCATCATACTGACGACTCTTCCGAAGAGTTTCGATCAGTTTAAGAACAACTACGGGATGAACAAGTTAAGGTTTAGTCTCACACAGTTGCTCAATGAGCTCACTACTTTTGATTCCTTGACCAAGGACAGCAAAAGTAAGACCGGTGAGGCAAATGTTGCCGAACCATCTTCCTCTAATAATAAGAAGAGGAAGAGGTCTGCTGGAAAGGCGAAGGGTAAGCCCAAACCTAAGAAGGCCCAAAGCAAAAAAGAAGGGCACCTCCACCGACCAAGACAAAGGAAAATGTTTCCATTGTAACAAGGTCGGGCACTGGAAGAGGAACTGTCCTCAGTAGCTGGAGGAGGTAGCCAAGAAGAAGAAGAAAGGTAAATATGATTTACTTGTTCTTGAATCTTGTTTAGTGGAAGATGATTCTTCACCTTGGATTGTTGATTCGGGGGCCACTAACCATGTTTGTTCTTCTTTGCAGTGGACTGATTCTTGGACACAACTAGAGGAGGGAGCCTTCTCCATACGTGTGGGGTCGGGGGATGTCGTGTCGGCCAAAGCAGTGGGAGCAATAAGATTGCAATTTTGTAATAATAATAGTTTTTTATTATTGAACAATGTTTTTTATATTCCTGGATTTATACGGAATTTGAATTCCGTTTCTAAGTTGTTAGAACAATTATATTCTGTTTCTTTTAATAATAAGTTTGTTATTATTGGAAAGAATGGTGTGAATATTTGTTCAGGAATTAATGAAAACAATTTGTATGTGTTAAGACCGTTAATACATACTACACTGCTTAACACCAAAATGTTTAAGGTTGAAAAACCTAAAACTAAACGACATAAGATTTCTCCTGATAATGACACGTATCTTTGGCATCTAAGGCTTGGTCATATCAACCTTGACCGGATAGACAGACTAGTAAAAAGTGGACATTTAAGTGAGTTAAAGGTTGGCACCTTACCTGTCTGCGAATCCTGTTTAGAAGGTAAGATGACTAAGAGACCTTTTACTGGAAAAGGGCTTAGAGCTATAGAGCCACTAGAACTCATACATACAGACGTCTGCGGACCGATGAATGTTAGAGCTAGGGGCGGCTATGAGTATTATGTCACCTTTATAGATGACTACTCGAGATACGGATATGTCTACGTAATGCAACGAAAGTCGGAAACATTTGAAAAGTTCAAAGAATTCCGAGCTGAAGTTGAGAATCAATTAGGTAGGACTATCAAGTCACTACGATCAGATCGTGGAGGTGAGTACCTTGACCAAGAGTTTGAAGACTTCATGGTCGAGCATGGGATAGTTTCCCAACTCACAGCTCCTGGTACATCTCGGGGCTTGGACAATATGAGCGCTCTCCTAATTCCGTGAGGAAATAGGATTTATTGTTCATTAGAGAATCAACGGTACTTAAAGGATATATGTAATAAGAGGGGTATAACGGACATTATGACTCAGCTCTAATTATGAACTACTGTGGAGGATCACACCATGTGTAATAGCTATATCGATGGACACCGAGTTGTATCGGTCTGTGTAAAAACGTTTGCAGTTGAGAGAGTGCAGCTTCGGGTTTTTAGTGGAATAACTACGGAGTTAATAATCAAGGAATATTAATTAAAGAGTTTAATTAATAATTCTGAGGATTATTGGAGCTCAAAATACTGTAGGTCCATTAGGTCCCCTTGCTAGCCCGATCGACTTAGGTAACAAGGGTCACGGTTAATTAATTGGATTATCCAATTAATTGTGTTACGAAAGTGACAAGTATTTATTCGGGAAATAATTGAATAATGAGATTATTTAATTAATGAATAATGGTGATTAAATAATAAGATTATTTAATTTTGTTATTAATCACTAAATGGAGGATGTTAGTTGATATTTGATTTTAAATAGAATAAGATAATATGATTATTTTATTTTATTAAATTAAATATTTGAAATTGAATTTAAAATGTTTAAATTCAAAATAAATATTTAATTATCTTTTAAAATCTAAAGAGATATCAATTACAGAGTTTTAGTTATAATATATATATATATGATATATATATTGATAACAAAAATATAGCACACAAAGGATATACACAAGTGTTTGTATATGATACAAACTCATTATGCATAAAGAAAAACAAAAAAGAGAAACAAGTGATTGCTGTCCGTGAATCAATCAAAAGAAAAAAAAAGGAGCAAATAGTACGGGTACTATTGAAACAAAGAAAAATAAATTTAATATTTTTTTTCTTTTAAACAACTAGAATTGTTCTAGTTTGTGTATTCTCTTGGAAGAAAAAGTTTCTTCTTCGTTTCTCTACATCCTCCTAAGTTCCTGAGTACGTGACGCGCCTACACGCAGTTACCCGTTCCGGGAATAGCTAGGAAGATCAGTGGTACAGATCAGGAGCATATCGTGAAGTGAAGGAGCCTACAAACGTTGGTAAGGTTCTAAATTTTTTTTAATATATTGATTACAATTTCCTGTGTTTACATATTGTACGTATTAGTTCTGGAAAAAGAATTGCGATCCTAAGTTCACTGGTCCCAGATCGTTTATGATCTGTATAAAAATTTTAAAACCTATTTCCACTGCGTTACCAGTGAACGGGGTTCCAACATCTTTAGCCCACTATACCACTTTCGCGCATCACCGGAGAGCGCCAGAGGGAAGACCCTGCATTTGATAGTGTCAGTTGCCCCCCTGCATGTTCATCAAGTCAAGGTATGTGTCGAGGTGATCCTCGGGGTCCTCGGTGCCGGTAAAGCCGCACATGTCCTTTCGTGGCAATCTGAAGTTTGTTGGCACTGCCGTGGTGGTGATCTTGTCAGTAAACGGGCTCTCCCGGTGTCGGTTACGTCCGCGATTACCAAGGTTAATTTGATCTTGTATTTTCGCGAGCTGGTCTTGAAGGATACGGAAGGCTTCGGGGTCGGCCAAGGTGTTTCGTTCAGTGTCGAAGTTAAGTTGCTCCACTCTCTCACACAGTTCCTGCTGGTGCCTTATCCGTCGAGGCATTTCTTCCTAGACATGGCCGTCGCGCTCCTCTTTGTTGCGGGTAGTCCCCGCCACTCTTTGTGGCTGCTGTAAATTCATGTGTTTACCTGGGTTTGGTTGGAATTGCGTGGTATGCAGATAGTTCCTCCTGCCACCCCCCCCCCCCCCCCCCCCGCCGGAGGGTTTCAGGTATTTCCTTCTTCCGCACGGGAGTTGACCTCGTCTGAGTCTCCTTGGTGTCCCCCACCGCCAACTACGTTGATCACCCTGGTAACATTCTGCGCCAGCGTGTCCAATCGGCTGGTAATCCCACGTATTACTAGATCGTCTGCCTGCGGGAAAAGTTGGTGAGTTTGGTGCGGGACGTACAACGGTGGAGGACCTGCCGGGAAGTAGGGGTTATGGAACCCCGGAAGATAATACGATGGGTGTCCGTGGAATCTGGGCTGGAACCCTGACTGGTATCCTGGCTGATACCCTGGTTGGTACCCCGGCTGGTACCCTGGCTGGTACCCTGGGGGCACATATTGCGTCTGATACGGATAGTACCCGTAACCAGAGTTCTGGGGCGTTGGCGGGATAGCTGGCCCCGTGTGCATAGGGGGTTGATAAGGGAGATGATGCGGTTCAGGCTGCTGTCCTTGCTGAGCCTCGTTTGGTTCTTGGCCTCCTAGGGGTTGGAGTCCTAAATAGAGGTTGGGGTCTTAAACCCCCCCCAGTTCGGATTCATTTATGATGCAAAGGTGCTGGACACACCCCTCCTTCTAGCGCCAACTGTTAGATGTAAAGATGTGTCTCAGGTTGAATGCCTGAAAGACGGTCTGAACCAGACTAATGATATTGATCGGATACAATTTACAAGATTACAGACTAATGGAACAAGTCCCGATTAGTGTTCCTTAATACCTCTTTTCCTAAAATTTTGCCAAAAGCCCCTATTTGGTACAAGTAGTGGGGTATATATAGGCTTGACTTCTGACACAGGTGCCTTTTTGTCTACCTGCGATTGGCTGGATGGTGACAGGTGTTTCTGGCGTGTCAGAAGTATGTCGCGCACGCAGCTAACCTCCGATGGTCGAGGCAGATGGTCAGGTATCCGATCCTTCATTCGAGAGGCTTCAGCCACATTCGATGGATCTATGTCTTTGGATGACGTGGTGCGGTAACTCTTTTGGTTCGGTGTCCGTATGGTATCAGAGAGGTCTAACACATATAAATATATATATATATATATCTCATAATAATATTAATATAATTGTTTAAAATCCTAGAACTGTTGTCTCCTCCATTATAGACATAGATGGAAAAAAATGTAAACATAGAAGAGGCAAGAGAGTAAAACAGAATGACTGGAAATGGATTGTTGGGTCTCTGTGCAGGCTTATCTTCTCTGACTTGACTCTATACAGCAGAGAGAAAGAGAGTAAAATCTCTATTCATTTTTGCTTGTTTCTCTTCAACTTAAATACTTCCCATAAACTAAGGGAGCGTTCGGTATTTTTTTTGAAATGTGTTTTTTGTTTTTTGAGTCACAACAACAGGAAAAACCTGTTCGGTGGGATGATTTCAAAAAACAAGATTAGAAAACAATGAGAACGGTTCTCAGTTTTAATGAACAAACAAGTGTAAAGACTGAGAACAACAATTTATCATTCTCACCACTCTTGTTCTCAGTATTCCTACCACAGACTCGTCAAGATATTTGAAGACTTTTTTTTAACAATTAAATTTACTCAAACCAAATCCATCTCTTGGATCTTTGTGTATCTACACCAAAAAGAATATTAAGAAAAAAAGTACAAATCTAAAAACCAAAAAAAAAAATTTTAAATAAAAAAAAGAATCTGTTTGAGATTAAATCTGGATCTATATCAGATCCATCTATTGGATCTTCATGAAGAACCCAGCACTGCCACCATCCCCCGCCGCCGTAACCATCCCCTGCCGCCATCAAACCTAGCACTGTCACCACCAGCACCAATCGTAACCATCATCTTCAACCGACTGAGAAAATGGCAAACATGGCACATGGCACCATCACCACACTTTGAATGGGTGATCGGGCCAACCACAAGTAATCAACACAACAGCTCTCATTGTCGCTCTGCACTACCACCTCCAGATTATGGTTATTTCAGGATAATCTAACACCACCACCATCCCACCAGATGAAATAGAGATAGATGAATTCCCAGGAAATTAAGAAAGAAGAATCTCGTTTTTTTGTTTCAAATTTTGATTTTTAGAGGAGTGAAGAAGATCAAAATTTGAGGAAAAAAACCCCTATATTCTGGTAGCTTGTTTGGCACTAGAAGACTTAACAAACCTAAGATAGTCGAGTTAAATTAGGAGACCAGTGCTAGGGAAAATTGAAGAAAGAAAAAGAGATCTGAGAGTGAGAGAGAAGAAGATATGGACAAAAGTCAGAGAGAAAAAGGGAAAAAGATGAGTTCTAGAGAATTCTATATATATTATAGTATATATTAATACATAAATCTATTAAAAGATGAGAGTTGTAATTTTATACGAATAATTCAGATTGGTTAAATTTCAAGTAAATGAGAAATTTTAAAAATTATTATCACTAAAATTTTAGATAATACAATGTTGAAAATGATTTTTAAAAACATTCTACCAGACACGTTTTTTATGTTTTGATTCTCTAAATATCGTTTTCAACCATTGTTACCAGACGCATTTTCGAATCTGAAAATCCAAAAATCAAATTTTCAACAACAAATTTGATTTTAATTTTAAATATTTTATTATTTATTTATTTATAATATTTTTAGAAAATTAAAGGAAAGGGCATATTTGGAAATATGTTGGGTGTTCTTACAAAATTTCATATTTTAAAATTTTTAATGGTGTATATATATAAAAGGAGGTGTACATACAGTTTTTAAGGGATGTAAATATCGTCACTCTAATTATTATTATTATTTTAAGGGCAAATTACATTGAACCCCTTGAGATTTGGACAAATTACACTTAGCTGGAAATGTTTCTTTATTATACATTAACACCCATAAAACTTATATTTAACTTTACAAATGCATAAAATGCCCCTAGTTATATTATTTTATACTTTAATTTTTTTATCTTTTAACCAAAAACTTTATAAACTTTAATAAAAATAAAAAAATTAAATAAAAATATGATTAATTAAAGAACTAATTACACCAACCTCCCCTGAGGTTTGCTCTATTTCACAAGGAAATAACTTTATAGTTAATTGACACTCACCTCCCCTGCCGTTAGTCAACGGCCGTCAGACTTAACCTTTGACCTTATAAGATCATGTAAAAGTCCAAAATACCCCTAAATATGTCTATTTACTTTTATAACCCTAGAAAAAGACAAAAACTATTTTTTTAAAAAACCAAACAAAGTCCTTTTATTAAAAGAAAATTAAAAACTGTAAAATCTCATGTTCATGAAATTGAACATGATCTCAAACAAGATATGGAACCCCAATTCTATAACCCACTTCTGCCACCAAACAAAACCCACCATCAACCACCGCCGGCAGCCAACAAAACCCAAACGCAACACCCACCATTCCCAAAATCAACAACCATTCTGAAAACCAACCACCACCACCACCGGCGGCCAAAAAAAACTCGCACCTAAACACAACCACACCAACCATAAAAACAAGAACGAACACTCAAATTCAACCCACCATTCCGGCTGCCAAACAAAACCCAAACTCACACAACCACTAACAGTCTAAGATCCTACCCACCGACGATCTACTCTCAGTAGAGGAGATCGGCCTCCATTCCTCATCGGCGCCAACCAAAACAATTAGAAATGGGAGGGAACTGATGGTGGTGGTTTGGGTGTGGATTTGGTGAATCTGAAAAATTTTCCAGATTTGAAGATATTTGGAAAATTTTCCATATTTCAATTTTTTTCTTTTTAAAATTTTTGCTTTTATTTTTTTTAATGAGTCTGATATGTACAGTATATAAGTTATTAAAGGACGAAATTACCCTTCCTCACACGGTCAATTGTTAGATTAAACTTTTGTTGACTGACGACAGGGGAGGTGGATGTCAATTAACGATAAAGTTATTTTCGTGTGAAATAGAGCAAACCTCAGGGGAGGTTGGTGTAATTAGTTCTTAATTAAATAAATAAATAGTTAAAAATATTAAATAAATAAATAGTTAAAAAAATTAGATAATATAAAAAATTAAATAAAAATAGTTTTAAAAAATAAAATAAATAAACAGTTTAAAAAAATTAAATAAATAAATAGTTTCAAAAAATGAATAAACAAATAAAAAAAATTTAAAAACATTAATTTTTTAAGGGTATCCATTAATAGGGACAAGAAAAGCTCTAAATATCCAAACTTATTTATTTTTATTTTTTTTAAACTTTTTTTTAGAATATTTAATTTTTATTTTTTTAAACTATTTATTTATTTATTTATTTTTAAAATTATTTATTTATTTAATTTTTTTAAAAACTATTTATTTATTTAATGTTTTTAAACTATTTATTTATTTAATAAATCATATCTTTTATTTATTTTTTATTTTATTATAGTTTTTAAAGTTTTTTGTTAAAAGATTAAAAAAAAAGTATAAAATAATATAACTAGGGGCATTTTAGGTATTTTTAAAGTCAAATTTAGGTCATAGGGGTGTTAGGGTAAAATAAAGAAATATTTCCATCTAAGTGTAACTTACCCAAACCTCAAAAGGTCCAGTCCAATTTGACTTTGTTTTAATAACTCTTCCGCGTGGCACTATTCCATTGGTCTGTCTCACCGGTCACCACCAAGAGACGGATCATGGAAGACTTTCTCATTTCATTACCTGACAGTCCCATACTCCCATGTGCATATCATTAAATTAAAGTATGTACCGGCAATAATTCATGACAGTCCCATACTCACATGTGCATATCACAAATTAAAGTATGTATTGGCAATAATTCAGTGCTATGTTATGTTCTTTTTCTTGCTGTGAATCAACAAGAATAGATAAGAGATAATAGAAATTTAGAGAGAGAGGCAATTGATTATCTGGAAGCTAAGAATCAATGGAAACAAAAGAAATATCGCTTGATCATACAACCCTGGCAGTTCCTTTTGTTCAGGAATTGGTAAAGAAGCCATTGACAAGTGTTCCACCACGTTATGTTCATCCTGATCAAGACCCTCCAATCATATTTCTCGACTCTTCTTCGCCACAAGTCCCCGTCATCGATATGCAAAGATTAGTCTCTGAAGATTTCATGGACTCTGAGCTTCAAAAGTTGGACCAAGCATGTAGAGAATGGGGTTTTTTCCAGGTTTGTTTAATTACTCCTTGGGGAGGATTGATAACCTTTTATAAAAAAATAAAAATTAAAGATTAATAGAGTAGTTGGCTGCAAGCCTACTATTCTCTTTTTCAGTTTTTTCTATACACGGTCACATCAACAATCAATATCTCTCTTACTGGTTCCTACCCTCTCTCTCCCTCTCTCACACCGATTCTATATTTCTATTTCTATATCTGTCTCACATATTCCAATTCACTCTCTCCCTCTCCCTCCCTCAAATCTAAATTCTTTCTCTTCCTCGTTAATAATTCTCTCATTATCTTTTCAAAAGTTTTAATTATAAAATTAAATATTTATTCGATTCAATTCTTTTTATCTGTTAAAATTTATTTTTTCTAATTAAAAAGTTAAGGTTTTAGATTTATTATTCATTATTTTAAATTAGTATTTTATTATTTTTTATATAAATTTATTTTACTATTACAATTTTACATTTTAATCAAATTGTTTAATAATTTTGTAATACAGTCAAAGCTCACTTCCTATTAATTTTTAATTATATATATAATTTTATTTTAATCTAACCTAACAAAAAAATCCTGCGTACGACCCTATTACTCCCATTCAAGGTTTAATTTGTTTGATTGAAATTGTTTGTTTGTTTATTGCAATAATTAGTTAAGAATATTAAGATGAAAATGATATATGCAGTTGATAAACCATGAAGTGAGCAGTAGCTTGGTGGAAAAAGTGAAATTGGAGACTGAAAAATTCTTCAAGCTGCCAATGGAAGAGAAGATAAAGTACGGACAACTAGAAGGAGATGTGGAGGGATATGGGAACGTGTTTGTTGGGTCTGAGGATCCGAAACTTCATTGGAGGGACATTCTCTATTTCACTATTTCCCCACCTCATTTGAGGAAACCACACCTGTTTCCCAAGCTCCCTCCCTCCTTCAGGTTTTCTCTCTCTCTCTCTCTCTCAATAATTGCACAGATTTATTTGAGTTTTGAAAATTAGCTTATTAGATTAGGTTTGGTTTAGTTTATAAATGACCAAATTGATTAACTATTTGTATGGTTTCGTTATAGTTAAAACCAAACCAAACTAACAGATGTCCACACCTATCAAAAGATAAAAGATATTCGAAATACTAATATTTTGTTTGAAAATCTCAGGAAAAAAATAAGACAATGATTTCTATCAGCTATATCGATTAAAGGTTGATTTGGTGATCAATGGTAAATTAGATAACAAATCACCTAATCTATCATTTGGAAAAAAATTGAGCAATAGGGGAAACAGTTGTATAATGAGAATTATAGTACAAATTATTAAATTAACTAATAATTAGCCCATATATTTTGGTAAAAAACTTTACGTAAAATATATCCTATATAACTAAAAGGGTCCTTTAAATTTATATCATTTTTTGGAGAGGTATTTTTGAAACCATCACTGTAAATGGTACCAAGTATGGTGATGGACAAAAATACCTATATCTATCACCGACTTATTTACATATCTAATTTTTTTTTTTAGATATGAATATAAGTTTCGCTAGGGTGGAATAAGTCTTGGGTTTGTAGACTTATTTCCACTATACCCGAGACTTATTTCTAGATCTATTTTTTTATTCTATGTTCTTTTTCGTCGACCTCCAATGGAGGTCGAGTTTCTTTCAGCCTTCAATGGAGGTCTTTTCGATCTCCTTCAATGGAGGTGACCTCCATCAATGGAGGTTTTTGAAGAAAAAAAATTAGAGAAAAGAGGAAGAAAGAGAGAATTAAAAAGTTCAAAAAAGAAAAATAAAAGAATACGTTGGAGCATTTTGGACTCACCAAATACTTTGGTATTGTTTTTATAAGAATTATTAACTCGGTGTTATCCCACAACATCAACTCCATTTGGTGCTATGTCCCCATATTCTCTCATTTATAAATATAGATCAAAAGATAACTTCGTGATCATCGGTCTATCATTTGGAATAAAATGATTGTAGAATGAAAATAATTAATGTATCTCCACACAATAATTTTACCAGACTATCTTGATGATTATTTCCATATTAACAAATCTTAATTTTGTTTGAGTTGACCATTCGAAATCCTATAAAAAAAATTTGACAGCATATAACTGCAGAGAGACATTGGAAGCTTACTCGGCTGATTTGAAAAATGTTGTGGCCGAAATTTTGAGGCAAATTAGAAAAAAACTAAGAATGGATGAAACTGAAATGACAGTATTGTTAGAGGGAAAGCAAGTGATGGGCTTTAATTACTATCCGCCATGTCCACAACCAGAACAGGTCATCGGCCTCCCTCCTCATTCTGATTTTGGTGGCATCACCATCCTCCTTGAGGCCAATGATGTACAAGGTCTCCAAATAAAGAAGGATGGATTGTGGATTCCTATTAAATCTCTTCCTAATGCTTTTATGATCAACATTGGGGACACTGTCGAGGTATACGTACTTGTGAATTTTCACTTTTTTTTTTATTATTTGGTAGCTATAGACTCATTATTAGATGAATCGATACAAAGATGTAACTATAAAAACTTGATGATGTTGCAGATATTGACAAATGGAACGTACCGCAGCATTGAACATAGAGCAACAATTAACTCCTTAAAAGAGAGAATATCTGTTGCCACATTTTGCAACCCCAAAATGGATGGAGAAATCGCACCGGCACCAAGCCTTGTAAGCCCAGAAACTCCAGCAATGTTTAAAAGAATTGGAGTTGTAGACTATACCAAAGGACTATATACGAGTAAAATTGATGGAAAAGCACACCTTGATTCCATGAGGATCCAAAATGAACAAGGCAAGAGCAACTGAGTACAACACATCATGATTCATCAATAATATGTACAATAATTATGTTAATATGTGCTTTTAGACCATACGTTAATAGTCGAAGAAAAGACAACTTTTATATAGATTCTGATGTCTTTAATTAGAACATAAGAGTTTACTCTTGATGTTGAAAGTATTAAGATTTAGAGAAGCGAAGTATGATGAAAACTGAAAACTTATTTTCTATTTTTCATTCACTTCACAAAAAACAGAGTACAATATATACCTACACAAGTGTGCTCGTAACTGCTTTCCTGATTATGAGGAAAGTAATATCAACTTGATCAAAGATAATGATCATCACATTTAATTGTAGCTAGTTGACTCTTAGATGGAATATATCTGACATCTAGAACATTTTAGGCAATTTTATCTCGAATGAAATATAAGTGAAGCTCAAAATGATTGGTCCTTGCATGAGAGGTCAGATTGTGAGCTAACAAGGATACACTGTGTTGTCACACCAGAAACTTAATAATTTACAACATTATGATTTTTTTTTTATGAAATGTTACAACTATTACAATAGAACTAACAAGACATGCTAAGATCAAATAATACATGTACAGTCCATATATCTATTTCCACAAACCGGGAGAAAACTCATCACACATACTTGAAAGCAACAGTTAACTCTTTAAAATAGAGGATATCTATTGCCACATTTTGCAACCCCAAAATGGATGGAGAAATCCAACACCAAGCCTTGTGTAGCCACAGAAACTTCAGCAATGTTCAGAAGAATATCGGTTGACTATATGAAAGTAGTGGTGAAAAAAGGGGACGGCCCAGCCCATTTCAGCACGGCCCACCGGGCCCGTTTATGGCGTGCCGTGCCAGACCCGGCCCGTTTTCTTATACTTGGGCTCGTCCCGTTTTCTTATACTTGGGCTCGTCATAGCCGCCCCCCCCCCCCCCCCCCCCCCCCCCCCCCCCCCCCGTGCCATGCCGACGTACAGTGCCGTTCCGGTTCATGGGCCTGACTCGGCTAGCCAAAGGGGCCGACCCATGTCCATTTCAATTTTTTTTACATATTTTGATTTAATTGTCATAACTACTATATTGTCTTAACAATTTAATTTATGTATTTCTAATAGTAATTCATTTATCTTAATTATTATTTTAGTCTAATAAAAAATGCTTATAATAGATTATAGTTACATTTATTATTTTATTTAATGAATTAATTCAAAGAATAAATAAAGATAACAGATTAAAGAAAATAAAAGTAGATAAAAATATGAAATGAAGAATTCTTTATTTATTTCGGACTTTCAGTATTACATATTTATATGCTTGCCCCATTAACCTTACTAAGAAAACTCAATGGGATAAAAAACTTGGTAAGGGAAAAAGAGTGCAATTGTATTACAAGTAAATATACATGTACAACCTAGTTCTGGACATGGTTACTGCTGGAACCCTCATCGACATATAAATTGGAGAAATTTTGAATAAGTTGTTCGCCTACCGTTTTATTTTGCCTCTTTCGAGCATGCTCCCAATCCCGAACGCATATTAATACCTTCACCATCATTGGAGTCAAACAACTTCTTCTTGGTTCAATAATTCATCCACTCGTGCTGAATGCCTGTTTTGAAGACATAGTGGACACGGGGATAACCAATATGTCACATGCTAGGTGTGACAGGACCGGATACCTGTAGCTATAGGTCTTCTACCATAACAACAAATCAAAATTCTCCATGTTTTCGTTGGCATCGAACTGTGCTTCGAGGAACCTATTCAGTTCAGCACCATAAGATGTAGCAGATCGTGTAGTTGAAGAAGAAGAACTTGTTGATTTGTCTTTTTTTCGGCGTTTGAGAATGCTCCAACTTGTCCGCAACGGCTGTGTGTCCGGTTCTGCTGATGGTTCCCTGCCAATGCCGCTGCCAAACCTGCGCTCATAAATACAAAAAACTTCGAACAATTTGTTTCGAATGTCAGTAATCTAGTAGGAATAATCTACTGGCAAATTATTACCAATAAACTCAAGCAAAAATTATAAACCAGATAATTAATTTTATGATCTACTATAACACCTAAGGCATAAAGGAAAGGCATTTCAGACCATTATTTTTTAACTTGGTCTCCATGCATGGCAACAACTGCTAGGCTAAGCATCTTATCTTCCCTATATGTGTTTAACAGTTCAGACATTTTCACAATCTGATGGATTGCCTGGGAAAATATAGGGTAATAGACACCAGAAAAAGCTACAGTGGCATTGTAAAAAAACCTTTAAAAATTCAACAAAAACCCTTATCACATACTAATTGTCTGGGGTCAATGCTTGAGCAGCTAGACGACTACTTTCGGCCAATTTCATGTTATAAAAAATTGAAATAGTTGTATCATATTCCAAACAATTTTGCAGCATTAAGTAAGTAGAGTTCCACCTTACCAGCATATCACTTTGGAATCGTCTGGGTAGGAAACCGTTTAATGTACAATGTCTGCCAAATTCTTGAAATCTTGATTAGAGCTACGTATCCAAGAAATGGCATCTCTGATGCGTTCTATACTATCGCTTACTTCTTTCAAACCAGACTGTACAACTAAATTTATGATATGACATGCACAGCGTTGATGGAAGAAATAACCCCCAGCTTGCGGGATGTTTCAGTAAACAATGCAATAGACCTAGTATTTGCCGATGCATGATTTAATGTGATAGAAAGGATGCGATGAGTTATTTCATAAGTTTCTAAAACATAAAGAATGACAGCAATAGTATTTTCTGCAGTATGTGTAAAATTCATAGGACGAAAACCAAGAATATTTTTTGTTAACCTCTAATCAGAATCTAAATAGTGTCCCGTGACACATAAATAGTCCTATTTGGAACATGTGTTCCAAATATCATAAGTTAATGCAATAGAGACAGTTAGATGATGTAATTCGGCTGTCAAGTCATCTTGTTGGGTTTTAAACAATCTTATTAAATCGTTCCTAGTGGTGGTTCTAGAAACAATTTGCATTTGGGGGTTGTATGCAGATGTGATAAATTCTTGAAAAAAAAAACACAGTTACCAAAATTAATAGGTTGATCAGTTTGTACAATGTATTGTGTCAAGCATTCTCTAGCAAGTGCGACGTCATAATGCCACGTCGTAACAGACCCGTCCAGGTGCCGTTGTAGTTGTGTCTAGGTTGTAGTGTTTACATGTCCGTGTGCATGCATGCATTTTAACATATACCTTCTTAAATGACTGGTTCCACCCCTAATAGTGGTATAATCCTTAGGACAAAACTTACATTCAACTCTGGGGCCGACCGTATCTTCTAAGAGTGTCATTTGTACTACGTCAAAACAGTGTCATACGTTTGATATTAACTTCTTAGACTTGGGACGTGATGTCGGTGTGGAGCCGGAACTAGAAGGTCCCGCTACGGTTTCCGTCGGTCCGGAAAAATCAAAATCATTGTACAGTATGTTCAAACCGTCTGGAAAATAAGGAAGGTTGTGATCCATTTCCTAGGAAAAAAAATATTAACTCATTAGTCATTAATAAATAATAGACATAAAATGATAAATTAACGAACAAAAAATATTAAAATTAATTCCTACAAATTAAAATGATTATTTTAGTAACAAAAATATTAAAATTAACTCCTACACATACAAATGATTATTTTACTAACACAAAATATTAAAATTAACTCCTACACATAAAATGCTTAATTTACTAACAAAAGAATATTAAAATTAACTCTTACACATAAAAATGCTTAATTTACTAACAAAAAATATTAAAATTAACTATTAGACATAAAATCCTTAATTTACTAAAACAAAAATTAAAATTAACTCTTACACATAAAAATGATAAATTTACTAACTAAATTAAATTAACAACTAAAGTATAAACATAAAATGACAAAATTTACTAATTAAACAAACATATTAAAATTAAAACATAAAATTAAATAATAACACTTAAAGAAAAATGTACGTTTGAACTTTGGTGTCTTGGTGGAGCGATTAGAGAATAATTTTTAGATAATAGTAAATTACTAATAAAGTATTATAATAGTATATTAGTAGTGTAGAATAGTAGAGAGAGAGTAAGAATGAAATTATGAAAAATTCAAATTGTGTAGAGAGTTGGAGAATGGAGAGATTGAGAGAATTAGAGAAAGTGAATGAAAAGTGGAATGGGTGGGAGAATTTATAGGAAAATTAGAAAAGTGGGTAAAAATATAAAAGATAGGAGTTAAGGGGGCAAAATGCAATTTTGGTAGGTTTTTTAAAAAATCAACCTTTGGTTGACATCATGGCTGACCTGACGTCAGCCAACGATTGGTTTTTAAAAAAATTAACCATTCGTTTGATTTTTTTTTTAAATACATTCGGCGTGCCGACTGCTAGGCTGGCACGGCGTTCTGTCGTGTCTGGCAGGGCCGGCATGCCCTGCCTGAAACCACGACCCGGCACATGCCAAGCATAGGGGCCGTGCCTGGCATGGCCTGCCTCACTTGCAGGCCGTGTCAGGCACGACTACCATCTTTGGCAGGCCGGCTGGGCCTGGCTCTCCAGGCCCGGTCCATATTTACAACACTATATGAAAGATCTATTTTCAGGTAAAATAGATGGAAAATCATACCTTGATGCCATGTGGATTGAAAATGAACAAGGAAAGAGCAATTGATTACAACACATATGTTAAATGTGTACTCTTAGACCAGATATTATGCCTTAGAGTTTAATCACTCTTGATATAGTGGTGTAAAAAGGGGCCGGCCCGACCCACATCAGCATGGCCCCCAGGCCCGTTTTCCTAAATGGGGGCCCGGCACGGCCCCTCTGTGCCGTGCCGCGTGCCGTGCCGGGCCGGCACGTGGGTCAATTAGGCGGGCCAAATGGGCCGGCCCACATCTAAAATTTTCTTTTTTTTATATTTTAATTTTTTTACATATTATTATTTTAGTATAATAAAAAAATGTTTATAATAATAGATTATAGATACATTTTTTATTTTATTTAATGAATTAATTCAAAGTTTGAACTTTGGTGTCTTGGTGGAGAGATTAGAGAATAATAGTTATATAATAGTAAATTACTAATAAATTATTATAATAGTATATTAGTAGTGTAGAATAGTAGAGAGAGAGAGAGTAAGAATGAAATTAAGAATAATTGAAATTGTATAGAGAGTTTGAGAATGGAGAGATTGAGAGAATTAGAGAAAGTAAATGAAAAGTGGAATGTGTGGGAGTATTTATAGAAAAATTAGAAAAGTGGGTAAAAATATTAAAGACAAGAGTTGAGGGGTTAAATTATAATTTTTATAGTTATTTAAAAGCATAACCGTTGGCTGACGTCAGCCAACGGTTATTTTTAAAAAAAAACCGTTATATTTAAAAAAAAATTAAAAAAAAATTTCAGCGGGCCCAACGGTCGGCACGCCGTGCCGGCACGCTGTGTCTAGAACCCTGACCCGGCACGTGCCAAGAATGGGGGCCGTGCCAGGCACGACCCGCCATCCTTGGCAGGCCGGCCGTGCCGGGCTTTTCAGGCCCGGCCCATATTTACACCACTATCTTGATATTAGAAGTCTTCTTTAATTGTTTTTTTGTCATGAAACCTCATGTAAGTACTATTGCATAAGTTTGTCTATTATCCAAGTAAGTGGTTTAATTAATATTTAAAAGTCCAGTTTGGAATACTAGGAGACAGGACAATAATGATGGTTTATCAATAGAAAAAGTTAAGGCCCCGTCCTGCAGCAGTTTTTTTTTTCGTTTTTGTTTTCCAAAATTGATTTCGAATTTGCGTTCGTTTAACCGTTTTTCATTTTATTTTCGAAAAACAAAAAAAATTGGAAAAACACAATTAGTGTTACAAGTGAAAAATTTGAAAAACTTTTGAGAGTTGTTTTTCGTTTTTCGTTTTTGTTTTTTTTTTTCACTTATTTGTTTTTTATAAAAAAAAATCATTTTTTCTTACTTTTCTCCATCTTCCCGTCACTATTCTTCTTCATCATCTTCCAGACTCCTTTTCTTCTTTTTCTTCACCACCGATCGGCTTCTTCTTCTTCTTCTTCTTCTTCTTCTTCTTCTTCTTCTTCTTCGCCGAATCCACTTATTAGTCATCTAGCGAAGTTAAAAATTTCTTTTCCTTGAAATTTTACTGAACTTTGTTTGAATACCAGCTTTTCAATTTCCTTTCCTTCCACTTCCAGTGTAAAAGACCCATTCAAGCTTAAAAATTTCAGCCTCCCAACGACATCTATGGCTAGTGAACCTATTCCTTCAAAAGTTGTATATACACTGTTCGATAGAAGTCCTAAACGAATTGGTGTTTCAACAATTGATTCCAATTAACTACGCTAGATATGTGATTGATGTTGAAAAGGGTGTGGTTAAAAATGGTTATTTTACAGGTAATGGTACTTCTCATGATGATTGCAGTGACGATGTATGTACTAATGATGCCCCTACATATTCTTCTTCAGAGAATTTACTAGATAGGCGTTTTGTGATTGGTGTTTTAAAATTTTGTAGCAATGAAAGATGTCTTCAACTGGGAAGAAGATACCATGCATTGATTATCAAGAGTGAAGTTAGTGTTAATCAGTTTGTAGAAACTAGTCTTGTTGGTATGTTTGCTAAATGTGGAGATATGATTTTACTGGTAGCACGTTTAACTCCAGATTTTGTTAACTTAACTCCAGTTTACTGAATTTCATGTGTAATGTTCTGGTGACTTACTTTTATTCAAATTATATATATATATATATATATATATATATATGTATGTATGTATTCGGTGAATCAATTTTCTTCTCTTGTTCATTATTAAATTTTTCTTTACAACGATTTTTAAATTATGAGTTATTTGATAATTATTTGGGATGAATTATTGACTCCCTTTTATTCAAATTAAAAATTGCAATAGAAAAAATATAAGAAAAATTATAATTTTTGATATTTTTCAGTTATTCTACCAGAAGTGTTTTTACTGTTTTCATTTTCAGAATTCAGCTTTCAGTGAAGCTACCAAACGCGTTTTTACTGTTATCAATTTCAGGATACAGTTTCCCGTATATGCTACCAGACGCATTTTCAGAATTCGAAAAACAAAAAAAAAACACTGTTTTCATTTTCATTTTATTTTCGTAAAACAGTCACTGAAAAATGCTTACAGGACAGACCCTAAATTACTGGAAGTTAGAACCTTCTAATTATATGTAATTCAATCCTAGCTCGGTAAATTTGTTTCGTATTCATGTGAGGTTGTTATGTCATTACCCAAATTTTTACCTGAGTCAAACCCAACTTTAGTGGCAAGTGTGTTTGAGGTAATTTCTACCTTAAAAAATCCGTTCATGTCTCCATAATACGAAAAAAAAAGTAACAAAAATAATGGATTCAAAAGTTAAATAATGTTATAAAATATATAATAATAATAGTATATGAAGAACAATAGAAGAAGGTGAAGAACACAGGTGAAGAAATGAATATTAAAGTGAGAGAGGTGGAGAAGGAACGAGAGATCAGAAAGAGAACAAACAATATCACAAACCTTTATTAACTTTTTGTGTTAATGCTTTTGTTTTGATTGTGTGATCTGATCTTGTATTGATATTGTGATTAGCCCAATTTACAAAGAAAATTGTAGATATATATAAGGCAAGAGAGGCGGTGAGATTGGGATAAGAGAGAGGAGATATTTTGTGTAATATACACATGTGGTAAAAAGCCACATATTATAATACTCCCCCTTTTACCACATATTATAATACTCCCCTTTAGATTTATACCACATGTATTAATTTTCTATGAAAAACCTAATGAGATAAAACCTGAGAAAAATGTATACAATGATCTCTCTAGATCTAATGTGGTTGGACATTAAAAACTATCTCATTAAAAACCTTGCCAGGAAAATCCAGTGGGACAAAACATGATCGAAGGAGAAAAGAGTATAGTGTATCCATGTCCATTCAGAACTTTGCTCCCCCTAATTGAATGCTCCCCCTCATAAAAAACTCAGTATTAATCTTGTATTTTACAGAATTGGCGCATGTCTATACCATATACCAGCTTCTCAAAAGTTGATGTAGGCAATGCTTTGGTAAACAGATCTGCAAGATTATCTGTAGACCGTATTTGCTTAACATCAATTTGACGGCTCTGTTGAAGCTCATGAGTATAGAAGAATTCAGGAGAAATATGTTTGGTTCTATCTCCTTTGATATATCCCCCTCTAATTTGAGCAATGCAAGCCGCATTATCTTCAAATATCTGTGTTGGCATTTCTGTAGATAATGGAAATCCATAAGAATTTTGAATCTGATGAATAACTGACCTTAGCCAAACACATTCTCGACTTGCTTCGTGAAGTGCGATGATTTCAGAATGATTAAAGGATGTAGCAACCAAAGTCTGTTTTATGGAGCGCCATGATATTGATGTGCCATTATATTTAAAAACATATCCCGTTTGTGAACGAGCTTTGTGTGGATCAGACAGATACCCGGCATCAGCATAACCAAGTAAACCTGAAAGATTGTTAGATTTTATATAAAATAATCCTAAATCTTTCGTTCCACTAAGGTAACGGAAAAGATTTTTGATCCCATTCCAATGTCTTCGAGTTGGTGCCGAACTGAATCTAGCCAGTACATTCACAGAGAATGCAATATCTGGTCTAGTACACTGAGCCAGATATAATAAAGCACCAATTGCATTAAGATATAATACCTCAGGACCAAGTATTTTTTCACCATTTTCTTTTGGACGGAATGGATTCTTTTTAGGATCAAGAGATCTAACAACCATATGAGTATTTAATGGATGAGCATTATCCATATGGAATCTTTTTAAAAATCTTTTTAATATATGCTGATTTATGGACAAGTACTCCATTTGATCTATGCTCGATCTTGAGGCCGAGACAATATGTTGTCTTTCCTAGATCTTTCATTTCGAATTCCCCTTTTAAGTATTCAGCAGTTTTCAGGGGTTCCCTATGAGTTCCAATTAAGTTTATATCATCAACATAAACTGTTATGATAGCAAATCCAGATTCTGATTTCTTAATGAAAACACATGGACATATAGGATTATTAATATATCCTTCTTTAATTAGATATTCACTGAGATGGTTGTACCACATCCATAAAGATTGTTTTAATCCATACAAGGACCTTTGTAATTTTATCGAATACAAATTACGAGATCTTGTGTTACATGATTCTGGCATTTTAAACCCTTCAGGGATTTTCATGTAAATATCTGAATCCAGTGAACCATATAAATAAGCGGTCACTACATCCATCATATCAGACGCATTTCTAGTCTTTCCAAAACAACCATGCTTATCAGAAATCGAAATGTAATTGTATTCATCACTGGTGAGTATGTTTCATCAAAATCGATGCCAGGTCTCTGCGAGAAATCTTGTGCTACGAGTCGTGCCTTATATCTCACGACCTCATTTTTCTCATTACATTTCCATATAAAAACCCATGTACCCAACAGGTTTGACGTCTACAGGCGTCTGGATTATCAATCCAAATACTTCATGTTTGGCTAATGAAGTCAATTCTGCTTGAATTGCTTCTTTCCATTTAGGCCACTCAGACCTCTATCTACAATCATCGAGATTATGAGGTTCATAATCATCATTTATAATTTCAGTTGCCACCATGTATGAAAATGCATCATCAATGATTGTTTCTTCACGATTCCACAAATCTCTTGTATAATTTATAGAAATTTCCTCATTTCTACATTCTTGTATCTCCTCAAAAATTTCTTCCCTTCAGGGACATTTAACTCTTCTGGAGTTAATTTAGAAAAAGTAGATTTATTTATTTTCCTTTTTCGACGAACAATATATTTTGAGCCAACTGATCTACCACGCTTCTGGCATGCAATAGATGATTCTTTTTCTATCATTTGTTTAGATTGTTTTTCTGGAACAATCACCCGTGCTGGTACATTAACAGCTGGGATGTATGATTTTGTTACCCTAGTAGCATCTGTAAATGCATCTAGTAACTGATTTGCTATTGCCTGAAGATGTACTATCTTACGTACTTCATTCTCATATTGAGATGTGTATGGGTCTAAATGAATTAGACTAGGAACTTTCCAAGAAAGTTCATGCTTCTCTTCAAAAGAGGTTTTTCTTACCCCTAGTGATGGGAAATTTGTTTCAGCAAAATGACAATCTGCAAACCGTGCTGTGAAAAGATCACCATCCAAAGGTTCCAGATATCTAATGATTGATGGTGAAGAGACCAACATATATTCCCAAACGCCTTTGGAATCCCATTTTAGTTCTTTGTGTTGGCACAATTGGGACATATACTGCACAACCAAAAATATGTAAATGAGATATATCTGGTTGATGACCAAGTACAATTTGTACTGGTGAATACTGATGATAAGCAGTGGGCCGAAGCCGGATTAATGCAGCAGCATATAAAACAGCATGCCCCCATACAGAAATCGGTAATTGCGTTCGTAAAAATAAAGTCCTTGCAATTATCTGGATATGTTTAATAAGTGATTCTGCTAATCCATTCTGAGTATGAACATGTGGAACTGGATGTTCAACATCAATCCCAACCACTTTGCAATATTCATCAAATGCTTTGGAAGTAAATTCACCTGCATTATCAAGGCGTATGGATTTAATTGAGTGATCGGGAAAATGAGCCCGAAGCCTGATAATATGTGCAAGCAATCTTGCAAAAGCAACATTACGTGTTGATAATAAGCATACATGTGACCATCTTACAGATGCGTCAACTAGAACCATAAAATAACGAAATGGTCCACTTGGTGGTTGAATGGGTCCACATATATTCCCTTGAATTCTTTGTAAAAATGATGGGGATTCAAAACCAACTTTAGGAAAATATGGTTTTATTGTTAATTTCCCTTGGGAACATACAGTGCATAAATTCTCATATGATAAAAGAACCTTCTGGTTCATTAATGGATGTCCATGAGAGTTTTCAATGATTCTATGCATCATTGTAGACCCTGGATGACCGAGACGGTCATGCCACAGTACAAACACTTTTGGATCTGAGAACTTCTGATTCATAACTGCATAATTTTCTACACTTTTGATAATAGTGTAATATAATCCAAAAGATAAAACACACAGCTTTTCTGTAATGAGTTTCAAGCCTGAATTATGAGAAGTAATGCACAGATATTCCATATTATCCTTATTCATAGTTTTAATATGATATCCATTCATCCGTATAACTTTGAAACTAAGCAAATTCCTTCTGGATCTACTTGAATATAATGCATCATCGATACATATTTTAGTATTGTTTTGTAACAATATCGTAGCTCTTCTAGAGCCTTCTATTAGATTCGCTGGACCTGATACTGTATTAACATTTGCTCTGAGCAAAGTTAAATTTAAAATATTTCTGACTCAATAGAATTGTAATAGTTGTTGCACTATCAACTAGACATATATCTCCTGCTTCTAGCTTTTCAATAATCTCCATTTTATCATTTGGATTCATTTTGTATGCTTCATGAAGAAAAATAAAATGCATATCAGACAAAGTGATTCAAAAAGTATATATTGCATAAATATATATTTTACATGAACGAAATTACAAAATAATACTACTATAAGTAGTATTTAATTGGTATGGACATTCTCATCACCAATTGAAGCAGCTGGCATGTCTTTCGGGTCTGGGAAGAAATATGTAACATTGAGATGAGTAATATCTCTAGGATATGAATTTTCAATGAAATGAGTTTCCGGTTTCCTTCCCTTTCCTCTGATTGATAATAGATACAGATCCACTAGATGTTTCGGTGTGTTACATTCATTTGACCAATGATTGTCACAAGCATACCTAAAACAAACACTGTTATTTGCATTAGGCTTATTTTGAACATTTTTTTTCCTTTATACTGTTTGGCTCATAAGTATTCCACTTATGTTCAGTGTTTTAATTATTACCACCTGATCTTTTAAAACTTCGGCCCCGGCCCCGGTTAGGATTACGACTATAACCACGGCCGCGATCAGGATTACGCCTGTTACCACGACCACGATTAGAATTATCATACCTACAGCCTCGATCACTAGCACGATCACGACCACGACCACGATATCAGACAATATTAGCATTCACTTCAGGATATGCTATAGAACCAGTCGGGTGTGATCCGTGATTTTTTATTAGTAGCTCATTATTTTTTTTTCTGCTACTAAAAGGCATGAGATAAGTTCTGAATATTTTGAGAATCTGCGTTCTCGATATTGCAGTTACAATATTATGTTTGAGGCATGGAAAGTTGTGAAAGTCTTTTCCAACATATCCTTTTTAGACACCTCCTCACCACATAATTTCAATCTTGTGGTGATTCTAAACAAAGCAGAATTATATTTAGAAACAGATTTGTGGTCCTGGAATCATAAATGCTGCCACTCATATCTAGCATTTGGTAATGTTACATCATGGTGATGATCATAACGATCTTTAAGCTCTTGCCACAGTTCATCAGGTTCTGTGACAGTAAGATAATGAGCTCTTAAGTTTTCATGTAAGTGATGACGAATTATCACCATTGCTGTGGATCTATCATGTTCATTAGCCTCACTACCATCATCAATGGTGTAATACAAGCCTTGGGATTTTAAGTATAATCCCGCATCAATCACCTAAGTCATATAATTATCTCCTGAAACTTGGAGTGCATCAAACTTCAGATTTGCAAGTTTAGCCATGCTTTCAACTTCTTCTTTTTTCTGTAAACTAAATTATAGATTTATTTAGTGTCAATATAATTAAGGGACATAATGAATTAAATAGTTTATCTGGAGACACAACATAAGTCAATCCTGAGATATAGTATAAGCCGGTCTCATATATTAAAAAAAATAACAGTTTCAGGGTCATGAGATCACCTTAGACACATCATAAGCTAGTCCAGAGACACAGCATAAGTCAGTCTCATATATTATATAAAAATAACAGTTTCAGGGTCATGAGATCACCTTAGACACAACATAAGCCAGTCTAGAGACACAGCGTAAGTCAGTCTCATATATTACATAAAAATAACAGTTTCAGGGTCATGAGATCACCTTAGACACAGCATAAGCCAGTCCAGAGACACAGCATAAGTCTATCTCATATATAATATAAAATTAAATAAGTATAAATAAATAAATCCAGAAGTATATATATATATATATATAGGTTCCGTTGACGGCATAAGCCATCTTATTATACGTAACTGTATATAGACCCAGAATTTTGAGATGTAAGTAAATCACACATTAAGGGATCCTCTCTACTTACTTACAATCGTGTTGATAACGTTTTATAAAATATATAATAATAGTATATGAAGAATAATAGAAGAAGGTGAAGAACACATGTGAATAAATGAATATTAAAGTGAGAGAGGTGGAGAAGGAACGAGAGATCAGAAAGAGAACAAACAATATCACAAACCTTTTATTGACTTTTTGTGTTAATGCTTTTGTTTTGATTTTGTGATCTGATCTTGTATTGATATTGTGATTAGCCCAATTTACAAAGAAAATTGTAGATATATATAAGGCAAGAGAGGCGGTGGGATTGGGATCAGAGAGAGGAGATATTTTGTGTAAAATACACATGTAGTAAAAAGCCACATATTATAATAAATAACACTTTTTTAAATGTACTTTGTGAGAATGATACCACGATAATAAGTCATGTTTATGATTGCTTGAGGAATCATGGTGGTCTGAAGGTTCAGTTTAGCTTAAGAGCTTCAAATTCTTATACTGACAACTTGGCTAAAAGGGGGTCAATGGAGGATGAGAACTTAATTCTATAGGGGACCGTCTGATCTTTGTCTTTCTGTCTGTGTGAACAACAATCAATTTGTAGAATGCACTACTTTGTATTGAATTGAGTTAATTAAAAACAAACTGAATCAACCCTTATATAGGTTGGAATCCTGACAACTATTTAGTGTGAACATTACCTAAAGATTTGTATGCTTCCTAACTAAACAGCCTAACATTATCAGCACACTTTGTTGATTACACACAAGCACACAATGGCTGACTGGCAGACAATACTGACTCTACTAACTTAACAACTTGGTTTAGATTAAATCCTACATATCTCCCCTTAAACCAAGTTTTCCATAACTTATCATGCCTAAAATTTTCTTCAGTTTTAGGAATGAATCGACTTTGAGCGGCGTCGTGAATATGTCCACAATCTGCTCCTTAGAACGGCAGTATTCTATCACGATTTCATTAACCTTTACCAAGTCTCGAATGAAATGAAAGTTGATGTCAATATGCTTACTCCTACCATGAAAAACATGATTATTTGTCAGTGAAATGGTGGAATTGTTATCGCAGTAGATCACTGTAGGAGCATTCTGTTGATGCTTCAAGGTCACAAAGCATACGACGCAGCCACACAGGCTGTGTAGCGCCACTAGCAACTGCAATATACTCAGCTCCCGTAGTCGATAAAGCAACCACCAGCTGCTTTTTTGATGACCAAGAAAATACTCCGGAAACTAGATGGAATGCATATCCGGAAGTACTTTTCCTCTCTTTCATATCACCTGCCCAGTCACTATCTGTGTATCCCACAAGCTCAATCTTATCAGCACAAAAGTAAAGGATACCGTCATCTAATGTACGTTTCAAATATCGCAAAATACGCTTGCCAGCTTGCAAGTGAGATTGCCTCAGAGAATCCATAAACCTGCTGATAAGCCCAACTCCATATTCAATGTCAGGTCTAGTAGAAGTTAAGTATCTTAAACTTCCTACTAGTCTCCGAAAGATGGTAGCATCAATCAGCTCACCAGACCCATCTTCACTAACTTCAATCTCTCTTCAACAGGAGTGAGAATCGGCTTACATCCCTCCATCTTGAATTTCTTCAACACATCACCAGCATACTTCTTCTGACATAAGAATATGCCATCATCCATCTGACTCACCTCAATGCCGAGAAAGTAAGACATCAACCCCAAATCTGTCATCTCAAAATGACCAATCATTGCTTTCTTGAACTCTGCAATCATATCAGGGTTATTACCGGTAATAATCAAATCATCAACATACAAACACACAATGAGAATATCTCCATATGGATTCGTCTTGATGTACAGAGCGTGCTCGTATGGACATCTCTGAAACTCATATTGAATAAAGTATGTGTCAATAGGTGTATACCACGCCCTAGGTGTCTGCTTCAGCCCATATAAAGCCTTCTTCAACTTGTAAACCTTCTTTTCTTGCCCCATTTTCACAAAACCTATCAGTTGGTGAATGTAGACTTCTTCCTATATCTCACCATTTAAGAATGCCGATTTTACATCCATCTGGAATATTCTCCAGCGATTCTGGCGGCAAGAGACACAATCAAGCGAACGGTGTCAAGTCTGGCAACTGGTGCAAAAACCTCAAAATAATCAATCCCTGGTTTCTACTTGTAGCCTTTTGCAACCAGAAGTGCTTTATAACGCTCCACCTTACCGTTTGGCTTGTATTTTGTCTTATACACCTATTTAACACCAATGAGTTGTTTACCACGAGGCAAATCAGTAAGCTCCCATGTGTTATTCTTCTCAATTGCACTTATTTCCTCATCCATTGCTTTTATCCAGCAATCATCTCGAGCAGCATCTTCATATGTGATAGGATCACAATCTGCAAACAGTGCAAAATTCACCAACTCTTCATCAGTTAGGTAGTCGTCATTACTGAGAACATAATCCTGCAAACGGGCTAGCAAAACCCGATGGCGTTGTGAACGACTAGAAGATTCTGCTAGATGTGGAGTCACACCAGGTGATGGTGTCATAGGGGTAGGTTCTTCTTGAATAATCTCTTCCAGATCGACATTAACATCTGAAGAGCTCCCCTTACCACGGGACCAATCCCAATAACCTTGCTCATCAAAGGTAACCTCTCGACTGACAATTACCTTCCCGGATACTAGATTATACAGCTTGTATCCTTTTGTCATCTGACTGTAGCCGAGGAAAATACACTTCTCTGCCTTATCATCAAGCTTCTTCCTCAAAACATCAGGTACATGAGCATAGCAAATACAACCGAACACTCGTAGATGTCCAATACTGGGTTTACGTCGAGTCCAAGCTTCCTGTGGAGTCTTTCCGAGAACACTTCTAGTAGGGCACATATTCAACAAATAGAACGCACAAGCAACTGCATCACCCCAAAAACCTTTGGGTAAATTCTTCAAGTGCAACATACACCTGACCATATCCATGACTGTTCTATTCTTACTCTCAGCTGCTCCATTTTGTTGAGGAGTGTATATGGCTGTCATCTGATGATTAATGCTATGCTTCTGCAGGAAACCATCGCAGGTAATATATTATGTGCCTTTGTCCGTTCTCAAAGTCTTGATAGATCTTCCACACTGCTTCTCAACATTTGCCTTAAATATTTTAAAGGCATCACAAACATCTGACTTTTGCTACAAGAAATACACCCAACCATTCCTGCTAAAGTCATCAATAAAGGTAATAAAATACCTGAAATTTCCATTTGATGGAACCTCTACTGAGCATAAATCTGAATGCACCATCTCCAAGGGCTTACTGGCTCTCCATGTCTTTACTATAGGAAATGGGTCTCCGTGCTTCTTTCCTAAGACACATGTCTCGCAAACTTTATTTGAGGAATTTATGGAAGGTAATCCTGAAACCATCTTTCTAGATGCTAGTTGTTTCAGACTTCCAAAATTCACATGGCCAAACCGCATGTGCCACAACCAATTCTCATCGCAAATCACTGAACTAAAGCAAGGTAAACTATCACTATTAATAAGCAGTGGAAACAAACGGTTTTGTGACATTTTTACCTTTGCTATTAGCCCCTTCTGTGTACTATTGATGGTGCAAATTCCTTCGTGGATTCGTATATCATATCCTTTCTCCGAAAGTTGTCACACACTCAATAAGTTCTTCTGCAGGTTTGGAACAAACAATACATCTGAGATGGCATTTTGGGACACATCCTTCAAAGTGATAGAGATTCTGCCCTTCCCCATCGCTGGCACCGTTGTGTCACTCCCAAACTTCACTGATGAAGTAAAGGATTCATCTAACTGAGTGAACATCTTCTTTTCACCACACATGCGGTTGTTGCAACCCGAATCCAGAAATCATTTGTTTTTGGCTCTATCGTTTGCCATGTTGCATGCTAGCAACAATGTTTCTGAACGATCACCATCTTCTGCAACATTTGCTTGGAAATCTTGCTTTCTAGATCTGCACTCAGACTTGTAATGGCCAATTTTTTTACAATTAAAACACTGAACCTGAGATTTATTCCTCTGATTAGTGTTGTTGTTGTTGTTGTTGCTCCCTCTGCATGTTCCCTAGCTAGAACTGGAAGCACCTCCTCTTCTGTTTTACGAGTTCTGACCCCACTGTCTAAACTTAAAATTCCTCCGAGTCTCATCTTTGTCTCTCTTAAGACTTAATTGGCTTTGTAAAGCCTCCTCCACCTCAATTTCTGACTTCTCATCCAGACGTTGTTCATGGGCTTGGAGTGAGCCCATCAACTCATTCAACGTCATCGTCTCGAGATCATTGGACTTCTCAATGGCAGTCACCTTGTACTCAAACTTTGAATTCAGTGTTTGGAGAATCTTCTCCATAATATGAACATCTGAAATTGTCTCACCATTGGACTTCATCTGATTAACAAGTACCAATATCCGTGAGAAATAATCTGCCACCTTCTCTGTTTTCATCATTTGAAAAAGCTCCAACTACCTCCGTATAGTCTGCAGGCGGACTTTCTTCACCTTTTCAGCTCCTCTGTATGGTTCATAAGAA
This sequence comes from Dipteronia sinensis, assembly GCA_033220585.1. Taxonomy (NCBI): domain Eukaryota; kingdom Viridiplantae; phylum Streptophyta; class Magnoliopsida; order Sapindales; family Sapindaceae; genus Dipteronia; species Dipteronia sinensis. The sequence goes on along the minus strand of CM065641.1, from coordinate 5,933,412 downwards.
TATCTCATGCTCCTTTTGCTGAAGTGGCATGTGCGATTTTCTCAAAAATCATCAGATCCAGCGACTGGTTGATGAAAAACCTCGCCTTCATATCCTTCCGAGTTGTTGCAGCATCAGTTGGACTAACAATACCTTCGGAAACAACAGTCCACAACTCCTGGTATTCGAACAAAAGTTGTAACTGGACCATCCAATACTCAAAATTTGTCTTTCCATCAAATTTAGGTATTTGGAGCTGAATTGTATTATTTCCAAAATTGGAGGTAGCCATTTGTAATTTAACAAATAAGGGTACTATTTATAAATTTTCAAAGAGGGGTACAATCTGTAATTTTTCACACTAAGCACGTGACCCCAAAACACAATGATTAAAAAAAACACAATGATAAAAAAAACTTTGCTTTTTACTTTTTTTTAAAAAAATTGCTTTTACTTTCTTTCCTTTATTATAATCACGTTTGTTTTCAATTTTTTATTTAAAAAAAAAAAAACAATAGACCTCTCTCTCTGCTCCCACTCTCTCCTCTGATCAAAACAGATCAGATACAAAAAATAAAATCCTCCCTCTTTCAACCCAAACAGAAAAAAACTTATTCTAGGATGTCGATTTGACCTCCAAAACGTCCTCCATTGACGATGATTCTTTGGAATAAATGGAAGGTGATCACTAGCTGCACCTTTTGATGTTGGTGGTGTCAACCCACTCTCCCGAAGGTCGACGGCTGGTGGTGGTGGTGGAAATGACTGACTCCGGTAACTTTTGAGTTTTTTTTTTGTCTGAACCTCCTTTTTCTGGTTCCGAAAAAAAATGCCTTTGAACCTCTCTTGGTTCAAATCCGGCACCGGTGAGTTTTTCCGGAAATCCGATTCCTAACTGGAATCTAGCTCAGATCACTCCCTCACAGTGTATCTCTCACACTCACAGTCTCTACCACACTCACCTCCGAGCTCTCAAGCTCTGATACCAAATGTGAACAACAATCAATTTGTAGAATGCACTACTTTGTATTGAGTTGAGTTAATTAAAAACAAACTAGATCAACCCTTATATAGGTTGGAATCCTGACAACTATTAAGTGTGAACATTACCTAAAGATTTGTATACTACCTAACTAAACAGCCTAACATTATCAGCATACTTTGATGATTACACACAAGCACACAATGACTGGCTAGCAGACAATACTGACTCTACTAATTTAACAACTTGGTTTAGATTAAATCCTACTGTCTGTTTTTGCGGTTTTTGTTTGCTTGGTGTGTGGTGTGTTCTGATTCTGGTCATAATCTGTTTTGTTGTTTGCCTTTGTTGGCTCTGTTGCTGTCCTGTCCTAGGCCTCCTTTTTCTTTGTTTCAGCTGTTTGTTGCCTTTTTCTCTTCCCTAATAAAGATCGATGTGTCAAAAAAAACAGCATATCTATTTGATAAAAAAAATAGTACCAAAAATTGGATTGGTTCCAAAACACCCCTTCAATTAAGGCAACCCATCACAATTGAATATTTTTTTTTTTACTGTTTGTTATCCTCTAGTTAACCATTGACAATAGAAAGAGAGTGGACTGGACGGCGATAATTGCTAGGCACCGGGAGACGACGACGAAAACTTCATTAGCATCTACAAGACTCTTGCGACAACATGACGAGAGTGCTATTGTGAGGAGGAGACAAGCGATAGATTAGGATTGAAGCTTTTGTCGATTTGAAGCTTTTTTCTAGAAAAAATTCATATATTTTCTAGAATAATTTATTTAGGTTTTGTTATTTTCAAAGTTAATTGAGATTAAGATTGAAGCTTTTGTCGATTTGAAGCTTTTCTCCGGAAAAAATCATGTATTTTCTAGAAAATTTTATTATGGTTTGAAAACCAAATCTGAATGTGGTTTAAATCTGGAACTAGTTTTGTGTTTGTGGGTTTGGTTGTGTGAAGAAGATGAAGAGTAGTATCGATTTATTGATTTCATTTCGAGACTTATTGATTGAATATCGAGTTATTGGCATTTCGAGAGTTATTTAATGCTTATTCGAGACTTATATATATATATATATATATATATTTCGAGACTTATTGCTGTATTTCGATACTTATTGTTGTTTCTAGAAATAATTTTTTCAACTATTTTTTTTCATATATGATCTCTTCTTCTCCATCAACCGTTTTTTCTTCTTGTGTTATGCTCAAAAAAAAAATTAAAGATTGATTTGTTAGAAAAACATGACTATGAGTCTAGAAAATATGGTTTACTGGTTTAGAACAAATTGAGAGAAAAAAATAAAAGAAAGAGAAGGTGAGAGAGATGTGTTCGTTTGAAACGAGAGGAAGAAATTCATTGAAATGAGAGTAGGAAAAAGGGAGAAAAAGACATAAAATTGAAAAGGAAAAAAACAAGGTAAAGTAACAAGTGAGGCATTTTATTAAAACCGCTTATTTTGGCTCCATTCAAACAAAAATTATTAATTCGGTGTTAGTTCCAAAAGTTGAGAAAGATTTGATGTCATTTAGGTCCATTCCCTCCAAAGACACTAGAAATTCACGGAACGTTGTTTCTTTAAAAACTCTTTTGTTGAAGAATATCATCTCTCTGAGGAAAAAAAAAAATCTTTAAAAAATTGTCATGCAAGACTAGATATAGCAACTTCAATAAAAGAACATGAGTATGGGTTTCGAGAAAGAAACAATAAGAAATGTACCAAGAGTAGATTTTGCACTTAACACGTAGGCTCATGGTTCTATATCACTCGACCCGTGTCAAACCACGAGTCATCTCATTTGCCACTAGTCGTCAACACCTACAATCGTCATACAATTTTTGCAATAGGAGCTTGCAATTGTATCTGCAACCGCGTCTGGTATGCCTTCTTCGATGAAGTTGCCAGACAATGAGGTGTCCATTGTTCTCATTAGTTGGCAGCTGCTTGAAACTGGGGCCACCCCACTGCAGGACGATGAGTCTGGATATTTCTTATTTTTTAAAAGGATATTTTTGTACTTTCATATAAAATAACGTTTAACTATTAGGATTGACCCCTTGTATATTCACTTCTTCTTATTCTCCAAATCCTCAAACTAAATTAATAATTTTTTTAACAAGGATAACAATTTTGAAATTAAAATTAAAAAAAAAATGAATGTCTGACGTTGGAATTGAATATAAATGTTACAATGACCCTAGTAAATGTTGTTAGTCAAATGACTCAAATTATGGGTAAAATAACAAGTGTCGTGAGATTGAATCTTATACCGATCACTAAACAAATAATTCCAATAAAAAAATGCCTTTATATTCATGTTTATCTATTGAGCAGATCGATTGTAGTTTGTGTAGTCGATGTCTTGTATGACGTGTTATCTAATACTCAAAACAGCTAAAGCTGTAAAAGTGGAACGGTCCGGCCCAATTAGGCATGGTTTGTTGGACCCGTTTTCCAAAACGGGCTGGGCGTGGTACGGCATGTGGGCACGGTAAAGGCCTGTCATGCCGGTACGCTAGTCAGTACCGGCTTGCCAAACAGGCCGGTTAGTTGATTTTTTTTATAAATTTTAAAAAAAAATTAATTATATAAATATAATTGTGTCAATTTATATAATATTGTTTTGACAATGTAATAATCTGGTTTTCATTACAATTTGTTTATCTTAATTATAATTTTAGTGTAATAAAAAATTGTTAGTAATAGATAGATTTAATATGTTTGTTAATAAAATAATTCAAAGAATGAATATAGATAAATTTTTAAATAAAATAAAAAAATAGATGAAGACATGAAGTTATGAAAATATGAAATGAAGAATTATTTAATTATTTCTGACTCTCAGAATTCAGTATTACATATTTACATGATAGCCTCATTAAAAACCTTACCAATAAAAACCCAGTGGGATAAAAACTTAGTAAGGGAAAAAGAGTGCAATCGTATTACAAGTAAATGTACATGTATAACCTAGTTCTGGACCTAGTTACTACTGGAAGTCTCATCAACATATAAATTGAGAAATTTTGAATAAATTCTTCGTTTACCGTTTCATTTTACAACCTTTTTCAAGAATGCTCCCAATCCCGAACACATGTTAATACCCCCAACATCTCTGGAGTCAAACAACTTCTTATTGGTTCAATAATTCGTCCGCTCATGCTGAATGCTTGTTCTGAAGACACAGTGGACACAGAGATAACCCGTATGTCACGTGCTAGGTGTGACAGGATCGTATACCTGTAGCTATAGGTCTTCCATCATAACAACAAATCAAATTTCTCCGTGTCTTCGCATGCATCGAACTGTGCTTCAAGGTACCTATTCAGTTCAGCTCTAGAAGATGCAGCAGATCGTTGCGCTAAAGAAGAACTTAATGATTTGTCTTTTTTTCGTCGTTTCAGAATGCTCCAACTTGTCTGCATCGGCTGTGTCTCTGTTCTGCTGATGGTTGTGTGTCAACGCCGCCAAACCCACACTCATAAATACTAAACACTTCGAACTACTTGTTTCGAATGTCAGTAATTTGTTCTGAATAATCTACTGTTAAATTAGTACCAATAAACTCAAGCAAAAATTATAAACCAGATCATTTAACTCTAGGATCTATTATAAGACCTAAAGGGTAAAGAAAATGAATTGTAGACCAATATTTTAGCAATTTTGTCTCCATAGGCAACAACTGCAATGCCTAAGATGGTATCTGTCCTATAAGTGTTTAACACTTTAGACATTTCCACTATCTGATGGATTGCCTGGGAAGATGTGGGGTAATAGACCCCGGAAAGAGTTATAGTGGCATTGTAAAAGATCTTTAAAATTTCAACAAAAACTCTTGCCACATACCAATCGTTTGAGGTGAGTGCTTGTGCTTATGCTTGTGCTTGTGAATGACCAATTTCGGCCAATTTCATGCCAAAAAAACCTGCAATAGTTGTATCATATCCAAACAATTTTGTAGCATTAAGTAAGTAGAGTTCCACCTTACCGGTATATCAGTTTGGAATCGACGGGGTCGTAGACCGTTTAATGTACAGTGTCTGCCGAATCCTTAAAATCTTGGATTAGAGCTCCCAATCCAAGACATGACATATCTGATGCGATCTATACGATTGCTTACTTCCTTCAAATCAGACTGTACAACTAAATTTATGATATAACATGCACACCGTTAATGGAAGAAATAACCCCTAACTTACGGGATATTTCTTTCAATAAACAATACAACAGAGCTAGTATTTGCAGATGCATTTTCTAATGTGATAGAAATGATGCGATTAGTTATTTCATAAGCTTCTAAAACTAGAAAGAATAACATTAAAAATATTTTCTACGATATGTACAAAATCCATAGGACGAAAACCAAGAATTGTTTTTTGTTAACCTTCAATCAGAATCTAAATAGTATCGCGTGACACATAAATAGTCATGTTTGGAACATGCGTTCCAAATATCAGAAGTTAATGCAATAGAGACACTTAGATGATGTAATTCAACCATCAATTTATCTCATTGAGTTTTAAACAATCTTATCAAATTGTTCCTAGTGTTGGTTCTAGAAACAGTTTGAAATTGGGGGTTGAATGCATCATTGATAAATTTCTGAAGAAAAAAAACTTGTCACCAAAATTAATCGGTTGATCAGTTTTTGCAATGTATCATTCCAATCTCTAACATGCTCGGGGTCATAAATCCACATCGTAACGGACCTGTTTAGGTGCCGTTGTAGTTGTGCCTGGGTTGTAGTGACTACCTGTCCATGTGCAGGCATGCATTTGAGCATATTCCTTCTCAAATGACCGGTTCTATACCAACTACTGAATATTCCTTAGGACAAAACTTACATCTGCCAGACATTTGATGTAAACTTTTTAGGATGTGATGTCTGTGTAACCGCGGAACCGGAAGGTCTCGCTTGGGTTTCCGTATGTCGGGAAAGATCTAAATCATCGTTGAGCATGTTCAAATCGTCCGGAAAATAAAGGTGGTTAGGGTCCATTTCCTAAAATACAAATATTAACTCATTAGTCATTAATAACTACACATAAAATTCTTAATTTACTAACAAAAAAATATTTAAATTAACTACTACACATAAAATGCTTAATTTACTAAAAAAAAACTTTAAATTAACTACTACACATAAAATGCTTAATTTACCAACAAAATATATTTAAAGTAACTATTACATATTAAAATGATTAATTTACTAACAACAAATATTTAAATTCACTACTACACATAAAATGTTTAATTTACTAACAAAATATATTTAAATTAACTACTACATATAAAATGCTTAAGTTAATAACAAAATATATTTAAATTGACTATTACATATAAAAATGATTAATTTATTGACAACAAATATTTAAATTCACTACTACAGAGAACATGCTTAATTTGCAAACAAAATATATTTAAATTAACTACTACATATAAAAATGATTAATTTACTAATAACAAATATTTAAATTCACTACTACACATAAAATGCTTAATTTAGTAACAAATATATTTAAATTAACTACTACACATAAAATGCTTAATTTACTAACAAAATATATTTAAATTAACTAACCAAAAAAATTTAAATGAATTTACTAACTAAACAATAATATTAAAATTAATAACTAAGTATAAACATAAAATGAAAATTTTACTAACTAAACAAAAATATTAAAATTAATAACTAGAGTATAAACATAAAATTATAAATTTACTAACCAAAATTTAAAAAATTAGAACATAAAATTAAATAATAACATTTAAAGAAAAATGTACCTTTAAACTTTGGTGTGTTGGTGGAAAATTTAGAGAATAATAGATAGATCATAGGAAATTAGTAATATAGTATTAGAAATTGTGTAGAGGGAGAGAGTAAGAATGAAATTATGAAATTGTGTAGAGAATTAGATAATGGTGAGATTGAGAGAATGAGAGAAAATGAATGAAATTTGGAATTGGTGGGAGTATTTATAGGAAAATTTGATTTATAGGATAAAAATATAATTTTTTTTTGCTGGGGCAAATGGAAATTTCTTTTTTCAACCAACGGTTGAATTTTCCAAATTCAAGCGTTGGTTGAAAAAAAAAATTTGTTGCCAACCGTTGGGCTTAGCACCCGGCTTGGCATGCTGTGCCAGGCCGGCACGGCGGGCCCTTATCCTAAGGCCAGGCAAGGGGCATGCGTGCATGCCGGGCCAGGCACAGCACGCCCACCATGCGGGCCGTGCCTGGCACAGCCTACCTTCCTTAGCAGGCTGGATGTGCCATTCCCTTTGGGCCCGGTCCATTTTTACACCTTTAAAATTAGCTATCCAAAACTGATGTCCCAATTTGTGTCAAACAGACCAAATTAGGACATGCAACTACCTTTATTTTATTTTTTCAACTTCTTCAATAAATATAGACTCATATCTCAATTTAATTGGCTAGACACAAATTGGGACATCATTTTTAGATAGCTGATTTGAATCCTTTTCTAATCAGCCATGGTTGCAAACATGCTTAAATGTGTGGATTTCTTTAGTTACACATGGTTTGACAAATTCAAAACTTAACAATTTACAACGTTATAATTATTTGACAGCAAAATCGCGTTTGATTAGAACAACCAACCCAATCGCGCACGCGGACGTCACCATGTACAATAAGTGGTAATGCATCTCCCCAACTATATTAGTGGTCGGGGTTCGAATTTCATTGTATTTATCTTACGGTATATATGGGGTGAAAAACGCATGTACTATTTAATTTCAATATGCCAATCCAACTTAGGGTTGCACATTGGGGAAATGGAGATGGATGTAGGTCCCCATATCCCTATCCCCACTTCATAGACCTTTTCCTATACTCACCCATTTCCCATTTGAGGAAAATAAGGATAGAGGATTGGGGGGGGGGGGGGGGGGGGGGGGGGGGGTTGGTTCCTTGTTTTTTCCGTTTCCCCATTTCCTTGTTTGACTAAAAATTACAAATTAAAAAACAAACAAACAAACAAATATTCCAGTACAAATACAAAAGAAAATCCATTAAAAAAATAAAGCGTTTCAATAATTCAAAGTTTAAAAGATAATGAGCTTATATAGTTACTTAGTTAGGGTTTCAGAGAATAAAAATTTATTAATATATATATTATGTATTAGTATATTTATATATGTTTTGGGGGAAATAGAAAAATGGAGATAAGGGGAGTCTCCCCACCCCATCCCCATTTCAATATATTTTTGGGGAAAGTGGGGAAATGGGGATGGAGGAGTCTCCCATTCCCTATCCCCACTTCAATTTGGGGATGAAAATCATCCCCATCCCCACCCCCACCTATTTTTCTATTTTCCCCAAAAAGTTTCCGCAAATGGGGATTAAGACGTGGGGATTTAGGCCCCGTCCTGCAACTGTTTTTCAGCCTGTTTTTCGTTTTTGTTTTTTTAAAAACAATTTCGAATTCGTGTTGGTTAACCGTTTTTCATTTTTTTTATTTTTTTATAAAAAAAAAACAAAACCAGTATCAAAAGTGAAAAAATTGAAAAACACCAAATACTTGTTTTTGTTTTTCATTTTGTTTTTTTTTTAAATAACTCACTTTTTTCTTCTTCTGGTGGTCACAGTTCACTACCGTCGTCACTCTTCTTTTTCTTCTTCACATTTTGACTGGATCTTCTTCTTCTTTTGATTTGAGCTGTGGATCTGCCTTGGATCGATCTTCTTATTCTTTACCACGCCGGAGGAGGTGCGATGCTGATCTGGTTTGATCTTCTTCTTCTTCTTGTTTGAGCTGGATCAGCTATTGGGTCTTCTTCTTCACCACACCCAGATCCATGAATCTGTCATTGTGTTTTTTTTATTTCTTAATTTTTTTTTCTTTTTAAAAGATCGGTTCTTTACAGCTATAAAACCATTTGAATCAGAAGCACTTGAGAAGCACCTGACCTGCTTTGAAGAAGAATAATAAGAATCTCTCAAAGACTTGTTGAAAGTATCAATACCACACTTGGATGCCTATTTCATCCACTGCGTCACCTTCACCAGCCTCAAGCTCATATAATTACATGTGTTCACAAACAACACAATCGGCTAATTTATATTTAATCAAAAATTATAATTTATAATTTATAATTAATTTGATTTTCTTTAAATAAAAAATAATTTTCAACAAAATATTTAATCAAATTGTTTTTAGGCTATAAATTGAAATAAAAAATTCGGACATAGTTGGTAATCGTTTAGGATGAATTGTTGATAAATTTTGAAATTTCTCGGTTAACCTATCAGACGCGTTTTTAATGTTTTTATTTTCAGTATATCGTTTTCTGCATATACTACCAGACCCATTTTGGATTTCGAAACTGAAACCAAAAACACTGTTTTTATTTTCATTTTTCTTTTCGAAAAACAGTCAACGAAAACGCTTACAAGACGGAACCTTAGGGATCCGAAGGAAAATGTGCAACTCTAATTCAATCTGTGCTGTATCAGAATTTATAGTAGTAGTATAAAAATCACTTGACTTAGTCAAATACACAAAATGACAAAACTATCATTTCTATAATGCATGATACCGTCACCGATGATGAATAATATAGGACTAATGTAAGCAACATGTTACATGTGTATCTGGTGACAAACTTTGATAGTTATCTATATTAAAAATAAAAAGGGAAAAAAAAGATAGTTATCTTATCTTATCTCTCTAAAGTCTAAATGTCTGGAGTTGATTAAATATATACACATATAACAAATGTCTAATTTACATGACATAATATTAAATTAAAAATATGATTAAATAAGATGTACTGCATGGGATAATAGACACGATGAAACCTGTACTTTCTATACATTGGGGTGGATTAATTTCGGCATTGTCAACTTTGGTTAAATTAATTAATAGTAATTATTGGCACGTTTATTATAAGTATTGACTTCAAATAATTAAAGATAATACAAGTTCAATATGTCTAGGTGGTAAGAATGCTCATTTATCCTAACAATGTTCAAAGTTTGAGTAGTCATTATTATAAATGATTTATAAAAAAATGAAAAAACTAAATAAATTAATTACAACCACATATTACACATGTTAGCAGATCTGTTGAGGTCAAAACAAAGATCAACACAATAGAGAATCTCAATTCTTAACAAATGTCATTCTCCTATGTACTTCGGGTCTTCTGGACCATCGGACACACTGATGTATACATCGGAGAGAAGAAATGTGAAAGAGAGGTTTTGTGATATTTAGTATTGCTTTTTCTTTTTAACAATTACAATATTTCGAAATTGGTCATTGGGGTATGGTGTATGACTTGAACTCACAACCTCTTGATTATAAATATGATGAGTTTACCACTGAGCCAACATCATCTTGTCATGTGTAGCATTGTTTTGAGAAGTTCAAATCAACTTCTTTAGCAATTTTGGACTAAAAAAATATATGATAAAACTTCCATTACTTAAAAATTTGAAGGCACTATTTGAGAGATTATATTTGTCAATTCACAAGTGATTATGAAATATTGTGGCTCTGGGATCTTATGAATCTTTTAAATAATTACATTATCCTTGTAAATTTAACATAAATACAAATCTACTCCAACCTTAATTTCATAAAAATATGTTTCATTATCATTTCATTAATCATTGATCATTTTCATTTTTTTTTCGGTATCTATCTACTCATCTATCTAGATTAAGTATTTTTTTTAAAGTTTTTGTCATTAGTAGTATTCGAAACGCTAACTTGAGAGTCGTTTGCTCATGTCTCAAACTCGTCATCTATCAGCTGAGCTACACCCGTCCCGTCAGAGCGATCATCTTCATTGATAAGCCATTGATGTTCATCTTCATTGGTTATTTGGTTACTTTTTTTAATCGTTTTAAATATGAATGTTTCAAATATTAAAATCACAACAAGAAATATTTCAAGAAATATCATTACAATTGTTTTTTGTCAAGTATACCATTACAATTAATTGTTATTCCACGCATAACACGACTTTTTAAAAAAACTTGTTCGGATTTTTTCTTTTGACATACTATTTCTCAAGTGATGACTCATTCTCGAATATAAAATATTATTATATTGAATAAGAGTTTTTTACCACCTATTTTTTAATTTGATATAACCTCTTGTTTTCTTTAGTATTGAAGTGGAGTATATTATATTTATTTTATACTATTTGTTATATTATATTAGAATTAAATAGAGAAAAATATTTGTTTGATTTTTTTTTCTAGTTATGTATTCATAAGGAATAACTTAAGAAGGAAAATGTTTTGATTAAGCTATATATAATTACATTTAGAATTTTTAATTTATTAACGGTTTTTAAATTCAAAATTTGAAGGGTTTTTAAGTCTTTTAACAATTAAAGTAAGTCAAATGTTAAGTTTGACTAAAGGCAAAGACGTCATTATCAATTAATTGTAAAGTTGTTTTCAATTGTAAAATAGAAAACTTCGAGGACATTTACTGTAATTTGCTTATAAATTAAAGAGTAGAAATTAATTTGTTGGTATTTTCTAGTTATGTACTCTGATATCTTTTTTTCTCTTCTTTTTCTTTTCCACAGTAAATTGAAGATAATATAAATAAGAGGGAGAGAGAAAAGTAATTGGTTATCTCTAATCGAGCAAACAATCAATGGAAAGAAAAGCAATATCGCTTGGTAGCACTCTGCCAGTGCCTTTTGTTCAGGAGTTGGCAAAGAAGCCATTGATAAGTGTTCCACCACGTTATGTGCATCATGATCAAGACCCTCCCATCATATCTCTCGACTCTTCTTCACCACAAGTCCCCGTCATCGATATGCAAATATTACTCTCTGAAGATTTCATGGACTCTGAACTTCAAAAGTTGGACCACGCATGCAGAGAATGGGGTTTCTTCCAGGTTTGTTTTACTCCCATTCAGATATTTGATTGAACTTGGTTGTATATATTTATAAATAAAAAAAAAAGAAACAAAGTGTTTGATAGTAAAATGAAAGTGTTTGATGAAAAGCCTGATCGAGAATCTTCAAGTTTTTTCCAGAGAAGCTTCAATGGAGTTTTTCTAGAAACTAAATACATTCTCATTAACTTGATTAATTACACTTTACAGAGAATGACATTATATAGAAACCTAGATTCTTTCACTAACTAACCATCCTGTACCTGTTTGATCAATTTTGGTAGAGCTAGCTATACTACTCCCAATATTATTGCTAGATATATAAAATAATTTTATTGTGATAAAGAATATTATTAAGATGAAAATGAAATGTACTATGATGCAATTGCAGTTGATAAACCATGAAGTGAGCTGTAGCTTAGTGGAAAAACTGAAAATAGAGATTGAAGGGTTCTTCAAGTTGCCCATAGAAGAGAAGAACAAGTTTGGGCAACAAAAAGGAGATGTGGAGGGATATGGAAATTCCTTTGTTGTGTCTGAGGAGCAGAAACTTAATTGGGGAGATAGGCTCTATTTCACTACTTCACCACCTCATTTGAGGAAACCACACCTTTTTCCCAACCTCCCTCCCTCCTTCAGGTTCTCTCTCTCTCTCACTCTTGATAATGTTTGTCTATTTGAGTTCATGAACTTATAATTATGGTAAACATGTGGCCTTGAACGGCCCTATCATTATTGATTAGTTAAAAGAATTTGTCAACATATGTGATGATAAAGAGCACAAACCATCAATATGTTCCCAACAAAGTTGTGTGATGATAAAGTGGTCATCCCATCGTTGCCCAACAAAGATTATATATGATTTTCATTAATAGACAAGTTGCATCTGTACCACTATCATACTAATGGTAAAATAATTTACTATTTTCTACTTTTCTTTGAGAATATTACTAATTAATATTGACAACTAGACATTTAAATTGTTAAATCCGATCAATCCATTCAAATTGAAACAATTCAAGTTTATTGTTGATTTGATAGTGGCAATATAGTTTCTCATCATCTTGCAAAGTATGCTATTAGCAATTCTCTTGAAAGTGTCTGAAGGAAGATTTTCCTTCCTGTATTGCGTCTTTTTTTTTTCTCAGGACGGTGTTTCCTCTGTATAGCTGGGTACATCATGATAATTGTTACATCATGTGTGTACCCAAAAAAAAAAATAAGGAAAATATCTGATTCTATATCAATTCTGATGCCTTATATGTATATACATTGAGTTTCCAGATTAATTTAATTATCTCACCACACAACAATAGAACCACATCCATCTTGATGATGATTATTTTCATATTAAGATATGTTAATTTGATTTGACCATTCAAAATTCTTTAAAACTTTTTGTCATCATGATTGCAGAGAGACACTGGAAGCTTACTCAGCTGAAATGAAAAATATTGGCGTGAAAATTTTGAGGCAGATGGGAAAAAATCTTGGAATATTGGACAATAATGAAATGACCGGATTGTTAGAAGGAAGGCAAGCAATGAGCTTTAACTACTATCCACCGTGTCCTCAACCAGAACAGGTCATCGGCCTAGCTCCTCATTCTGATTTTGGTGGCATCACCATCCTCCTTGAGGTCAATGATGTACAAGGCCTCCAAATAAAAAATGATGGGATTTGGATTCCTGTTAAATCCCTTCCTAATGCTTTTATAATCAACATTGGGGACACTCTCGAGGTATATCCACTTTTATATTTTCACTTTTTTCTATTATTTTGTAGTTATAGAATCATTACAAGCAAAATAAATACAAATATGTAACAGTATACGGTTGATGGTGCAGATATTGAGCAATGGAACATACCGCAGTATCGAACATCGAGCAACAATTAACTCCTTAAAAGAGAGGTTATCTGTTGCCACATTTTGCAGCCCAAAATTGGATGGGGACATCGGTCCAGCACCAAGCCTTGTAACCCCAGAAACTCCAGCAATGTTCAGAAGAATAGGAGTAGTAGACTATATAAAAGGACTATTTTTGCATAAACTTGATGGAAAATCACACCTTGATGCCATGAGGATTCAAAACGAAAAAGGCATGAGCAATTGAGTACATCACATATGAGTTGTAGACTATATCAAAGTCTATTTTCGCGTAAACTTGATGGAAAATCACACTCGATGCCATGAGGATTCAAAATGATGAAGGCAAGAGCAATTGAGTATAACACATGATTTTCCTTAAATAATCTGTATAATAATTATATAAACGTGTGTTCTTAGACCGTGCGATAAAGAAAATACAACTTTTACACAAATTCTTATGTCTTTAGAAGATAAAATTTTACCATTAATGTTGAAAGTCTCCTTTAATGTTTGTCCATAAAATAAATGTCATGTAACCTCATGTAAGTACTATTGCATAAGTTTTATTTCTTATTGTATTTAGTGGTTTGATATTTAACAGGTCCAGTCTGGAATACTTGGAGACAGAACAACAATGATGGTTTGTCAATAGAAATTCATAGAAATTCTACTGGAAGGTTAGAATCATCTAATAATGTGTCATTCAATACTAACACGCTAAATTTGATTTGTGTTCTTGTGAGGTTGTCATATGTCATAACCCAAATTAATTTCCACCTTAGTCAAAGCCAACATTAGAGTCAAGTGCGTTTGAGGAAAGTTATATCTTGAAAATCCCTGGGTGTCTTCTTAATAAGAAAATTATATTTATATATATATATATATATAAACAGTAACAAACATTGGCCTAGAAAATTCATTAAACGTTGTCAGCTACCATGGAAAGTAAGGTGTTCGATAGAAATATGAAAATGTTTGAGCACATGCCCAAGAGCGAAAACAGAGAAAAGCTAGAGTGAAAAGTCCAACAATGGAGTGCTCTGGAAATCTAATTTTTCATTAGTGGAATCATTACAAATTAAGCTAACTATTTATACAAGCATATATAATTCAGACTATAAAAAGAATTCAAGTAATCCTCTATAATTAAGGCCAGCTTGACACGTGTACATACTATCAACTCAAGCTGACTGCGGTTTGCTTAACAGTCTTCTCACTGTAATGAAAAGATTCCTTTACGACATGTAATACATGTTGTGAAAGCTCTCAACAATATATATGTACAAGTTATTTATTACGAAGTTGTTATATGTTCTAGATGTTTCAATAAGATAGAGTGATTGTTGTTAAAACCTTAAATTCTATAACTTAAATTGTTTGTTGTTAAAAAAGCTTATTGTTAAAATTTTCAAGAAAAAACTATTATACAATACTAGATTTTCGTGAATTCAAATTCATAATGATGATGAAGATTATACTAGTTAAGATAAAAATATTAACCGAAAATTTATTGAATAACCAAATAGGGATACAATATTTTCAATTAACGAATTTATGATATTCTAATATTCCAACTCATTGTAAACACAACACTCTAATACAACTTTTAAGCTATGCAACCGTACTTTCTACAGCCCTACCAAACCCACAGCCACCCACCTATTTTCTCACTAATTTTCTGCACGATAATACCCTTTAGAAATGAAATATCTTGAACACATGGGTAAACCATGACCCTGTTTCAGAGCAAATAACTTCTTATTCTTGTAGGTAGGGATGGGCGTGGGGGCCCATTAGGGCAGGGGAGGGTCCCCCCCACCCCCATCCCTATTTCTGAAACATCCCCCCATCCCCGTCCCTAAACCCCATTTGGGGGAAGTGGGGATGGGGTGTTTGGGGGGAGCTTCCCCTGCCCCCACCCCGTCCCCCATTTCCCTCTTTTCCTCCATTTCTAATCCTAATATTTTTCAATCCGAAATCTCAAATTTATAATTCTGGATTCAAAATTCAATCATTTCAATCACCATATTTCGATATCAAATACATATAATTGTCCAAAATTAATAGAAATAACTATAGTAATTTAGTATTACACATAAAAGTCTAGACAAATTCATAAAAAAAAAAACTAAGTACATTCAACTGTCAGGTAGTCAATTAGTGGTGAAACCATGAATAATAAAGTTAAAGTTATTTTTTTTTAAATATTAAAAAAATATAAATACTAAATTTATAATTCTAGATTCGAAATTCAATCATTCCAATCACCATATTTCGATATCCAATCCATATAATTGTCCAAAATTAATAGAAATAACTATAGTAATTTAGTATTACACATAAAAGTCTAGACAAATTCATAAAAAAAACTAAATACATTCAACTGTCAGGTAGTCAATTAGTGGTGGAACCATGAATAATAAAGTTAAAGTTATTTTTTTTAAATATTAAAAAAATATAAATATATATATATATATATATATATATACATATGGGGAAATGGGGGAATGGGGCCCACCCCCATTTAAATAAATGGAGAAATGGGGAAATGGGGGTGGGGGTAGGTCCCCCCATTCCCATCCCCATTTAGGTTTTGGGGGCAAAATTTGCCCCCATCCCGACCCCCAAACCCCATTTGGGGGTAAAATTTGCCCCCAAATGGGGGTGGGGGCAAATGGGGATGGGGCCCCGTGGGGGAAATGCCCATCCCTACCTGTAGGCCTTCCCACACCGAGTCTGAAATCGATGGGGGCCGAGCAATCGGCAGGAGTCATTGGAGAAGACAATGAACCTCCTTGGACTGAGGCAGGCATATGACAACAGATCCATGTTTTGCAATTTCAAGAGCATAGCAGAGGCCAACAACTCCACTCCCAACGACGGCAAAATCAAAATACTTTACGGATCCATCTCTCAAGTATGATGATAGAAACTGTTTTAAGGGATTTCCAATTCTCACTCACCGGAGATGGAGAGAAATTACACATGTACAACCGTAAATACTCAGATACTCCATATGACCTCGAAGATTTTAGAAAAATATTATAAGTAAAAATATAAGATAAATGAATGATAATTCCTGCTTCTTCAACTTACTTATAATCAAAGGACCCTTTTAACCGGTGTCCTAAGGGACAACTCTAAAAACAACTCTTAACGTAAGAATTTAAATTAATGTTCTTTCATGACATGAGAATCTATGAAACTTCTGTTTCTATTCAATTCTAGACGCTAAGAGTTGCTGAGATAATCTATGATCAAATAATGAACTTAGTCTCATTACTATAAAACTGCAAATTTCATACTGGAAAATAAGTAAGTTTCTACAATTTGTGGAAAAAATAAATGAAGAATGGACTAACAACCTATTGAACTAATGAATGTTGTTTGTTTAACAGTCTTCTCCTGATGGTCATGATCCTCCTTAATCTGGAAATAAGCTTTGATTGAGATGTGATGGCTTAATCATACATTGATGCATGATTAGGTCGTATCTTATGTAAAGCTAATGAATGTTGCAGAGGATTTCAAGCTCTACCTTAATCAAATGAAGAAACAAGATTAAACTAGGCATGAAAAGATGAAAAAAAAATATTATTTTGTTTAACAAAGACCATACACTTGTTTCTTTAATAAAGTAGTTACATTGCATACGTGTTTTTGACAAATTCCAAGGTAATAATAACAAAGACTCTACACTAGTTTCTTTAATAAAGTAGTTGCATTGCATACGTGTTTTTGACAAATTCCAAGCTAAATAATTCACTACTATAATTAATTAACAGCTAAATCGCTGTACTTTGTCAATGTATCATTTCTTTAATGTTTGGTATCGTCACTGATGATGAATAAATAATAATAATATAGGACTATACTTAAAAAAAATAATGTTAACATACGTAGGATGTCAATGGTACGGGCGGGGATGGATTTTCCATTAGTATCTCTAATACTAATTTGTACGAGAAATATCATCCCGATGAATACCCACCATAAAATAAACGGTGCAGGTATATGGATTCCCTATTAGGAGATCGGTTTTTTGTCTCGTACCATCTTCATCACATTAATGTATTTTTTTAATGACTTTTTGATAAAAATATATAAATATTATTTAATAATATGAAAATAATAGTGTCGAGTATATTACATATAATAATCTGGAATTGAATAGTGTTTCAATACACTAAAAAAATGGGAAAAAATAGAGGAAATTATGTTAGTCGGACGGAAAAATAAAAGAAAATTATGTTTTCTGAAGACAGTAGTCACGGTACTAATTTTTTTTAGTGTTAATTGCAGTACTAATTTTCTTGGTGTTAATTACAGTACTAATTACTTACTTCAAATATATATATATATATATATATATATATATATATATAAAAGTATGTTTATTGAAAACGGTGTACAGTGATGAGGCGGGGTGGAGACTTGAAATTAGGGACCCCGCCCCATTTGTTTTTTGAAATCTCATCCTCACACAAAACACCACAATATATGGAGCGGGGTGGGGTGGTGCGGGATATGCTTTACCCATCCCTACCCATTTACCCTATTTACCTCATTTAACCTATTTATTAAAATTATCTATTAAATTAATAATATATAAATGAATGAAAATGATATAATATATAAAATAATTTCAAAAAAGTATTGAAAATCATCTCATATAATAAACCTAAATCTCACAATGAAACAAATAAATTCAATAATATTTAAACATAACGTTAAAAGAAAAAAAAAACTATATGATAAAAAAATGTAGATTATATTTCAAGTGGGACGGGACGGGCGCCCCATACCCATTGTGGGTTTTACTATCTATCCTCATCCCCGCCCCATCCCTATCAAATTGAAACCTATCTCCACACCAAAAGTGCAGGTACTCGCGAGGCCCCGTGTCTGTTGGTTATTTTGCCTTCTCTACTCGAAATCCTATAACCGTAACGAACTTAAATCGGGGATAGAAAAAAATACCGGCCACATACCACAACTTAAATGGCATGGCTAAACCAGCCCTTAACGGGTAGAGTCCCCGAACCAATGGGTAATTTTGATATCCCTAAACATATTCCCTTACATGTTAAAACCATAAATATTCATTTTATAGGAAAGTCACATATTGCATTTATTGAAATAAGACAATATTACTTTCATTTTACAGTAATATTTATGGTTATAACCTGTAAAATAAAATATAGGATCGACAACTAAGAGCATCTCCAAATATCTCCCTTGGAGTCCGTCTTATTTTAGGGTGGATGTTGTTATAAAGGGACATTAAAGGGGTTTGTGTTCCAATGATACTCCTTTAAGACCCTGTTTGTTGGATGGGACTGGGTTAGGATTGGATTATTTTAATCCTAGACCCACGTTTGGCAAGCATATGGGATTGAGATTTTATCTCCCATTAACATGGGATCAAATAAACCCACCTATACCAATGGGTTTACTTGTCCAAAGACTAAAGAAGTTAGTTTGTTTATTTCTTTTCATTATCTTTTGAATTTTGAATTTTATAATAATTTCATACATCAGCCATAATTTAATTTATTGTTTGAGTGATTTATTTTTTTTCTGATTTTTTAAAAGAATTTTTTTATTTAAAAATTATATAATTTAACTTTACTTTTAATAAAATATTAATGCTAAAATTAGTCTAAAAACCAACACAAATGATGTGACAATTGAATTTTCACCACCATATCATTCACCAAATCGCCCCATGATTTATGTTTTTTTTAATGGCATTTTATAAAAGCCACAAAGGGCAAGCAAGGACCTAAACAACAGAGCAAAAACAGAGTCTTGCTAACACAACAACCAGGCAACAGTAAAACAAACTGAGAAAACAGAACAAGAGCATTTGCAAACACAAACACCAGGCATCGGCAATCCAAAACAAACCACAAGCCTCAAACTAAAGATCACGTTGACCAAGACCAAGATCGTCACGTTGACCCTAACCGCTACAACAAAAAAGCCAACATGGAACTACCCATTGTCATCGTCTTTCCTTCTTGTAATATGGTCCGCCAACACATCATCTAAAGCATTGAAATCGACACCACGGGCCTCACTCTTAATCTTCATCCTATAAGATCTGGAAGGAAAAAATTCTTATTACTCTGCTTTCTAACCAACGAACACGAAGGATCGACAATTGCCCCCACATTCCCTATCAGTACAAAATGATCCAAACCCCTAAGATCGTCGAAAAGATCTATAGCAGGACCACCCAAATCACCCCCATCAAATCTTTGCCTTATTCAAAATTAATGTAAACCACTTGTTTGCTAGAAACGGCCACCCCTCCCCCACACGATCCATCTTCAGAAACAAAGACCTTAACACTTTGATTATTGTTCAAATCACTCTTAGAACCACCCAAAGAAGCCAACCTATAGCTAGCTTTATTAACACTATTCCCCAAGCTATCACATTTCCCAACACATGGACCAACCACCCCTTCTAACAAACCACTTGACTCTAAAACACCCTTCTCAACCGAAGAAAAATTTTCCCTCCTAACTACTACCTCACCATACCCAACCTTGGAAATAACACCCTTACCACCACTAGATTTATCATTAAAACCTTTAGCTAAAGAAGCCACAGCTTTATCGAGAACCTCACCATCTTTCCCAACACCTTTAACTTTGCTATTCTTGAGAAAGTTCTGCACCCTATCCATACTATTAGACACCTTCTTAGACCTCTCTTTGCTCTCAAGACTGACCACCTTCACTCCACCAGCCTCAAAATCAGCCTTCCCATTTGAACCAGTTCCTTCAAAAACAGCCTTCCCATTCAACCTAAAAGCCAACCCCTTTGAGTCTACAGACCCATTAAAACCTGTCAAGGAATTAATTACCCTACCACTAGACTTCATTTGCTTGATGTCAGTCTTCTTTGCTGTCACTGTCCTATCCCCTATCAAATGACCCATGCCTTTATCCATTACTAACTCCAACTCTTTTCAACTGAACAACCCCTCTGCTTCCAGACCTACTTTTGACCTATATTAAGGGTCAGACATTTCCTCATATGGTAAAATATTCAAAAACATTCTAGAATCTTCAACCTTCAAACCCAAAAAATATTTCAACCACTCAAAGCTAACAAGCATGTGGTCTTCCTTCAGGCTCATCGGGAATGAACCGATCTCCATCTTCACATTAACTTTCCAAGAACACTTCTTAACCTTCAGGAGCAAGACCAGCAGTTTGCTTATGTCCATTATTCTTTTAAGAGATGTATATTCTTCAACCTAAAGGGGTTCTCCTATCAGCTACCCAAGCTTCATGAAAAAAGTTGGTTCCCAACAGTCCATTGGAGCTCCCGAAACAATAATCCACGCTAGCCTAGCTTGAGGGATCAAACTCTCCAACCATCTGGAAATGGAAGTGAAGCAATCATCCCAAAAGAAACGATTCCTCATGAATCCTTCCCTATCAGCTTTTGAATCGTAGTACCAAATAATACTTTTGTCACCTAAATATGTCGATGAGAATGATATGCCTTTGTTGCTTAATCTTCTGTTAACACTAAAAAAAGTCTGTAAACTTCATCAAAACACCCACCGCACTACGGACTAGCCAATCCTCTACATTGGCTTGCCTCCTCTAAGACATATTTAGGCTCACCTCTGTCTTGCTCACCTCTTATATTTTATATTTTAACCCACAATTCAAATTTTCCTATAAATAATCCAACCCATTCCAGTTTTCATTCAGTTTCTCTCATTCTCTCGTTCTCTCAATCTCGCCATTCTCCAATTCTCCACAAAATTTCATAATTTTATTCTTACTCTCTCTCTCTCTCTCTCGCTACACAATTTCTAATACTATATTACTAATTTCCTATTATCTATCTATTAAATTATCTGGTTTAGAATTTTTCCTTAAGTTTATTGGTACTAATTTGACAGTAGATTATTCAGAACAAATTACTGACATTCGAAATAAGTTGTTCGAAGTTTTTAGTATTTATGAGCCCAGGTTTGGTGGCGTTAACACGCAACCATCAGCAGAACCGGAGACAACATCGATGTAGACAAGTTGGAGCATTCTGAAATGGTGAAAAAAAAAAAGACAAATCATCAAGTTCTTCTTCAGCCCAACGATCTGCTACATCTTCTGGAGCCGAACTAAATAGGTACCTTGAAGCACAGTTCGATGCATGCGAAGACAAGGAGAAATTTGATTTGTTGTTATGATGGAAGACCTATAGCTACGGGTATCCAATCTTGTCACACCTAACAAGTGACGTACTGGCTATCCCCGTGTCCACTGTGTCTTCAAAACAAGCATTCAACACAAGTGAACGAATTATTGAACCAAGAAGAAGTTGTTTGACTCCGGAGATAGGTAAGGTATTAACATGCGTTCGGGATTGGGAGCATTCTTGAAAGAGGTTGCAAAATGAAACGGTAGACAAAGAATTTATTCAAAATTTCTCCAATTTATATGTTCATGAGAGTTTTGGTAGTAACCAAGTCCAGAACTAGGTTATACATGTACATTTACTTGTAATACGATTGCACTCTTTTTCCCTTGCCAAGTTTTTATCCCACTGGGTTTTTTTGGTAAGGTTTTTAATGAGGCAATCATGTAAATATGTAATACTGAATTTCGAAATTCAGAAATAAATAAATAGTTCTTCATTTCATATTTTCATAACTTCATCTATTTTTTCTTTTGTTTATTACTTTATCTTTATTCGTTCTTTGAATTATTTTATTAACAAAAATAATAAATCTATCTATTAGCAATATTTTTTATTACTCTAAAATAATAATTAAAATAAGCAAATTGCAATGAAAAATACATTATTACATTGTTAAAACAATATTATTGTATAACTTGACACAATTACATTTATATAATTGAATATTTTAAAAAAAATGCTCAACCAGTCTGGCACGCAGGTGCATACCGGCGTGTCGGGCCACCATTTTCCAAAATGGGCCAGGTTAAACACGACAAGCCAATTTGGACGTGCCGTGCTAGACCTGACCCGTTTTTGAAAATAAGCCCGGCGTGCCATGCCTATGTGGGTCAGACCAGTACAATTTTATACCACTAGCTCTAATGGAAGCAAATTTCTCAAATTATATTATCTTCGACCGGCCGGGTCTTGTGCTAGCTAAATGTTGCTTATTTTTTGTCTCTACATGTTTGGAGTTGTTTAAACATATACACATACATAATATTATAATAAATGTCTAATTTACATGACATATAGATATTTTCTTTTATTTTTTTAGTTCAAACATCTAAAATAAAACAACTAAATGAAGTAATATTTCGATTGAAGACTTGGTTGAAGGTAAGAAAGCATCAGCAATCTTATGTCCCAGTCATAGAGAAGTAGCTGGCAGAAGTGGACAGTAAGGCAGTTAGCGAAGGGTGGACGGCAGACTTGAGAAGCACGAGATTGTAGCTTATTTCTGCGTTGTGGAAGCAACTTCGATTAGAAGAACAACAATGGAGGCAAAAATCTAGAGTATGTTGGCTCAAAGATGGGGATAAAAACTCTAAATTCTTTCACACAATGTGTCAAGCCAAAAGAAGGAATAACCAAATTGGTGAATTGATGATTGATGGCATGGTGTGCATCGAACCTCTTGCTATTAGGAATGGATTTTTAAGCATTTCAAGAAGTACTTTAGCCAAGATTGTAGAAGCAGACCAAAATTGGGTGACATCGAATTCAAGAAGCTGGAGCTGGCAGATAGGGAGGGGTTGGAAGAAGCCTTTTGTCATGAAGAGGTTTGGTTGGCGCTAAAAGATTGTGATGGGAACAAAGCTCCTGGCCCAGACGGTTTAAACTTGAACTTTATTAGAGAAAATTGGGACATGATTAAAGAAGATTTTATGAGTTTCTTGATAGAGTTTCATGCAGATGGATCTATTGTATCCCACTTGAATAGAACGTTTTTAGCTCTCATTCCAAAGATTAGGAACCCGATCTCTTTATCCGACTTTAGACCGATTAGCTTAGTTGGTTCGCTCTACAAACTACTGGCAAAGATTTTAGCCAACCGGTTAAAAAAGGTCGTAAATGTGATCATAAGGGACACCCAAATGCCGTTCGTGAGAGGTCGTCAAATAGCGGACAGCTTTTTATAGCTAATGAAGTCATACACTCATGGAAGAAAGACGAAGAAGGGGGGTTGGTTGTGAAATTGGATTTTGATAGGACATATGACTGTATTGACCATGAAATCTTAGATTCGGTATTGCATAAGATGGGTTTTGGGAATCGTTGGAGGGGATGGATCGGTAATTGCATTTCAACACCGAGTTTATCAGTGCTTGTTAATGGCAGCCCAACAGATCAATTTGTCCTTCGAAAGGGTCTCCGTCAAGGTGACCCTCTGTCGCCGCTTCTCTTTAACATCGCCATCGAAGTGCAGAATTTGTTGTTCATCAAGGCGGTTTCTCTGAATTTTTTGGAGGGTGCTCGTTTTGGTCTCAATGTTGAGCACATTACCCACCTCCAATTTGCCGATGACACTATAGTTTTTCTAAGACCCAAGATTGACTATCTTCTAAACCTGAAACGAACTTTACGTTGCTTTGAGGTGGTTTCCGGTCTTCAGATTAATTTTCAGAAATCTTGTGTTGTTAAAGTTGGGAAAGCTAGACATAGTGAGGAGACGTGGGCTGATCTTTAACGTTGTAAGGAGGCGAAGCTTCCGATTACGTACTTGGGTCTACCTTTAAGGGCCAATCCAAGAAATAAGAAATTTTGGGACCCGATGGTCCAGAAGGTAGAGAATCGTTTGGCCCCTTGGAAGATGAGGTTTTTATCGAAGGGTGGGAGATTGGTGCTCATAAAATTGGTTTTATCGAGCATTTCCATTTACTTCATGTCAATCTTCAAAATGCCGGCGGGGGTCGCTAATAAAATTGAGAAGCTCGAACGGGATTTTTTCTGGGGTGACGGGGTTCTAAAGAGAAAAATTCATACGGTGGATTGGAAAACTATGTGCAAAAGAAAAGATAATAGCGGTCTGGGGATTGGTCAAATGAAGCTTAAGAATACGGGTCTTCTCGCCAAGTG
Source organism: Dipteronia sinensis (assembly GCA_033220585.1). Taxonomy (NCBI): domain Eukaryota; kingdom Viridiplantae; phylum Streptophyta; class Magnoliopsida; order Sapindales; family Sapindaceae; genus Dipteronia; species Dipteronia sinensis. The sequence continues at coordinate 5,908,609 of CM065641.1, read as the reverse complement.
GGTATGGAGGTTTGGTAGCGAGGTTAACGCCTTATGGAAAAGGGTGCTATGTGCCAAATATGGTAAAAGTTGCAAGGAGCTCAAATGGAGCTGGAGTTACTCGGCTAATACGTCTCCACTCGTCAACACGATTAGTAAATTGCTCGATGAAGGCTCTCAAGAGGCACATGTGTTCGTTGAAGGCCTTCAATTGGTTTTGGGTTGTGGAGATAGAGCTAGCTTTTGGGATGACATTTGTTGGGACTCAATTCCACTCAAAACAGCTTTTCCAAGGATCTTTACTCTGTCTCAAAACAAAGGAGCGAGTCTTCAAGAGTTTGGGAGCTGGTATGGGTCGAGATGGCGATGGAAGGTTCAGCTGAGAAGAGAGGTGTTGGGGTGGGAACAAGAGCAATGTAGTTCTTCTTAGCTGCTCTGAGCAGTGTCAAGGTCAGGAAGGACATACCAGATAGAATTGCTTGGCTATTCTGCCCAAATGGTAAGTTCTCAGTCCAATCCTTTCGTAAGTGTCTGGATGACAAAAATCAGGCCAACCAAGGCTGTTCTGGATGGATTTGGAACAATTATTGTCCCTCAAAAGTGGAGATATTTGTGTGGAATCTTCTCAAAGAGAGAGTCTTGGTGAAGCAGGTGTTGATGCAGTTTGGGATCAATATGAATGCCAGCATGAGCTGTCCTCTATGTGATAATGGATTCGAGTCGATCGACCACCTGTTCTTACATTGTGACTGGACGAGGAAACTTTGGATGGAAGATTTGAGCTGGTGGAATGTGTCTGCTTGCTCAAATGATAAGTTGATTTTTTGGTAGGAGTGCTGGAGAGGTTTATGTCCGAAATCCAATTCTATGAGATCCTGGTGCACGATATTTTATGCCATCTATGGACAGTGTGGGAGTCGCGAAATTCTCGTATCTTCGAAGACAAGGTGGTGTCCATGGACTATGCAAAGGATTTGGTGAAGTTTAGAGTTGGTTGATGGTTCAAGCATCATTGCAAGGGGACCAGGGAACCTATCACTGCTATTCTGCTCAATTTAAGCGAAATATGTGTGGACAAAGGGAAGGTTAAACAGTACCATAAGGAGTTGTGGTGCTCTCCAAGTGTTCATGGGCTCAAGTTCAATGTGGACGGTTCCTCTAGAGGTAAGCCGGGGTCAGCGGGCATTGGTGGTGTGTTGCGAAATTCTGACGGTAAAATCTGTTGTCTCTTTTCTTATCATGTGGGGATTGAAGAATCAAATACGACTGAAATAATGGCTATACACAAAGCGCTTGAACTATGTGCCTCAAGATCAATCTTGGTAGACAAAGACATTATTATTGCCAGCGACTCCATAGTAGCGGTCTCCTGGGTGAACAAGTCGGATGATTTCAGAAGTCTTAAGCATGTTAAGCTCATTTACGACATTAGAGGTCTCCTGAAAGTGCTGAGAAGGACCTCGGTGGTCTTCAACCCCAGGCACACAAACTCCTTTGCCGATAATCTAGCCAAAAAGGGTTCACAAAATTTAGGCGGCCTGTAGTGGTGGCTTTGTTTTCTCCTCTGTTTTAGGCTCCATCCTTTTCTCAGGTTCGTTTTGTCTGGTGTTTTTCTTCCTTTTCTCTCCTCTTGTTGTTGCTGTTTTTTAATGTTTTCCTCTTCCCAGTCTTTTGGCTAATGAATAAACCTGTGTTATTCAAAAAAAGAAGAAGTAATATTTAAAAATAAAAATAAAAAACAACTAAATGATTTTATATAGAAAAAACAACTAATTAAATGTTCGTGAGGAGGGACTTCTTCGAACCACACAAGAGGAACAGGCAAGGAGAGGACCATATCAGCTAACAGAACTAGAACTAAGAAGTCACTGATAACAACGAGATAATCCAACAATAATATTTAATTAAATACTCTGACATTGACTATACTCACTGCATCAAGACTCGAGCACTACACCACACCAGCCTCCCTTACTAAAATTAAACCATCCAAGCTTAATTTCTCTCCAATAATTCAACACAGTAGCTACCATCACCTCGTCCATATAGTTCCTGACAATGTTGCTGAGGCCGAGCCCTAGTCCTGACGCAGGCTACAAGAGCTATGCGTCATATTAATTTTTTTTTTCAATCGTCATATTAATTTTGTATAGACCATGACAGATAAATATTAATAAATTATAAATCTTTTTAAATAAGATGTATCGAATGAGATACTCTGGTTAAATTATTTAATAGTAATTATTATCACGTTTAACAACGACATTTTCATAATTCTGGACCATTGACATGGGCAATCAAAAGGAGTATTCACATATTGGACTGACACAATTAACCTGGCATTCTCTAAGTGGATCATGCCATCATGGGCACATGTGTACCGATTCAACCCAAGTTTTTTCTCAAGCTTATATATATAGCTTAAACTAAGGTGGCAACTTGTACAAGAGTCAAACATATGAATTGAGAAGAAAATATTGGAGGAGAGAGAGAGAAGTAATTGATTATCTGGGAGCTTAGAATCAATGGAAACAAAAGCAATATCGCTTGGTAGCACTATGGCAGCTGTTCCTTTTGTTCAGGAGTTGGCAAAGAAGACACTGACAAGTGTTCCACCACGTTACGTGCATTCTGATTCTTCTTCACCACAAGTCCCCGTCATTGATATGCAAAGGTTACTCTCTCAAGATTTCATGGACTCAGAGCTCCAAAAGTTGGACCACGCATGCAGAGATTGGGGTTTCTTCCAGGTCTGTTTAATTCTGTCCCATGCAGATATATTATATACACCATGATATATGAAAATGAATATTAAGATGAAAATGTTATGCATGATGCAGTTGATAAACCATGAAGTGAGCATTAGGTTGGTGGAAAAAGTGAAAATAGAGATTGAAGAGTTCTTCAAGCTGCCTTTAGAAGAGAAGAACAAGTTTGGGCCAAAAGAAGGAGATGTGGAGGGATATTTGGATTCGTTTGTTGTGTCTGAGGACAAGAACCTTAATTGGGGAGATAGGTTCTTTTTCACTACTTCCCCACCTCATTTGAGGAAGCCCCACATTATTCCCAACCTTCCTCCATCCTTCAGGTACTCTCTCTCTCTCTACAGTAATTTTTGTTTATTTTAGTCCAGAAACTTAGCTTATAATTATCGTAAACACGTGCCCTTACATGACCCTGTCATTATTGATTACGTCAAAGAATTTGTCAACATGTGTGATGATAAATTAACAGGACAAACACCGCCAGTACTGTGTTGGTATTAAAGGATGATCGATCATTCAGTCTGGTCCAAGTTTGAGTCGTCGATATACTTCCACAGTTCACGGGTGGTATTTGTAAAAATAAATAAATAAATTTAAGAGGATAAACTTCCATGCCCCAACAAAGATGTGTTATGATTAAATGGAAAACCCATCGTAGACCCACAAAGATTAATTATATATGATTGATAGACATGTTACATGTGTACCACTACCATTCCTAGTGGCAACACATTTCAGTAGATTTGATTTTTTTTCCTATATTTTTTTAATAAAATAAGCTCGTTGTTCAAATGCTAATGATTTGCATTTATTTATGGATTGTACTTTATTGCATTGTGTAACACAACCCAAACCTATTAAACATACATTAAAAAAAATTATGAGACTATAACTAATCAGAATACTCCTTTTAAAGAACCTCTAATATGTAATAAGGTTGCTTTAATCGTGTCCTTAACAACTAAAAGTTACTAAAAAAGGAAAATATTTATTACAAATATATATTTATTGTATTGACTCAGATAATAAATATAATTAATATTTTCTATTAAGTAACTTGGGTATAGGATAACACTGCTCTATGTAGTAATAGAACCATATAATCTTCTTCTATTTTTTTTTTTCGAAATTCTTTAAAACTTTTTCACATCTTATAACTGCAGAGAGACATTGGAAGCATACTCGATTGAACTGAAAAATCTTGGTGCAAAAATTCTGAAGCTAATGGGAAAAAATCTAAGAATGGACGATAATGAAATGGCAGTATTGTTAGAAGGAAGGCAAAAAATGAACTTTAATTACTATCCGCCATGTCCACAGCCAGAACAGTTCATCGGCCTCCCTCCTCATTCTGATTTTTCAGGCCTCACCATCCTCCTTGAGGTCAATGATGTACAAGGCCTCCAAATAAAGAAAGATGGGATGTGGATTCCTGTTAAATCTCTTTCTAATGCTTTTATTATCAACATTGGGGACACTCTCGAGGTATACCTACATTTTTAAAATTTTCTATTTTATCCGTAAAAGTACAAATAAGATCTTGATCACTAGTAAAATATAAAACCTTCAAATTTTCAATCTTAGTACCATATAAGAAAGACACGATATTTTTTTTTTAACTACTTAAAAGCAATGTAAACTATATTAAAAGCATTCCCAACACACTAGTAATTAAGAGCAATGGGAAAAAGATAAATAGAAAGGAAATAACAATGCAGCAAAAACTGCAATATATATATATATATATATAGTTGATAGTTGATATAGTTGGTGTCGCAGATATTGAGCAATGGAACATATCGCAGCATCGAACACCGAGCAACAGTTAACTCTTTAATAGAGAGGATATCTGCTGCCACATTTTGCAGTCCCAACTTGGATGGAGAAATCGGTCCAGCACCAAGCCTTGTTACCCCAGAAACTCCAGCAATGTTCAGAAGAATAGGAGTTATAGACTATTTCAAAGAATTACATTCGCGTAAACTTGATGGAAAAGTACACCTTGATTTCATGAGGATTCAAAATGAACAACGCAAGAGCAGTAATTGAGTCCAATACATATGAGGATTCCTTAAATCATCTATACAATAATTATGTTAACGTGTGCTCGATCTGTGCTCGATCTTAGACTAATTGATCGAGTCCAATACATATGAGGATTCCTTAAATAATCTATACAATAATTATGTTAATATGTGCTCTTAAACTATATGTTGTATCTTTAGAACATAAAAGTTTACTTTTAATATTTGTACTTAAAAAGACCCATAAAATAAATGTCTTCAAAACCTAAATAAATGTTTACTTTTAATCTAAAAGTATACTTTGCTATGCATCTTGCTTACAGTGTTACACCCTCTTCTGTTTCATACTACAGCTCTCAATCTACATGATATATGTAGTACTCGATGCACATACATATATCTAGTCACTACATTTAATCAGTGTTCTAGTAAGTGTTAGGCACTAATCGGGAGAGACCCAGCGCCTAGTGCCTAGGCCGATCAATCGGCGATTAATCGAGCGGAGATTTTTTTTATTTTTTTATTTTTTTTATTTTCCTGCATAAAAATTCAATCACAAACAAATTCCAATAATCAAATACAACCAAAATTCTTTCCAAATCCACAAATGTCAAATTACCAATCAAAATCCAATCATAAACAATCCAAATCCACAAACACCAATCCAAATACAATCACAAACCAATCCAAATCCAATCATAAAGACAAAAACAAATCAAAATGATAAATTCCAAGTTCTAAATTTTGACAAACATCAACAAGTTATTAGCATTCAAAATGTAAATTATAAAACAATAAATGAAGATACTATCAAAGTTTCTTTGTCTTTGTCTCCTCCTCCAAGGATATCGGCATGCTCTTCATCGAACTCAAACTGAACTTCAATTTCCTCATCCGCTTCTGAAAAGGGCTCTACTTCTTCAGCACCCTCATCAACAAAATATTCTTGTGCATTACTAGCATCACTTGTTTCTAGCACCTCAACTTTCTTTTCCTTGTCTCTTAACCTTTTGTACATGTTCATCAATTCAGCAGTAAATTTGACGTAAATTAGATTGTTCAACTGATTCACATCTAGTCTACATAATATAAAAGTATAACAAATCAATACATAATAAAATATAAAACATAAATATACTATAGATTATAAAATATAAATATGTCAATAATGACTTACCACGTCAAAAGTGCTCCAATTGTTTCGCATCCGGATGAATTACTAGTTAAGGAGAGGATCCTAATTGCTACTTTTTACAAGTTAGGTGTTTAAGATCCATACATTTTCCACCATTGAACTACATAAAAAAATAAATGATAAATAAGTTTTAAAATAAATACTAATATAAATATGAATAATAAAAATTTGAATAATTTTGTATTCTTTTTATAAAAAAAAAAGGGTTAGGTGGAGTCAACGATATTGACTCCGCCTAGCCGATTTGACCGATTAATCGGTCATCGATTAATGTGGCCGATTTTAGCATTTTCGCCACAGTGAGGTGCTGACTAAAGGAATCCAACCGATTAATCGGCTGCCTAAACTGATTTTTCGAACACTGCATTTAATTAGGGATGTAAATGCAATAGGATTAGGAATTCTTGAACCCGACCCAATGTAATTAGTTTTCCCTAAACTTGCTCTCCAACCCCAACAATTGTATGCCAGGGTTGGGGTAGAGGAATTTCGTTCCCCATCCCGCCTTCGCCACTAGTTCACCTTCACTACTTATTAAGTTTATGTATTTTTATATGGATATTACACATTTTTTGTATATTCAATAAATATTTCTTTATAAAAGAAAGTGTAATAATTTGAAGAAGCTCAAAACCAATTACCAAGTACCAACACACAAAATATATAGATGTCATATAAGTTCATGTTGTTATCTGTATCCTTTAGTTTTTTTATTTTATTTTAATCTATGTATCCGGCCTTTTGTGAAGAGTGCGTTAAGAGTGGAAAATGGCTACAGCTTGAAATAAAGAAATAATGATATTAAAATTAGGTTTGAGTTTAATTTTTTTTTAATTATTGTAATAAATTAATAATAGCCAAACTTAAACTCTTTTAATTGAAATAATTTATTTTCAACAAAAACAAACTGAGTTCAAAAATTATATAGCTCCTTTTTGAGGTGCCATTTTAAGACTATCACTCCTTTAATAAGGGTGGTGGAGTCTTCTCAGCTTTTGCCTATTTCTTCTCCGAGGGGTTTTGTTGCTCCGACTCATCTGCTTTATGCAGATGACGTTCTGATTTTTTTGCAGAGGCAGGGTGAAGAATCTAAAGGGCATTATGAATGCTATTGATTTGTATGGGGGGATTATCAGGTTAGTAGGTTAACAGGAGAAAATCTTCCATCTTTTTTGGTTTGTCCGTTTCTCATGCCTGGATTGGGAGATTGTAGTCTTTGGTTGGTATAAAGATTGGGCAGTTACTTTTTCTTATCTGGGAGTCCTGTTATTTAGAGGCAGGCTCACGCGGTATTTGTTGCAGTTGGTGGCAGATAAAATTATTTCCAAATTTGCTAAGTGGAAAGGTAAAGCTTTTTCTATGGCTGGCTAGGCTACTCTAATCAAATTTGTTATCACCGGTTCTTTTGTACATTCTTTCATGATTTACAAGTGGCCTTCATCATTGTTGAGGATGATTAATCGTAACTTGAGAAATTTTCTATGGACGGGTTCGTGTGAGGAGTTTAAGCGATCCGGGTTTCTTGGGACCATTGTTGTAGGCCTTTGTCCAATGATGATCTTGGCTTGAAGGATCTAGGTTTACTAAACTACTCTCTTTTGTAGAAATTCACTTGGAAGTTCATGACTTCTAAGGGCTTTGCTTTTTCGTTTCTACAGGAACGTTATCTTAAGCATCTTCGTAAACCACATTGAGGGTATGTCACTTCTTCAATTTGGCTCTCTCTTCGAGCTCATTACTCTAATCTTCTTAAGGAAAGTATCTGGCTTATTGACGAGCATTCTCAGCTGGACTTTTGGCGCGACAACTGGTTGGGTGTGCCTATTGTAGATCTCTTGGGTATTCCAGATTATTTGGCTAGTACGCTCCAGGCTAGGATTTCTGATTTTATTCAGGATGGGAGATGGGTTATTGATGATTGCTTCCCAGCTTATTTTCGGATTGATAGGATTGCAATTTCTCCTGTTGAGGATTCTCTTGTTTGGGCTCATTCTATGGATGGTCGGGTTTCGTGTAAGGCTGCTTAATCTCAGATGGTTCGTGACTCCCTTCAATTCCCTTGGTGGAGAGACGTTTGGTCTCGCTTTATTCCTCCCTCCCGTTCCGTTTTGACTTGGCGTCTTTTGCAGAATAAGCTTCCCACGGAGGATTGTTTATACCAGGTCGAGTTCCATTTGGCTTCCTGATGTAATGTTTGTGGGGTAAGTAGTGAGTCGGCTGACCATTTTTTCCTCCTCTGTCCCTTTGCAGTTGCGTTTTGGGAGGCTGTCTTTTCCGCTTTCCAGCGGCGTATTTCAACTAACTCGTGGGGTTCTTTCTTCTCGTAGGTCATGTTGGTTTCTTTTAGTGATCAGGTACATGTCCTTTGAATGACGCCTATTCATGAGGTGGTTTGAAGTATGTGGTTTATCCTGAATCAGTGGATCTTTGAGAGTAAGGTTCCTGATTTTAGATTTGCACTGTCTTTGGTTTGGCGTGCAGTTTCTAGAGCTAACCGTTTAGGCATTGAGTGTATGCGTAATTGCAGGGATGACCTTTTGATCCTTCGGTGCTCTGGTCTTCGTGGTCTGCCAACCAAGGCTCTGGTTATCAAAAGCGTGATTGGTCGCCTTCTGCTACGGGTTGGATCAAACTTAATATGGATGATGCTGCCTTGAGTTCTCTAGGTACGAAAGGGTGTGGAGGTGTTTTCCGTAATTGTAGATCCTTTGTGAAGAGTTGTTTTGATATCCCTCTTGGTCAAGTATTTACTTTTGAGGCTGAGCTTCTTGCTGCTTCTATGGGCATTAATGTTGCTTGGAAGTACGGGTGGCATCAGATTTGGTTGGAGAGTGATTCATCCTAAATGGTTCAGCTGTTTTCTTCTTGTTTCGAGCATGTTCCTTAGAGAATGAGGCAAGCGTGGCAAAGTTGTATCTTCCAAATCTCTCAGATGAAGTTTCAGGTGTCCCATATTTTTAGGGAAGGCAATTAGGTTACAGATGTTCTTTCCAAGCATGCTTTGGGGCTGAAGGTTGATTCTTGGTGGTTTTTCGCTCTTTCCTTCTATTATTCACTGGTGGGCAATGACTGTATGGGCTAGGAGTCTTTTCGTTTTTCTTGATATTTTTGTTTTCTTGTGTGGCCTACGCGCCAGTTTTCTAGTTGGAGATTTGCTCCTAGTGTTTTTATGGCTAGTTTGGCATATGCTAGACTTTGTTCTCTTATTTTATTATCTATATAGTTTTGGATAGTGTCTAAGAGTTTTTCAGCATATGATCGCGTGTGATATTTTTTCCCCTTAGTTCAGTCCAATTTAAAAAAAAATTAAGTTTAAAGGGCACCTAAAATGGATTCCTTCCAAAAATGCCCCCTATAGTAACCTTCTTCACTATTTTCATTTTTTTTTTCAAAATCCTCCATCATTGGAGGTCGAACTACCTCCAACGGATTTTAAAATCAACCTCCAAAGGAGGTTTCAAGGAAGAAGATGATAAAAACGTTGAAATTTTTTATTTTTGCCCAGAAAGTCTAGAAAATTGTAAAAAGTATTGGAAAGGTCTCGAAAACTAAAAAACTAAATCTCGAAAACTACCAAAAAGTCTCAAACACTACCTAAAAAGTCTCAAAAATTACTTAAAAAATCTCACAAACATAAAAATAAGTCTCGAAACTATAAAAATACGCGAGACTTATTGGACAAAATTGAAATTTTCCAATATATTGTTTTCATCTTCTTCTTCATCGACATCCAATGTAGGTCGAACAACTTCGACCTCCATTGGGGGTCTGTAAGCCGAGGAAGAAGAAGAAAAAATAAAAAAAATTGAAAAACTCAAAAGTAAATAAAATATATATGTAAAGTAAGGGCATTTTTAGAAATTTACTTACTCTGGTGCCTTTTACACTTAAGTTATTATAGTGGTAACACTTGTGAAATGCCAACTCAAAAGAATGACAAAACCCCCTATTTCCACAAATAAATTTACGTCCTTTTATAAAACTGACAAATCTATATTAATTCTTATATCGATAAACTATATATTATTAATTAACAATATATATTAATCATTTACTAATTTATAATATATATTGATTAAATGTTATTATTAATAATAATTATATAATAAATTAAAAATATTGGGCTTTGTGCAGAGACAATTAACCCCACAGTACTCTCCACTTATGAAAAAGATTTTTGAAAGAACTTGTATATTTTGATTTAACCTAGCCAAGTATGGGAGGTGGGTATCGAGAGCCGGCCCTAAGATTTTGGAGCCTGAGGCAAACTAAAAATTTTGAGAGCCCTGACTCGATGTTTATTGGGTCGTCGGAAATGTGGTATTACATTTTTACTCATTTCTGACGGCACGTTTTGCACCTTCAGAAATGCGAACAACATCAATGGCTTGTTCGACTATTTCCTACGGTTATTGGGTCATCAGAAATGTGGTAATACATTTTGACTCATTTCCAACTGCACTAATATGGCCGTCAAAAAAGGTGCCATTACCGACGGCAATTAGCGTCGTCGGAAATAGTTCGTCACTAATAGAAATTTTTCTTTGTACCGTTCGAATCTGAAAGTGAGAAAGATGAATTTATGAGGAGCCGTTACTTTTAGGACGCTTGTTTTTCTTCAATGGTGAATTGGTCCAAAGTCTTAATCCCTCAAACTAGGCATGTATGGATTAATGTCAAAGGTGTTCCTTTGTGTTTTTGGGACTCAAATTTCTTCTTCAAGTTGGGGTGAATGATAGAAGAACCACTCTTGGTTGATGGGGAGACAAGATTAAGATTACGTTTTGATAGAGGTAGGATGTTGGTCTTATTGCCGAATCATCAGTCCATTTCTAGTGAGATCAAGGTAGTTATGGATGATGAATCCTCTGTGGTGAAGATGGAGGAAGAAGGTTTGTCTACAGATGTGTTATGGATGGAACAAAATTTGGGTCTGCATAAAAGGGTGGGTGGTGGCTTTCCTATGGGTTTGCAAACCGAGAAGGAAAAGTTTGATGATTTTCAAAAAAGAGGGATAAGTGAAACTCCTCTTGGGTTCAGTAACCAAGATGACAAGATTGAGAGGACTAGAAATCGAGATGAGGAGGTTGGAAAATGAGACAAGGAGGCTTGAAAGCAAGAGTAGGTGAGTTTCTCCATAGGAAAAGTATGGAGGGTGAGAGTACCAAAAAGGAAAATCTAAAGCCAAGAAAAGCTAGCGAGGGTGTTGGTACCAATGTTGAGGACACCAAAAAGATGGAGAAGGGGGAAGAGTGTGGTTTGGTTGGGAAGTGTGATTTGGGCTCTTTTGATTCAAATGATAGAGTAGTGGGGTCTTGTATTGGGCAAGGTGGTAGTAGTGTTAATATCATGGGGGTCTTGTGTTGAGAGTGATTTGGCTCATAGACAAGGTGTTAAGATCTTTGATTCGAAAGATGGGTTGTGTGGGGGTGGGGGTGTGAGTGTTTCTAGTAACCAAGTGGTTTATTTTAATTTTGATTAAGACAAAGATTTAAAAGGGGGATTGGTGGTCCGGCTATTGATCTTTTTGTTGATCTTGGGGGCTTGAACCTTTAGTTCGGAAAGGAAAGGTAGGGGATTCTGTGGATTCCCCATGGCCATTTGTTGCAAGGCGGAGTAATTAGAATTTTTTCCCTTCAAGATCTCACCGAATGAAGACTAGAAATGAGGCCCGGAGTCCCGACCAGATCAGTTGGTGTGACCTTTTGAATGCTTTTTTCAGGGGTGTTTTCTAGTCTGAAGATGGTGTTTTCGCATGGTGCTTGCTGACCTTTTTGGTAGGGGGCTGTGTGTGGCACTGTTTTGCCTTTGTTGTTCGTGCCCATGTTTTGAGCTTTTGCTCTGTTTTGGCATGGGTTTTAGTTTGTCTGTGTGTTTGTTTCTCTTTTCTTCCTCTCTGGTTGGTGTTTACTGTTTTTCCCTTTTGTGGATTTAATAATAAATGTTTTAAAAAAATTTATCCTTTATTGTTTGTCTATAAAAAGACCCATAAAGAGGAATGTTGTTGACAGTGATTTTTGGTATTACGTAAACTCGATCACGCCTCAAAAAAGTTATGGTGAGTTTGACAATAATTTTATGATTAAGAAAGAAAAAGAAAGCATGCAAACACAATTATACGCGGAAAAACCCAAAAAGGGAAAAAATCATGGTTGCCGGTGACGGCGAGAGAAAAACTTCACTATGATGAATCTTATTACAAACTCAATCTCTCTTACACTCTTGTATCTTAGGCTTCGATTACCCTTTAATGTGTGCTTTTAGGGTTTACTTATACATACATAGAACCCTAATTCTTGGAGTATAAGTAAAAAAAGGTGGTCATAACTCAATAAAACTCCAACTTGTTGAAGTCGTTTTAATCTTCTTTCTCGTTTTGCATTGTTTGTGTTTTAAACATATCTATAACGAAGTTTGTTTCCTTATCAAAGTATGCTTCATGACCCCTTATTTGAATAAGATCATTCTTTTACGCATTTGAGTCGTGACTGCATTGAATTCTTTGTTATTTTCATGTCAAGCAACTGAGCGTATCTGAAATTGTCAACCTGTCGCTTAGCCGACCGTCTGCCAAGCCCGACAAAATCTCTCTCACCCCCGACTAGGGATCTACACCCGATCGGATAGCTAGAACCCAATCATTTTGGTTTCCACGACCATTTTCTTTATTTAATCAATCTAATTACCTTAGAATGACGTTTTTCACCCAACCATCTAAGTAATCCTGACCAGCACTGTGGGGTTATCTTCTAGCCATCTAAGGTTGGCTTAATCTAGTCGACATTTGTTGACACGTCACTTATTATCTCCGTGAAACACGATGTTTACGCTGACGTGTCATCTTTTCGGATTTTACCAATAACACTACCTCCTTAAACATTCAAACTGAACATCTTGCTTAACAAAGTGAATTCGCTCGGTGAGATATGTTTAACTCGGGAGCCTATCTGTCTTGTAGCTCATTAATTCTTAATAGCAAAGCTTTAAATTTTAACCGCAAACGTTTGATTTACCTTGGTGATTTGACGTAGATGACGTAACTGATGGCGGTTGATTCAAATTTCAAATGGCACATGATCTTCGGGATTCGCACTCAAACCCCCACTCTCGCATGACATCATCTTCTCTTATATAAATTTTCAAAACTCTTCATTTTCCCTCTCACGCGATCTTTGCGTTTCTCTCCCAAAACTGAAACCTTATTTTTCTTTAAGGCTTTTCATCACTCATATTTTCTTCGAAACTCATCATCTTTTTCGGACCTTCAACTTCGTCGCCGTCAATGTTTACATCTCATCCATTTTAATCATGCATGTATGGACCCTATTACCCGTCACCACTTTGTTGAATTATTAATGCGTGCTGTTGAAACTGGTGACAAAGAGAATGCTGATAGGATTGAGTTTATCGTATGGGAACGTTCTCAAGATTACACCCCTACAACTCAACCCACATCTCTCAATGTTGATTATTCAGTTGCTCATCCTGAGTTTCAACCTTCATATTTTGATCCACACGCTACTAACCCAAACATTGCTTCTCCTAACACATGCCCAGATATGTCGAGAACATCAGGATCCGATCGGGGAAGCAAAACGGCTGCTAAGGATTCCTCAGCAATTGATTTGAATATTCTTTCCCAACTGCTAAAGATGGAAGATGTTCCTAAGAGGTGTCGTGCCCACTTACTGAGGTTTTCTGCTAAGCAACCAAGTGTCTTCGACTCTGAAGTGAACGTGGTAGATGAGCAGGAGATAATAAAATACAGCGAGAGGTTTGATCTTCTTTGGTCGGCTAAACGCTCCATGAGCGGTCAACGCGCTATTTGGAACCCTCCCACATCCCCCATCTCCCCTCCTCAGAGCGTTGTGGCTATTTACGGGGCTAAGCTCACGTCTGGAGTCACGCTGCCCCTTCAACCTTTCATCGCCCGATTTCTAGCTGAAGTTGGAGTCGCTCATGTGCAACTTACCCTGAATTCTCATCGGGTCTTAATCAGTTTATAGCACCTGTGGAAATAGATTGGTGTCAAGTTTCCACCGACCCCGTAGGAAATTCACAACTTCTACACCTTGGGTCGATCGGACAATAGGGGTACATTCCATCTTCAGCCCAGTTCTCTCAATCACTGAATTTCTAGTGGGTATAACCAGCGACCCACCCCCGTGTCTAGCAAGGATCACAAGGGCTTCATTTAGGGTTTTTCTTCATCCAACAAATACTGGAAAAACAGCTAGTTCTTCGTCCGAGGTGAATGGGGCGAGACTGTGGTTGTTGGCCTTCACCAGGAACTAGCTAGAAACAGTATTCCCAGGTATTTTTACAATCCTAACCTGTGGAACAGGGCTCCCGCAATGCTAACTGAGGATCAAGCCAAAAATGTGATTATGGCTGCCTAAACAACTTGGGAAGCCAGAGATCGTCGGGTGTTGCTCATTGATGGATCTCCTGAAGCTGAGATTATTTCCAGCTATTTCTAATCGGTGTAAACACTATAAGCATTACTTTCCCCCAATTTCAACTTACCCTAACTACATCTACCTTGTTTGATGTTCTTTGGGTTAATTGTTTAGTGTATGAGATGGACATCGTTACTGGCGAGCAAGCCGAGAGGGTTAAGAACCTTAATAGGGCTAGCCGAGCGAAGGTCGTTGCCTAACTGGCTCAGGGGATTGCTCCCCCCCAACTTATATGTTTCTCTCCTTATAGAACTGGATCGCTTTAGGGGATTTTTGTACAGGTTCTTATCTTCTATTACGTTCAAAATTTCTTCATGTTCCTAGGCCAGTGGGGTATAGTTAGTATATTACCTTCTGAAAGTCTTATTGCCTTTTTGATCATCATCTTTGCGACCTTCCTTTCTTTTCCTTTCCTAGAATTGTTCTTTTGGTCTCTTTTAGTATTTCCCTTCGAACCATTATCTTTGGGTTTTTGGCCTTCTCCCGGTCGTCCACCATGTATCAGTTCTCGTCCGTGTGATATATTCTTCTTCGGCCGTTGTTTATCCTCCCACATCATCCACCAGATTTGCATAGGTGGTTAGCCCTCTCTGCCTTAGGCTGAGTGACAACTGGGTATGCTATAAACTGTTGATAAATGCAGACACTACCGCCTCGTCGTTTGGGTCCTGCACTTCCGATACTTCCTACGATAACCTGGTGATGTAGTCCTTTAATTTCTTATCTTTTCTTTGTTTCAAGGTTGAAAGGACGGATATTGACTTTCTACGTTGAATATTCCAGATGAATTGTCTGATGAAAGCCTGTATCAATTCTTCAAAATTCCTGATTAACCCACTAATGAGGCCACCAAACCATCTAAACCGTTGATCCCCTAATGTTTAGGGGAACATCCTACACATGAGCACATCATCATTGTCATATTGTGTCATCGGCTTTGGTATCTTCTGACGTGCTCTTGGGGGTCAGTGTTGGCCTTGAATTGCTCCACGTGTTGCATCCTGAACTTCTCCAAAAAATGAGCTTGCCTTATGTAAGTGGCGAACGGACTACTAGAATTACCAGTTAGCAAATTTCCGTGACACTATCTCCGTTTCCAAGCTTCAACCCTCCTTAACAGAACTTTCCGCTCTTCTTTCGCTTCGCCACGCTCATCAGACTTTTGGCGAATGATGAGACCATAAGGGTCTTTTGAAACTCGCCTTGTGACCAGGGTATCCCAAATGTTGTATTTAGGTACGGGGGTTGTTTCCTTACGCCTCCTAGGCGGAGCTTCCACGTCAGTTGAAGATGATCGGGATCTCCTTATGTGACCATCATACCTATCACCCCGGTCGTAACTCGCTTCCCGTCCATGGTACCTTCCTACATCCTCTTGCAAACTCGACTCCCTTTGTTCCCTTCTTTCTTGGTTTCCCCGACCCCCACGCTCTTTGTGATCTTGGTCATCTTGGCGATCATCTCTCTTTTGGTAATGTTCCTTCCTTTCGTGAAGATCCGCCTTATCTCTTCTAGATTTCTATGGCTCGCCTAGGGTCTTAACTACTATTTCAGAACGTACCCGAGGGTCTCGAGCTACCACCAGCGTAGATAGCTGGTATGGTGATGTCAAGTTGGTGGTAGTAGTTATGTTGATTCCCTGTTTTGCGACATCTTCGATGACTCTCCGTAAGGATTCCTAAACTTTCCAGAAAGCGTCCGGGGAGATACCGGGGATAGCATCTGTAGAGGTTATCACATTTTGTCCGGTGGAATGGGAGTTCTAGAAGGTAAATCTCCTCCGGCAGCGCTGGTGTTTGTTACACCAATATCATTGATACCAAGTGGGATGCCCGTTTCAAGCGAGGATTGACTTCCGTCTCTACTATTTGCCATATAACTGTCATACAAATTTCCTTTGATTTTTCTGTTCCCCCATCCTTCTAGCGTCAATTGTTGACAGTGATTTTTGGTATTACGTAAACTCGAGCACGCGTCGAACAAGTTGTGTTGAGTTTGACAATAATTTTACGAATAAGAAAGAGAAAGAAAGCATACAAACACAATTTTACATGGAAAAATCGAAAAAGGAGAAAAAACCACAGTTGCCGGTGACGGCGAGAGAAAACCTTCACTAAGATGAATCTTGTTACAAACTCAATCTCTCTTACACTCGTGTATCTTAGGCTTCGTTAACCCTTTTATGGGTGCTTTTAGGGTCTACTTATACATACAGAGAACCCTAATTCTTAGAGTACAAGTAAAAGAAAAGGTGGTGGTAACTTAATAAAACTCTGACTTGTTGAAGTCGTTTTAATCTTCTTTTTCGTTTTGCATTTTTTGTGTTTTAAACATATCATGTTTTTTGCCTATTCTGGACTCTGATATCTATAAGGAAGAATGTTTCATGACCCCTTATTTGAATAAGATCCTTCTTTTGCGTATTAGAGTCTTGATTGCACTGAATTCTATGTTATTGTCGTGTCAAGCATCTGAGCGTACTGAAAATTGTCCATGTGTCGTTTAGCCGACCGTTTGCCAAACCCGATCAAATCTCTTTCACCCTTGACCAAGGATCTACATCCAATCGGATAGCTAGACCCGATCATTTGGGTTTTCCTGACCATTTTCTTTATTTGATCAATCTAATTACCTTGGAAAGACGTTTTTCACCTAACCATCTAAGTAATCCTGACCAACACAATAGGGTTATCTTATAGCTATCTAAGGTTGGCTTAATCTAATCGATATTCTTTGACACGCCACTTATTATCTCAGTGAGACACGATGTTTATACTGACGGGTCATCTTTTCGGATTTTACCAATAACAAAAGCTAAATACACTCTCCCAAAACACTCTCTCAATCCACTCTCTCTTCTTTCTTTGACAAGTGTCAATATTTTACTTTTTGATATGAAAGTTGAGCCATGATAAATGATTTGTCTGCTCATATTATTTCTGAATCAAACAAAACATTATCTTTCCAAATTGCCCTTTTTTTATTAATTATAATTTGTAATTTATTTCATCTAATTATTTTCTTTTCTTTTTTTAGATATGAAAAAAATATTTGATTTTTCTCAAAAAAATCCTTGTCTTTTTAAAAAAAAAAAATTGAGTTTTTTTTACTCCTAACATCATTTATTTCCTTCAAAAACATAATTTATACCATATATAATTTGCACTATATATCATCTAATTCTCTATGAAATCCTTTGGAGTTTTTTTTTTACTACTAAACATCATTTATTCTCCTTAAAAAAACATAATTACTTAAAAAATAATTTACATTTCCATTTATTTCATTCAACATTTATTTAATATAAAAAAATTGATTGTAAAAATCATTATACACACACATATATATATAAAAGAATATTTTCACCTCAGTGTGTTGCATGTGGATCATTAGATTCAATTGCTTTGACCCGGTTTGTATGCACTTGTCATTATTTTTTCATAATTTATGATCTATATACAATGCATTGATGATATTTATATCAGTGCGCACAGAGGAGAAAATGACTATGTATATATATATATATATATAAATATATAAAAACTTTAAAATGTTTTTTCATTAGATAAAAGAGATTATAAATTATAATTGGTAAAAAGTAAAAGGACAATTTGAGAAGAAAATACTTTTTTTAGTTGTAAATTATATGAGCAAACAAACATTTTATTATGGTTCAACTTTTATATCAAAAAGTAAAATATTTACATTTGTCAAAGAGAGAAGAGAGAGTGGATTGAGAAAGTGTGTTAGGAAAGTGTATTTAGCATTCCCTAGTCAAAGCCAACATTAGAGTCAAGTGCATTTGAGGTCATTTATATCTTGAAAATCCCTGTGTCTCCTTAATACGAAAATAAATAAATAAATAAAAACAGTAACAAAACATTGGCCTAGAAAATTCATTAAACGTTGTCAGCTACCATGGAAAGTCAGGTGTTCGATAGACATAAGAAAATGTTTGAGCAAACGCTCAAGAGAGAAAACAGAGAAAAGCTAGAGTGAAAAGTCCAACAATGGAGTGTTCTGGAAATCTAATTTTTCATTAGTGGAATCATTACAAATTAAGCTAACTATTTATACAAGCATATATAATTTAGACTATAAAAAGAATTCAAGTAATCCTCTATAATTAAGGCCAGCTTGACACGTGTACATACAATCAACTCAAGCTGGCTTCTGTTTGTTTAACAGTTTTCTCCTGATGGTCATGATCCTCCTTAATCTGGAAATTATAAGTAATTCGATTAACACATAATCAACATGTATAGGCATATAATTAATCCGAAAGTTTAATCTAAACATGTTTTTAAATCATGTTTAATCAAACCCTAAATACATGTTCCTAACCCATATCAATTCAAGAGAAAAAGAAAATAATAATAGGCGGAAGCATACCTAAATCCACTGCCGGAGGTTGGTGAATGGGTTGAGATCTTCCAAATTATCACGATCTTTGGGACACAAAAGTGTTCTCTCTGCTTTGGTGATGGGGATATAGAAAAGCGAAAAGTTGATCGTGTAATTTGGGGACCATAACCCTAAATATAATAATAAGATTATTATATGTTTTGTTTTTTCTAATTCGGCCCCTCATCAAATTAGAAATAACACTCTGGTATCTACACCTTAATTCCATGACAATTATACCCTTAAGCCTTAAACTTTAAATCTTAATTAGATCACTTTAATTTAGGCTTAACCAAAGATAGCACAACACATATAATATTTACATGTGTGGCCCCATATGATGGAATTTTCCAACAGAAATAAGCTTTGCTTGAGCTGTGATGGCTTAATCATACATTGATGCATGATTAGGTCGTATATTATGTAAAGCTAATGAATGTTGCAGAGGATTTCAAGCTCTAACTTAATCAAATGAAGAAACAAGATTAAACTAGGCACGAAGATGAAAAAAGAAATTATTTTGTTTAACAAAGACCATACACTAGTTTCTTTAGTAAAGTAGTTACATCCTGTTTTTGACAAATTCCAAGCTAATAATAACAAAGACCGTACACTAGTTTCTTTAGTAAAGTATTAATAATATAGGACTATACTTAAAACAAAATAATGTTAACATGTGTAGGGATGTCAATAGCACAGGTCGGGGATTGGTTTTCCATTACTATCATCAATACCAATTTGTATGAGAAATATTATCCAGATAAATATTACCCACCTTAAAATAAACGGTGCAGTACATGGATTTCCCATTAGGAAATCGGTTTTTTACCTCGTACCATCTCCATCTCATTAATGAATTTTTTTTAAAATAATTTTTTGATAAAAATTATTTTATAATATGAAAATAATAGTTGTTGGATATATTATATATAATGATCTGGAATTGAGTAGTGTTTCAATGGAGTGAAAAAAATGGGAAAAAAAGAGGGAAACTTGTTTTAGTCCGATGGAGAAAATGAAGAAAAATTATGTTTTCTGAAGACAATAATCACGGTACTAATTTTTTTTAGTGTTAATTACAGTACTAATTACATGCTTCCTATACAGATATATATATATATATATATATATATATATATATATATGTATGCATATTGACAATGGGGTACGGAGACGAGACATGGCAGAGACTTGAAATTAGGGACCCCGCCCATTTACCCCATTTGCCCCATTTAACATATTTATCGAAACTATTTATTAAAATAATAAATATATAAACTAATGAATATGATATGATATAATATATAAAGTAATTCCAAAAAATATTAGAAATCATCTCATAAACATTAAAAATAAATATAAATCTCACAACCAAACAAATAAATTCAATAATTTTTAAACATAACGTTAAAAGAAAAAAAATCTAGATTGTATTTTAAGCGGGGCGGGGCGGGCTTCCCATACACATTGCGGGTTTTACTATTTATCTCCATCCCCGCCCCATCCCTACAAAATTGAAACCCATCCCCACCCCAAAAGTGCAGGTCCCCGCGAGACCCCGTACCTACTGGTTATTTTGCCTTCCCTACTTGAAATCATGTAACCGCAATGAAATTAAATCGGGGATAGAAAAAAATACCGGTCACATACCATAACTTATATGGTATGGCTAATCCCGCTCCTAACGGGGCGAGTCCCCACGGATCCCCAACCAATGGTAATTTTGATATCTCTAAACATATGCTCTAAAGGCATTTGTTAAAACCATAAATATTACTTTTATAGGAAAGTCAAATATTGCATTTACTGAAACAAGACAATATTACTTTCATTTTATAGAAATATTTATGGTTTTAATCTGTAAAATAAAATATAGGAAATAAAACTAAGAGCATCTCCAAAGATCTCCCTTGGATTCCCTCTTATTTAAAGGTGAATGTTATTGTAAGGGGACATTAAGGGGGTTTATGTTCCAATGATACTCCTTTGAGACCCTGTTTGTTGGATGGGACTGGGTTAGGATTGGATTATTTTAATCCTAGACCCACGTTTGGCAAGCATATGGGATTGAGATTGTATCTCCCATTAATCCCATGTTAATCCCATTAATATGGGATTAAATAAACACACCTATACCAATAGATTTACTTGTCCACCAACTAAAGAAGTTACTTTGTTTATTTCTTTTCATTATCTTTTGAATTTAAATTTTATAATAATTTCATACATCAATCATAATTTAATTTATTGTTAGAATAATTTATTTTTGTCTGATTTTTTTAAAGAATTTTTTATTTAAAAATAATTTTAATGTATCTATAATATACTGAAATATTTTTTAAATATTTGATTTAATTAAATGATATAATATAACTTTACTATTAATATTAATGCTAGAAAACCCAAAAAATTATTCTTAAAACCAACACAAATGATGTTGAATTGTCCCAACCATATCATTCACAACATTGTCCCATAATTTATGTTATGATAACAACTCGTTTGCCACATCATTTGGGTTGAATTTTGGATTAATATTTTTGGCTTGTATTGTGTTACTCTTAATAAAAAAGTAATAATATGATGATACATAATTATTTTAGTCAAATCCCAAGTTGTACCAAACATATGACAAATACTAATTTGTTATTCAATTTTCATTCGATTATTAGGGGCTAAGATTATTTCAATCCTAATTCCTCTCAACAGGATTGAAGAATCTAAATTCATTGGGCCCACCGTAATCCCAGCTATACATATATATATATATATATATATATATATATATATATATATTAAATAAACAAATGATAAATATGAAAATTATTTAAATTTATTTCAAAATAATATAAATCTATATTTTAAAAATATTTTTGGACATCGTTACTTTAATAATATATAAATTAAAACATTTATTTTTTTCAAATATATATTTCAATAATTTATTATTCAATTTCAAAACATTATTAAATTAAAAATATTATTTTATTTAATCTAATCTCATATTTCACCAAACAAAACATAAACAGTATAGTATTAATTTAGTCCAATATAATCCCATATAATCCAAGTCTCAACCTAATCTAATATCATCCCATGAAATAATACAATTCAATCTCGCACATCAAACGGGACTAATTTACATGACATATAGATATTTTATTTTAATTTTTAGTGCAAACATCTGATCAAATAAAACAACTAAGCGAAGTAATACTTACAAATAAAAATAAAAAACAATTAAATGATATTTTTTATATAGAAAAAATAACTACATGATCAATGTTAGAAGGAACGTTTTCGAATCACACAAGAGGAACAGACGAAGAGTTAAAGGAGAGGAAATGGTGTAACAATAATATGTAATTCAACACTGACGTTGACTCATCAAGACTCGAGCTCTACACCGGCAGACCATCCAAGCTTAATTTATCTCCAATAATTCAACAGAGTAGCTACCATCACCCCGTCCAAATACTTCCTGACAATGACGCTGAGGGCGAGCCCTAGCCCTGAAGCAGGCTACAGGAGTTAGGCATCATATTAATTTTGTAGAGACCATGACAGATAAATATTCATAAATTATAAATATTTTTAAATAGAGAAAAGACCGTTTTACCCCATGATCTTTATCCTATTAGAAAGTTGAGGACAGAGTTTATACATATTGACCGGTCTTCCTCCTGAAATTGAAATATTGTAAAATATTCCCCTTCTGTTACCTTTTCCATCCAAAAATGAGTTGATTGTCAATCATTTTGGTCAAATGACCGTTATATCCTTCAATTCGTTCAAAAAATGACCATTCAACCTCTAAGATATTTATTAAATAAAAAAAAACATAAAACAAAAAAATTATAAAACACATGCAATTTGAAAATAAAGATGGATCTCCACCGTCCATCTCAAAGATGGACGACGGGGAATAATATTTTATAATATATATTTAAAAACAAAAAAAATAATTCAAAAAAAAATTAATTAAATTTTAATTTTTTTTTAAGATCTGGTGCCAGAATCCAGATCCATTTCTTTGATCTCTATGTAGATAAAATAAAATGTTAAAAATATTATTGATCACCACCACCAAACTGACCCAAACACCAAAATCACCACCACCAAATTCTTTTACAGATCCATCTCTTTTTTATATATGTAAATATATATATATATATATATATATATATATGTATATATATAGATCCATCTCTTTTTTATATATAAAAATATATATGTGTATGTTCCATCTCTTTTTAATATATATAAATATATATATATATATATATGTATATATATATATATATAGATCCATCTCTTTTTATATATAAAAATATATATGTGTGTGTTCCATCTCTTTTATATATATATATATATATATATATATATATATATAGATCCATCTCTTTTTTATATATAAAAAATATGTGTGTGTGATCCATCTCTTTTTTATATATAAAAATGTATATGTGTGTGTGTTCCATCTCTTTTATATATATATATATATATATATATATATATATAGATATGTATATATATAGATCCATCTCTTTTTTATATATATAAAATATGTGTGCGTGTGTGTGTTTTTATATATAAAAATGTATCTTTTTTATATATAAAAAATATGTGTGTGTGATCCATCTCTTTTTTATATATAAAAATGTATATGTGTGTGTGTTCCATCTCTTTTATATATATATATATATATATATATATATATATATAGATATGTATATATATAGATCCATCTCTTTTTTATATATATAAAATATGTGTGCGTGTGTGTGTTTTTATATATAAAAATGTATATGTGTGTGTGTTCCATCTCTTTTATATATATATATATATATATATATATATATATATATATATATATATATATATATAGATCCATCTCTTTTTATATATAAAAAATATGTGTGTGTTTTTATATATAAAAATGTATATGTGTGTGTGTTCCATCTCTTTTATATATATAAAAAATATGTGTGTGTGTGTTTTTATATATAAAAATGTATATGTGTGTGTGTTCCATCTCTTTTATATATATATATATATATATATATATATATATATATATATATATATATATATAGATCCATCTCTTTTTTATATATAAAAAATATGTGTGTGTATGTGTGTGAGATCACCATCACCAATTCACCATTAGGGATGGTAATGGATCGGATTGGGTATGGATACCGTTTTATCCATCTCCGTATCCGTTAAAGATATATCTCTCCATCTCCACATCTATCCCCATTTCTAAGTGAGCGGGGCGGATTCAGATAATCCGCTAATTAAGATAGAAATATCCATCTCCGCTCCGTTTATATCCGTATCCGATGAAAAAGTTTTAAATTTTTATAGTTTACAAAAGAAAAATGTAACTGCCATATGTAACGGTACATTTTATCGTATTTAAAGAAAAATAAATACATCCAACAAAGTTCAAATATAAAAATTAATAATAACTTATATAATTAGAATTAATAATTACATAATAAATTTTTATATTTTTAAAATATTAAAATATATAATGGATCCGGATGGGGACGATATCCATCCCCATACCCGAAAATAAAATGGAAATTAGGATGACATCCATCTCCGCTTCGTCCCCGAAAATAATTGTATCCATCTTCATTTTAAATGGAGCGGATTCTTACCGATATCCGTATCCGTGGATAATTTCGCCATCCCTATTCTCCATTTATCATCCACCAAACTCGTAAAAACAATCACCATCACCAGCCACCAAACCATCACCAAACCTATCTCTGAGGATCCGAAGAATTGGATGGATTGGTGATGATGATTTGGGGATTTAGGGTTTCACTATTTTGGGATTTTAGGGATTTAAGTTTTGATTGAGTATGTTTGGTGTGTTTGGTATTTTAGGGATTTTGGTATTTACACGATCTAATCTCTCTCTCCTTTCTGTTCTTGCATTCCTTTAATTTTCCAGAAATCTTCTCTCCACAAACCTGCAAAACAAAGACCATACTTGTCGCCTTTTGCACCGTCTCTATTTGCAAAGCCGACGCTCGCAACTCTTGGTTTGGTGGGTTTGGTAATAGATGAGGATGTTAGGTTTACTGTTTTAAGAAGAGATTGGGGAAAAAGAAGAGAAGAGAGTTGGGTTTGGAGAGAGAGAAGGGGAGAGAGAAGAGGAGAGATGGCAGTGATGAGTGGTGAGGTTGAAGATGAGAAAATGAGGAAGAGATATTGGTGGTGGATGAGTGGTGGCTGATGATGTGGAAGATGAGGATGAGTGGTAGATGAGTGTGAGATCTCACGACCTCTCAGTCATTTTTTATTTATTTATTTTTATTTTTTATGTTTTGTTTTATTTTTATTATTTTTGTGAAATGTAATTTTGTTTTTGTGGTTTTGATGATACACCAATGAGATTATGAATTTGCCCTTTTGATTTTAATGGTCAACTTAATTTTGGCTGGAAAATGTGACAGAAGGGGTATATTATATATTCTTTCCATTTCAGAGGGATTAATGGTCAATATGGACAAAATATGTCCTCACCTTTCTAATAGGGTAAATGTCAAGGGGTAAAATGATATTTTCCCTTTTAAATAAGATGTATCGAATGAGATACTCTGGTTAAATTATTTAATTGTAATTATTACCACGTTTAACAAATGACATTCTCATAATTCAAGCTGCCTTTGCCCTTTAGAAGAGAAGAACAAGTTTGGGCCAAAAGAAGGAGATGTGGAGGGATATGTGAATTCGTTTGTTGTGTCTGAGAACAAGAACCTTAATTGGGGAGATAGGTTCTTGTTCACTACTTCCGCACCTCATTTGAGGAAGCCCAACATTATTCCAAACCTTCCTTCATCCTTCAGGTTCCCTCTCTCTCTCTATAATAATTTTTGTTTATTTTAGTCCAGAAACTTAGCTTATAATTATGGTAAGTATGTGCCCTTACATGACCCTGTCATTATTGATTACTTCAAAGAATTTGTCAACATGCGTGATGATAAATTAACAGGACAAACACCGCCCAGTACTGTGTTGGTGTTAAAGGATGATCGATCATTCGGTCTGGTCCCAAGTTTGGATCGTCGATATACTACCACAGTTCACGGATGGTATTATAAAAAATAAAATAAAAATTAAGAGGATAAACTTCCATGCCACAACAAAGATGTGTTACGATTAATTGGAAAACTCATCGCAGACCCACAAAGATTAATTATATATGATTGATAAACATGTTACATATGTACCACTACCATTCCTAGTGGCAACACATTTTAGTAGATTTGATTTTTTCTTTTTCTGTTTTTTTAATAAAATAAGCTTGTTGTTCAAAAGCTATCAATTTGCATTTATTTACGGATCGTACTTTATCGCATTGTGCAACACAACCCAAACCTATTCAATATTCTTTAAAAAAAAGTAGT
Source organism: Dipteronia sinensis (assembly GCA_033220585.1). Lineage (NCBI taxonomy): Eukaryota > Viridiplantae > Streptophyta > Magnoliopsida > Sapindales > Sapindaceae > Dipteronia > Dipteronia sinensis. The sequence continues at coordinate 5,882,356 of CM065641.1, read as the reverse complement.
GTTAACCTATGTTCTAAGGGTACAGATTAAGACACTATAAATAGAAAGTTAAAGTGTATTTATTGTGATATTTATATATTTATTATGATTAAAAGAAATTAATACAATGTTAATCTTTCCATTTATAGTGTGTTAACCTATACCCTTAGGACACATGTTAACACTACCCTTAAAAACAATTATGAGACTATAATTAAGTGGAGCACTCCTCTTAAAGAACCTCTAATAAGAACCTCTAATATGTAATAGAGTAGAGTTAACATGTGCTCTTAACAACTAAAAAGTTACTATAAAAAGGATAAATATTTATTATAAATATATATTTACTGCATTGACTAAGACAATAAATTTAATTAACACTACCCTATGTAATAATAGAACCATATAATCTTCTCATAGTTTTTTTTTCCAAAATTCTTTAAAACTTTTTCACATCTTATAACTGCAGAGAGACACTGGAAGCATACTCGACTGAACTGAAAAATCTTGGTGCAAAAATTCTGAAGCTAATGGGAAAAAATCTAAGAATAGACGATAATGAAATGGCAATATTGTTAGAAGGAAGGTAAACAATGAACTTTAATTACTATCTGCTATGTCCACAGGATTAATGATAAATTCTAAAGTTCTCCAGACTCGAAAACACTGAAGAAATCTTAAATTTTTAAATTTCGAGAAACTCTACTTCAGGGAAATAAAAACAAAGAGAAATCAACAATGTGTTTCAAGTGGATGAAAGATCGTTTTACGTGATCCAAAGGAGGATTATTTTGACAGAACTCTCATCAGTATACGATAGTAAGAAAGATCGATTTTCTTGTTGGAAAACGTCATAGTTTATCTCAGGATCAATTCATTAGGGTTTCATAGCGGCACTGTTCACGGCCTGTAGCGGCACTGTTCATAAGTGATGTGTGCACTGTTCAAGTACTATAGCGACTGTTCACGGAGGGGGATGGGACTGTCATGGCACTGTAGCGGACTGTTCACGACACTGTAGCGGATTGTTCACAGTGGTTGTACGGATACTGTTCATGGGGTGACGTGGCGGCAATGTTCACGTTAGGGTTTAGATTTTTCGGTTGTGGTTTCAAATGGTTTCTAACTCCATGGATCCGATGAGCATGAAGGCTTCTTTGTATGTTACTTCTTCAACGGGGTCAAGTGTTGTTCCTTCAAGGCCGCATGTCTCTTTGCGGCCCCATAGTGGCGAGGCAGTTGATAGATGGGTTGATCCGTTGTTGGAAAGTTCCTCGCTGTCCGTTAGGGGTTCTTTGCTTCGATGTGAGGCTGTTGTTAGCGTGGTGGATCCGCTTGTAGGTGGTTCCTTGCCTATGTCATCTATTAGGGGCTCTTCTTTTTTGTGGATCTTTTTAAGGCTGCCCCGATTCAGGTGGATAATGTTTCTGGTCCTTCGATTCTTTTGAAAAATGGTGGTTATGTGGTTGTTCGGGTGGATCCTTCTGCTTATAAGTCTAGATTGGAGGTTTGTAAATTTTCTCTCATTGGTTGGGTTGTCCTTTCTAGTGGTGAGAAACCTTAGAATTTGGTTGATCTTAAAGCCAAGCTGCAGTCTGTTTAGAAGCTGAGTTCTGTTTGGAGGCTGATTTCTTTAGGTATGGGATACTTTCAGATTATGTTGAATTCAGATGCTGACAAGAATATGGTTTGAAGTTTGGGGTCTCTTAATCTCAAACCAGGTGTTTTACGGCTTCAACCTTGGATTTCGAATTTTAATTCGGCATTACAAAAGTCTTCAAATGCTCATGTTTGGGTCCATTTTTATGATCTGTCATGGGAATACTGGCATCCGAAGATTATTTGTGATTTAGCTAGAGGGATTAGAGTGCCTTTACGGCTGGACATGGCTACTATAGAGGGTGATTTTGGACATTTTACGCGTGTTCTAATGGATATTGATGTGTCTACTGTGCCTCAGTCTTCTTTGCTTCTTGAGAGGGATGATTCTCATAGTTCTTTCATTTTAGTGGAATATGAGAATCTCCCGGCTTTTTGTTCTACTTGTTACTCCATTGGTCATTTTCTCATTGCTTGTCGTTGGAACAAGTTTGGCAATGGGATTCCGGTTAGTTCTAGTAAGCTCGATTCAGATAGAGATGGTCCAGCCACGGTTGTTACTGATGAGGGGTTTCAGGTTCCCCAAAATCGTGATCCTAAAATAGTTTTTCTGGTCTCTGGTCCTCGGACGGAAGTTTCAGTTTCTAATGTCTTTGCCGTTATTCAGCATGATTTAGGGTCTCTGGATTCATATGTGGCTCATTATTCAGTAGGTTCAGATACGGTTTTGAGTATGGTTTCTACTACTAGTCTAGTTGCTTCGTCATGTGTCACTTCTTTGATGATTCCTACTGCTTCGGTGGTGACTGCTTAGGTTTGTCCGCCCCAGCAGGGGGGGCGGAGCGATGATTCTCTTACTGATGTTTTGGTAGCTTCTCCTGATCCTGTTGTTTCAGCTATTTTCTCTGATTCTGTTTCTTTGACAGCTTCAAGTGAGCAGCAGTCTGGGAGTGTTAAAGTAATCCCGATAGTTTTTAGGTCCTCAATAGTAGTCCCGGTTTCTAATATCTTGGTGGTTCATGACTCTCCTGTGGATATTGGGTCTGATTTGAGTGTGGATATGTCGGCGGGTCAGGCTTCTTTCTTTTCGAGATCGGGGATGATATTGGAGTCCTCTAATACTTCGGGACTGGTTTTTGATGTTCACTCCACTATTCCGGTCATAGATTAGTTGGTTCAGATGGTTCCTATTATTGTGGGATCTTTCTCTCTTCAGCATCCGCCATTTTTTCATGCTGCTCACGGGGTTAGAAATGTCTGTTCTGGATCTTCTCAGATTTCCTCTTCAGTTGCAGGTTCTACCCAGAGTTCCGGACTTCCAGCCTCTGACTCTCAAGCTAAGCTCCGTCTCATTGATGGTTCTTCATGGGCTTCTCAAACTGAGGCGGAAGGATTAGATGCTAGCAATATTTCTCAAAGGACGATGATAATTACGCGTAGGCTTACGAAGCTAAAGTCCAAGATACGGACTTTTTCAGACGTTTCCGATGATTAGTGTCCGTTACTAGAATTGTCACGGTATTAGGAATGGGTCTTTGAGGCGTGTTCTCAGAGATTTGTGTCTTTTACACCGACCTACTTTGGTTTGTATTGCTGAGCCTATGCTAGTTTTTACTTCCATCTCTTCTGGTTTTTGGTCTTCTCTCGATCTTAATTTAATGGGTTTGAATGATAGGGGTGGTCTTTTACCGACGATTTGGGTATTTGCTTGTGACTCTTTTCATGATGCTTAGATAGTCCGTTTTCATGAGCAGCCGTTTACGGTTTCGCTCACGGTTAATTCTCGGTTGTATTTTTACACTTTCGTTTATGCGAGCACATCGGCGGTTGTCCGAAGATCGCTTTTGCAGTCTTTTCAGGACTTGGTCAGTTTGGTTTCTTCCTCTTAGTTGGTTGTGGGTGATTTCAACGATGTTTTGGGAGCTCATGAGTCTTTAGGCCTTCGTTCTCCAGCTCGTAGTTCCTGTGAGGATTTCATGTATGTTATTGAGGATTGTGATTTGATTGGTGTTCGCTCCCAAGGTGCTCGTTTCACTTGGGCTAGGGGTCGTTATCCCCGTACTAGAGTTGAGAGGAGGTTAGATAGAGCTTTTGGTTTCTGAGGGTTTTATTTCCTGTTGGAGGGACATTTCTTGTGTGGCTCTCCCTCGTAGATTTTTGGATCATTTTCCATTGGTGATTTGGTTGTCGGATATTAAGAACGTTAGTCCTAAACCTTTTAGGTTCCAGAGCATGTGGTTGGATCACTCAGATTTTATGGCTTTAGTTCGTCGTATTTAGAGTTCATCTTTTGTGGGTAAGCCTCTTCAGGTGGTTATCAACAAGCTGAAGATGTTGAAGAATGCTCTTAAGACTTGGAATTGAGAGGTTTTCAGGGATCTTAACTCCAACATTACTAGGAAATCGGCAGAACTTCAGTCTATTCAGCTTCAGATGTCTAATCTGGGTTTTTCAGAGGAGCTTTTCTTAGCCAAATCTCATGTTTATCATAAGCTTGACGTGTTATTATACAGACATGAGTGCTTTTATCATGATCGGTCAAGGGTGAAGTGGCTGAAAGATGGTGACCATAATTCTTCATTCTTTCATGCATCTGTCAGACGTAGGCAGTACAGGAACGTTTTGTCTTCTCTCTCGATTAATGGGGTGTTTACTGATGACCGTTTGATTATCAGGGATCATATCATCTAGTTTTATTCCAATCTTTTTTCTTTGGATTTTTCTCGGGTTGAGACAGAGTTCTCGGTGGTAGAAGATATGATTCTTTCTTTGGTGACTGATGTGGAAAATGGTTTTCTGATTAGCATTCCTTCAACGGGCGATATTTATGATGCAGTTTTTGCTATGGATGCAGCCTCTGCCCATATGCCGAATGGTTTTTCTAGAGGGTTCTATCAGCGTTGCTGGGAAATGGTGGGTAGTGATGTGGTTCTTGTAGTTCAGGACTTTTTCCTTACATGGGTAATTTTTTTCGGGTTTGAACTCTAGTTTCATTGTTCTTTTTCCAAAGCTGAAGGATTCGATTTTGATAGACCAGTTTCGTCTGATTGTGCTTAGTAACTTCTTGTTCAAAATCTCGTCCAAAATTTTGGCGGATCGGTTAGCTCATATTGCAGCTATGATTGTCTCTCCTCATCAGTTTGGATTCATCCGGGACCGTCACATTGAGGACTGTATCGTTTTAGCTTCTGACTGTGTGAATGTGATGCATAAGAAGTGTTATGGAGGCAATTTGGCCATGAAGATAGATATCCACAAAGCTTTCAATACTCTGGATTGGTCTTTTCTTCGTAAAGTTCTACAAGCTTTTGGTTTTCTCCAGTTTTTATGAATTGGACTGACAACATCCTAGGATCTTCGAGGCTTTCGGTGCTGATCAATGGATCCCCTGAGGGATATTTTCATTGTTCTAGAGGGGTTCGTCAGGGTGACCATCTATCCCTTCTATTGTTTGGTATTGCCGAGGATTTCCTTAGTAGGCTTCTGTCGAGGATGGTGGATTTCTCTCAGTTATTGCCTATTTCTTCTCCGAGGGGATTTTCTGCTCCTACTCATTTCCTTTATGCAGATGATGTTCTGATTTTTTACAGAGGCACGGTTTGAAATATGAAGAATATCATGAGTGCTTTTGAGGTTTATGGTAACATTTCAGGTCAGCTGGTTAATTGGGGTAAGTCTTATATCTATTTTGGATCTTCTGTTTCCCAGTCCCGGATTGGTAAATTGCAGTCCTTAGTTGGTATACAGATTGGTCAATTGCCTTTCTCCCACTTGGGGGTCCCGTTATTTCAAGGAAAGTCCAAGAAGTCTGCGTTACAGCCTATCGCGGATAAAATCTTATCGAAGTTTGCTAAGTGGAAAGGGAAAGCCTTTCTTTGGCCGGTCGTGCTACTCTGATCAAGTCGGTGATTACGGGCTCTTTTGTGCATTCTTTCATGATCTATAAATTGCCTTCTTCTTTGTTGCAGTTGGTTAATCTCAAGTTGAGAAATTTATTATGGACGGATTCTTGTGAGGAGACTAAACAGATCAGGGTTACTTTGGATCGTTGTTGTAAGCCTTACTCTCAAGATGGTCTTGGTTTAAAGGATCTTGGGTTACTGAATGATTCTCTTTTAAAGAAGCTCACCTGGAAGTTTATGACCTCTCACAGTTTTGCTTTTTCATTTCTAAGGGATTGGGGTATGTCACTTCATCGATTTGACCTTCTTTTCGCTCTTATTATTCAGATCTTCTAAAATAGGGTATTTGGCTCATTGGTGAGAATTCTCAGCGAGATTTTTGGTGCAACAATTGGTTAGAGGTTCCTATTCTTGAGCTTTTGGGGATTCCTAATTACTTGGCTAGCCTTCTCAGGGCAAGAGCTTCTGATTTTATCCATGAGGGTAGGTTGGTTCTTGACTATAGTTTTTGTGCCCGTTTTCCAGATCTCTATTTTCTGATTGATAGGATTGCTATATCTCCAGTTGCAGATTCTTTGGTGTGGACTCATTCTCGAGATGGGCAAGTTTCTTGCAAGTTGGCTTATTCCCGTATGATTTGTGATTCTCCGCAGGTCTCTTGGTGGAGGGGTGTCTGGTGTCGTTTTATCTCTTCTTCTCGGTCAGCATTGACATGGCGTCTTTTGTTGAATCAGCTTCCCACAAAGTATCGTTTGTGTAGGACTGAGTTCACTTAGCTTCCCGGTGCGGTGTTTATGGGGTTAGTAGTGAGTCGTCTGATCATCTTTTCCTTCGGTGCCCCTAGCGGCTGCTCTTTGGGAGGCAGTTTTTTCAGCTTTTCAGCGGCGTAGTTCTACCGATTCGTGGAGTTCGTTCTTCTCCCAGGCCATGTCAGTTTCGTTTAGTCATCAGGCGCGGGTTTTATGGAAGACAGATATTCATGTCGTGGTTTGGAGTGTGTGGCTTGCCCGTAACCAGTGGATTTTTGAGAGTACGACTATGGAGTTCAGATCTACTTTGTCTTTGGTTTGGCATGCTGTGTTTGTCGCTAACCGGTTAGAGATTAGGTGTATGCGTAATTGTGTAGGTGATCTTTTGATTCTTCATCGGTTTGATCTTCGTGGTCGTCCGGCTAGGGCCTCGGTTATCATAAGTGTGATTTGGTCGCCTTCGGCTCCGTGTTGGATCAAAGTTAATACTGATGATGCCGCCTTAAGTTCTCCAGGTGTTGGGGGTTGTGGGGGTGTCTTTCATAATTGTAGAGCTTTTGTGAAGAGTTGTTTTGCTGTTCCTCTTGGTCAGGTGTTTGCGTTTGAGGCGGAACTTCTTGTAGCTTTGATGGCCATTAATTTGGCTTGGCATAATGGGTGGCATCGGATCTGGCTTGAGATTGATTCTTCTTATGTGTTTCATCTACTCGCCTCTCACTCCGAGCAGGTTCCTTGGCGGATTCGGCAAGCTTGGCAATGCTATATCTATCAGGTATCAAAATTGGAGTGTCAGGTTTCTTATATCTTTAGGAAGGGGAAACAAGTTGCTGATGCTCTTTTTAAGCATGCTTTGGGGTTGGCGGTTGATTCGTGGTGAACAAACACCCCGTCTTTCTGCTCTTTGTTGGTTGGCAATGATTGCATGAGTCAGGAGTCTTTTCGTTTTTATTGATGTTTTCTATTTCTATTTTTTATGGCATGCGTGCTGATGTTTTTGTTGGGATTTTTCCCTTGGTTTTTATGTCTTTCTAGTTTTTGTTACTTTTCATTTTTTATTTTTATAATATGAATGGATACTGCCTAGGGGTTTTTCAGCATATGATCGCTTGTAATGTTTTTTCCCTCTAGATCAGTCCAATTTTATCAAAAACCAAAAAAATCTGCCATGTTCACAGCCAGAGAAGTTCATCGGCCTCCCTCCTCATTCTGATTTTCAGGCCTCACCATCCTCCTTGAGGTCAATGGTGTACAAGGCCTCCAAATAAAGAAAGATGGGCTGTGGATTCCCATTAAATCTCTTTCTAATGCTTTTATTATGAACATTGGGGACACTCTCGAGGTAGGCATGACGCATGTTCGGTTCGGTTCGAACCAGCGAACAGAACCCGAACCGGCGTCAAAAAACTGGAACCGAACGGAAAAAAAACGGTTCTAGTTCTGAGTACCGGTCCGGACTGGTTCCGGTTCTAGTTCCGGTTCCTTAAGGGCTGGAACCTGTCGGTTAGAACCGGACTAGAACCGGCGGTTATGGTCTGGTTCAAGGCCGGCCGGTTCCAACCTTTTTAATTTTTTTTTTAACCGTTGGGCCCTCCAACGGTGACTTAAAAAAAAATACCCCCCCCCCCCCCCCCCCCTTCATTTTTCCCACCCCAATTTCCTCAATTCTCTCTAATTCTCTATAATCCTCAATTTTCTCTCAATTTTCAATTCTCCACACTCCTCTCCAAGACCAAGAGTCCAAGTTTCCAATTTATATTATTTGCAATTACTAAGTTTGTAAGTTTCCAATTTATTTTATTTACAATTTATCTTATTTCCAATTTATTTTATTTGCAATTTATCTTATTTCCAATTTATTTAATTTACAATTAGTCAATTACTAAGTTCTCAATTTCATTTATTTAAAATTTCTTTTATTTGCAATTACTAAGTTTCCAAATTACAATTTATTTTATTTGCAATTTATCTTATTTCTAATTTATTTTATTTGCAATTTATTTTATTTACAAATTGCAATTACTAACTACTAAGTTTCTAATTTTCTTCCAAATTTATTTCCAACCATTTAATCATTTATTTTTATTAATTTTTTAACATTTTTTGTTCAAGAAATTTTACAATTCAATTTGTAAAATGGCAAGTGGAAGTGGTGACGGTCTCATGCGTTCCATTTCAATGAAAGGTAAGGGTCGTATGACCGATAATCTTGGTCATGATGACGGTGCCTATCACGATTATTTACAACATCAAGTTTATGCCGAAGACCTAGGCCTAAACTTTCCTCAATCTCAATCTCATTCTCATCCCTCTCTAAGAATTTCTGAACCCGATCCCAATGCCCCCCCCATTTGACAAGCCAATCAGAAAACATGTCTGATCTTGGCCTTGATGGGCTTGATGATCCCAACCCCTCTCCAGATTTTGATTTTGATTCAAATTTGGAGGAAAAGTTACCGAACCAGGTCAAATCCGATCTCTTCGTACTCCATATGAAGAAAGTTACACAAGAAGATGGCAAAAACTTGTTGTGCTAAATTTTGAAAATAAATACTCGTAAGCGCACAAGTCTATTGTAAAATAGCTTATGCGGAGTACGAGGTCGATCCCACAAGGACTGATGAAAAACTAATCGAATCTAAATTTAATCTACTCCTAATCTAGTTAACGAAAGGTGAATTTTTGAATTAATTAAAACTAAAAACTAAATTAACATGCAACTAAATTCAAAACTAAATTAAAGGATTGAAATTGCAAACTTTACTCAATGAAAGAAAAGTCTGAGGTTCGGAATCCACAGTTATCAACAGTACTGCAGCGTTTTACTATTCAAATTATTAATTCCTAAGATTCTGAGTAGCAATTTAGAAATCAATCCAATACTTTCTCAAGATTTAACAATTAAGTGCTTAAAAATTAATCTTTTGTAAATTCTTTATTCCAATTGACTTAATATATAAGGCCCAAGTATTACATGTATCCAATATTTGAAAAACATATAGTCAAGGTTCTTAATTTAAGCATTAAAACACAAAGCCCGATTAATAAAATCAATCGTAACTACCCAAAATCCTTGATATTAAGAGTGAAACAATTTAATTAATATCAATCAATAAAAATAAGAATTATAAACATTAAAAATAATTTGGGAATTATAATGAATAGCAAAACAACCACATTGTCAATAAGGTTTCATCCTACACCTCAGAAATAAATTTAGAAACACATGGTGAAATCAATAACAAAAAATAAAGTAGAACCCGTCATGTTTAAGTCTGTAATTTTAATCCGAATTCAAGACGGCAAGGCACTAGATCTGGTCCTTCTCTTCTTGTTCTTCTCGTTGCACTGGAGTCACCAGCTCTGCTCTTTGGATTTCCCCACTGCTCACGCACAAAACTCTTACTTTTCTTCCTCCGGCTGCTGCGCACCCCTCACCTATTTTCACAAAGCCACCAAAGGATGCACCCTCTGTGTATTTTTTTTGCTTTTTTTTTTTCTTTTATATCCCAGGTGGTCCCTTCTCTTTGACCTAGTTACTTTTTTTCTAATTTTTTATATTTCCTTTTTTCAAAACGCACACCAATTTTCTTCCTTTCTCTATGGACTTGGGCTCCACTTGTGGTCTTTGAATTGGGCTTGATTTAGATTTGCTTTTGGGCTCCAAAAAATCTTCTTTTGATCCAAATTAATTTAATATTACAAAATGCTCCAGTTAACTCCAATTCCACGCTCAATTGCTTTTTATTCCTGTTTCATCAAAATGAATCTAATTAAAATAAAACTAATATAAAATTGGACTATTAAATCTATTTTTAAGAGCAATAAATATATATAAAAATATGCTCATCAAATACCCCCAAACCTAGATTTTGCTAGTCCTCGAGCAAAATAAAAACAAAAACTAAAAACTAAAAATTAAATCCTAACTAAACCTAAGCTAAGCAACTTTCTAAGATTTTGTCTCTTGAGGGTTTACCAGCTATGATACCCACAAACATATTTCTACAAAAACCAATTAGATCAAGATGCAACTCAAGATGCGAATAAAGACAAATGCATGCTAAAGCCACTGAATATAGATTAAAATTATGTCACTTATTTGAATGCATCACTAGTTTGATGAAAAGCCCATACTCAAGACACTCTAACTTCAAAAACACAGTCGTCAAATGCCATAAATGTAATTCGCCTCGACTCTAATTCTCACAAGATGTCACTCATATTTCACACAAAACCTAGGCAAATACACTCATCAAGCATATGCGAATGGAGTTTATGCACAAGAAATTTCAAATCATTATCGCATATGAATATATAATATAGAAAAACGCTTGAATTTATGCAAAGGATCTCATGAACGGAATCAGACATCAAGAACAAGATATAGCACATGTTTCCTTTACACTTAACCCAGTATTCCCCAAAGATCAATTAGGACTTTAATTTGGTTGTACTGGGGCCATGGGGTGAAAGCTAAAAAGAACGGGAAAAGGGTAAGCAACAAAACCTGGGACAATATCGAGAAATTCTTCTGTACATCTTCAATAATCGGTTGAATTTCTTCAAACTTTATCTTCATTTAACTTGGATCCAGGCTTCTTGAACCAATCACGAACATACTCCTTCCCTTTTTCACTTTCATTTGATTCATCATCTCATTCATTCATTTTTCTTCTCCTTTTTTTTTTCTTTCAATTCAGTTTTTTTTTTTTAAATGAGATGAGAATTAAACATCAATTTCACAATTTCCAATACCTCTCATACATTGCTTATGTATGGCTTCTTTCTTTTGCCCTATATGTACAATTCACGATCCACCAAATTTTTTAATTCATGTGTCTTCGAACCATCTTCACTCTTCTTCATCACTTCCTCAATATAATCTCAAGCTATAAGGTATGGCTAAATATTAGGGCTTATGGGTTTTCAGTTATCGTGGGTGATGAAAGAAAAAGGCTTATAGTGTTTGGCTTCAAAATTGGCTATGGAGCATACACACAAGGTAGGAAATATTTAAGGCCTTTTTAAGTGAGTTTAAGCACACGTTGCCTATATCACTTCTAATGGTTCAACAAAATCAAGAGCAATTCCACATGTGATATCTTTTTATGATGAATGTTCTTTAATATCCAATGCATAACCTATTGAGATCAATTTCTAATTCTAAGAACCTGATAAGTGTTTAGGAGTAGAAACAAACAAACCCTCTAATATGTTCGCTTTCAGGCTTAGTAAATTCACAAGGGTAGTCTCCACTATTAATCATGGCAATTCAACTAAGCATCCTATCTACCATCACATCAAGAGCATGTCATAATTTTGTAAAAATGCAATGCAATACTCTAAGTGGCAAGACGTTAGTCTAAGCTCAGTGATTAAAGCATACACTTACGTCTCTAAAGGCAAACCTAAGAGAATCTCAAACTTGGTTATTTTGCAGAAGACTGATTCAATAAAAAAGAAAAATGACTTCTTTTTTTGTTTTTTTTTTTGGAAACTAACTTCTGTTGAAAATTATATCCCCACCCCCAAACCTATTGTAAACAGTGCCCTTAATGTTTCCTTAACACAATAACCACAAATGCACATGCACATACATATAACAAAAGATATAGGAAATACGAGACAATATCAAATAGAAAAGGAGAGATCACACCTGGTTGGTTCCATAATGCCTTCTAACCAAAAGAATAGGAGATCAAGAACACACGTTAGAAAAGCATGGATACTCGAAAAAGAAAAGAAAATAAAATAAAACGGAAAGAAAAAAAAAATATCTGAAAAAGAAAATACCACACTTACACATACCAGATAAATAAAATTGGACACAAACCAAAAAGAAAAGACACAAATAAATAAAGAAAGAAAAAGAAAGAAAAAAAAATCAAACAAAAGAACACTAAAGTCAACGGAAAAAAAAATGGCAAGTGTCTTGATGCACAGTAATATAAAAAAACAAACAAAACAATATAAATATCTTTTGAAAGCAAACGAGACAGCACTTCTAAGAAGGAAATGCACAGCAAACAATTAAAATTAAATTAAATTAAAATAAAATAAAACCTAAACTATCAGACACAAAAATAAAATAAAATAAAAACCTAAACTAAGCACAAAGGCAATCCTGATAAACAGGATCCTCCAACAATGTTTCCTCCACTTCCCAACTCCTCAACTATAAGAACGGTTTCAACCTTTGGCCATTGACTTTAAGAACATCACCGTTCTCATGATTTCTTATTTCAACAGCTCCATGAGGAAAAACAGTGTGAACAATAAATGGACCTGACCACCTAGAACGTAACTTTCCAGGAAATAGATGCAAAAGAGAATTGTATAACAAAACTTTTTGACCGGGTATAAATGACTTCCTATGAATATTCCTATCATGAAAAACTTTCATTTGGTCCTTGTACCGTTTAGCAATTTTGTAAGCATCATTCCTAATTTCCTCCAACTCACTGAGTTGTAATTTCCTGAGAGTACCTGCTTTGTTAGAATTAAAATTCAATTTCTTAATAGCCCAATAGGCTCTATGCTCTAACTCTACAGGTAAGTGACATGCCTTGCCATAAACAATTCGATAAGGAGACATTCCAATGGGGGTTTTGAAAACAGTACGGTAAGCCCACAATGCATCAAAAAGTTTTAAAGACCAATCTTTTCTTGTTGAGTTAACCGTTTTTTGAAGAATATTTTTAATCTCCCTATTAGAAATCTCAACTTGTCCACTTGTTTGTGGATGGTAAGGTGTGGCAACTTTATGCGTAATTCCATATTTTTTCATTAACTTCTCAAAAGGCCTATTATAAAAGTGTTTTCCTCCATCACTAATGATTGCATGTGGTGTACCAAAATGGGAAAATATGTTTTCTTTCAAAAATTTTACCACCACTTTGTGATCATTAGTTTTACAGGAAATTGCCTCTACCTATTTGGAAACATAATATACAGCAACAAGGATGTATAAATTGCCAAAAGAATTAGGAAATGGACCCATAAAATCAATACCCCACACATCAAATAATTCAACAATAAGAATCGGATGTAAAGGCATCATATTTCTACGAGTAATACTCCCTAATTTTTGACATCTCTCACAGGAACTACAATATGGATGTGTATCTTTGAATAAATTTGGCCAATAGAAACCACATTGTAGAATTTTTGCAGTGGTTTTCTTTGGACTGAAGTGACCTCCACATGCATGATCATGACAAAAAGACATAATATCTCTCTGCTCACTCTCAGAAACACATCTTCTAATTATCTGATCAGGACAATACTTAAACAAGTATGGATCATCCCAAAAGAAATACTTAACCCTGGATAAAAATTTGACACAATCTTGTTTAGTCCAATGCATAGTCATTTGACCAATAACAAGATAGTTAACAATATCGGCATACCAAGGTGGCTGGGAAACAACCATAAGCTGCTCATTAGGAAAAGACTCTCTAATAGGCATGGACTCATCTATGGACTCAACAATCAACCTTGACAAATGGTCAGCTACAACATTCTCAGAACCTTTTTTATCTCTAATCTCAAGGTCAAACTCCTGTAACAACAAAATCCATCTAATGAGGCGAGGTTTGGCATCTTTCTTAGACAAAAGATATTTCAATGCAGCATGATCTAAATAAACTATCACCCTAGACCCAATCAAGTAAGACCTAAATTTATCTAGTACAAAAACAACTGCCAACAACTCTGTTTCCTTGGTGGAATAATTGAGTTGTGCATCATTAAGGGTCTTACTAGCATAATAAATCACATGGGGGAGTCTATCAATGCGCTGCCCCAAAACAACCCCAATGGCATAATCGGAGGCATCACACATAATCTCAAATGGAACACTCCAATCAGGTGGTCTAATGATGGGTGCAGAAGTCAACAAGGTCTTAAGCTTGTCAAAAGCTTGTAGGCATTCACTATCAAAGTGAAAAGAGGCATCTTTGGCAAGCAAATTGCACAAAGGCCTTGAAATCTTATTAAAGTCCTTAATGAACCTACGATAAAACCCCGCATGACCTAGAAAAGATCTAATTTCTTTCACTGTCCTAGGAGATGGGAGACTAGAAATCAAATCAACTTTCGCCTTATCTACCTCAATTCCCTCATGTGAGACAACATGCCCTAGAACTATCCCTTTTCCTAACCATGAAATGACACTTTTCCCAGTTAAGCACAAAATTTTTTTCTTTACACCTCATTAACACTAAGGCTAAGTGGTGTAGACACTCATCAAAACTAGATCCAAACACAGAAAAGTCATCCATGAACACCTCTAAGAAACGCTCTATCATGTCAGAAAATATGCTCATCATACACGCTGAAAAGTGGCAGGTGCATTGCATAACCCAAAGAGCATGCGACGGTAGGCAAAGGTACCAAAAGGACAAGTGAATATTGTCTTCTCTTGGTCCTCAGGTGCTATAGGAATCTGGTTATAACCGGAATAACCATCAAGAAAACAATAAAATACATGACCGGCTAACCTTTCTAACATCTTATCTATGAAGGGAAGAGGAAATGATATTTCCTAGTGGAGGCATTCATCTTACGGTAGTCAATGCAAACACGCCACCCAGTTTGCATTCGGGTGGGGACTAACTCATTATTATTGTTCTTGACTACTGTAATGCCAGACTTTTTAGGCACAACCTGAACAGGACTCACCCAAGCACTATCAGAGATTGGATAAATGACACCCACATCTAAAAGCTTAATCACTTCAGCTCTCACAACCTCTTTCATGTTAGGGTTGAGTCTCATTTGGGACTCACGGGAGGGTTTGACATTATCTTCTAAATGAATCCTATTCATGCACACTGACGGACTAATACCTTTTATGTCAGCTATTGTCAAACCTATGGCTTCTCTATGCTTCCTAAGTACACTAATGAGCTTAACTTCCTGTTCTTTTTCTAAATCAGATGCTATGATAACAAGCAATGTCTCAGAATTCCCTAAAAACATATATTTCAATGTATCAAGGAGAGGTTTCAATTCTAACTTGGGTGGTTTCTCTACAGATGGGAGAGGTATGGACTCAGAAGGTAGAAGAAGTTCTATTTTGGCTTTCCATTTGTCAGTATTCATCAGTGGGGCAGATTCTAATAAAGAATTCACCTCACTAACTATATTGTCATCATTGAAATCCATGCCAAAATGAGCTAGACATCTCTCTAAAGGATCATCATAGGATGAATGCCTAAAGGAATCATGGACAACACTATCAATAAAATTAACCTCACATAGATCATCATGATCTGGAGGTTGTTGACACACATTGAACACATTGAGTTCTACAGTCATATTCTCAAAAGAAAGTTTCATGACTCCATTGCGACAATTAATTATCGCGTTGGAGGTGGCCAAGAAAGGTCGCCCTAAAATCACAGGAATCTGAGCACTAACCTCATCTACGGGGCTGAGTGTCTATAACAATAAAGTCCACAGGAAAGTAGAACTTATCAACCTTGATCAAAACATCTATTATGGTACCCCTAGGAATTTTGACAGACCTATCAGTTAGCTGAAGTCTGACAGGGGTGGGTCTAAGATCTCCTAATCTTAATTGCACATACACAGAATATGGCAATAAATTAACATTTGCGCCTAAGTCAAGTAAGTCAAGTAGGACATCCAGGATCCTTATACTTGACAGGAGTTTTCATTTGGAGAATAGAACTAACCTGCTCAGTCAAACATGATGTTCTAGGAACATTAGTTTTTCTTTTAACTGTACAGAGATCTTTCAAGAATTTAGTATAAGCAGGCACCTGTTGAATAGCATCAAGAAATGGGATGTTTATGCGAACTTGCTTAAACACTTCCAAAACATCACTATATGGTGTGCCTTTCTTTAATGGGGAAAGTCTCTGTGGGAAAGGGGGCCTAGGGATATAAGGTGCAGCAGGTAAATCTGGCTCTAGTGACTCTCTAGAAGTGAGTTTCTCAACTATTTTCTCTGCACTAGGCTCACAATCTAATTCAGACCTCTCAACATTTTTCCTCTCTTTAGGTACACTCACATGATTGTCTATTTTACGACTAGATCTAAGGGTGGTAATGGATTTGGCTTCCTCATGACTCCTATCAGAAATGGATCCTATCTCAAACTAACCCTTAAGGTTAGGAACTGGTTGACTGGGTAACTTCTCTTTCTCTCCCTCCCCTATGACAGTGGCTAACTGACCCACTTAAGTTTCAAGTTTCAGAATAGATTGCTGGGTTGTTTGCATAAATTGCTGCAAAGTGTCCTCTAAGGAAGGTTTCCTTTGAGGGGCAGTAAAATGGGGGGAGGACTGAAAACCTGGAGGATGTGATGGATTAGGGGTAGCAAATTGTTGCCCTCCATGACTCGTTAGAGGCTGGTTTTGCCTCCAAGAAAAGTTTGGGTGATTCCCCCAATTAAGATTGTAGGTGGTAGAAAATGGGCTATCAGATGATCTCCCATAAGAATTGAGAGCATTTGCTTGATCAACATAGCTCTCTGGACATGTGGGGGATGGGTTGACACACGAAGCACACCCATCATTCCTAGCACTCATTGCAGAATTCATAGTTTGACTCAAAGCTAGGGCTTCTACCTTCCTAGTGAGGTTTCCTAAGACACTTTTCACATCTAAATCATCTTTCACCTCATACAACCCCCATTTCCTAGGCTTCTCTCTCTCATTGGAAAAATCTCATTGCTGAGAATTTTCAGACAAAGTTTCAAGGAATCGCCAAGCATCAGTACTATTAAAGTTTAAGAATACCCCACTATTCATCGACTCAATCATATGACGAGTAGACATGGTCAAACCGTTATAAAAATACTGTACGAGTCTCCACAGTTCAAAACCATGGTGGGGACACCTTAAAAGTAAGTCTTTAAATCTCTCCCAGCACACATAAAAATGCTCACCCTCAGTTTGCCTAAAATCTGAAATTTCTCTCCTAAGGGCATTTGTTTTTGACATTGGGAAAAATTTAGCCAAGAACTTACTAATTAATTGGTCCCAACTAATGATTGAATTAGGGGGAAGTGAATTCAACCATGCTTTAGCCTTATCTTTTGAAGAGAATGGAAACAGGTGAAAGCCTAACAGACTCATCTGAGAAATTTTGGAACCTAAAGGTTTAACATATGTCTAAGAATTCCTTGACATGCATGTAAGGGTCCTCTCTATCTAGTCAGTGAAATGATGGGATGAGCTGTATAACACTGGGTTTAAGCTCAAAGTGTATCGCTCTTGTCTGGAGCAACACAATGCAAGAAGGGTGATTAGGTGTGACCGGTAAAAAGTACTCCCTAAGAGGTCTCTCCTCGGGTGCTACAGGTTCCCCTACTTGATTGTTGTCATTGTTTCCATCATTTTCAGACATATTAAATGAAGAGTTATTAATCCTAATCAAACGATTATGTGAATCCCGTCCACAAACACGCATAAACTAGCACAAATCCTAGCCACAAATCTCTAGTCCTAAGGTCATTATTCTTTTTTTTTCAAACAAAAGAATCAAAAAGAAAATTTTAAAAAAGAAAAAGAAAAAAGAAAAAATACCAATCAAAGAAATATAAAGCAAAACAAATAAACTAAAAATATATAAAACCAAAAAGCAACTCAAAGCAACAAAAAAAAATACACAGCTATGCTCCTATTCTAGAACCGACACCACACAACTAACAGCTAACAATAAATTAATGACCAACTCACAAACAGTAAAAAGCAAACAGATAACAAATTGACACTAACACTACACTAACAATTAAACTAACACTGATACTGCACTAACAATTGATAGAAAAAAAACAAAACAGCTAACACTATTTTTTTTCGTTTTTTTTAATGCAAAAAAAAAATAACAAAATAAATCTTAAACTACAACTAGTAGAAGAATCAAATAAAATCTAGATTAACCAGTCTTTCAATCAGTTCCCCGGCAGCGGCGTCAAAAACTTGTTGTGCTAAATTTTGAAAATAAATACTCGCAAGCGCACGAGTCTATTGTAAAATAGTTTATGCGGAGTACAAGGTCGATCCCACAAGGACTGATGAAAAACTAATTGAATCTAAATTTAATCTAATCCTAATCTAGTTAACGAAAGGTGAAATTTTGAATTAATTATTAATTAAAAACTAAAAACTAAATTAACATCCAACTAAATTCAAAACTAAATTAAAGGATTGAAATTGCAAATTTTACTCAATGGAAGAAAAGTCTAAGGTTCGGAATCCACCGTTATCAACAATGCAACGTTTTACTATTCAAATTATTAATTCCTAAGATTCTGAGTAGCAATTTAGAAATCAATCCAATGCTTTTTCAAGATTTATCAATTAAGTGCTTAAAAATTAATCTTTTGTAAATTCTTTATTCCAGTTGACTTAATATATAAGACACAAATATTACATGTATCCAATATTTGAAAAACATATAGTCAAGGTTCTTAATTTAAGCATTAAAACACAAAGCCCAATTAATAAAATCAATCGTAACTACCCAAAATACTTGATATTAAGAGTGAAACAATTTAATTAATATCAATCACTAAAAATAATAATTATAAACATTAAAAATAATTTGGGAATTATAATGAATAGCAAAACAACCACATTGTCAATAAGGTTTCATCATACACCTCAGAAATAAATTTAGAAACACATGGTGAAATCAAGAACAATGAATAAAGTAGAACCCGTCATGTTTAAGTCTGTAATTTTAATCTGAATTCAAGACGATAAGGCATTAGATCTGCTCCTTCTCTTCTTGTTCTTCTCGTTGCACTGGAGTCACCATCTCTGCTCTTTGGATTTCCCCACTGCTCACGCACAAAACTCTTACTTTTCTTCCTCCGGCTGCTGCGCACCCCTCACCTATTTTCTTTCTTTGGCTGCTGCGCACAAAGCCACCAAACGATGCACCCTCTGTGTATATTTTTTTTTTTTTGCTTTTTTTTTTCTTTTATGTCCCAGGTGGTCCCCTCTCTTTGACCTAGTTACTTGTTTTCTAATTTTTTATATTTCCTTTTTTCAAAACGCACACCAATTTTCTTCCTTTCTCTCTGGACTTGGGCTCCACTTGGACTTGGGCTCCACTTGTGGTCTTTGAATTGGGCTTGATTTAGATTTGTTTTTGGGCCCCAAAAAATCTTCTTTTGATCCAAGTTAATTTAATATTACAAAATGCTCCAATTAACTCCAATTCCACACTCAATTGCTTTTTATTCCTGTTTCACCAAAATGAATCTAATTAAAATAAAACTAATATAAAATTGGACTATTAAATATATTTTTAAGAGCAATAAATATATATAAAAATATGCTCATCAGAAGCACTATAGTGATTTGCAATTACTGCAAAAAAGTATTTAAATGGCATAAATCTAGAGGATATGGCACCTATCGGAAGCATATAACGAATGCACATCCAGATGCACAAGCCAGATCGAGTTCACATGCTCAAATTTCCAGGTACGCTACCCCTAACCAACAATTATTTAAATATAGTGATGCAAAAAATAGAGAAGAATTAGCTAGAATGGTTGCAGTACAACACTTATCATTTAGTTTTGGTGAAAATGTTGGTTTTAATAAATATTGTCAACAAGCATTAAATCCTGCTGCATGTCGTGTTCCTAGAACCATGCTCACAGAAACACTTGAAAAGATTTATGAAAAAAAAAAGGAAATGTTGACAAATTCTTTTGAAAAATATAATGGTCGTGTTTCCGTATGTGCCAACATATATAGTGACCATTGGCAAATGCATTCATACATATTGAAAATACACTAAGAGTGATAAAACTAACCTAGAGGGAGGGGGGGGGGGGGGGGGGGGGGGGGGTGAATAGGTTTTAGTTAAATTAAATACCATCTTTTTGATTAATCAAAATTAAACAACACAGCCCATAATCTATATCACAATCAATCACACCCTCCAATCGAACCCTCAAATCCACTATTTACAGAAACGATTACAACCTAGGTTGACCACATCACACCTAATCGGTTACTAATCCGTCCCTGCTACCCGCAGGCCTTTAATAGTGATTTTAGGCTCTTGCTTGTATACTACTCAAGGCAAATACAGGCCTTAACTCTTAAATGAAGAGATATGAAACCTAAAGTGAATATGATGATATTCTAAATGCACAAAATGAAAGGTCAACACATTTAATGCTTATCTAGTCATGTATGAATGCTTCAAACAATCCTAGATATCATGTTGCTATATGACACAAATATAACCTAGCTATATGAAATCAAAGCATTCTTAGATGCAATAGCTATCACAATACAACAACCCAAACATCAACAAAAATCTCTATGTATAATGAAAAATTATAATCTAGATGCATAAGAGACATAAAAGAGATTTCTTGTTAAGCAAGAACACAAAGATGGATGAGAGTGGTGTTCTACTTACCAAGTAAGCTATGTTGATGAAGACCCATGCTTAGAAACATCCTAGATGAAGCTAGATGATGATAGAACCATGAATGAATGATGGGTGATTGGGTTTTGGACAATAAAAATGGTTTCTTGCAACCTTTTCTTGCAAGACACTCTTGAGCTCTAAAAGGAATGAAAGAGAATGAATTCTGAAGCTCTCTTGAGGCAAGGAAGAGGAAATGGCATATATATATCAAGCCCTAGACGAAATGACACCGTTTTGAAAACAGTAACAAAAACCCGTCATTACCGCTGTGCGTACCGCGGCTCTGGCAAGTTATCCAGACCGCGGTACACGCAGCAGTGTGCCTATTGGACAACAACGCGGTTTGGACTGATGTGCGTGCAGTGCACAGGCCGCGATCAAGGTATCAGGGGCCTACTGAAGTTTACCGTGTCACAGACCGCTGGGCGTACATGTGTACAGGACGCGGTCCAGGCAGCATGAGCCGACTGATGATTACTGCTCTGTATGCCGCGGTGCAAGCAGTGCTTGCCAAGCGGTCTAGGCCGCAGTACTAGAAGAAACCCTATTTTCTATGCAGACTCAACACACAAAGTGATGTGCAATATGTGCAAGTGTGGAGTGTAATAAGTGACAAACAATGCATCATCCAATTGAATGTAAACAAGAATATAATGCATGCAAGTGAGTGTGTACAGCTATATCCCTTCAAGTAAAAGTATAGTCAACAAGTAAAAGTAGAGTCAAGTAATCTACCTTTCTTGAAGCACTTGGAGTCAATTGGAAGATCTTCAATTCCTAATCTACCCGTTTACAATGATTAACCCCAAATGTGATTTTGTCAACGAAATAAGTCAATCATAAAGTGAGGCACTTACACATATGTGTCATTTGTCATTATATGGATAATGCATGGACTATCCAAAAAAGAATTCTTACATTTAGAGTTTTTGATGATAAACACATTGCTACTAATATTTTTAGACAACTTAGAATAATTTTTGCAGAGTATAAAATTGATAACAAAATTTTTGCAATTGGTTTTGATAATGCTTCTAGTAATACCATTGTTATTCCTACTTTAATTGAATTATGCAAACCTTATCTTGGTGGTAAATTTTTTCATCAAAGATGTGTATGCCATGTTTTCAATTTATGTGTTCAAAAAGGATTAAAAACCCTTGAACAATTTATTCAACCTATTAAAGATGCCCTTTATTTTTTATGGAAACATCATACTGAAATGAAAGCATGGGCATCATATTGTAAACAAAATGGTAGGCGTGTCATTAGATTTCCTTGTGAGGTTCAAACACGTTGGAATTCTAGTTATAAATTGCTTGCTAGAAGTTATGAATATAGGGATTTATTAGTTACTTTTATTCAATATCATGTTAGTCACATTAATCTTTATGAAAGTCATTGGGATGTTTGTAGTAATGTTTGTGGTTTGTTAAAAGTTTTTTATACTCTAACTAACAATTTATCTGGTATTTATTATCCTACAACTAATTTATTTATTATTGAGAGTCTTAATATTGCTGGTGTATTTGCTCATTATGAATCCGACTTACAATTACATGAGTCTGTTACTGCTATGAAGAAAAAATGGTTAGAATATTATAAGGAGTTTCCAAATATTTATTTGATTGCCATGTGTTTTAATCCACGTTGTAGATTAGAAAGTTTGCCTGATTATCTATCTGCTTATTATGAACAAGGTTTAAAAATACATTATGATGTTGATATGTATTGTGCTAGGGTTAAGAAATTATTGTATAATTTATATGATGAATATCTTAGAGTTTATGGTCCATCACTAAACATAGATGTTCCACAAACTCAAAATGTATCTCATTCCTCATCATCCTCTAGATTTATTAGTTTAGGGTATAATCTTTTATCCAAAAAAATCAAAAAATTACGAGGTTCTTCTTCATCAAGCTCCACCACATATTCCAAGCATGAATCTTATCTAAGTACCTCTTTTGAGTTCATAGAAGACACTGAAGTTAAAAAATTTGATATCCTACACTGATGGAATGAGCATGAAAGGTACTTTCCAATCTTGGCTATGATAGCCAAAATATCCTTTCAACACCAGTTTCTACAGTGGCGGTGGAACAACAGTTCAGCGCCGGTGGGAATATTTTAGACCCGACACGTTCCCTTATGAGTCCGAAATCACTTCAGATGCAAGCTTATGTCGAAGATTGGACGAAGGCACAATATCGACAACAAGATATCGATCAGGAGGAACCGTACGATTTCTTTAAAGATGACGAACCGGCTGAAAGCCGAACTAATGATCAAGGTAATGATTAGTCCACGCCATCTCCAACCTGCAATAAAAGGTAAGAGAGCTACGTGGCATTTGATTCCTCTAAACCCTTAAGAGGATACGTAGGCAACTTAATTGTAGTAAAAATTAAGTGCAAGGCCAATTTTACATTTTTTAGTTTTATTTTAATTTTAATTTTTAATTTGTCATTTATTTATTTTATTTTATTTTAATTCGTGGGTAAGTGAGTAACCCAATAAAATATATTTACAAATTATCATTTTACACGGCTAATATAATAATGTTGTTATGATATAAGATAAAAAAAAACCGGAACCGGACCCGAACCGGCAAAACCGGCGGAACCGGACAGGAACCGGCGAAACCGGAACCGGCGTCGAGCTTATCTCGAGGTATACCTACATTTTTCAAATTTTCTATTTTATCCGTAAAAGTAAGAATAAGATCTTGATCGCCAGTAAAATATAAAACCTTCAAATTTTCAATCTTAGTACCATATAAGAAAGACAAACTATATTTTTTTTAACTATTTGAAAGCAAGTAAACCATATTAAAAGCATTCCCAACACACTAGTAATTAAGAGCAATGGGAAAAAGATATATAGAAAGGCAATAACAAAGCTGCAAAAACTATAATATCTTATCCGATTAATCAATTTGGTAACTAGAATCATTATAAGAAGAATGGATATATATATATATATATATATATATATATATATATATAGTTGATGATGTCGCAGATATTGAATAATGGAACATACCGCATCATTGAACACCGAGCAACAGTTAACTCTTTAACAGAGAGGATATCTGCTGCCACATTTTGCGGTCCCAACATGGATGGAGAAATCGGTCTAGCACCAAACCTTGTTACCCTGAAACTCTAGCAATATTCAGAAGAACAGAAGTTATAGACTATTTCAAAGAATTATATTCGCGTAGACTTGATGGAAAAGTACACCTTGATTTCATGAGGATTCAAAATGAACAAGGCAAGAGTAGTAATTGAGTCCAATACATATGAGGATTCCTTAAATAATCTATACAATAATTATGTTAACGTGTGCTCGATCTTGGACTAATTGATCAAGTCTAATACTTAAGAGGATTCCTTAAATAATCTATACAATAATTATGTTAGTGTGTGCTCTTAAACTATATGTTGTATCTTTAGAACATAAAAGTTTACTTTTAATATTTGTCCTTAAAAAGACCCATAAAATAAATTTCTTCAAAACCTAAATAAATGTATACTTTTAACATAGAAGTATACTTTGCTATGTATTTTGCTTACATTGTTACACCCCCTTCTGTTTCATACTGCACCTCTCAATCTACATGATAAATGTAGTACTCGATGCATACACATATATCTAGTCACTTCATATAAATATTTAATTAAGGATGTCAATGCAGTAGGATTAGGAATTCTCGAACCCGACCCAATGTAATTAGTTTCCCCCAAACTCGCTCTCCAACCCAGCAATTGTAGGCCAGGGTTGGGGTAGAGGAATTTCGGTGCCCCATCCCACCTTCACCACTAGTTCACCTTCACTAATCACTACTAATCAAGTTTATGTTTTTTTATATGGATATTCCACATTTTTTTGTATATTCAATAAATATTTCTTTATAAAAGAAAGTGTTATAATTTGAAGAAGCTCAAAACCAATTACAACACACAAAATATATAGATGTCATATAAGATCATGTTGTTATCTGTATCCTTTTGTTTTTTTTTTTTTTTTAATCAATGTATCCTGCCTTTTGTTAAGAGTTAAGACTTAAGAGTGCGTTAAGATTGGAAAACGGCTACAGCTTGAAATAAAGAAAGAAATAATGATATTAAACTTAGGTTTGAGTTTATTTTTTTAATCATTGTAATAAATTAATAATAGCCAAACGTAAAATCTTTTAATTGAAATAATTTATTTTCTACAAAAATAAATTGAGTTCGAAAATTATATAGCACCTTTTTGAGGTGACATTTTAAGACTACCACTCCTTTAATAAGTTAAGTTTAAATGGCACCTAAAATGGATTCTTTCCAAAAATGTCCCTCACAATAACCTTCTTCACTATTTTGAAATTTATTTTTCAAAATCCTCCATCATTGGAGGTCGAACTACCTCCAACGGAGGTCAAAATCAACCTTCAATGGAGGTTTCAAGGAAGAAGATGAAAAATAAAATTTTGTCCAAAAAGTCTCGAAAATTGTAAAAAGTCTCGGAAACTACAAAAAAAGTCTCGAACAATTATATTTTTGCCCTTAAAGTCTCAAAAATTGTAAACAGTCATGGAAAAGTCTCGAAAACTACAAAACAATTCTCGAAAACTACCAAAAAGTCTCCGAAACTACTTGAAAAGTCTCATAAAAACCTAAAAAGTCTCGGAAACTACATGAATAGTCTCAGAAATACCTGAAAAGTCTCAAAAATTACTTGAAAAATCTTGAAAATACCAAATTAAGTTTCGAAAATACAAAAATAAGTCTCGAAAACATAAAAATACGAGAGACTTACTGGAAAAAAAAATGAATTTTCCATTTTTTTTTTCATCTTCTTCTCATCGACCTCCAATGAAGGTCGATTTCGATCTCAATTAAAGGTGGAACAGACCTCCAACGAAGGTCTAACAAACCTTCAACGGAGGTCGAACGACTTCAACCTCCGTTGGAGGTCTGTTCAACGTCCATTGGAGGTTTGGAAGCCGATGAAGAAGACAAAAAAGTTAAAAAAAAATTAAAAACTCAAAAGTAAATATAATATATATATATATATATATATATATATATAAAGTAAGGGCATTTTGGAAGTTCACTTATTTTGGTGCCTTTAAAACTTAAGTTATTAAAGTGATGATACTCGTGAAACACCAACTCAAAAGAGTGACAAAACCCTCTATTTCCACATATAAATTTACGTCCTTTTATAACATTGACAAATTTATATTAATTCTTATATCAATAAACTATATATTACTAATTAACAATATATATTAATCATTTACTAATTAATAAGATATAAGGAATGCTAGACGTCTCAAATTCTTTTTTCCAAATTCTGTCTCAAATGATGTGACACATGAGGTGTCAACATCTTATAAATCATGAGATTATGTAGTGATTGATATGATGTTGACACCTCACGTGACACATCATTTTATACATAATTTGGAAAAAAAATTAGGAAGTCTAGCATTACTCATAATATATATATTGATTAAATATTATTATATTAATTATATATAATAAAAAAAGTGGGTTTTGTGTGGAGACAATTAACCCCACAGTACACTTCCCACTTTTGAAACGGATTTTTGAAAGAACCTATATATTTTGGTTTAACCCAGCCATGTATGGGAGGTGGGTATCCAGAGCCAACCTTGAGATTTTGCGAGCATGAAGCGAACTAAAAAAAATTGAGACCCCTGGCCCTTCATGTATATATGTTTATTTGATTTCTTTTTTATTAAGTACATAATTGTAAAATTTGATATAATAATCCAAAATCAAGATCGTAACACAACAAAATAATAAATAAAAAGTTACCTAAATAAAAATTTTGTAATTGTATCAATGAATGTATCACTTAAATCTTATCCGTCTCACATTTTTAGGATCAAAAGTACTAATTAAACTTACAAAATCAAGTTTTTTTTATTATCATATATATGTTTTTCAATATATGGATAGCATATCTAGGCCACTGAGAATTGATTGAATTTTTAAGACTTTGTTTCTGATTTTTCCCATCAAATGAGATTTAAAGAAACCTAAATTTGATTTTCAATTTTTCTTACGATAACTGATAAGAGGGAAATTGATCTGGAGTTGGTTGGTGTAAGAAGGCTAATTGTCTTTCCATAAATGAGTCTTTAAAAAAAAATCAAATGTGAAATTGTGAATGGTGGACCTAGAGGTGGCCACGGTTCGGTTTCGGGGCGGTTTCGGTTTCGAAACCGCCGGTTTCGGTTCCGTGGCCACCCAAACCGTAACCGTAACCGAGAAAACCGGTTTGGTTTTCGGTTTCGGTTCCGCCTGTTTCGGTTTCGGTTTCGGTTTCGGTTTATTTCGGTTTCGGTTTCGGTTTTATTTATTTTTTCCAAACAAAACCTAATTACAATAATTACTAAACGTAATTAAAATAATGGGAAAAATAATGTTCCAGAATTGTTTTTTGACAAATGAATAAAATTTAAAATATAATATGAAATTGAAACATTTGTAATAAAATGAAATTGAAACATTGTAATAAAATGAAACATTTGTAATAAAATGAAATTAATATAAAATATTCAATACAATTATATAAATATATAATATACAATTGAAGCATTTAGGTATTTAATAATGTTGAAAATAAAAGAAATTGACATTGATAAATTGATACAAAATTACAATTGCAGATGTATTAAAAAATAATTAAATGGATATTGAATTCAAATATACAATGTAACAAAGTTGAATTAAAAATAAAAAATAAAAAAATCGGCCTTGCACTTAATTTGACCTCAATTAAGTTGCCTACGTATCCTCCATAAATGTAGAGCAGTAGAGGAATCAAAGGCCACGTAGTTCTTTTACCTTTAATTAGATGTTCGGTGTTGAAGGTTGGAAGTTGGAATGGAATCTAATCGCTGCCTTCTGTTCCCGTGGTTTGGTCATCTTCGAAAAAATCATTCACTATCTCCGCCTCGATTTCTTGTTGTCTGTATTTTGCCTTTGTCCAATCATCAAGACACGCCTGAGCTTCAAGTGTCTGCGGACACATAACCGACCGTCTTGGTTCCAAAATATTTCCACCTGCACTAAATTCTTGTTCCACAGCTACTGTAGAAACCGGTGTTCCCAAAATTTGTTTAGCAATAATAGCCAAAATTGGGAAAATCTGTTCATGATCCTTCCACCAAACCTGGATACTAAATTCACTATCTTCTAAAAATTCATGAGATGTTTCTAAATACCGGTCAAGCTCAGAAATCGAGCCGGATGAGGATGAAGAAGATGTTCTTAATTTTTTGGCTCTTTGGGAAAACAATCGATCCCCTAAACCCTTTAATTTAAAAGTAGAGGAAGTACCAGTACTATCAGATGTCGGTTGATGTTGTGAAACCGGCATGTTCAAAGACGGACCATATATTTTAAGATATTCATCATATAATTCATAAAGCAAAGCCTTAATGGAATTACAATAACTAAGAACATCAACTTCTAAATCTAAACTTTTGTAATAATGAGTTAAATAATCTTGCAAACATTCTAATTTAAAACGTGGATCAAAACATGATGCAAGCAAATAAATATTTGGAATCTCCTTATAATACTGTAACCATTTTTTTTTCATGGCAGCAACACATTCACTCAATTGAACATCGAGTTCACACTCACTGAATGCACCAGCAATATTAACACTTTGAATAAGAAATAAATGAGTAGTGGGATAGTAAATACCAGATAAAGCATTAGTAGCATCATTAAAAACACGTAACAATTCAAGAATTTTTATACATATATCCCAATTCTTCAATTGAAGAGAAATTGAAGGAACGTTATAAGTAATAAAAGAAACTAATAATTCCTTATATACAACACTTTCATTCAGCAACTTATAAGTAGAATTCCAACGAGTACTAATGTCCCGAGAAAATTTAATGGGACGCATACCATTTTGAGAGCAATATTTTAACCATAGTTTTTAGAGTTTGTTTTGCCTCCAGATATAGTTAATACTATCTCTAATTGGTTTAATATAAACAGAAAGAATTTGTAATCCAGCTTGAACACACAAATTTAAAATATGGCATGCACATCTTTGATGAAATAATTTACCCCCAAAATAGGGATTGCACAAATCCTGCAACATAGGAATAGATGCGGTATTGCTTGCAGCATTATCAAAACCGATCGCAAAAATTTTGTTTTGGATATGAAACTCTTCAAAAATAATTTTAAGGAGTCGAAAAATATTTTGAGCCGTGTGTGAGTCATCGAAAACACGAAATGCAATAATTCTTTTTTGCATGACCCAGTCATTATCCATATAATGACATGTCACACCCATATAATGGTGACTACCAAAATTATCGGTCCATATGTCGGCACATACGGAAACGCGACCTTCAAATTGATAAAAAAATGATTTCAATTTGTTTTTTTGTTTTTTGTAAATGGAAAACATTGTACGTGTGAGAGTGGATCTAGGAACACGTTGCATTGCAGGATTTAATGCATTTTGACAATAATTAACAAAACCTACTTTCTCACCAAAACTAAAAGGTAAATGTTCAACTGCAACAATTACTGCTAATTCTTCCTTGTTTTTTTCAGACGTATAATGAAATAGTTGATTAGTAGGGGTTCCGTACCTGGAGATTTGGGATTGGTTACTAGTCTTTACCAATTCAGAAGGGTGATTTTTCCTAATATGGTTCCAGTACGTGCCATATCCGAATGATTTGTTGGTCCTGTATATTTTGGAGCAGTAGTTGCACTTGATTTGGATCATCCCGTCATCTAACTGAATTTTCTTCATATGCAATTTGAAGAGATCGGACTTCATCGGCTTTTCTTCTTCACCTGCAACAAATTCATTTGAAGGGGGTTGGGGGGTAGATAGATTTTCATTACTATCAAGGTCATAGAGATTGGGGTCGGGTTCGTCGGAAATTATTAGAGGGGGATTAGGACTACGAGGGAGATCGGATCCAAATTGAGATTGAAGGAACTCGTGGTAAAGTCGGTCGTTATAACTGACATCATCACCTTGGTGTTCCAACAAATCTTGCAATGGACCCTTTCCCTTGTTCAAATTTCTTGAACCTTCTCCCCCACTTGCCATTGAATAATTAATTATAAATAATAATAGTAAAAAATATATATAGATATGTGAGGCACTCAAAATATTGTTGGAATAATAGTGGTAACACTAAGAAAAATAGATAATTGTAAATAAATAATAGATGATTGTAAAAAATAGAATATGTAAATAGATATTAATTTCTATAATAAATAAGAATTAAAGAAAATTGTAAATAGATGATTGTAAAAAATTGAAGAAAAAAATAGATATTAATTTTTATGAAAAATGAAAAATAAAGAAAATTGTATAATGTAGAGAGAATTGAGAATTTGAGATTGAGAGAGATTGAGAGAAGATGAGAGTGGTGTGAAGAATATTGAAATGAGGGGGGTATTTATAGGATTATAGTGGAGGGGCGAATTTGCAATTTTAAGAAATTAAGGGGAAAATATATATATATATATATATATATATATATATATATATATATATATATATATATATATATATGGCCGTTGGCCATAGGCAAGATGACCGTTGGTCACCTCACCCAACGCCCAACGGTCATCAGTTCAAATGTAATTTTTTTTTTTGAAATATGTGGTCCACGTGGCGATTTGTGATTGGTTAGATTTTTTTTTTTTTTTATTACAAACGGTCGAAACCGCCGGTTAAACCGTCGGTTTTGGCCGGTTTTCAACTTCTCGTAACCGTAACCGAACCGATTCGGAACCGGTTTCCAACCGGTTCCGTAATCGGCGGTTTCGGTTGCGGTTTCGGTTTCGGTTGCGGTTTCGGTTTCGGTTTTTCCCACCCGGTTTCGGTTTGGTGCCCACGGTTTAACCGAACCGTGGGCACCTCTAGGTGGACCTTTTTACAAAAAAAAAAAAAATTCATACGTGAGTGGTGGACCTTTCTTAAAAATAAAATATTATGTGAGTTGTGGGCTTTTTTGTTTAAGTCATATATGGGCAGGTTTTTGTTTAATATCGTCTTGACTTTTATATGAAATTATAATAATTATTAGAGTGATAATATTTGCGTATCTCTAAAAACCTATATACACCTTAAATTTATATATTTTTAAATTTCAATATTATCCTTATATTAAATTATTAATATTTTAATTCAAACAAATAATAATTTTATAATTATTTTACTATTTTGAATAGTTGACCAACTAAACCAAATTAAAAAATATAAAAATAAAATAAAAGAGTAAAGAAAAACAAAAATCCAAATTAATAAATATTGGTTGAACTTCTTTGAGCCTAAAAATTAAAAGTGATATTATCATTTGAGTCCTTATATTTTTTGAATTATCTTTTTTTAATCACTTATTCATTTTTCACTGGATTGATCCTTATGTTTTCAAAAACCACACAATTTGGTCCCTCCATAAATCAACCGTTAGTCAAAGTTAACGGTTTCAAGGGTATTTCTGTCTTTAAACAAACATATGCCATGTGTCAACACCAAACAATAAATAACAATATATATATAATAAAAATTAAATTAATATATAAATATAAATTAAAAAAGTATAAACAAAAGAACAATTACAAAATAAATTTTTTTAAAAAAATACATCTCTCTCTGAAAACCTAAAACCAATCCCAGCAAAAATTAGTTCTTAGAGTGGTGGTGGCTAGAAATCAGTTCTTCATTGATTATCCAATAAAAATCATACCCAGCCACCAACAAAACCCTAAACCCAATCAACACCAGATTCAATCATCTCTCTTTTTCTCTCGCTCTCTCTCTACCTAAATCCAAAATCCATCTCTCTTTCTCGATCTCTCTCCTTCTACCCACCTCTCTTTCTTCTTTCTCTCTCTCTCTCTCTCTATCTCTCTCTCTCTCTCCTTTCTCTGCCTCTTTCTAACTTTTATGACTTGAATCCATCTCTCGTTGGCCGTCGGGAAACGAACCAAGATCTGGTTCGAACCAGAACTGGGTTAAAAACAAAAGGAACCCAGATTTGGTTCGAACTAAAACTGAGTTCTAACCAAAACGACCTGATTTTAGGAACAGTGGGTGTTGGGTGTGGGCTTTATTTGGCCACCGACGGTGGTTGGATTTAGGAATGGCAGTGGTGATGGTGGTAGCGGAGGCCTGGTAGATGGGTTTTGCTTGAAGAGTTTGGGGGTTGTGTTGTGTTTTCTAGGTTTAGTTTTGGTGTTGGGAGGTTGAGGGTTTGGTTTCGGTGATAATGGTGGTGGTGGTGGTGGTTTGAAGGGTTTTCTGGGTTGGAAGGGTTAGAAGGGTTTTGGGTTGATGATGGTGGTTTGGTGGTTGGAGATTGGTTTCGGTGGTGGGGTTGGGTGGGTGGCTGGGATGCTTTGATAATTTTTTGGTCAATTTCTTGGTCACTTTGATTTAGGGTTTCA
This sequence comes from Dipteronia sinensis, assembly GCA_033220585.1. Taxonomy (NCBI): domain Eukaryota; kingdom Viridiplantae; phylum Streptophyta; class Magnoliopsida; order Sapindales; family Sapindaceae; genus Dipteronia; species Dipteronia sinensis. The sequence goes on along the minus strand of CM065641.1, from coordinate 5,850,217 downwards.
TTTCTAGTAAATTGCTAGAGATTTTTTTGATAAATTTATGGGTTTCGTTTCTAGGTTGATTCGATTTAGGTTTTAGGTTGTTGTATGGTGGTGGCTATGACTGGGTTTGATTTCGAATTTAGGTTTGGGTTTGGTATGGTGGTTGATTTCGAGTATGGGTTTGGTGACTGGATTCGAATTTAAGGTAGTGGCGGGGTTCGAGCATAAGTTTGGTGTGGTGGTTGATTTCGAATTTGGGTTGTGGTTGGGTTCGAATTTAGGTTTGGGTTTGAGTTAGGGTTTGAATATAAGAAAATAACTTTTATATTTCTTTTCCTGTTTAAAAAATTAAAATTAATATATAATTATAAATAAAATTAATATATAATTATAAATAAAATTAAGAAAATAAGAAGTTTTATTTTTATTTTAAATTCAAGGGTAAAACTGTCATTTAGCATTTTCTGTGACAGTTGACTGTTAAAATTCTGGTCAGAGGGATCAAATTGAGTGGTTTTTAAAAACATATGGACCAATCCAATGAAAATTGAATAAGTGAGTAAAAAAGAGATAATTCAAAAAAATGTAGGGACTCAAATGATAATATCCCAAATTAAAATAGATGGTTGTTGCCTGCTCCGGTATAGATTGGGGAAAATGGAAGAGGTAGCCACCCCTGCCAAAAAACATATATATCTCATAATAATTTTAGTATAATTGTTTAAAATCCTAGAACCGTTGCCTTCTCCATTATAGACATAGATGGAAAAAATGTAAAAACAGAAGAGGCAAAAGAGTAAAATAGAACGACCGGAAATGGGCAGTTGGTCTCTGTGCAGGCTTATATTCTCTTACCTGATTTTAAGATGTATATATATATATATATATATATATATAAAATTTTAGTAATAATTGTGTAAAATCCCATTTGTTTTTGTAAGTTTAGTGGTTTGATTTTAATTATATATTTTAATTTTAAATATTTTATAATTTATTTATTTATAATATTTTTATAACATTAAAGGAAATGGTATATTTGGAAATACGTGAGGTGTTCTCAATAAATTTCATATTTTAAAATTTTAATAGGGTGTAGATACAAAAAGATGTTTACATAATGTTTTTAAGGGATGTAAATATCTTCACTCTAATTATTATTATTATTATTTTTAAAAAATTATTTAGTTAATTTTTATCAAGTTACCTATTTATCCCTATGTCATTTGATTGTTTTTGAGGGCAAGTATGTCTTTGTATAATGTTTAAAAAAAATTATTTTATAAATATCTTGATGTTCAAATGGTCATTTACATAGTATATTGAAGGGTGAAGCTGGCATTTAATAATATAATTAACTTTTTTAACAGAAAAGCTAACGGAAAGGGGGAATATAGCAAATATGTTTGGTTTCAGGGGGAGAATGTCCATTAGTGAAAATACAGGAAGTAAATTTACTAATAGGTCATAATATAGGGGGGAAATGATACTTTCCCATTTGGAGGCCCTTTAGAACTGGGGTCCTAGACGGTTGCCTCACTGGTCTCCCCTTAAGACCGGCCATGTGGGCATTCCACACTATTGGTTTTTTCTTCTTCTCGATATTCCTTCATTTAATAATTTGTTTTTAAATGTATGAAGATTGAAGAGCTCATCTTCAGGTTATGTTTGGTATGGCTTTTTAAGTAGAGCTTATAGAGTAGTTTTTTACTAATGAAGCTTTTATTAAGTAGAGCTTTCAACAAAAAAAACTTTTTGTTGCATAAATTACAAAAAATGGTATTGACAATGTATTTTTTAAAAATAGCTTTTGGTTGTGTAAATTATAAAAAAAAAGTGTTGACACTGTATAATAAAAGAGTTGTATGTGGGAATATCTAAAATTTATAAAAGGTAGTTCATACAATTCATAAGTTATAAAAGAGCTCAAAAAAAGCTTTTAGGGAAAACCCAAATTTTGGGCTTCTCCTAGTATAATTTAGGCTTCTCCTAGTAGACATAAAACAACTTTTATAAAGGGTAATTGAGAAAATTCGTATATTAAAAAAACTGTTTTGATTTTTACCAAACAACTAAAAAAACTTCAAAACAACTTACAGTATTAAAAAAGCGCTTTTGACCTTTACAAAAGTTATACCAAACATACTTAACCGATGTTTTTGAACTTCTCTTCTTTTAATTTGTGTAAACGAATGAATTCTTAAATTTGTTTTATCTTTTTTAATATTTACACTTTTCAAGATTTATATGGTTTGAATTTCAGTAGATAAATGAAAATATTAAATCTTATAGGGAGATTTGTAAATTTAACCAAATATAGTTTTAAAAAAATAGATATATATATATATATATAGTTTACAATTTAAAAAATATTGTATCATTTTTGACCGGTTTATAACCAACAAAAACACAATCTTACCAAAATACCCTTTATAAAAACACAATCATATAGGATGAATGGAGTGCGCGAAAGTATTGTAGAATATGTATTGGAATGCACGAATGGATCACAAAACATGCATGTGAGTCACAAATATATGGAAACGGAACCTGTATGTGAGTCACGAATGGATCATGTGTGTTTTTTTTTTTTGGAAACATGAGATATTGCGCCTCAGTTCAGAGGCATTTAAGACCTATCTCGACTATAAGTGATTTTTTGAAAATCGTGTTTGGTTATAAATGCAATGTTTTTTTTAATGGCTAAATGTGTTAAAAGAGCTCAGAAATGGGCCATTTTCTCAAATTTGTTGAATCATAAAAGTATAAACAAATTTTAAGAATCGGGAATTTTTGTTATAAGTATTACTATAAATATTTCTGACACCAAATAGGTTAAAAGTTTATTAGAACCTGTTGAGATCAATCGTTTCATGTATGATTTGACTATATATTTTAAAATATTAGTAAAATACATATGATGTGACTTGAATCTCTCATCACTAAAGTGAAAGTGGAGGTGAGCATAGTGCACTAACAATTGTTTTAGTGCTAAGAGGTGATTTCACACCAAAATTCTAAAGGTAAATCGTATTATTGTCCACGAAGTTTACCTTAATTTGCTGTCCACGGGTTTTTAAAATTGTAATTTTTAGTCCATCATTTCTCTGACAATACGTATTATAGTCCCTACCATCCAATTTTGCTAGTGATCCGTCAAGTCAACTAGGGGGTCAACGAGGGTCAACGAGAGTAAAAAGGTAAAATAACGTCATATGATTTAGAATCTTATATAACCAAAAGGTATAATAGTAATTTATAAATTAATTTTAAAAAATAAATATTATTAAATTAAATATATATATTTTTTTCATCTCTCTCCTCCAAACGACAACGTTTACATCAGTTTTTTTTTCTCTCATCTTCATCTGATAACCTCCACCACCTCCAAGCCGCTGAATCGGCAACCAAATCCAAACCTCCAAATCCACTGAATCGACCTCGAAACTCACACCGCCACCACATACATACCCACACCTCCACCAAAACCACACCATCAACTCCAAATCCACACAGCCACCACCACCAAACCCACACCGCCATCACAAAATCCACACCGCCACCACATCGAAACCCACACTTGGCTTTTGGTCGATTTGGTTTCGGCTCCTCGAATTCTTGCATAGTGACCGTGTGAGTGGCTTCATGTTTTCGTTCCTCTTTTTCCGACGAGGTTGGTTCAGGGTCTTCGGGGAAGAAGACTGAGAGATAGAGATTTTAATTTTAATTTGATTATTTGATAATTTGATTAATTTTATTTATTTTTGATTTGGTGGAGATACATTCTCCAACGATCTAATTTTTTTTTAATTTTGTATTTTGATAAAATACGGTGCTTCCAAGCTAAAAGGCAGACCATGAAAATCCCTAACTCGATTATTTTTTTTTTTTGAGATATCTCCCCTTTGCATTATTTTTTTGTTCTTTCTTTTATTTTCTTTTAATTGATGATGGTGATGATGATTGAGAAGAAGATGATGGAAATCAAACCTATATCCCACCAAAAAAGAAATTTCGTATTTTCTGTAAATTGATGTTAATGGTGATTGAAGAAGAAAAGTTAATGATTTCATTATTTTGCTCTTAAATTATTTATCTTAAGAAAGATGAAGATTGAGATCTGGTTTCTGTTTTTCCAGATCTTCCAAAAAAAATTCTTTAATTTCATTTAATTTCTCTTTCTTTAATATTTTAAAAGAAAAGTTTATTATTTAATTTTTCTTTAATGTTTTTCGATTTTTTTAATATTTTGTTTAAAAAATATTATTACTTCAGTTTATTTCAATTTTGTTTTTAAATTCTTTTTTATTTTTAATTTCTGTTTTTTAAATAATAAAAATATCTCAACCGTTGATCTTTGAGATGGACGGTGGAAATCCTTTTTTTTTTAAAAAAATTAATTTTTGTCACACATAAGACAAAATTAAGGGTAAAATGGTCTTTTCAACGGGATCAGCACACATCAGTGGTATTAAGGTCATTTAACATGTTTGACATGGCAGAATCCGTTAAAATCAGACGGAATTTGTCATTTTAACGGATTCTGTCACATAATGATAAAAAATTGTAATTCAAAAATATTGTGGACTAAACGCTGATTAAGATAAATGAGAGGGACTAAAATACGATTTACCTAAATTCTAAAGGATTCTAAACATATATTTTTGGATTGACACCATCTGGCATTCTCTAAGTGGATGGGTACATGTGCACGGTGCACTAATTCCACCCAAATATTTTTCTCCGGCTTATATAGCTAAATATATTTAAGAAGGATTATAGTTAAGTCCTTATATTTTAAAGAAACGTTGTTTTTTACCCCATTTAGGTGTATTAGGGTCTTTAATTCTCATTTTTTTTAAATATATCAAAAAGCCCCCCTATCAATCAATGGTTAGTCAAAGTTAATTGGTTTATGGGTAAAAAGGTGCTTTCATTCATGTATTAATAAGTTGAGCCATGTGACAGACTTATATAATTTTTTAATACGTAAAAAAAAATAATAATAACAAAAGTAAAACAAATTGCTTCAAATTAAAAAAATAAAAAAAATAAAAAAAAGTAAAGTTATTTTGAATAAAATCTGAAAAAAAAATTAATAATTATTTTTAAAAATTTAATTAAAAAAATGAAAAATAATAATATTTTTTAAAATAAATAAATTATAAACAAATTGAAAACTTAAAACAATTTTTTTTTAAATTAAATATTTAACCGTCCATCACAAGTTTTCGATTTCGCAATAGACACATCTCACCTCTGTCGTTCATGACCGAGGGAGGCTGGAGCCGCCCCACTGTGAACCTGTGGATGCGAGACCACCCTGCCACATCATCCCCCTTTCGCGTCAGGGATAGAGATGCACATTTTCTCCTGGATCCCCAAATCCCCACGTCCCCATCTCCATTTGGGGAATTATTTTTGGGGAAAAATGGGGAATGGGGTGGGGATGGGGATGATTTTCATCCCTAAATTGAAATGGGGATGGGGATGGGGGGAGGTCCCCCCATCCCCATTTCCCCATTTCCCCCATAAATATATTGAAATGGGGATGGGGTTGGGGGGAGGTCACCCCATCCCCATTTCCCCATTTCCCCATTTCCCCCAAAACATATATAAATAAATAAATATATTATATAACATTTTATGATTTTATTATGTATTGTAATGCACATTTTATGATTTTATTATGTATTTATAATGCACTATGGATTTTAATTTTAATTTGTAATTGAATTATTTTTTTTAATTTTTAATTTTTAATCAAAATGGAGAATGCAGAAACGGGGAAATGGGGAAACGGGGAAAAATAGGAAAAAACGGGGAAAACGGGAAACTGGGGTTGGGGATGGATATACCTCCCTCCAAAATTCCCCATCCCCATTTTCCCTAAATGGGGAAATGTTGGGGGGATGGGGGAAGGGTCTGGGAAGTAGGGATGGGGATGGGGGGACCTATATCCATCCCCATTCCCCAAATGTGCATCTCTAGTCCGGGAGGATGCAGATCAAGATCTCCATAGATTTGGTGGAGATCCAATCTCCACAATAATTTTTTTATTATTTTTAAAGATTTTTAAATCATCCTTTGTCTCAACCGTCCATCACAATTGAAGATACAAAAATTATTTTTTTTTAAAAAGTTTTTTTTATAAAAAATTATGCTTGAATTTTTTATTTGAATTAAAAAACAAAAAACAAACAAATCGATGCTTTTGTGTGGGCCTAATGCCCCACCCACCCACCTAACCACAAAAAAAACAGACCAGGATATTCTGAATTCCAATTTCGTCATTTGATTTTTTTAATAAAAAATATATTGGGCCCATCACCTTTTTTCTCCCTAAATTTAATTGAATGACAATATTTACATCCCTTAAAACCTGTTCAAATTAATATATTTTTAAAAATCCAATAATATCATTAAGTAAAATTACTAAATTGACTAATTATTATTTATTTGTTAGTACACCCACAAATAATTATTAATTAGTTTCCCATTTTAATCTTTTGTAAATTTTTTTTTCTATTAATGATTTGATATTAACGTATATCATAAAAACTCTTTCCATTTTAATAAACTCTAGATTCTCTTTTAAATATATTTTCAACCTCTTTTAAAGAAATATAAATTGATTGCTAAGTATAGAAAATGAATCAAAATTATGAGATAATTTTGGCTGTGAAAAAGTAAGTTTTAAATTAATTTTTATTAGAACAACAAAATCATTATGTATATAAACAGACTTTTAAAATAACTATATTATTTATATTATTTATTTATTTCAAACACACTTTATACATTTATTTATTTATCAATATTAGATGTTCTTTAATTTCATCAAACACCAATCTTTGTTTTTTTAAATATCATTTAACACCTATTTATTTCCACATCAATTGAGACATGACACAAAACATGCATCCATACATCTCTCTCAAACAGAAAGTGGTTCTCCAATAATAAAAAAAACTTAAAATTGGTTTAACGGAAAAATAAATAACGAAAAATGGAGTTCGATTTTAGAAAAACCGAGAAAAGAAAATAAGTAGGGAAGAGAAAGAAAAGTAAGAGAATTAAAGATAATAGCAAAATTTAAAATGATAATAAAATTAATTAAATAACATAAAAATAATTATAGATGGTGTATACTAACAAAATTAAAATATAGTATAATTAAAGAAATACTATTTTTGATATAAAATGAGGTTTATTTACAAATTAGAGATTTTTTTTTAAATTTTGCTGAATATGATTACGAAAGAAGTGTTTATACGGTTTTTAAATAGTGTTATTATCGTTATTCTAAAAATATATTATAAATTTTCATGTCATTTGTGGGCCACCCAAATTGATTCAAGAGATATAGTCTTGGTAAGCCTATTGGGTCCGGCCCCATCCACATAAGCTACAATATTTCCTGATTCCTCCCATCTAAAGATGCACACTCCAAATCAGTATACTTTTAAAATTATAACATTAACCTTAAATAAAGTAGAAGCCAATCGATGCTTTTCCTCCACGTGTGATGACACCCATACAAATGGTGGTATGATGTTAAATCCATAGGCTTTCACAATACATATGAATTTGTTGGTATATTTTATACATATATGAATAAGCTTCCGATCGTTCAGTGCTTCTGTTGTCTTCTTTTTCTTGCTGTGAATTGACCACAAGAGATTGGAGATAATAGAAATTAGAGAGTGAGAGAGAAAAGTAATTGATTATCTCTTAACAATCAATGGAAACAAAAGCAATATCGTTTGTTGGAACTATGGCAGTTCCTATTGTTCAGGAGTTGGTAAAGAATCCACTGACAAATGTTCCACCACGTTATGTGCATCCTGATCAAGACAATCCCATCATACCTCTCGACTCTTCTTCACCACAAGTCCCTGTCATCGATATGCAAAGATTACTCTCTGACGATTGCATAGACTCAGAGCTCCAAAAGTTGGACCACACATGCAGAAAATGGGGTTTCTTCCAGGTTTGTTTGATTGAACTTTTTTGTTTTTTTTATTGCGATTAAGAATTTTAAGATGAAATTGACATGTATGGTTCAGTTGATAAACCATGGAGCTAGCAGCAGGTTGGTGGAAAAAGTGAAATTAGAGAGTGAAGAGTTCTTTAAGCTGCCAATAGAAGAGAAGAACAAGTGTGAGCAAAAAGAAGGAGATCTGGAGGGATATGGGAATGTGGTTGTTATGTCTGAGGATCAGAAACTTCATTGGGGAGATAGGCTCTACATCACTACTTCTCCACCTCATTTGAGGAAACAGCACCTTATTCCCAACCTCCCTCCCTCCTTCAGGTTCTCTTTCTCTCTCTCTCAATAATTATATATGCAGATAGTTTTTTTTATTAATTTTTGCCCTTACATGAACCTTTATCATTATTGATTAATAAGATGAATTTGTCAACATGTATGACGATAAACAGCACAAACCATCGTGGCCCCTTATGATAAAGTACCCCACAAAGATTATATATATGATAATTGATTAGATGTTATGACTCATGAGTAATTAGCATCATCTCCTTTACCCTTTTTTTTTTGAAAGTCCTAATGTTTTTTTAAGGGTAAGCAGGTGGTGTTTGTTTTTTTTATCTTTAAGTCTTAATTTGTTTAAAATATTAGTAAGTCTTAAAAATTAAGATATTTTAACGGGATTGTTTTCGCATTTGGGATAATTTATTACAAGTGTATAGTTTTTACTTTTTTCCATTTATAATGTTCCGATATCATTTGATATTTGAATCAAAATAATTTTTATTATTATAGTATTTCATCATTTTTATTTTTAAATTAATAAAAATATAGAAAAATCTGAATTATTATTATAAATATAAATTATAATATAAAAATGCTATCGTTTTTAAATAATAAAATAAATTGTTAAAATAAGTTTTTGACCTTTAAAAAAATGGAAAATCGAATAGAGGAAATCCATTTAGTAATAATTTGAATGTTCATGGTTAATTTAGGAAATCCGATATTTATTGATGAAGGACTTATTATTTAAGTGAAAAGCTAAAAAGTTTGACTGTTAAAATAAGATGTTTTTAGCTTAAATAAATTTAAGCCGAAAGATAAAGAAAAAAAAACAAACAAACTAACAAACCGATCAATTGGGATTTATTTGTGGGTTAAAAGATAATTTGGTGATCAATCTATCATTTTCTAAAAATAGTTTACCAAAAAGGATTTGTATCACCTCCTACCTCACTTTGTCCTCATCTAAACCAATGGTCTTAATTAATTATATATATTGTAGTGTAAAGACATGAAAATTAATAGAAATAATTCAAACCATTAATTTGTTACATTAGACATGTGACAAATATATTATGGATATAAGAACAATTAAGGTGAGGAGACATCCAAATCCCAGCGAAAAAATATGACAAGATCAGGACTGTACCCAAATCAAAAAATGTGGAAAAGATCTGATTCTATGTCACCTCTGTGTGCATATATGTATATACAATATATTGAGTTTCCATTTCAATATTAATTTAATTATCTCAGCACACAATAAGTCAATAATTGAAACAGATCGATCTTGATGATTATTTCCATATATTAAGATATGTTAATTTGGTTTGATTTGATCGTTCGAAATTCTTCAAAACTTTTTAACATCCTATTACTGCAGAGAGACATTGGAAGCTTACTCGGCTGAAATGAAAACTGTCGGTGCGAAAATTCTGAGGCTAATGGGAAAAAAACTAAGATTAGATGATAATGAAATGGAAATATTGTTAGAAGGAAGGCAAGCAATGAGCTTTAATTACTATCCACCATGTCCACAACCAGAGCAGGCCATCGGCTTCCCTCCTCATGCTGATTTTTCAGGCCTCACCATTCTCTTGGAGGTCAATGATGTACAAGGTCTTCAGATAAAGAAAGATGGGATGTGGATTCCTGTTAAATCCCTTCCTAATGCTTTTATAATCAACATTGGGGATACTCTCGAGGTACATTTTCACTTTTATAATCCCTTGTACATTTTCACTTTTTCTATCATTTGGGAGCTATCGAATCATTACAAGCAAAGGGATATAAATATGTAATTATATACAATTGATGACGTTGCAGATAATGAGCAATAGAACATATCGCAGCATCGAACATCGAGCAACGGTTAACTCTTTAAAAGAGAGGATATCTATTGCCACATTTTGCAGCCCCAAAATGGATGGAGAAATCGGTCCAGCGCCAAGCCTTTTAACCCCAGAAACTCCAGCAATATTTAGAAGAATATCAGTTGTAGACTACATCAAAGGACTATTTTCGCAAAAAATTGATGGAAAATCTTACATTCATGCCATGAGGATTCAAAATGAACCAGGCATGAAGAGCAATTGAGTCCAATTCACGAATATGATGATTCCCTAAATAATCTTTATAATAATTATGTTAATGTTTGGTCTTCTTACACCATACGTTAATGGTATAAGAAAAGACAACTTTTACACATTCTGGTATGTCTAGAACATAAAAGTTTACTCTTAATGTTGTAACTTGAAAGTATTCATGAATGTTTGTTAATAAAAAGACCCGTACAATAAATGTCATGAAACCGAGTGTAAGTACTATTGCATAAGTTTGTCTATTATCCAAGGTAGTGGTAATTTGATATTAATTACCAGTTCAAATACCGGGGGACAAAACAATACATAATGGTTTGACCATCATTTGAGATGTTACCAAAGTTAGCACAATCATCTAATTATGTTTCATTCAACTCTAAACTCTAAATTGCTAAATTTGATTCGTGTTTCGTGTGATATTGTTGTTGTCATGACCAAAATTGCTACTCTTAGTCGGATCAGATGAGGTTGGTTTAGTGATAAACTCATCACATATACATCTAAAAGACTGTGGATTCGAGTCATACCCTTATTTCAATCATGAATTATTGTAATAGTTAAAAAAATAAATTTACTACCCCAGGTCAAAGCAACATGTGTCAAGTAATTTCTATATCTTAAAAATTCTGCATCTCCATAACCACGTAACATATACGCACATTTCATATTGAATTGTTACTACTTTATTTTTTGTATATGGGAGTCTATCGTAAGTTTCAATAAGTCAAAATTAAATAGCACTTTTTGAGTGGATCTTACGTAAATAGTACCATATTAATAACTTTTATTTAAATAGCACTAAAGTAGGTGGTGAGATCAAAATTCCCCCACTTTTTTTTTATCTTTTTTTTTAACTTTTTAAATTCCTACTTTTCTCTCACTCTCTTTCTTCCCATTCTCATTCTCCCAAATGATCTCTCTCTCTTTCTCTCTCCCTATCCTCTCAGACTCTTGTTTCTTCCTCTCCCAAAATGTCCAAACCATTTTTCGCTCCTTTAAGTTCACTCATGCCTCAGTTTTGAAGATTGAACAATTTCTGAAAAATGCATAAATAAGTCTCAAATATTCGTGAATTAATTCTCGAAAACGTATAAATAAGTCTCGAATAATCGTAATAAGTTTCGAGTATTCATAAATTAAGTCTCGAATAAGCGTAATAAGTCTCGAGTATTTATAAATAAGTATCGAAAACGTATGAATAAGTCTTGTAAATGCATAAGTCTCGAAAATTCATGAGTAAGTTTCGAATAATCGTAAAAATCTCAACATCGGTTACTGTTCATCTTCTCAGATTCGACAAACCCAAACCTAAACCTACCAGTTCAAGATTCAAACAAACCCTCATTCAGATTCAACAAACTCACAATTCACATCAAATTGATAACAAATTCACAATAAAAACTAAATTGAAAACTCAAATTAAAAACCTAGATTTTTTAAAAGAGATAATAAAAAAAAATTGTGATATATTGGATCTACCAAGTCCCAAATTCATGCGGCGGTGATGCTTGTGCGTGGCGAAGTCTGGAGTTCTCAGTCGGAGCCTTACGACGTCGTCCATAATCCGGCGGTGAGATCGGTGGTAGAAGATTGATGAATGAGAGGAGAGATTGTTTGAGAGAATGAGAAGAGAGAGAAATCGTTAGAGAGAGAAATATGTAGAAAATTAAAAGTTCAAAAAATATATTAATATAAGTGTGGGCATTTTGGTCTCACCACCTATTTAGGTACCAATAAAACAAGATTTATTAAAGTAGTGCTAGTGCATGTCACTCTTCTAAGTTGAAAAGGTTCTATTGTCACCCATTCCTTCTTTTGAATAAAGTGGTATTTGAATTTCCCTTTTATTAAAAAATTCTAACAATAATTGTTACACAAAGTTAAAATTGTAGTATGTGTTTTTTTAATCCATATACGTTCATTAAATTAATTGGAACTCTATTACAGAAAATTGTTATAGGCATCCACTCAAAATACAATAACAAATACGATTTCAAGAAGGAATGTGTGTATATACATATGATGTGGTTATGGAGATGCACGCCGAAAAGAGTTAATAGTGTACATCCCCTTTGCAACTCATTGTATGAATAATTTTTTCTAAATAAACTTATGTTTAATTTCTTGCTATATGTTTTGCTTATACCTGTTTCTACCTACATTATATGGAGTAACATATGTGGTTTTAATTTGCTGAAGTAATTCACTGCATGTCGCTGATAGTATCCATTTCTTTATTTGGTGTAACCCTCATTTTCTATTGGTTTTCGCTTGTTTCTTGGGCATTTTTGTTATTTAATGTGTTTTGTGACCTTTGTGTAAGTAATCATCCATAAATAAGGTGTTAGAGCTTAATTGAAGAGTTTTGGAGGTTGAAAGGCTGAAATTGTAAAGGCTCATGCAGAAAATCTAACTTTGGAGGGCTATGTCTCTCTCCTAAAATAGGATTGGGTTTGGTACCTAAAATACCAAAACGTAATACTAACAAATATAAAAGTACCCACAAGATAATAAACAGCAAATACTGGAACATAAATGAGATGATAGATCAGAAATTCTTACAGTAATTAAAATATTCTGACAGCACAGATGTACAGGAATGGTCACAAGCTTTATTGATCACTCAGAAATAATTTTACAGTGAGAGAGGGATGTGTACAAGTAGAGAGGAAAGATTCCAGAAGGATAATCTGAAACTCTCTGAAGCAAACTTAAACTTAAACCAACTCTGCCTCTTACTAGAAGACGTAGCTTCTTTATATAGGTGAGAAGAGGTGAGTTAACCAAACTATGGTAAATAACAAACTATAGTAGACTAACTATGATTATTTTACAATAATGACACTTTAATAATGAAAGAGAAAAAGCAGATTCTCTGAGGCGATTGGTCGGTTTGTCTTTTTCTGCCGACAAGCCAGGTGTCAAGTGTCAAATAATGTAGATAATCTTGTCATTTCTTGCCGACAAAAGAAAAGGTCTGATGTGGAGATAGGATAAGGTCGGTCTGACAAGGAGATAGGATAAGATCAATCTTCATGATGGACGAGGAGATAGGATAAGATCAATCTTCATCATGACCAAAAAATCTGGTCGGATCATCCTCGTCACTATCTTTGTCATGGTGACTGCTAGAGCCGGTGTCCATTTGGGAAGAAATAGTATTCATAGTCTGTTCCATGTCTTTAGCAATTGTCCTAAGTTCTTCAGGAGTGCTGGCAACAGCTAATCTGGAGCTGGCAGCAGCAAGTTGTGCCCTGGATTGGGACTTGGCCATGAGAAAAGGGGTCTGGTCAATAATTGTCTTGCAAAATGAGGGATTTTCATTAAACCATGCAGCAACACGCTGGGTGCCATGGTCTGCGATGTTCATACCACTCCACCATTTAATTTTGGTCTGTCTACCGAAATAGGGAACATTAATATTGTCAATTAGCTTGTCAGAGATTGCATATTCTAACATGAGGATCCATGTCAGACTGAAATGCTTAAAAAAGAGTAATAAGTCAGGGATGAAATCCCAGTCGAAAGGTTTGTCAAAATGGTCAAGCCAATAACGGTATCCGTCATGGACAGGAGGAGGAAGAATAACAGTCATATGGCCATATTTGTCCCACCACTCAAGAAACCAAAAAGGAATTTCAAGCGGGAAATTTTTGTCAAAATAAATGAACCAGGAAAGGGAATTTCCAGGGTTTTGTCCATATAAAAGATAAGTCCATGCTTTAATGTAATCCCAATAATGAAAGTCAGGGATCAAGAATGGCTGAGAAAAAGGTTTTCTGGAATTGAGATTTCCCCATTGTTCTAGGGTGATAATTTTGCAAAGTTTGATCTTTCTAAATAAGAGTTTGTCTTTGTCAACTTTGTCGAAAACATCTGAAAGAACAATTGAATCAGTGTCGACCAAAATGAATTCATAAAATATGTGTCGTTTGGAATGATCTTCTGGAAATCGAAAGAACAAAGGGTCAATAAGAGCATCGGCTAATCTTTTTGGCTCATCAAAATATTGGTCAGATAGAATTGGAGGTTCCAAAGTACAGAAACGATCAAAAAATGTCTTCAGGACATAGGGATATGATTGGCTTATGGGTCTAGGAGATGGTTGAATAGGGGATTGTCTGAAAAGTTCTCTTGGTCTGTTTTGTTTGACTGAATGAGGGCTAAGATGTGAGGAAGTCACAGTCTTAAATGAAGGGGAATCAATTTGCAAAGGAGAAAATGTATTTGCTGTTGAAAGAGTTAAGGAGGGAGAATTTTCTCGGGAACGGATGTCTGAGGGATTATCTGTGCTAAGAGCATATTTGTCTTTAGGATTAGGTCTTGATGAGGATGGAGTAGTTGGTAAGGATAATGGTCTTGAAGAGGAAGGAGATAGTGATAATGATAAGTCTGTGGATAATTCTGATCGTCGTGGACCAAGGCTAAGGCTACTGCCTCGGCCACGAGAACTCCGCCCTCGCTCACGGGGACTTCTTCCCCTTGTCGACATGACCCTGTAAAAATTCACGAGTTAGAAAGTCAGGTAAGCTATTGTCAGATCCTTTAATATGTTCGATATTAAAGTCAAATGCAGATAAAAGAGCTTGCCATCGAGCAAATATCTGTTTGGAGGAAAGATTTTTAACATCATTTTTTAAAATAAATTTGGCAGACTGGCAGTCAACTCGGAGGATAAAGTGTTGGTTGATCAAGTCATCTTGGAATTTTTGAATGGATAGGACAATCGCAAGGATTTCCTTTTTAACAGTAGAATATTTAAGTTGCGTATCATTCCAAGTTCCGGAAATATAGCGAACAAGACATTCTTTATTGTTGATGAATTGTTTCAAAATGCCTCCATATCCTAAATCAGATGCGTCAGTTTCTACGATCTTAGGGGCAGTAGGATGACAAATATTGAGGCAGGGAAGAACTTGGACATGGGTCTTAATTTGTCTTATAGCCTGGGTATGGATATCAGACCAAGGTGGAGGATTTTTCTTGAGTCGTTGAAATAATGGTTTACAGATAAGACGAAGTTCTTGATAAAAATTTGAAATATAGTTAAGGCAGCCTAGAAATCTCTGCAACTGGGTTTTATCTTCAATAACGGCAGGGAATTTATTAGCAAACTCAAGACTCCTTTGGATAGGAAAAATAGTTCCTTTGGTGATATTATGACCAAGAAATCTGATTTTGGTTTGAAATAAAGAAATCTTAGGGGCAGATACCACTAAACCATGGTGTTTAACAGTTCTAAGAAAGATATGCAAATATTTCCAATGTTTATCAATATTATCGCTAAATAGAAGAACATCATCAATATAAACAATAGCAAACTCAGAATATGGGTTGAATATGTCATTCATAATGCATTGGAATTCGCTGGGAGCATTTTTAAGGCCAAAAGGCATAACATTCCATTCATATTGTCCAAAAGGGACGATAAATGCAGTTTTGTATTTGTCATGTTCTGCTATTTGAATTTGCCAAAACCCGGATTTCATGTCGAATTTGAAAAAGATTTTAGAGTTATAAAGTTTTTTTAATAGGTCAGATTTATTTGGAATAGGATATCTTATCCATTGTAAAGCTTTGTTTAAAGATTTATAATTTATAACAAGACGAGGAACTCCTCTCTCTATTTCAGCGTTCTTCTGAACATAGAAAGCAGGGCAGCTCCATGGAGATTTAGAGGGTCGGATTAATCCTTTGGTTAATAAGTCTTGGATTTCTTTTTTGCAGTATTCAACAAAGTCAGCATTCATTTGGATAGGTCGAGCCTTGGTTGGAATACCTTTTTCGGAAAATTCAGAATTATAGGGTAAGGTTACAATATGTTTTTTCCTGTTCCAGAAGGCATTAGGAAATGAAGAGCAAACTTCATTTTCGATTTGGGTTTGGAATTGTCTAATCTTTTCTTGCATATGGGGATCAGATAAACGGATGAGCTGTTTTTCAAAAGATAGGTCATCTTTGAGGAAACCTAACTGTCGTTTTTTTGATGTTTAGAGTAGCAATACATTGATCTAGAGGAGGAGAAGATTGGTAATGAATGTTTTCTTTTTTAAGTGTGTCAAGATCTCGAATGATCAAAGGGTAAATAAAAGGAAATAGAATTTCTTTGTTCAAATATTCAGTAACAATTCCTTCACTAGTGACCTTAAAAAGAGATATAAGGTGAAGAAAAGGAAGGCCCAAGATGACATTTTGAGATATAGTTTTAACCATGACAAAGTCTGTTGTATAACAAACCCCTTGGTTACAAACTTTGGCATTAGCTAATTTGTATTGTATGTCTAATTGCTGTTTGTTGGCACCAAATAGGGATTCAGTGGTTTTTTCGAGGTACTTGGTAGGAACAAGAGCTTCGCGGATACAAAATAGGATTGGGTTTGGTACCACATATATTAGGAAAGCCCTAGATGCCTAGTTTCTAGCAGTTTTTACGGATTACGATTCTGAGTTTTTTGGAGGAAGTTATGCTCGTTTTCTTAACAGTGCGCGATGCTGAAATGTTGAAAAGAGAACCAAAGATGTTGTGCAGTTCGGGCGCACTCCTAAACTGTGAATTTTCAACCAGAATGTTTCCGCGGTAAATGCGCACCCCTGAACTGCACATTTACCATGCATGGGACTTCCAACTCAACCTATGGGGTTTTTCCAGCCATTTTATAAAGGGAATGCTTGTCCTTTCACCCCAAATTCGTGTCATAGCCTTCCCACTCTATAAATACCCCCATTTTGGTCTGAAAATAAACCTCTACACAACTCTCCCACACCCTACACACCAAACCTCACACCCTTCTGTATCTTCTTCCTCATCCATCTTCTTCACTAAATACGAGAGAAGCTTCCAAGCTCCCAAGAAGGTTTTTCCTCTATGGGAGCTCACCATACATCACCACCACTACCTTCTACACTTCTTCCACCCATCTTAGAGTAGATTGTAAGGAGAAAGGAGGCTCTAAGGACCAATTTCAAGCCAAACAACAACAAAGGTGGAGAGGCTTTGGATGAGATTTCTTCAAGGGTTTTCTCTACAACTTATCTCTTCTTGTATTTTTTGCTTTCTTTGATGTTTAATCCCCATTTGGGAATATTTGTAAACCTACACTTGTGATATATATGTATGGTTGTTCTTAAATTCATTTTGGTTTTATTCTATTCTTTGTTATATCCATGATTTAATATCTTATTGTGACATGCATATGTATGGAAGTTAGAAATTGATGTGTACTCATGAATGAGATTAGGAGTAGAGTAACTTAATTTAAGAGTAGTGGACTATAACATCCCATGATTGTATGTATGTCGATGGATGATCCAAAATGCCATGTTTATAATTATTTGAGTGATTTAGAATTAGCTCTAAAGAATGAGAAAAGTTTGGTTGATGCATTAACATGCTAGATTAAGCTTTGGTTCTAAATTCTTGTGCTCAATGAGTCTTGACTTAAGACATAATTGCTCATTCTATGGCTTTGGTTAAGTGATTAATTTATTTTGGTAAATTCGTTAATCAAGAGAATGAAAGCTTTACTTGAATTGAATGTACTTGATGTTTAACAATCAATTTGATGTACATAGTTGTTTGGTGAACTTATTTCCCTTTTAAGCCATCTATCTTAGGGAGATTATAAAGGAAAGAAGAGAGCTTTCTCATATATGGGGGAGTTGGACATTCAAGAAGATTGGAGACTCGCTGTGATCGTCTAGTGGTCAAGGCATCTGATTGACAACCGAGAAAACCTGACATTAGAATCTCGGTAGCGGATGGGTTCTTCTTTCTTTTAGTTATGTATTTCTTTTCTTTGTATTTCTTGTCTCTTATTTGATGTGTACTTTCAATCATTTGGGATTTGATGTAAACCTAGCATTATTGTCTCTTTTATTAAATATGTTTGTTGATGATTGAGTGGTCATTTAAATTCTTAATGCTTTTGAGTAGTTAGCCACCACTTGAATGAGCCTTGGTTGTTGAGTTATGGACCAAGAGGAGACGCACACAACGTGCACGAGCACCACTAAATGTCCACTACATGTAAGGTAAGGTAGAGATACACGAGGCTTTGCATGTATAGTCGCTAAATGTGTCTCATTGTTCTTAATGAACTCGTGTGTAGTTTGGATAATCATTTGTCGATAGGTTATTGGTGCATGTGAGTATAGCATTTGTTGCTCGAGAGAGAATATTGGCAAGGATTAAGTTTGCTCGACTTTCTACTTTGATGAACATGTTTTTATGAATTTGTGTGATTGTTATGGTAGAGTCATCTTCTTAGTGTAACCATATATCATGCATCTCTCCAATCCATCTTTGCAAATACTATTGTATATAATTTATATTTTCATAGCAATATTTACATATAATGCACACAACACACACCTCAATTAGTTTTCGAATTCATTTAAACTAGGAATGGTCGACGAATTACACCTCCTCGTGGGAATGAACGTCATTTATCATTGCATTACACTCACCAGCCTCGCACGATTGTAAGTAACCATTTTGGTGTGGTCAGTCGCACATCACTTCTTACCAAAGATGGTAGTGCACCTACCTTACCAAAGATGGTAGTGCACCTCACTTCTTACCAAATTCCCCATCATGCGTATTTTACAAACATGTGTGGGGGAATTTTCTCCAGGCTGGTGGGAGTAGCACATATATTATCTAAATGCTATAAATAGATAGCATTATTTGAAGAGAAATGTTGAAGAATAATATATTTTTTGAACATCAAGAATTTATTAATCAAGCCAAACAAGGCCAAACAAGCTACATGAAAGCACAACAGCAACCCTAAAGCTAGCACAACCAAAGCTCACACAACAAGCACCAACAAGCCAAATCAAAAGACTGAAAGAAAACAGAAAAGATACTCGATCGGCTATGACGAACGAACCATGAAACCCAGGACAAAACAAACACGCCTAACAAAGACAAAGCAAATGCTGCAAAACCGAACCAAAAAAAAAAACATAACAACAAAACAATACACAACCAATATGCTTGTGATATTAATTGAAGCCTTCAAGCCATCTCCTCATATTCTTCCTCCCTCCACGCGACAATCTATGCCACACCAGGATTACTCTTTCTTTACCGTCCTTTAACAAAAATTGAAAACAACACAAGAGTCCCCTCCTTCCCATCAGCAACAACATTTGGAGAAAAAATTATCTCTGAATCTCTTGATAAAACCCCAATCAAAATCACTTTGCCAATAGCTC
The DNA here is from genome assembly GCA_033220585.1 of Dipteronia sinensis. NCBI lineage: Eukaryota > Viridiplantae > Streptophyta > Magnoliopsida > Sapindales > Sapindaceae > Dipteronia > Dipteronia sinensis. The sequence continues at coordinate 5,830,642 of CM065641.1, read as the reverse complement.
GAAAGGATTCCACCGACCCATCACCTATCCCACCTGTGTGGGTTGGTGGAGTGGGTGTGGGTTGGTGGATGTGATTGGTTTTTTTTAATTGGTTTTTTTAAGATAAAACTTTTATTTTGTCCAATCTCATACTCTATCCAAACACATAATTGGATTATTTTAGTCTAATCTCATATTTCTCCAAACACAGTATAGTATTAATTTAGTCCAGTCCAATCCAATCCAATCCAGTCCAATCTAATCTCAGTCTCATCTTAATCCAATCCAATCTTATGAAATAGTCCAATCCAATCTCGTGCACCAAACGGGGCCTAAAAGTCTTTTAGGTATTATAATAAAACGACATGTAGTACTACAACTCCATTTGACCAAACTTCCAGAATTTTGAGAGTTCTTCACATATTTTTTTCAAAAATTCTGGTGCGGAGAATTATGATTCTCGTGAAATTCATTGAAATTCATTTTTTGTATTTAACAAAAAATTCATTTTTTGTAACTATACCGATCGACCGAGAAATGTAATATAAAATATTACTAAATAATATTAATAGACAAGTTTTCTACAAATTATAAGCTAAAAGTATTTTGCGGACCACACTCATCATTTAAAAGTCAAAAACTATGGGATACAAAACATTAATACCACACTTTAGGTAAAAAAAAATATATATTATAAGATGAGGTTTGTTTAGCAGTAAACTCCTCACAACTATATTATAAAGTTGTCGTTTTGAGTCATATCCATCCATTAAGTCCAATATATTTTAATAGTTTAGAAAAAAAACGTAATAAATCAAATATTGTGGCATCATAGTATATTCTTCATTATTTATATGATAAAATTGACCAGGTAGCGGAATCAAAATAAAAATGGACCATGCATCCGATGCACGGTAGCTTTTCTCCTGATTGATATAATGGAGGAGCTTCACAAAATTACAACAATTAAATTACAGAGACTACCTAGAAATCTATTTGTAGAATATCCATGGAGCCAAAACAAACAAACTTGGGTAGTTCTCTTCCGGTGCCTTATGTTCAGGAGCTAGCAAAGGAGCCACTTACTGCTGTTCCGCCGCGATATGTGCGTCCCGATCAAGACCCTCCCTTCATATCCAACACCACTTCTTCACCTCAAGTGCCCGTCGTCGACTTGATCAGGTTGCTCTCTGGAGACTCCATGGAATCAGAGTTGGAGAAGTTTCACTATGCATGCCAAGAATGGGGTTTTTTCCAGGTGAGTGTGTACTTCTTAATGAATAGCATGTGTATTAGATATGTACAGTTTTGTTGTAAGCAAAGATGTGATGGGATTGAATTGATTTAGTGTTTGGCATGCAGTTGATAAATCATGGGGTGAGCAATTCATTGGTGGAGAAAGTGAAGGTAGAGATTCAAGAGTTTTTCAAGCTGCCAATGGAGGAGAAGAACAAGTATTGGCAACAAGCAGGAGACTTAGAAGGATATGGGCAGGCCTTTGTGGTGTCTGAGGAGCAGAAGCTTGATTGGGCTGACATGTTCTATTTCATCACACTCCCCACTCATTTCAGGAAACCCCACTTATTCCCCAAGCTCCCTCTCCCACTCAGGTTCACTATTTCAATTTTTACCCCCTTTTGTTTTTTTTATATACCTAATTTTAGCCATCCAAATAGTGGTGAATCCATCAAAATCTTTTCAATATCATGTTGTTTTTGAGAGATGCCACTCCATTGAAATTCTTCTGTGTCAAGTAACCCTCTAGAAATAAAAAAAATTAAAGTGGCTGGTTGAAGTGGGTACCAAAGTTACGAAATAATTAAACCTAGGAAGCTTCGTTAGTAATCATCACAAGTACATAAAGACCGTTTGGTATGCGGTAATCTTTATATGGAAATAGGAATATGATAATATTCCCTTATCTGATAGCGGTTTTGAGATTTTTTAAATTAAGAAAAGTGAAACGCACGGTAACCACTTTACCCCCTACGAGGGTAATGTGAAACCCACCCTGATTACACTCAATTAAAAAAACCAAATCATGTGAGCGTGTAGCCAACCACCATAGTCGCCGCCACAACAACCCATAGCACCGTTCGTCGCCCTCTCCATTCAAGGTCCTCCCTCCGTAGCCGTTCCCTCCTCCCTCCTCCCTCCTCCCTCCTCCCTCTTCCTCCAGTCCCGCAGCTGTTATCTCCTCCTGCTCCCTCCACCGGAGAAGTTCGATCTCCTCCAATCAAGCGAGATCTCGTCCAAAATGGAGGAGATCTGTACTTTTATCTTTAAAAAAAAAACCTTTTTTAGAGAAGAGAGATGAGAGAAAATATGTTTTTTTAGAGAGAGAAGATGGAAAGGTGTTCAGTTGTTCAAGTGAAGTCATGAAGAAGACGATGGCTCTTTTTTAATCTTGATTTAATATTTTTCTAATTCCTTTAACAATTATATCATTATAATATTTTAGTATTAGTTTTTTATTATTTAAATATTAATAGCTTTTTCGGTGATATTTTTAATAATTCACACCCGTAAAACCAAACACAGTTATCTGATATTTCTAGGAATCTGACACAATATTCATATGCATAGTAAAACACAAGTATACATGTTTTCTAAGAATCACATTACTGTGTTTAACTTTCCCAAGAATCAAAAAACTTAAACCAAACTTTGATAACGTTTTCATAACCATTAATAGACTTAATGGCTTAAGCCGATAGAAAAGAGCCTACGAATGGTATTTAAGTACCCTAACAGTTTCTAGGTAAATTATGAGATGACAAACGGATTGGTCAGTTCAATGATTTGTCACCCAACAAATGACTCAAACAATTTTTCTTGTAGAGACACATTGGAAGCATACTCAACGGAACTAAGAAATCTTGCCATGAAAATCCTGAACTTGATGGCAAAAGCTCTAAGAATGGAACCTAATGACATGAAAGATTTGTTTGAAGAAGGAATGCAATCAATGAGGATGAACTACTATCCTCCATGTCCACAACCAGAGCTTGTTATCGGCATCAATCCTCACTCGGATTCCGTTGGCCTTACCATCCTCCTTCAACTCAATGAAATGGAAGGGCTTCAAATAAGGAAAGATGGCATGTGGGTTCCCGTTAAACCCCTCCCAGATGCTTTTATCATTAACATTGGTGACATTTTGGAGGTAATAGCTGAATGCATGATTGGTCCCAAAATAAATCATGTAAAATCCTTAGAGCCTTGATCATTTAAATATCTGAAAAGTACATAGGAATTGGAAAGAAAGTTTGTTCTGCTTCTAAACTTTACCCTACTTCTTGCAACTGTCTATCACCTTCACTGATCGTGGCACACTTATTTTTTTCTGTGGTGATTTTGCAGATTGTAACCAATGGAATATACCGTAGTATGGAGCATCGTGCAACTGTAAACTCCTCAAAAGAAAGGCTCTCTATCGCTACATTTTACAATCCGAAACTAGAAGGAGATCTGGGTCCGGCGCCAAGCCTTATTACACCAGAGACTCCGCAACTTTTTAGGAGAATAGGTGTCGAAGACTACTTCAAGGGATATTTTTTACGCGAACTGCGTGGAAAATCATATATTGATGTCATGAGGATTCAAAATGGGAGTGACAAAAGCAACTGAGTGCTGCTATCTACAGATGTGAAAAATCCATATAAGGGTTCTACTGTTTAAGTGTATTGAAAGGTTTGAATAAATAATAGCCGATCGATTCAAGTTCATTTCTTTGTTAACATGAAAGGTTTAGCATACTAATTTAAATTTGAAGCGTTACAACACAGAAATTGCCAACTTGACAAACCTACAACAAAGTAAGATTAGATGACAATAACAAATTCTTATCAACTAACATTACCTTTCAAAACAAAATTTGAACTCCCTAAAGGAAAAGGAAGGGAAACACTATGGTTGAGAGCCAAATAAGGATTTTTTGTAACAAGATTTCAATAAAAGGAACATAGTGCAGCACTAGGCTCTGCATAATTGCACAAAATTTAAGTGTGCCTTGTTTTTCAGCCGGTAAGTTTTAGGAAATATTGATACTATAATCAGCCACACAGCCCACACCTCTTCTTGTTAGGTTTTGGCTCATATTCTCAAGTGAACCCGATATTAACCAAACGAGACTCAAATGATGTGAAACTTCCTGGAGACGTGGGATAACGTTTGGAAGTTGGAGATGGTGTTTGAGGGAGATTTGAAGACCGAAGAAGAACTAAAGAATCGGATTCCGGAAGAAAACGCGGTGCATTCCAGGTGACTTGTAACGGTTTAGGAAGCGGGTACGCAACCGTGACCCGAATCGTAGTCAATCATAAGCATGCGTGGAAAAGGAAATCTTCAGCGGAAAAGGAAAGTAATTCTTTTGGGAAGTTCTTGTGCTTGAAGGAAAATGAATACTCTTTACAAGAAGACTTGTTATAAATAGGAAATAGTATTTATGTGGAACAAGTAATTCTTGTATGTTCAGGAGTAGGATTTCCTTTTCTCTTAAACTCCCTATAGCTAGTATAAATAGACCTTGTAATTAGGTTATTTTGTGTGGAGTCAAAAGAACACCATGTAACATCAGAGAGTGGTGAGATCTGAGTGAGAGAGACCCAAGAGAATATCCGGGGAAGGATCCAATGGAATATCAGTGGATCAAGTAAGAGATCCGTGGGTGATATTCAGGGGAGACCTAGGGGATATTGGGGGGTTCTTGGTGAGAATCTTGTGAGCGTTGTGAGAATGGTTTGGGGTTAAGGTGTGAGAGAGAATCCTGGAGTATATGGTTGTAACAATTTATCATATAGTGGAACTTTATCTGTCGTCCTAACGGCCCGTGGTTTTTTACCCGATTTGGGTTTTCCAAGTATATCTTGTGTTGTGATTGGTTTATTTTCTCTCATCTTATTTTTCTGCTATTAACGTTAATTGCTATGAGTTATGGGCGAATATTAGGCATGAGGCTTTCGCGATCATCTGTTCAAATCCCCAACAATTGGTATCAGAGCCATATGGTTAGGCGATGGCAGTGTCAAGTCTTTACAGGAGATTGTATGGAGGACTTGGTGGTATTGGGATGATGAGGATGGTTGCCTAATATGGGTTTAGCAATGGAGACACGTCTTGAAAGCGGTTTCGAACTCAGTAGGGTTTGAGGAAAAGAAAAATAGAGATGGAGGAGAATTTTGGCTTGTGGTGGCAGGTACAAGTCATAGAGATCCAATCTGGGTTACATAAGGCGATAAAAAAAAAACTCTTGTATGCGAATTATTAAAAAAAATATATTTGAATGCTCGAAGTCTCTGGTGGTGGTGTGGGGCTTATCCGGCAAAGCACTCCAGGTTCTAGTAGCAAGTCTTTCACCAAGTATGTGATGCAAGGACAAAAGGTCTTTCACTGGGTTGGGTGATGTAAGGACATGTTTATCCTTTTGGCAGTTTCCCCAATGGCCATGGAAGAGGATATGTTGCTGCTAGTGGTCTATAATTGTGCACAAGGCATTGGTTAGAAAGTGATGCAAGGTGTATGGTGGACAAAGATGTCGATGGCTGACGAACTCCCTGGTAATCTGACGTGAGGAGTTGCACCACAATTTCAGCAGGTTATTTCGACATGGTGCCGGAACAACGAACAAAAAAAAAATCTTAGGATGGTTCGATCCTAAGTGGTTATACCTTGTGGTAGGGTATGTTGATTCTCGATGATAAGAGTCGTGGTTGTGGACAAAGGTCTTGAGAATTCAAGCCAAATGGGAGAATTGTTAGGTTATGGCTCGTATTCTCAAGTGAACCCAATATTAACCAAACGAGACTCAACTGATGTGAAACTTCCTGGAGACGTGGGATAACGTTAGGAAGTTGGAGATGGTGTTTGTGGGAGATTTGAAGACCAAAGAAGAACTAAAGAATCGGATTCTGAAAGGAAACGCGGTGCATTCCAGGTGACTTGTAACGGTTTAGGAAGCAGGGTGCGCAACCGTGACCCGAATCGTAGTTAATCATAAGCATACGTGGAAAAGGAAATCTTCAGTGGAAAAGGAAAGTAATTCTTTTGGGAAGTTCTTGTGCTTGAAGGAAAAGGAATACTCTTTACAAGAAGGCTTGTTATAAATAGGAAATATTATTTATGTGGAACAAGTAATTTTTGTATGTTCAGGAGTAGGATTTCCTTTTCTCTTAAACTCCTTATAGCTAGTATAAATAGACCTTGTAATTAGGTTATTTTGTGTGGAATCCAAAGAACACCATGTAACATCAGAGAGTGGTGAGATCCGAGTGAGAGAGACCCAAGGGAATATCCGGGGAAGGATCCAAGAGAATATCAGTGGATCAAGTAAGAGATCTGTGGGTGATATTCAGGGGAGACATAGGGGATATTGTGGGGTTCTTGGTGAGAATATTGTGAGCGTTGTGAGAATGGTTTGGGGTTAAGGTGTGAGAGAGAATCCTGAAGTATATGGTTGTAACAATTTATCATATAGTTGAACTTTATCTGTCGTTCTGACGGCCCGTGGTTTTTTACCCGATTTGGGTTTTCCACGTATATCTTGTGTTGTGATTGGTTTATTTTCTCTCATCTTATTTTTCTGCTATTAACATTAATTGCTATGAGTTATGGGCGAATATTAGGCATGACGCTTCCGCGATCATCTGTTCAAATCCCCAACACTTCTGTCTCCAAAGCTGAACATTGAAAGATTACAAGGATGTAAGAAGCAACCTCAAGATGACATGGTAATAATAAAGATAATTACAAAAAGCATTTCAACAGCAAAAAATAGGTAAAATAAAATACATAAGAAAAAAAGGCATTTACCAAGGTCAGAAAATGTTGGAACAAAATCTCTACCAACTAAGAAACTGCTTCGAGCCACACAAGAGGAACAGACATGGAGCTACCAGAATAATATCCGCTGGATCTGATCTGGTATTAATTTTATATGCATTTGAACTAAACATATTCTTTTATGTTCTGTTTGAATAATATCTAGTATCATTGATATATGATTTAATATTGTTTGAGAACAATTTCCTGGCTCTTCCTAAGCTTTCTATCAGATCTATTGGACCTGATACATAATTTAGTATTGTTTGATAACAATATTGTGGCTCTTCCAGAGCTTACTAACAGACCCGTTGGACCTGATACAATATTAATATTAGCTCTGAGCAAAGTCAAATTAATAAAATATTTATGACACCGCAAAATTTTATGAGTTGTTACACTCTCGGCAAGACATATATATTTCTCTTCTGAAAATTTTATAGACATTAGGTGTAATGTCATTTTATATCTTATCTGATACGATAATAATTCCTCTTTTTAATAGGTTTATTCTATGAACCTTTTCTCTTTTAATTTTGGATACTTTGTTCGATGTGTATATCTCTTTGCAAAAACTTCCGATCACCAATTCAACCAGTATTGTAGAACCACGAGTGAAGAACATTCGGACAAAATTTCAATCCGATCGGACCACAGATCAAAGAGATATCACTCGTTGATGAAATCTACCCAATACTGGAATTCCCTTCCCTGTTTTTCTGTCCAGCCCTGTTCGGAACTGCAGAACTCACCACGGGGAATTTCGATTGACAATCCCACTATACGGATTTAAGAACTACAAGACTAGAATGTGCTGACTAAATTTCAGCTCAAACTGATCTCAGACGAATGAGATATTCATGTTCGATCATGATTGCACAGTAGTGTTCTTCACACAATTTCTGCACACACACCTTTTTTTCTTCTCTCTTTTCTAGTATGTATGAAATTGATAAATTATTTCCAATTTCATTATACTTGATATTAGGATCTTAAATCCTTTTATGATATTCACAGCATCCTGTTGGATATGTATGAAATGGATAAAATATTATTTTCAATTTCATTATACGTTAGGATCTTAAATCTTTTCTTTTTTGATACTCACAGCATCATGTTGGATGTGTATGAAATAGATAAAATATTATTTCCAATTTTATTATTTGTTAGGATTTTATATTCTTTTTATGATATTCACAGCATCCTGTTGGATGTGTATTGACAGGACTCATCTCGACTCCTATCTTGAGTCTGAGAGGATCCTGTGAGAACTCGATCTTTCTAACTGAAATATGTGACTTATGGTAAATTTTACAGAAAATCATAAGAATCTCAAGGTGGCTTCTAATAAAAACTTTAATAAATCACTTCGCCTTTCAAAACTTTTCCACCTTGTAAGTTAAAGATGCAATTTAAATCTGTGGGTTATGGCCCATCATAAAACATAATTCGGTTAAAATGAGAAATTTTGCTTTTTCTTGTGTTGGACCCATTTACTGAACATTTACATAATCAAAACTAGTTATGAAAAATGTAACATCTGAAAACCACACAAAATCGACCATACAAAATGCTGCAGAAAATGTACACATTTGCATGACCAGTCAAAAACCAACCAGCCAAAACCAACCAGTACATAAAAACCGACCAGCCAAAACCGACCATCCAATATAAAAAACCGACCAGCCAAAACTGACCATTACATAAAAACCGACCAGTCAACATGAAAATCGACCAGCCAAAACCGACCAATACAACATAAAAAGCCAACCAACCAAGACCAACCAGTACATAAAAACCGACCAGCCAAAACCCGACCAGTACAAAACCGACCATGTAAAATGCTGTTGAAAATATACACATTTACATGCTTTAATTAAATCATGAACTACCATTTTATGTCATCACATGTGGCCCATCTCACGATACCAAAGAATCTGCACAAACCTGGTAATCACCTGGGGAAAATAGTTTAAGATAAAAGAATGAGCGATAACGCCAAGTGAGTGGAAATAAGCTTAGAAAACATCTTTTCTTTCTTAGAAACTTTACTAAAACTATTATCTTGAATAAATCTGGAAACATATCTTTTCTCTATGCTTTTGAAATCAATAAATATCTTTCTAAAAACATCAATGCTTAATAAAAGTATACTAGCTAAACTTAATCTAATCTGTAAAAAACTATTTTGTATATGTTTCTATATCTCTTTCTAAATTCTATATCTTCTTCTATATCTCTTTTTGAAACTGTATCTCTTCCTAAAACTGATCAGAATTTAATCTGAATTGTTCTGTAATCTGAATCTGTTCTGTAATACAAGCTGAGAACTAACTAAATATCTTCTCTGTACGTAAAACTCATTTTCTATAAATCTATAGTAAAATCTTCATTTCCTTTTATAAAATAACTTACAAACTTAAAATCAAATAATGCTTTTCTTTTGAGAAACTTTAAACATTCTTTCTTTACGAATCTAATATATATATATATATACTTAACTTGCAAAACTGTTTAATATAATGTTATGTTACTGTATAAAAAGGGTTCCTCCAACCAAATCTTCCGTTATTATGAATCTTTACAAATTATGCAGTACAACCATTAAAAGTATCTTTGGCATGCTTCACGAAGAAATCTCTTTTTCTTTTAAATATTAAGTACTATAAATCTAATATTGTTAACAAATATTATAAATAATCTAATTTCTTTACTGAATTTATCATTCTCAAATATCTGATGTAAATCTGATAATTTATTTTCTTTCTCTACTGATCATAATCAGTATAATATATATATATATATATATTATGTAAATCTACACCAAACTAGTACCCAAAGAAATCTATCATACGTGTCCCTGATCTCTCTGGGCTCACGCAGAGCTAAGGATAAACATCTGTCATACACGTGCAGAGCGACTCTGACATACACATGTGCATAATCCCCAAAGGCTAATAATCTGAATCTGATACTACTGGGGACGGGTACACATCTGGTGTTTGAAATCTCTTTCTGAACATACATATAATTCTTTATAAATACTTTTCTCAAAACATGTAGAAATATTCTTTTTCTTTCTTTTCTGAAAATTCTCATAAATAGCTTTGAATCTGAAAATCTGGAAATCTATCTGAAAATACATCTACTGATTCTTCTTTGTCAAACCTTGTTCAATAAATCTAATTCTCTAATTAATCTAATTCTGAATTCTAAACATCTAAACATTTCTTAAATCATATCTAATCATCTGAAAATTTGATTTCTAAATAAATATGAAAGATGGAAATCTATTTTCTAAATAAATGAATAAATCATTTATTTCTATTAATTTCTAAATAATAAAATCTAACATAGAGTTCTTCTACTTACACAATTATTAGAACATATTAAGTCATCTAAAGATCTGTTTTCTAAATAAATGAATAAATCATTTATTTCTATTAATTTCTAAATAATAAAATCTAACATACAGTTCTTCTACTTACACAATTATTAGAACATATTAAGTCATCTAAAGATCTGTTTTCTAAATAAATGAATAAATCATTTATTTCTATTAATTCTCTAAATAACTTAATCTAACATATAATTCTAAATAAATAACTTTTAATAAAAGTATCCACTCACATAACTCTTGTGCTCAATTTGCTTCTGGGACTGGATTCCGTCTGGATTCATCTATTTTTTGATCCATCCTAAAATCACATAAACTCAATTTAGGAATTACCGGGAAATCTAATAACTTATATGTATCACAAATCATCAAATCACTTATCTGTGCAATATCCACCACCATATTTCTTCATCTCTTTCTTGATTATTACTTGACTTCCATGTCTCTCGTTTTCTTCCTATTTCTATTATTTCTTTTTCTTCTTCACTTTCCTCTCTTTCTCTTACTTTCTTTCGTTTCTCTTCTTTCTTTCTTTCTCTGTTTGCCCAACCGAAATTTGATTCTCTCTCCTGCCTCCATATTTCTATCTCTCTCTCAGTCTTTCTCACGCACACACCAAGTCTGAATCTTTCTATTCTTTTCTTTTCTTCTTCTTTCTCGGCTACAAATCTTACTTCCTAACTCCAAGTCTTGGTCTCTCTTTATATCTCAGAGTTTTGTTGGAACTCTAAACCAAATTGTCTTAATAAAGAAATTAATTTCACCATGTGCTAGATTAACTCTTGAAGAATAACCGATACCGTTTTAGATTGAAATAAAGTGTCTTGAATATGTAATGGTTGCTTTAATGTTTGTTCATTTAAGTTTTAAGTTGATAGAGAATTAATGTTGTTCATTAAGTTGTAAGTTTCCAAAGCACTCTTGTAAAGGCTATATAAAGCCATGTTGTTTGAATGAAAATGACAACACAAGAAACTTTCTCCTTCAATTGTTTCTTTGTTCATTACTCTCTCTTAAAATATCCGATACAAAGTTTACAATTGGTATCAAAGCCAATTTATAAATAAAATTGGCAAGTAGAAACATTGCCACTATGTTCCTTCATACCTTCAACGGAGAAGATTATAAGTATTCGAGTAGCATATTTGAAGTCTGGATGAAAGCATTCGACTTATGGAAAATAGTCGATATAGGGTTCATTGAGCCTGAAAATGAAGGAGCGTTAAGTGCTGTGGAAAAGAAAGTTTTGGAAGAAAATCGAAAGAAGGATACAGATGCTCGTATCCAAATTAATCTAGCAATAGAAAAATTGGTGTACGAAAGAATCTGTAAAGCAACAACTTCGAAGCAGGCTTGGGAGATCCTAGAAAAAGCCTAAAAAGGTGATGAATAAATAAGAAACGTTCGACTTCAAACTTTGAGATCAGAGTTTGAAAAAGTGGAGATAAAGGAGAATGAAAGTGTTGCAGAGTATTTTACAAAAGTAACTTCTGTTGTGAATCAAATGTCCTCGAATGGAGAAGTTTTAGATGATCTTAGGGTTGTTTGAAAGGTTCTTCGTTCTTTACCAGAAAAATATTTTAGTCTTGTTATAGTTCTTGAGCAAACAAAAGATCTCAAGAGCTTGACTTTGGAAGATTTGCAAGGAACCTTGAAAGCTCACGAGGTGAAGATTAACTTGTTGTTTCCTCCACCTCATCAACCAGAAAAAGCTCTCAAATCCCAAGCTATAACTACGGGAGGCCGTGGTTCATTCAACCGTGACAAAGGCAGAAATTTTCAAAGACGTGGTGGTTCTAGTTCTCATGGAAGAGGCAGGAATTATCAAACTAATGATAATTATCAGAATGATAGCAATGAAAATCAAAATTCCAGGTTTCAACAAAGAGGAAGAAGTCGTGGTTCTCAAAGAGGCCGAGGACGAGGTTATATTGAGTGCAACTATTGTCACAAACCTGGACATAGAGATAGGGATTGCTGGCACAAACAGGGAGATGAGAAGAAAAATGAAACATGCCTTATCCATCAAAACCAGAATGAAGAACAATGTTGCTTGCTTCTCATGGCAAAAAGAATGATGAAGTGTGGTACCTTGATAGTGGTGCTACCAAGCATATGACTGGTAACAAAAATCTATTTTCTAGTTTGTCTAGAATAGATCGAGGTGAAGTAACAATTGGTGATGCTAGTACTCAAAAAATTGAAGGTGTTGGTGAGATTTTTTTTAAAACAAAATATGGAAATATTGAGAAAATGGCTGAAGTTTATTTTGTTTCCGGTTTGAAAAGTAATTTGCTTAGTGCTAGTCATCTCATGAAGAAAGGGTATGATTTGCATATGCATGGTGAAGTTTGCACCATTTCAAAAGGAAGACAAGTTATTGCAAAGATTGGTGTGGCTTCAAATAACTTGTTTCCTCTCAGGCTTGAAACCACAAATTTATCTTGTTTTGCTACTATTGATAAAAGTGTTTCTAAACTATGGCTTAAGAGGTTTGGGCACTTGAAATATGGAAGCTCGAAGTTGTTATCAACAAAGGACATGGTTAAAGAGCTGCCTAAAATTGACCAAGTTGAAGAGATTTGTGAAGCTTGCCAACTTGGAAAGCAACATAGAGATCCATTCCAACAACAATCATCTTGAAGAGCAAAAAGGCCACTAGAACTTATTCATTCAGACCTTTGTGGAAATATGCCAGCTGAATCTCTTGAAGGTTGCAGGTATTTCATCACTTTCATTGATGATTTCTCAAGAAAGGTATGGATCTATTTTCTTAAAGAAAAATCAGAGACTTTTCAAGCTTTGAAAGATTTTAAAGCTGAAGTTGAAAACTTCACCGATCTTCTTATTAAAACCTTAAGAACTGATCATGGTGGCTAATATATCTCAAACAATTCTGAAAAATATTTCAGAGATCAAGGCATAAGGCATGAGTTGACAGTTTGTTTTACACCACAAAAAAATGGTGTAAGTGAAAGAAAAAATAGAACCCTTGTCGAAATGATAAGATGCATGCTTAAAAGAAAGAATTTACCAAATGAATTTTAGGCAAAGGCTGTTTCTTGTGCAGGTTATCTAATTAATCGATCTCCAACAAAGTGCTTGAAAGATTGCACACCACATGAGACCTAGTACGAAAGAAAGCCTAATATTCAACATCTGAAGGTGTTTGGCAGTGTTGGTTATTCACTCATTCCGGAGGCAAAAGGAACAAGTCTGAAAAATGCTTCTTTGTTGGATACAGCGAGAGAAGCAAGGCTTACAAGCTGTATAATCTAAAGACTAAAAAAATTGTGATCAGCTGAGATGTCTGAATCGATGAAAATTCAAGCTTTGAAGATAAGAATGACAAAGCCATTTAATTGCCAATTTTTCCAAATGAAGAAAATGTTTCAGATGAAGAAAGTCATCCGCATTCACCTAGATATTCATCAAGTGAAGAATCTTCTCCAAGTCCTTCTCAAAGAAAAATGAGAAATGTGCAAGAACTTCTTGATTCCACCGAGCCAGTGGAACGTGATGATTATGTATTTTTTGCTTTTTTTGCAGGTGAATATCCAATTTCATTTGATGATGCAAATAAAGAAGAATTATGGAAAAAAGCAATGAAAGAGGAGATAACAGCCATCGAGAAAAATAGAACATGGGAGCTCACCAATCTTCCTCCACACAAAAAACCCATTGGTGTTAAATGGGTGTACAAGACAAAGAAGAATATGGATGGCTCCATCAACAAGCATAACACAAGACTTGTAGCCAAGGGATACAAGCAAAAGAAGGGGGAAGAATTTACAGAAGTATTTGCTCCTGTATCAAGGCTCGATACAGTTCGTTTGTTGATTTCTCTTACAGCTCAAAACAATTGGAAGATTTTCTTAATGGACTTGAAATCAGCCTTCCTAAATGGTGTACACAAGGAAGAAGTCTATCTTGAACAACCTCTTGGTTTTGTGAAGAAAGGAGAAGAAAATAAAGTCTACAAGTTGAAAAAGGCGTTATACGGGCTGAAACAATCACTAAGAGCTTGGTACAGCCATATCAATTCTTACTTCGAGATGAATGGTTTCTAGAAATGTCCATTTGAGCATACTCTCTACACTAAAATCAGTCCACATGGAAGCTTCATGATTGTAAGTCTTTATTTTGACGATCTTATTTTTACTGGAAATGATTTAGAACTATTGAAAGATTTTAAGCTCTCCATGAAGAAAGAAGTTGAAATGACTGATTTGGGTGAATTGCATCATTTTCTCGGTATTGAAGTTCTACAATCCAATAATGGAATTTTTATCACTCAAGAGAGCTATGCAAAAGAGATTTTGAAAAAAATCAAAATGGAGAATGCAAATCCTGTTTCAACTCCTTGCATTACAGGTTTGAAATTAAGCAAAAATGGTGAAGGGAAACTGGTTGACTCAACTATGTTTTGAAGTTCGGTTGGAAATTTGATGTATTTGACAGCTACAAGGCCTGATATTATGTATGCTATAAGTTTGATAAGCAGGTTCATGGAGAAGCCTTTTTCTAATCACTGGGAGGCAGCAAAAAGAATCTTGAGATATGTAAAAGGAACTCTTGATTATGGCATTATCTATCAAGCAAATGTGCAAGTTAACCTTGTTGGCTATATTGATAATGACTTAGCAGGAAGTGTTGATGATAGCAAAAGCACTTCGGGCTATGTTTTTTTATCTCAGAAGTGGAGTAATAGCATGGCGTACAAAGAAACAACCTATTGTTGCACTTTCGACCACGGAAGCCGAGTACATCGCTGCTTCTTTTACAGGATGTCATCTACTCTGGCTACGTGGAATTTTGGAGAAGCTCAATCATGTCCAAACCGGTCCAACAACCTTGTTTTGTGACAACAATTAAACTATTTCAGCATCGAAGGATCTGGTTCTTCATGGAAGAACCAAACATTTTAGGCTTCGATACCATTTCTTGAGAGAGCTTGTGAATAAAGGTATTGTTCATGTTGAATATTGCATGACCAATGAACAAGAAGTTGATATCTTTACTAAACCACTTGGAAGACCAATTTTCAAAAGAAATGCAGCAAGTCTGGGAATGAAGAGCAAGTTTGGTTTACGGGAGGCATTGGAACTCTAAACCATAATGTCTTGGTGGCAGCTGGTTGCCCCTTTATATTTATATTAAAAATCTCATCCCAACTTACCAGGTACCAAATATTTGGATATTGGGATCTTTTGGGCCTTGGGCTTGCTTAGAATTGAATTGGAATTGGGTTTGGTTATGCTTGAGTCAATATTGTGGGATTGGGGTATAATATGTATGAAATGGATAAAATATTATTTCCAATTTCATTATTCATTAGGATTTTAAATCCGTTTTATAATACTCACAGCATCTTGTTGGACGTGTAGATCATTCTCTCAAATAAATTATATGTAAACACATCACTTCATATATATGAGATAACTTCAGATTCTGAATGGGCTTGAAAACCCTAGATTCCAAATAATGAAGTATGGCATTCATGTATGTAACACTGGATCCAGAACTTCAGGTTCTCATCGGTTTTCTTAACTGTGCCAACATAAATATCATAATTTCAGGAACTTTAAGTTCTGGTTAGTCGGTCTGGCCGATATCATATATTGCATATAAATAAATGCAGAATATTTAAACAATTTATCAGGAAACAGCATAAGCCAGACACAGCATAAGCCATTCCCGAGACATAGCATAAGCCAATCTCATATATTGTATAAAAATAAATACTGAATATTTAAACAATTTATATAGAGACACGGCATAATCCAATTTTGAGACACAGTATAAGCCAGTCTCATATATTACTTAAAAATAAATGTTAAATATTTAAACAATTTATCTGGAGACACAGCATAAGCCAGTCCCGAGACACAGTATAAGTCAGTCTTATATATTGTATAAAAATAAATGCTGAATATTTAAATAATTTAACTGGAGACACATCATAGATAAATAAATAAATAAATCTATAACTATATATATATATATGTTCCGTTGACAGTATAAACCATATAATATACGGAAATATATATAAATCCATAATATTAGGATATAAATAAATCACTCATCAGGGGATATTCTCTATTTACATACAATCGTACTGATAATGTATTATAAAAGTATGAATAATAAATATCAAATAACGAGAGATGAAAGCATAGACGAGAGGGAGAGAGAGAGAGAGAGAGAGACGAGAGAGAGACCAATTATTCTTGTATATGAATTTTGTGAGCAGCTTTTACAAATGAGTTGCGGTCTATATTTATAGACCTTGAGTCCACTTGATTTACATTAAACAATGAGAGGCGGTCATATATAACTTGCAAGGATGATAAGAAGCAAGCATGTGGTTATCAAGAGATACACGAGTTGTGGTCTATATTTATAGACCTTGAGTCCACTTGATTTACATTGAACAATGAGAGGTGGTCACATACAACTTGCAAGGATGATAAGAAGCAAGATTGTGGTTATCAAAAGATACATGAGTTGTGGTCTATATTTATAGACCTTGAGTCCACTTGATTTACATTGAACGATGAGAGGCGGTCACATGCAACTTGCAAGGATGATAAGAAGCAAGCTTGCTTGTGGTTATCAAGAGATACACATGTACAATCCATAAATCAAGAGAGAGATATCAGACGGTGGATACATGCGGTGTAAATCCATACAATATTTACAACAAATTTTTGTATTTCAAAAAAAAATCCATTTTTTGTAACTATACCGATCGATCGAGAAATGTAATATAAAATATTACTAAATAATATTAATAGACAAGTTTTCTACAAATTTTAAGCTAAAAGTCGTTTGCGGACTGCACTCATCATTTAAAAGTCAAAAACTATGAGCTGTAAAACATTAATACAACACGTTATGTAAAAAAATATATTATAAGATGAGTTTCGTTAAATGGTAAGCTTTTTACAATTATATCATAAGGTTATGGTTTTGAGTCATATCTCTCTGTTAATCTTAAAATATTTTAATAGTTTAGAAAAAAAAATTAAAAGTAATATAATTAATCAACCGATCGATGTAATAAATTAAATATTGTACCATCATAATATATTCTTCATTATTTATATGATAAAATTTACCACGTAGCGGAATCAAAATAAAAATGGACCATGCGTCCGATGCACGGTAGCTTTTGTCCTGATTTATATAATGGAGGAGCTTCACAAAATTACAACAATTAAATTTCAGAGACTACCTAGAAATCTATTTGTAGAATATCCATGGAGACAAAACTAACAAACTTGGGTAGCTCTCTTCCGGTGCCTTATGTTCAGGAGCTAGCAAAGGAGCCACTTACTGCTGTTCCGCCGCGATATGTGCGTCCTGATCTTGACCCTCCCTTCATATCCAACACCACTTCTTCACCTCAAGTGCCCGTCGTCGACTTGATCAGGTTACTCTCTGGAGACTCCATGGAGTCAGAGTTGGAGAAGTTTCACTATGCATGCCAGGAATGGGGTTTTTTCCAGGTGTGTGTACTTCTTAATGAATAGCATGTGTATTAGATATGTACAGTTTCGTTGTAAGCAAAGATGGGATGGGATTGAATTGATTTAGTGTTTGGCATGCAGTTGATAAATCATGGGGTGAGCAATTCATTGGTGGAGAAAGTGAAGGTAGAGATTCAAGAGTTTTTCAAGCTGCCAATGGAGGAGAAGAACAAGTATTGGCAACAGGCAGGAGACTTAGAAGGATATGGGCAGGCCTTTGTGGTGTCTGAGGAGCAGAAGCTTGATTGGGCTGACATGTTCTATCTCCTCACACTCCCCACTCATCTCAGGAAACCCCACCTATTCCCCAACCTCCCTCTCCCACTCAGGTTCACTATTTCAATTTTTACACCCTTTTGGTTTTTTATACCTAATTTTTTAAGAAGTACGGACACGGGGACATGACACGGTATGGAGATATGGTAAATCTTCAAAAATTAGGATACAAACACGGCAGAATACATTAATTAAAATAATATATATATATATATATTAATTTAAAATACAAAAGTCACATAAAGTCATAACATATTACTAAAGTCCAAATAAAACACAAGTCATATAAAAATCATAACATATTATAAAAGTCCAAATAAAACATAAAAATAAACTCATAAAAGTCTTAATTCCTAAATTCTAATGTGATTCATTCATTATTCGCATTGTCAACAGAACTAAATAACAGGGTCTCTAACTCTGGTTCATCAAGGGAAAGGTCTGCAATCTCAAGAATCTTAGCATCCTCCAATGCCATGGAATCAAAATCATCCCCTCCAACATCCCACAATTGAGACACACCTTCTTTGTAGATTGGGAATCTCCTCGATAAAATGCGAAGATTGCTATGCACAAACACTAAATCTTTAGCTATTTGTGGTGTCATCTTGTTCCTCCTCACAGAGTGTATGAAATTATAGGTGCTTCAATTTCTTTCACAACATGAGGACGAACAAGGTTGTCCAAGTAGCTTCAAAGCCATGGATTGAAGAGTTGGTGTGGAAGCTCCATGAACAATCCACCAGTTGACTGTAGCCATAAAACTCTATCATTTATAGAATCACGACCTGAAAAATCTAGAAAAAACGAGGCAAAAGCGGAACACTCCTCATTGACCTTTCTTCACTCAAAATCACTATTACAATATCTCTCAATACATTTTTTTCTTTCCACTGTAATCTCAAGGTCTTAGTGTCGAGCAACACGATCGAGAGCCTTTTCAAGCCATTGTTCGCTATAATACCTAGAAGTTGAGTAATAAAAAAAATCTTAAAAATATAATGATAATATCAAAATAGAAAACATTTACTAAAGTCTAAAGCATAGAGACTTTAAAGTTTAAAGAATTTAGAATGTTACCTAGGATTTAAATAATGTGCCAAGCAATAAGGCCCACTTAACTTATCCGACAAGGCTATAAAATAATGGTTTATTGACCTGTTTCCACGGACTTTCGATAATTTTGAGGTGCCCTTGATGTATGCCGTTCGTTATGCCTCTTGTGATTGAGGTCTCCGGTGGACGTTCCCTTCTTGACCAACTCCAGGTCCAATAGAAGCAAGCCCGACGGCCAACCCAGCGGCAATAACAGCGCATCCAAGAAGGGATTTATAAGGGGAACTGCACGTCTCAAATATTCCCTAACTGAAAGGATACCTCTCCAAGCCCAAGAGCAGTCCCAAGGTTGAACCTTATCTTTGGGGTGGGAGTGCCCCGGGATTTCTGGGGGCACTAGCACGAGCAAAAATGGTTGAAAAGTCTACTGTTTGAAAGAGAGTAAAACGACCCGAAATCCCAGGAGCTAATCCAAAATCCACCCACGGAGCGGTAACAAGGGATTACTTTACTGAAAGCTTAGTAAGGTATTCTTCGGTTTGAAGCACTATCGAGGAAGTGGAATTCTCGCATTCTTCTTTACCGCCCTGTACTGTAGTTCAGAAAGCTGATTGAGGGCAAAACCCCGGATTCTGTCTTCCCAGCCTCGAGAATCAAGCACCAACAAGGAATCGAGGCGAAGTCTAGTTCCCAACTCCCCCGCTTCTAGATAAAGACAGACAAAAAACATAAGGAAGGAAAGGATTCAATAAGCCATTTTCGTTTTCTTTTTAGATAGTGAGACATAAATCGAGGGCTATGCGGATCCTCAGACATATATGAAATGGAATAAAGATGGCCTGGAATCGAACAACTAACTCACTTTGCCAGTTGCTCGGTGTGAAGTGGATTGAGATGAGGAATGAGATCACTTGCTCACGAGTAACAGCAAAACTCATCAAATTCCACTTCAACTAAAAACCAGTTTCTTACATACCTAGGGGGGAGGTGGAAGAGCAAATGCCTGCCCTCGTTCCTACGTCCAATGTCAAGTTTTAGCTCGTGTCAAGCGGGCTGTATTAATACTCTAAGGTTCTAATGCTTACTTCTGTTCTACTTCACGTAAATGCCAATACAATTAGGATTCTCAAATCTAGTGTATCACATTACGGTAGTTGAAGAATGGCATTCTGCCTTAGTAAACTTGGTCATATAATTAATTTCGACTTTTATTCAGTGGATTCATTGATATTTTTGTTTGTTGAAACTTTCTTATGATCCAAATATCCCGTCTTAGCTCATAAATAGAGAAATTATAGAGAAATTGAGGAAGTCACAAATGTCATAATGTGATCAGTGAACCTTCTTGGATGATATTCCCGACAATTGATTGAATCCATCAGTCAACCCGGGAACCACAATCCAAGGAGACAAGACGGCACTGGTTGTCCTGTGTGTGGAAAGCGTGCGTCAGGAAGGGATTATATATCCAGGGTATAGGCTACTCGGTTCATGACTTGAAGCATGGCTGCTAGGGAGACCGATACAGCTTGACCGATTGAGAGGTCGGTACCCGATGCAACCTTTATCCGCGGCAACCGCAAGCGTTCAGTGATCATTATATGATTCCAGTCAAGTCAGTGAGTTGATCGATCAAACTGTCATTTCAGATGAGCTCTTTTGTTAGAACACCTGTAACTACATGCTTTCCGGTCTTTGCTGTCTCTTATCTGTCTGTCCTTCGATCCTATATCAGAATTTCACTTTTTTTTGCTATCACAATAAATTGCCATAGATCGAAAGTGAGTCCAGGCTTAGTGCTTCCGCCTATCCGGCAGCCGTTACCAGCTGTTCACCACTCCTCCCTTCTTGCCTATTTCGTTAGCATGACTCCTCTCTAAAGTTTCATTCAAGTCCCTTCTATGTTTCAGCAGTAGCATATTGTTCCATGGAGCTAAGGTCAAAAATATGGAAGAAACTGGTGTTTCCACGGAACGGGCAAGCCGAGGCATCAAACGATCCTCGATAACTTGAAGATGGAGTGGTGTACTACTTTTGGTCCATCGCTCCACCAAAATTCCATGCACCACATCAAAAAACCTTGATGAATCATTAAGTTCCCTCCTTTCTTTTCTGAATATAGAAATCTTCACTTTTTCGATCATAGAATCCCACCACTCATAAATCAAGTGAAGACAAGGTGTGTCTGTGTCGGCCATCCGAAACATCTCATATATGGAAGATTTAAAGCTAAGTATATAATCAATGTCAACCCAAAAGTATTCATCCAATATTTTTTTTTCCGTAACAGCTTTTGCCTTTTCCATATCATCTTCTTTGAACACATCACATCTTTCACTAATTATCATTTGTTGTATGTCATGCTTTATTTGCTTAAATCTCTTAAGCATCACAATTGTAGAAGCAAACCTTGTATCGGCAACTGAGAGCAACTTCAATTTGGAATGGTCATTAAACATGGCCAATATCATACTATGGTTTACAATAAAAAAATTTATGAAAAAAACATCAATAGAAACCTTAGCAATCTAACCACATTCTTCCATAATATCATCATACCTAGGATGTGGTGATGGTGACGAAATGCTCTTCAAAGCAAGATTGAGTGTGTGGACAACACATGGTGTCCAAAAAATGTGTTGAAATTTTGATTCAACAAGAAGTCTTGCTGCCTTGCAAACTGGGGCATTATCAATGACTACATGTACCACCTTTTCAGGACCAATCTCTCGGATAGTATCAATAAGCAAATTAGAAATAAAGAACTTGTCTTTTTGTTCTCCCTCACAATTTATGGCATTCAAGAACATCGGTTCACTATCACAAACGGCCATAATGTTAATAATGGGTCTTCTTAGAGAATTCAACCATCCATCACTGCATATAGTTACACCTTTTTTTTTCCAAGTACCCTTAATTGGCTCCAACAACCGGTCAATGTTACTCTTCTCTTTTTGGAGAAGTGTAGTCCGTAATGGATTGTAACCCGGAGGGACATAACCTGGAAATGCATTTTTGAAGGCACGTACATAGTGAGGATTTCTTACAAAGTGAAATCAGAGCCAGTCCTGACTTTTCAGATGCCACTGGGCGAAACCTAAAAAATGGGCCCCTTGTGAGTGACTGAACATACACGGTACACAACACATGACTAAAAAGAAAATTCGAAATCAATTCAAAAAAAAAAAAAACTTTAAATGGATTCAAAAAAAAAACTTTAATTACTTGGGTGGGGATATTGATCCAAGATAATTTGGGTCATGTGTTTATTATTATTATTTTTAATGTTTGGGCTTTTAAAAAAAGTATTTGGACCCCTTTTATCTAAACAAAAACCATACAATTCAACACAAAAAACAAAAACAAAAACAAAAACAAAAAATAGACCATTTTTGGGCAATATTTTCTTGGGACCTGGGCGAGCGCCCCTGGCCACCACCCCCCCCCCCCCCCCCCCCCCCCCCCCCAAGGGCCAACTTTGAGTGAAATGACAACTCACCTGTGTAAAACATTCTTGCAATTTCCCCCATCCAGTTGTTCTCCAGCACCAATGTTGAAAGTCTTCTCAAGAGATCCACGCATTCCCTTCATTTTCTTCTGGTCAAGAGATGGTAAACCAGAATCCAACCCATTATAAGTACTAGAGTTAGAATAACCAATAGTCTTATTATGTGAGTGCCTAGGTAAAGATTCTTTCACCCTTAATTCCGCTTCTTCCACCACCTTTTGCATTTCCGATATATTTGCATTTGTAACTCTAGGGCAACTCGCAATCCCACCTCCTTCAATTTTTAGCAAGTGACTATTCACTCAACAATACGATCCCTTATAAACATTCAAGCAAAAGTTGTATCGGAGTGAAATATATGTAACACATTTCCCCATTTTATCGAGCTTTGTTACATACCTCCACAATGGAGCATGATCATTCAAAGGCCTAGCACTAGCACTAGTAGTTTCATCTTTAATTGCTATATTAGCGGTGCCAATTGAGTCGGAAAAATTTGGTATATTACTCATTTTCTGAAAAATCAAAATAAATAATATTGTATAAACTATAAAGTATAAACTAAGAAATAATAATTTACATTTATCAAACATTAATTAGTGCATCACTGCATCACATATATATTGATCACTACATTTCTACATATGTACAACATTAATTAGTGCATCAGTACATCACATATCACTATATCACTACATGTCTACATCTGTACAACTACAACAATAACATGCATCATACATACAGGTGTCGATTAGACACTTAGACAACACACAATAGCACACAACTGCCATATTAAATTGTTAAAAATTAAAATCTACAATAAAACAACTATTCCACTAAAAAAAGCATATCATTATCACTTATCAGATTATCTCAATATCACAGTATCTCACACACAAAAATCCAACATCGAAAGACAATCTAAAAAAAAACGGCAGCAACCATCATTAATTAATTATTTCAGAGTTCAGACTTTAGAGTTGGACAAACTCAGAAGATGAGAAGAATGAGATATTTATTGTTTACGAAATCTTCACGAAACTTAGAAATACATACCTTGAAGCGGCAATCAGGTATGTTGACTTCGAAATTCCCTTTCCTCTTCTTCGTCTACTTCCTTCTTTTCTTCTTTTCTTCTTTCTTCAGTTTCTTGTTTTCTTTTTACGACTAACATCAATAGAATGAGATGAAGAAACTAAGAAAGAAACCCTAAAGCTAAAATCGATTCAGAGACAAATTCTTACAATTTTATTTTGACCGTAAAACTTTTTAAAATTAGAAAATTGACCCCGTTTTTCTCAAAAATAATTACACAATTGCCCCAAATGTGTCCCAGTTGTATCCTTTCCGTATCCCATCGTGTCCAGAGCGTGTCTTTGACGTGTCCTGAAGTCAAACTCGCCGGAAAGTCAGCGGACATGTAAAATGGCGTGTTGTACACGTATCCTTGCGTGTCCCACGCGTGTCCCACAAGTATCCGTGTCTGACACGCGTTACCAGCCAAAATCGGTGTGTCTGTGCTTCCTAGCTAATTTTCGCCATCCAAATAGTGGTGAATCCATCAAAATCTTCCCAATATCATGATATTTTTTAGAGATGCCACTCTATTGAAATTCTTCTCTGTCAAATAACCCTCTCGAAATAAAAAAAATTAAAGTGGTTGGTTGAAGTGGGTACCAAAGTTACGAAATAATTAAACCTATGAAGCTTTGTTGGTAATCATCACAAGCATCTAAGGGGCCTAAGGGACCATTTGGTATGAGGTAATCTTTGTATGGAAATAGGAATCTAATAATATTTCCTTATCCGTTAGCGGTTTTAGGATTTTTTAAACCACGAAAAGTAAAACGCATGGTAATCATTTTACCCCATCTGACGGTAATGTGAAACCCACCCTAATTACACACAATTAAAAAAACCAAATTATGTGAGCGTGTAGCCAACCACCGTAGTCGCCGCCACAACCACCCATAGCAATGTTCGTCGCCTTCTCCATTCAAGGTCCTCATCTGCCGCCGTTCCCTCCTCCATCTTCCTCCAATCTTGCCGCCGTTCTCTTCTCCCGCTTCCTCCAGCCCCGCAGCTGTTATCTCCTTCTGCTCCCTCCACCAGAGAAGTTCGATCTTGATGCAGCGTGGAACGAAACTCACACGCGTTCAACACCAGGATTTCTAATTTTCTGTAATCCCGCAGTATTTCAGAAAATAAGAAATAAATTGAGTTTAAACTACGCAAGAAGTTTTTAATTTCATTCAATCTGAAAAACCTCAAAGCGATTACAACCTAATAAATAGAGAAACAAAATTCATTAACTCCTAATACACTTCAACTAAATTGGGAAAAAATCCCGGATGAAAAGGATATCAAATCTACTAAAAAAATAAAAGAACTTTAAAATTTTAAAAACCTTATCTAATAAGGAAATTGGATTTGATTTAATAAAATCAAAACATAAAATAATTAATAACCTAATTACATATAAAATAAAATGAAATAAAATATTCGTATCTAATCAAGATGATAATTGGAAACAATAAAGAAGGAAACAATTGTCTTGGTGCGCACGAAACTTGACGGCCAAATTCGGACATGATGCAGCTCGTAATTGAAGATGGAGTCTTCATAACATTTTTAGGGTTCGCCTTGGGCTTTTCGGAAACATATTAGATTGCCGATTTCGAGTTCGTTTACCCTACGAAAAGGCCTATAAAATTTGCTTCTGTGTTGTCACTGGCCATCTCACCAATTGCCCGTTTGCCTTAGGCTGATCCGCATTAGATCTCCTCCAATCAAGTGAGATCAAGAAGATCTGCAATTTTATCTTTTCAAAAAAAAACCCTATTTTGTTTAGAGAAGAGAGATGAGGGAAAATATGTTTTCATAGAAAGAGAAGATTGAGAAGCATTTAGTTGTTCAAGTGAAGTCATGAAGAAGACGATGGCTCTTTTTTAATTTTGATTTAATATTTTTCTAATTAATTTAACAATTTTATCATTATAATATTTTAGCATTAGTTTTTTATTATTTAAATATTAATAGCTTTTTCGGTGATATTTTTAATGATTCACATGTGAAACAAAACACAGTTACCTGACATTTATAGAAATCTGACACAATATTCACATGCATAGTCAAACACAAGTATACAGGTTTCCTAAGAATCATATTACTGTGTTTAACTTTCTCAAAAATCAGAAAACTTTAATTACCTCATACCAAACGGTTCCTAAAAGGTTAAGCCAAACTTTGATAACATTTTCATAACCATTAATAGACCTAATAGCTTAAACCTATAGAAAAGAGTCTAACAATGGTATTTAAGTACCCTATCGAGAAGATCTGCAATTTTATCTTTTCAAAAAAAAAACCCTATTTTTTTAGAGAAGAGAGATGAGGGAAATATATGTTCTTAGAGAGAGAAGATTGAGAGGCATTCAGTTGTTCAAGTGAAGTCATGAAGAAGATGATGGCTCTTTTTTAATTTTGATTTAATATTTTTCTAATTAATTTAACAATTTTATCATTATAATATTTTAGCATTAGTTTTCTATTATTTAAATATTAATAGCTTTTTCGGTGATATTTTTAATGATTCACATGTGAAACAAAACACAGTTACCTGACATTTATAGAAATCTGACACAATATTCACATGCATAGTCAAACACAAGTATACAGGTTTCCTAAGAATCATATTACTGTGTTTAACTTTCTCAAAAATCAGAAAACTTTAATTACCTCATACCAAACGGTTCCTAAAAGGTTAAGCCAAACTTTGATAACATTTTCATAACCATTAATAGACCTAATAGCTTAAACCTATAGAAAAGAGTCTAACAATGGTATTTAAGTACCCTATCGAGAAGATCTGCAATTTTATCTTTTCAAAAAAAAAACCCTATTTTTTTAGAGAAGAGAGATGAGGGAAATATATGTTCTTAGAGAGAGAAGATTGAGAGGCATTCAGTTGTTCAAGTGAAGTCATGAAGAAGATGATGGCTCTTTTTTAATTTTGATTTAATATTTTTCTAATTAATTTAACAATTTTATCATTATAATATTTTAGCATTAGTTTTCTATTATTTAAATATTAATAGCTTTTTTCAGTGATATTTTTAATGATTCACATGTAAAACAAAACACAGTTACTTACATTTATAGAAATCTGACACAATATTCATATGCACAGTCAAACACAAGTATACAAGTTTCCTAATAATCATATTACTGTGTTTAACTTTCTCAAAAATCAGAAAACTTTAATTACCTCATACCAAACGGTTCCTAAAAGGTTAAGCCAAACTTTGATAACATTTTCATAACCATTAATAGACCTAATAGCTTAAACATATAGAAAAGAGTCTAACAATGGTATTTAAGTACCCTATCGGTTTCTAGGTAAATTATAGGGTGACCAAAAGATTGGTCAGTTCAATAATTTGTCACCCAACAAATGACTCAAACAATTTTTCTTGTAGAGACACATTGGAAGCATACTCAACGGAACTAAGAAATCTTGCCATGAAAATCCTGAACCTGATGGCAAAAGCTCTAAGTATGGAACCTAATGACATGAAAGATTTGTTTGAAGAAGGAATGCAATCAATGAGGATGAACTACTATCCTCCATGTCCGCAACCAGAGCTTGTTATCGGCCTCAATCCTCACTCAGATTCCGTTGGCCTTACCATCCTCCTTCAACTCAATGAAATGGAAGGGCTTCAAATAAGGAAAGATGGCATGTGGGTTCCCGTTAAACCCCTCCCAGATGCTTTTATCATCAACATTGGTGACATTTTGGAGGTAATAGCTGAATGCATGATTGGTCCCAAAATAAATCATGTGAAATCCTTAGAGCCTTGATCATTTCAATATCTTGAAAAGTACACAGGAATTGGAAAGAGAGTTTCTTCTGCTTCTAAACTTTACCCTACTTCTTGCCATTGTCTATCACCTTCACTGATCGTGGCACACTTATTTTTTTCTATGGTGATATTGCAGATTGTAACCAATGGAATATACCGTAGTATTGAGCATCGTGCAACTGTAAACTCCTCAAAAGAAAGGCTCTCTATCGCTACATTTTACAGTCCGAAACTAGAAGGAGATATGGGTCCGGCGCCAAGCCTTATTACACCAGACACTCCGCAACTGTTTAGGAGAATAGGTGTCGCAGACCACTTCAAGGGATATTTTTCAAGCGAACTGCGTGGAAAATCATATATTGATGTCATGAGGATTCAAAATGGGAGTGACAAAAGCAACTGAGTGCTGCTATCTACAGATGTGAAAAATCCATATAAGGGTTCTACTGTTTGGTGTATTGAAAGGTTTGAATAAATAATAGCCGGTCGATTCAAGTTCATTTCTTTGTTAACTTGAAAGGTTTAGCAAACCAATTTAAATTTGAAGCGTTACAACAAAGAAATTGCCAACTTGACAAACCTACAACAAAGTTAAGAGTAGATGACAATAAAAAATTCTTATCAACTAACATTACCTTTCAAAACAAAATTTGAACTCCCTAGAGGAAAAGGAAGGGAAACACTACGGTTGAGAGCCAAATAAGGATTTTTTGTGACTAAGATTTCAATAAAAGGAACATAGTGCAGCACTAGGCTCTGCATAATAGCACAAAATTTAAGTGTGCCTTGTTTTTCAGCCGGTAAGTTTTAGGAAAAATTGATGCTATAATCATCCCCACGGCCCACACCTCTTCTGTCTCCAAAGCTGAACATTGAAAGATTACAAGGATGTAAGATGAAACCCCAAGATGGCATGGTAATAATAAAGACAATTACAAAAAGCGTTTCAATAGGAAAAAATAGGTAAAATAAAATACATAAGAAAAAAAGGCATTTACCAAGGAAGAGAAGATAAGGGTCAGAAAATGTTGGAACAAAATCTCTACCAACTAAGCAACTGCTTCGAGCCACACAAGAGGAACAGACAAGGAGCTAGCAGAACTGAAGGCATGGACTTCCGCCTGAGGCTGCAAAGCTATGATGTCTTTCATCAAGGATCCAACTTCTGATTTCGAGACAAAGCCTTGAGAAATCATACTGATAGTTAATAACCATTAATTAGATCTAAAAATTGAAACCAATAAAAAAAAGATTCAATAATAATTATAGTATATAAACACTCTAACATTAACTATACTTACTGTATCAGAATCGAGCACTGCACCACGAAGACCAGCCTCCCTAGCTAAAATTAAACTATCCAAGCAAACTTTTGTCTCGAACATTTCAGCACCCCAAAAAACAGAGCCAGCCCGAATGATTCTTTACGAACAATGACACCAACCCCTGCCGTCGCCATCCCAAGACGCAGGCTATAGTAGGCATCGCTTTAATTTTGTAGAGACCATGACAGATAGATATTAATTAATAAATTATAAATCTGATTAGGAAAGATGTACCAAAAGATACTTTTGGTTAAATTGTAAGAGTAATCATTACCACGTTTAATTCAAATGTCATTTTTGTAATTCTGGACCACCTGGCAATAATTCTGTAATTGAATGGGCACATGTATGTGCACCAATTCCTACAAAGTTTTTTCTCTACAACATAAATTAAAGCGTGTAGGATTTAAACCAAGTCAATCTACCAGATTAGTAGAGTTGGTTAATAATATTAGTAGTCGGTAGTTGTTAGAGCATCTTTCACCCATTTTTATTTCTATCTCTAAAATAGAGTTTTAAAATTGAATATTCCTCTTAGATTTTATCTCTAAAAAAATTTCACTTCCACCACACTCTCTATTCTTATCTCTATCTCTGTCTCTATTTATATTTATATCCTTAAATAACTTATATTTTCATTATTATTTTTTAATTTCTTTAATAAATTATTGTTCAACTAAATTTTAACAAATATCATTTATAATAACATTTGTATTTCTTTTTACTTTTTTTTAATATAATGTTTTATCAGTGTATGAATTTACAAATATATTACTAATAAATAAATACACCACCCATCAATTTATTTGGAGCATTTGTTACTAATTTGTTATTGTATCAAACTTTCTCTGTTGGAAAAATTTCACCATATGGGGCCACACATGTAAATATTAAATGTGTTTACTATTTTCTGGTTAAGCCTAAATTAAAGTGATCTAATTAAGATTTAAAGTTTAAGGCTTAAGGGTATAATTGTCATGGAGTTAATGTGTAGATACCAGAGTGCTATTTCTAATTTGATGAGGGGCCGAATTAGAAATAGCAAAACATATGATTATATTAAGGGTTATGGTCCCCAAATTACACAATCTATTTTGGCTTTTCTGTATCCCCATCAACAGAAAAGATAGAACACTTTTGAGTCCCAAAGATTGTGATAATTTGGAAGATCTCAACCCGTTCACCATCCTTTGGCAATGGATTCAGGTACGCTTCCGCTTTCTATTATCTCCCATTTTTCTTGAATCGATATGGGTTTAGTAACATGTATTTAGGGTTTGATTAATCATGATATAGAAACATGTTTAGGTTATTTTCGGATTAATTATATGTCTATGCATGTTGATTATGTGTGTTAATCGAATCACTTACAAGTGGTATCAGAGCCACCCATGATCGATTCTTGAGAATTTTTTTTTGAGACTTGAGATTTGAATTTTAGGTTTTAATAATTTCTGAAATTTTCTTTTGGGTATTACAATATCATGTTATATTGTATTTGAATGATCTCATGTCATGAACTAACATATACACAACTGTGATTGTATGTTCTGGATTTATTTTTATTTTTTTTTAGATCGGTCTTCCAGACCGATGTTGAAGGTGATGTGGGTTGAGAAATCAGATCAATTGATCTGGGTTTTGTTTTTAATTTTTTTGGGTGACGAACCAGATCAACCCAGATTTGGATTTGTTCTTGGGTCGATGGGTTTTCATACCCAGACCCGTTGTGATCTCGGATCACACCAGCCACAAACAGTTTTTTGGGTCGATGGGTTTTCTCACCCAAACCCGGTTATCTTCTCGGTCAACGCCTCTTTTCCGGTGAGATGTCGCTCGAAATCTGCGAGTTTAGCGGCGAGGAAGATAACCGCCTCTCGGTGATCGCGATCTCGCCACGATATGGTCAGATCGAGTCGATCGCCGGTCGTTGGTCGCGTGCGATCTTGGCCGTCGTCGCTTGCGATCTGCGTTTGCAGGTCATGCGCTGCTTGGCTGCCGTTCGTGGTTGCCTTCTGGTGACCGTGAAGTGGTCTGAAGCGGCGGCGGCGACGAACTAGGGTTTCAGAAGTCGTTTTTACTTTGGGCCAATTTTTGAAAATTTGATATTCTTGAGGGACTGTTCTGTAATTATTATGGACCATTGTGAGATTTTGCTAAAATATGGGCCAATTTATAATTACCAAAACTTACTTGGTCAATTTACAATTTTGAAAATATTTTGGGGTCAAATTGTAATTATATAAACAATTTGGGGACATTTTGTAATTTCGATAAACTTTGGGCCATTAAGTAATTACTAAAAAGGTTTGGGGCAGATTTATAATTATTGAAAGTTACTGGGTAACTTTGTAATTTCCGAATTTTGAGGGCCCTTTTCTGTAATTTTACAAAATCAGGGGCGTTTTTGTAATTTTTATTTTAAAAAAAAAATCAACACAAATTCAAATATTTTGGTATACCTTTTATGGTTAAATAAAGTTGTCTTACATTCTAAATGAGCTAATTGAAACAAGATATCGCCAAAGTGACCTCTCTTGTGTAGATTGTTCATGAAGGATGTTGGATGTTTGTGTGTGTAAATTCATGCAGGTATTAGCCGGCCCAAAGGAAGGTTAATGCTTGGCTGAATTGCACACACACCTGTGGTAGTAAACATGTGACGATTATAAGGTTTTACATGTGAATAATAAGTCGATCCAAAGATAGATTTATTATTTGACATGAATTATTGTCAATGTTTGATTACTACAACAAGAGTACCACTTACAATTAATATTACTGTCAAAAGACTTGATATTAATGTTGTGCTAGGTATCTTGAGATGGGACTTACCATTATTTGAATTTGTTGATTATTGTATTTGGTTATTAATGTGAGTATGTTTGTTTGGTTTGTTCTCTTTAAAGCTAGTGTTTCTGTTATATCTGCTAATATCAACTCCATACCCATGCTTAATGGGACCAACTTTAAGGATTGGAAAGAGAACGTACTTATTGTTCTCGGCTGCATGGATCTGGACCTTGCACTTCGGATTGAGCAGCCCGCTTCTCTTACGGTTGCAAGTTCTCATAATGACAGGAAGAACTTTGAGAAGAGGGATCGCTCAAATCGCATGAGTCTTATGATCATTAAGCGCGGCATTCCGGAGGCATTTAGGGGTGCGGTAATCTGAAAAGATAACCAAAGCCAAAGAGTTCCTAGCCGAAATTGAAAAACGTTTTGGCAAAAACGATAAGGCAGAAACAAGCACGCTTTTGCAAAGCTTGATTTCTATGAAGTACAAAGGCAAGTGGAACATAAAGGAGACAAGTTCAATCTCAGTCAGTCCCCTAAAAGAAACCTTAAAGTTAAGGAAATGCAAAAGATTCCTTATGCATCAGCTGTAGGGAGTCTAATGTATGCTCAGGTGTGTACGCGTCCGGATATTGCGTACATTGTTGGTATGTTTGGCAGATATTTAAGTAACCCTGGGATGGATCATTGGATAGCAGTCAAGCGGGTTATGAGGTATTTACAGAGAACAAAAGATCACATGCTCACATATAGGAGATCAGATCAGTTGGAGATCATAGGGTATTCTGACTCCGATTATGTTGGATGCCAAGACAGTAGGAGATCCACATCAGGCTACATATACCTGTTGGCTGGTGGAGCTATTTCTTGGAGGAGTGCCAAACAGACACTCATAGCTTCTTCCACCATGGCAGCAGAATTTGTAGCATGCTATGAGGCATAGGCTACATATACCTGTTGGCTGGTGGAGCTATTTCTTGGAGGAGTGCCAAACAGACACTCATAGCTTCTTCCACCATGGCAGCAGAATTTGTAGCATGCTATGAGGTATCCAACCATGGAATATGGCTGCAGAATTTTGTCACTGGGCTGCGCATTCTGGAGGGTATTGAAAGACCACTCAAGCTTTATTGTGACAATAAGTCAGCAGTGCTATATTCTAATAACAACATGAGCTCATCTAAGTCAAAGTATATTGACATTAAGTTCCTAGTTGTGAAGGAGAGAGTGCAGAGTGGACAGATATCCATAGAGCACATTGGGACAAACTCCATGATAGCGGATCCGCTTACAAAGGGATTACCACCCAAGGTCTTTCATGAGCACACTGCTCATATGGGTGTTGTTTTGTGAGGATATCACATTATAGTGGGAGTTTGTATCATGTTGTATTTTAGTGCTTTATGTTTGGTTTTGGACATATATATACATTTATGTATTTGGATATTTTTCTGATCCGAAATAAAGTATTCAGTTCATTTCACTCTGTTACATTATGTTAAGTTTTGATCTCACTAAAGAATAAAGTAGGACCAGTTGAAAATAGACATGTATAGATCACATTGCATGTAATTTCTATGCTACGCATCCATGATTGATCTATGTCATTTGATTATGTTGGTATACGTGACCATTGATGGGTTTAGTCACGCTAAATGTGACGAAAACCGCTTTGATCCTATATCGGCATAATCAATGGACGAGATTGTTCGGATATACCCTAAATTTGTGATAGCAAAATTTTGGAGCTCATAAAGTCGTACACATTTGTAAAGTTACATATGTGGCCCAGTGGGAGATTGTTGGAAAAATTTCACCATATGGGGCCACACATGTAAATATTAAATGTGTTTGCTATTTTCTGGTTAAGCCTAAATTAAAGTGATCTAATTAAGATTTAAAGTTTAAGGCTTAAGGGTATAATTGTCATGGAGTTAATGTGTAGATACCAGAGTGCTATTTCTAATTTGATGAGGGGCCGAATTAGAAATAGCAAAACATATGATTATATTAAGGGTTATGGTCCCCAAATTACACAATCTCTTTTGGCTTTTCTGTATCCCCATCAACAGAAAAGATAGAACACTTTTGAGTCCCAAAGATTGTGATAATTTGGAAGATCTCAACCCGTTCACCATCCTTTGGCAATGGATTCAGGTACGCTTCCGCTTTCTATTATCTCCCATTTTTCTTGAATCGATATGGGTTTAGTAACATGTATTTAGGGTTTGATTAATCATGATATAGAAACATGTTTAGGTTATTTTCAGATTAATTATATGCCTATGCATGTTGATTATGTGTGTTAATCGAATCACTTACATTCTCAACCAATTAAATACACCACCGATCAATTTAATTTTTTTTTTATAAATAGCTACTCTGGTTACTTCACCATCCACTTCACTGTCTACTTCACCTTTTATAAAAATTTAGTGGATACGAAAAAAAACACTCACAATTCGGGTGGACATGAAAGTCATTTGGATGACTTTCCAAAATATTAATGTTTTTGAACATTATCATATGTTATGTTGTTATTATTTAAGTTTTTTATTTTTTTTATCCTTATTTTAATATTTTTATGTTATTGTAATTTTTAATATTTATATTTATTATTTCAATACTATGTTTCGGTTTTTATTGTATTACTAACTTATAATTATCAATATGTAATAATAGATTTATTTTTATAACAGAAAATAACTTTTTTAGAGAAAATTATAACAAAACAATAATATGAAAAACAAATGATAAAGTATGGTAAATAAAAAATTATTCATTAATATTCAATATTGGACTCATTTTAAAGATCTAGATGAGACTTTTCTAATGGTATAATTTTTATGTTAATAAAATGTATAACTTAAAATTTATTATACATTAATTGAATTTAATGGAAAATGTAAAAGGATATAAATGGAATAAAAAATGTTGAAAAGTGAATTTAGAGATGGAATAGTTATGAACATTAGAAACTCTAAAACATTATGTTGAAGACAACAATTTAGAGATGGGTGGGAGTAACTCATACTCTAAATGGTCTTGGAGACATGAATATAGAGATGGGTGGGAGATGCTCTTAAGATGTTGTATGTGGTTTATGGTTAGGAGTTGTGTTTAATGATGGTTTGTCAGGATTACAACCTATATAAAAGTTGATCCAGTTTATTTCAATTAACTCAATTCAATCCACATAACTTATTCTACAAATTGATTATTGTTCACATTTGGTATCAGAGCTCGAAGGTGAGTGTGTGAGTGGTAGACACTGTGAGTGTGAGAGATACACTGCAGGGGAGTGATCCAAGCTAAATTCCAGTTGGGAATCGGATAGCCGGAAAAACTCATCGGTGCCGGATTTGAACTAAGAGAGATTCAGACGCAATTTTTTCGGAACCAAACGACGAAGGTTCAGATGAAAAAAAAACTCAGAAGTTACCGGAGTCTGTTGTTGCCACCACCACCAGCCGTCGATCACCGGGAGAGTGGGTTGTCACCACCCAGACCAGAATCTCCAGGAGGTACCGGAGATAAAACCCCAGGTGTCTAGAGTCCATATCCGACACCATCTATGGCAAAACGAGAGGTTCCAGTAGCTGCCTCAGGATTCGTTTTTCGTCGCCGTTTCAGGCGAGTTGACCGCGGTTGGTCAGCTCAAGCCGGAGAAAAAAAATCACGACAGAGAGTGATTGAAGGTTTGAAGGAGGAACGAGCGTGTTTGGAATTTTTTTGGTTTTGTTTGGAAAGATTCGGAGAAGAGAAATAGAGAGTTGGCGTGTATATTATTTTTGGCATCTGAGAGGTTGGAGGTGATAGCAAAAGTTGTTTAAAAAAACAAAAAAAAAAACAAAAAAAAAACAAAAAAAAGAGCATCGGAGAGAAGAGGCGTGGTTTGCTTAAAAAAGGTGAAAGCAAATTTTTGTTTATTTTTGACTTTGTGTTTTGTGCAGACAACATTAAAGAATTAGGCGTGTTCTTAGGCTTTTGTCTTTGGTTCACGTGCCTAGTGTGGCAACTTACGAACAGCACCTCTCTTTGATAAATTTACAAATAGTCCTCTTTATTTGATAAATTACAAATGGCTACCTCTAATACTGGAAATAATACGATTCAGCCCCAAATACTCAAATTTGATGGAAAGACAAATTTTGAGTATTTGAGGGTCCAAATGCAACTTCTGTTAGAATACCAGGAGTTGTGGACTGTTGTTTCCGAGGGTATTGTTAGTCCAACAGATGCTGTAACAACTCAAAAGAATCTGAAAGCAAGGTTTTTCATCAACTAGTCGCTGGATCCAATGATTTTTGAGAAAATCGCACATGCCTTTTCAGCAAAAGGAGCATGGGATATTATGATGAACACGTACAGAAGAGCTGAAAAGGTGAAGAAAGTTCGCCTGCAGACTATGCGAAAGCAGTTGGAGCTTCTTCAAATGACTAAAACAAAGAAGGTGGCAGATTATTTCTCACGCATATTGTTACTTGTTAATCAGATGAAGTGCAATGGTGAGACGATTTT
Source organism: Dipteronia sinensis (assembly GCA_033220585.1). NCBI lineage: Eukaryota > Viridiplantae > Streptophyta > Magnoliopsida > Sapindales > Sapindaceae > Dipteronia > Dipteronia sinensis. The sequence continues at coordinate 5,794,568 of CM065641.1, read as the reverse complement.
AAATGTTCAGATTATGGAGAAGATTCTCTGAACACTGAATTCAAAGTTTGAGTACAATGTGACTGTCATTGAGGAGTCTAAAGATCTCGAGACGATGACGTTGGATGATTTGATGGGCTCACTCCAAGCCCATCAATAACGTCTGGATGAGAAGACCGAAATTGAGGTGGAGGAGGCTTTACAAAGCCAGTTAAGTCTTAAGAAAGACAAAGATGAGACTCAGAGGAATTCTAAGTATAGACAGTGGGGTCAGAACTCGTAAAACAGAAGAGGAGGTGCTTCCAGTTCTAGCCAGGGAATAGGCAGAGGGAGCAACAACAACAACACTAATCAGAGGAATAAATCTCAGGTTCAGTGTTTTAATTGTAAGAAATTTGGTCACTACAGGTCTAAGTGCAGATCTAGAAAGCAAGATTTCCAAGCAAATATTGCAGAATATGGTAATCGTTTAGAAACATTATTGCTAGCATGCAACATGGCAGAGGATGGAGCTAAAAACAAATGGTTTCTGGATTCGGGCTGCAGCAACCACATGTGTGGTGAGAAGAAGATGTTCATTCAGTTAGATGAATCCTTTACTTCATCTATAAAGTTAGGGAATGACACAACGGTGCCAGTGATAGGGAAGGGCAGAATTTCTATCACATTGAATGATGGATCCCAGAATGCCATCTCAAATGTATTGTTTGTTCCAAACCTGCAGAAGAACTTATTGAGTGTGGGATAACTTTCAAAAAAAGGATATGATATATGGATCCACGAAGGAATTTGCACCATTAATAATGCACAGAAGGGGTTAATATCAAAGGTAAAAATGTCACAAAACTGTTTATTTCCGCTGCTTATTAATAGTGATAGTTTACCTTGTTTTAGTTCAGTGATTTGTGATGAGAATTGGTTATGGCACATGCGGTTTGGCCATGTGAATTTTGGAAGTCTGAAACAGCTAGCATCTAGAAAGATGGTTTCAAGATTACCTTCCATTAATTCTCCAGATAAAGTTTGCGAGACCTGTGTCTTTGGAAGCATAGAGACCCGTTTCCCATAGGAAAGGCATGGAGAGCCAGTAAGCCATTGGAGCTGGTGCATTCAGATTTATGCTCAGTAGAGGTTCCATCAAATGGGAATTTCAGGTATCTTATTACCTTTATTGATGACTTTAGCAGAAAAGCTTGGGTGTATTTCTTACAGTAGAAGTCAGATGCTCATGATGCCTTTAAAAGATTTAAGGTGAATATTAAGAAGCAGTATGGAAAATCTATCAAGACGTTGAGAACAGATAAAGGCACATAATATATTGTTTGCGATGGTTTCTTGCAGAAGCATGGCATGAATCATTAGATGACAGCCAGATACACTCCTCAGCAAAATGGAGTAGCTGAGAGGAAGAATAGAACAGTCATGGATATAGTCATGTGTATGTTGCACTTGAAGAATTTACCGAAAGGTTTTTGGGGTGAAGCAGTTGCTTGTGCGTTTTATTTGTTGAACAGGTGCCCTACTAGAAGTGTTCTCGGAAAGACTCCACGGGAAGCTTGGACTCAACGGAATCCCAGCATTGGACACCTACGAGTGTTCGGTTGTATTTGCTATGCTTATGTACCTGATGTTTTGAGGAAGAAGCTTGATGATAAGGCAGAGACGTGTATTTTCCTCGGCTACAGTCAGATGACAAAGGGATACAAGCTGTATAATCCAGTATCTAGGAAGGTAATTGTCAGTCGAGCTGTTACCTTTAATGAGCAAGGTTGTTGGGATTGGTCACCGTGGTAAGGGGAGCTCTTCAGACGTTAATGTTGATCTAGAAGAGATTGTTCAGGAGGAACCTACCCTAGTGACACCACCATCTAGTATGACTCCACATCCAGCAGAATCTTCCAGTCGTCCACAACGCCACCGGGTTTTGCCAGCTCATTTGCAGGATTGTGTTCTCAGCAATGACAATGACCTAACTGATGAAGAGTTAGTGAATTTTACACTATTTACAGATTGTGATCCTATCATATATGAAGATGCAGCTCGAGATGATTAATGGATAATAGCAATGGATGAGGAGATAGGTGCAATTGAGAAGAATAACACATAAGAGCTTACTGATTTGCCTCGTGGTAAACAGTCCATTGGTGTTAAATGGGTAAACAAGATAAAATACAAACCAAACAGTGAGGTGGAGCGTTATAAAGCACATCAGGTTGCAAAAGGCTACAAGCAGAAAACAGGGATCTATTATTTTGAGGTTTTTGCACCAGTTGCCAGACTTGACACCGTTCGCTTGATTGTGTCTCTTGCGGCTCAGAATCGCTGAAGAATCTTCTATATGGATGTAAAATCGACATTTTTAAATGGTGAGATAAAGGAAGAAGTCTAAATTCACTAGCCGATAGGTTTTGTGAAAATGGGGCAAGAAAAGAAGGTCTACATGTTGAAGAAGGCCATATATGGGTTGAAACAAGCACCCAGGGCGTGGTATACACGCATTGACACATACTTTATTCAACATTAGTTTTAGAGATGTCCCTACGAGCACACTATGTACATCAAGTCGAATCCACATGGAGATATTCTCATTGTGTGTTTGTATGTTGATGATTTGATTATTACCGGCAATAACCCTGATATGATTGCAAAGTTCAAGAAAGCAATGATTGGTCATTTTGAGATGACAGATTTGGGGTTGATGTCTTACTTCCTTGACATTAAGGTGAGTCAGACGGATGATGGCATATTCTTATGTCAGAAGAAGTATGCCGGCGAGGTGTTGAAGAAGTTCAAGATTGAGGGATGTAAGCTAATTCTTTCTCCCTTTGAAGAGAGATTGAAGTTAGTGAAAGATGCGTCAGGTGAGCTGGTTGATGCTACCATCTTTCGGAGGCTAGTAGAAAGTTTGAGATACTTAACTTCTACTAGACCTGGCATTGCATATGGAGTTGGGCTTATCAGCAGGTTTATGGATTCTCCGAGGCAATCTCACTTGCAAGCCGGCAATCGTATTTTGTGATATGTGAAAGGTACATTAGATGATGGTATCTTTTACTCTTCTGCTGATAAGATTAAACTTGTGGGATACACAGATAGCAACTGGGCAGGTGATATTGAAGAGAGGAAAAGTACTTCCGGATATGCATTCCATCTAGGTTCCAGGGTATTTTCTTAGTCATCGAAATAGCAGCAGATGGTTGCTTTATCGACTACGGAAGCTGAGTATATTGCAGTTGTTAGTGGCGCTACACAGGCTGTGTGGCTGCGTCGTATGCTTTGTGACTTGAAGCATCAACAGGATGCTCCTACATTGATCTACTGCGATAACAAGTCCACCATTTCACTGACAAAGAATCCAGTTTTTCATGGTAGGAATAAGAACATTGACATCAAGTTTCATTTCATTCGAGAATTGATAAAGGACAACGAGATTGTGATAAAGTACTGCCGTTCCGAGGAGCAGGTTGCAAACATATTCACGAAGTCGCTGAAAGTTGATTCATTTCTAAAACTGAAGAAAACTTTGGGCATGATGAGTTATGGAAAACTTGGTTTAAGTGGAGCTATGTAGGGTTAAAACCAAGTCAATCTACCTAGTTAGTAGAGTTGGCTAATAATGTTAGTAGTTGTTAGTTGTTAAGATGTTGTTTGTTGTTTATGGTTAGGAGTTGTGTTTAATGATGGTTTGTTAGGATTACAACCTATATAAAGGTTGATCCAGTTTGTCTCAATTAACTCAATTCAATCCACATAACTTATTCTACAAATTGATTATTGTTCACAAAGTGGCAACTTGTACAAGAGTTAAACATATGAATTTGTTGGTATTTTTTTTCTGTATGAATAAGCTTCCCAATTCCCATATATAGTTCATTTCTCATCTAGGTTGTTATCTTCTTGTTTTTTGCTGTGAATTGAGCACAAGAGATTGGAGTTAATAGAAATTAGAGAGAGACAAGTAATTAATAATCTGGGAGCTAAAAATCAATGGAAACAAAAAGCAATATCGCTTGGTAGCACTATAGCAGTTGTTCCTTTTGTTCAGGAGTTGGCTAAGAAGCCACTGACAAGTGTTTGGCCACCATGTTACGTGCATCCTGACAAGATCTTCTCATCATATGTCTCAGCTCTTGTTTACCACAAGTCCCCGTCATTGATATGATATGATTACTTTCTGAAGATTTCATGTACTCAGAGCTCCAAAAGTTGGACCACACATACAAATAATGGGGTTTCTTCCAGGTTTGTTTAATTGAATTGTTTGTTTGTTTATTGCGATTAAGAATATTAAGATGAAATTGACATGTATGATGCATTGATGTGGTTGAAAAACCATGTAGTGAGCAGTAGGTTGGTGGAAGAAGTGAAATTAGAGAGTGAAGAGTTCTTCAAGTTGCCAATGGAAGACAAGAGCAAGTATATATGGACAACAAGGAGATGCATGTGGAAGGATATAGGAATGTGTTTGTTATGTCTAAGGATCTGAAACTTCATTGGTGAGACAGGCTCTATATATATCACAACTTCCCCCACCTCATTTGAGAAACCGCACCTGGGATGACAATACTGAAACCCACGGGAACCCATCCGAATTATTCGGATTTGGATACAAAATAATGTTTCAAGGGTTCAGGCTTAGTAAAATCCAACCCGTTGTCATTCCTAATTAACCCTACATTTTTCCCAACCTCTCTCATTCCTTCAGGTTCATGTTCTCTATCTCTCTCTCTCTCTCTCAATAATACATAGTTTTTTATTTGTGCTCTTACATGAACCTATCATATACGAGGATAAAAAGTACAAACCATCATTTCCCCAACAAAGATGTGTTATGATAATGTAGCCCCACAAAGATTCTACATGTATATATATATATATGATTTGATTGATAGATATGTTACAACTTGAAGTTAGGATGATCTCCTAGTTATTTTATTTTTTTAAGGGTAAAAAAAACAAATTTTCTTCTTAGAGCATCTCCAATGCAAAAATGGCTTGCATATGAATAATTGTTGACATGGCAACAATGTCAAGAGACTTGCTTTCTATGTGTCATAAATATGGACTTGATAGACAATCAACTTAAAATTTGGTCTCCAATGCTTCCGTTTAAAACACATTCTATTTTAATGACGTGTCCAATTTTATTTCCTATTTTCTTTTTTATTTTATCTTCTTACCAAAAATAGATGAAAAATTAATGTCAATTTTAAATGTTTGCTGAGTCAACCTAAAAAGGGGTTGTGCAACAGGCCGTCTGAAAGTGGACGGTCATGTTGATACTATCTATTTTTTTTACCACGTTAGCTTGAGGTTGAATATGCACGGTTGCATTGGAGACATAATTATTTAACATAATGTCTATTTATCCTACCTGGCATCTCTTTTTTTCAATAGTCACGTTTGCATTGGAGATGCTCTTATATGTCAGTTCTTTTATGTTTAGGTGTTACCGGATTAATCTTGTGATGAATTTTGAATTTATTTACTCGCAAGCGTACGAGTCTATTGTAAAATAGCTTATACAGAGTAGTCGATCCCACAAATATTGATAAAAAACTAATCGAATCTAAATTTAATCTAATCATAACCTAGTTAACCGAATGTGATGAATTAAAATTAAAATTAAACTAAATGTGATCGAAAGCAATCAATTATAGAATATTAAGGTATCAGAATCCACCACCATGAAATTTCATAGCTTCCTGATAATTTATTAATTCCCCAAATTATAGTGACAATTTAAAATCAATTTATTGTCTACACATGAATTTAAAAATAAGTACATTAATCAAAATCATAAGTTGGTTTTTCTTCGCTACAAAATGTAATACTTAAGCATTCTATGTATCTAATTTAATGAAAAACAAAAAATCAAAGAAATTATAATTAATATTACAAAACCAAGCATTGATTAATTAAATATATAAATATATATATATATATATATATATATATATATATATATATACATGACTATCAATGATAAATGATATCAAAGAATAAAGGGTTTAATATTTCTTAATCAATTGAAGTAAAAATCATAAACATTAAAGAACAATATTTAGGAATCAATAAATATATCTAGAAATTATTCCATAACACAGGATTTCATTATCTACCCTAATACAAAAATATATTGAAAATACATTTAAATTAAAATAGCAAAAGAACCCGATGATGCGTTGAAGCTCCGCCTTCGCATGCACCAAAGCCACCAGACAAGCTCCACGCCTCCTACACAGGGAGCTGAAAATCGATAGATATACCGAAATATCTACCGATATATCCGTATTTTGGAGAAACCGATATCAAAACAGGTAAATATCCAATATCCTGTAGAATATCCGACCGATTTCGAAATATCCGTAAAAATCTCCCGATATTCCTGAAATATCCCGATATTCCCGAAATTTCACCCGAAAGTCCATGGATATTATACATATTATTAAAATAATTTTTTAATCCTAAACAATTAAATTATTATTAAAATAATTTAGATTGAAAATTATTATAGAAAAAGCATTAACAAATTAATTTAATTATGATCTCAGCACACAATAATTGAAAACAGAACGATCTTGATGATTATTTCAATATTTCCATATATTAAGATATGTTAATGGGGTTTGAATTGACCATTCGAAACTCTTTAAAACTTTTTAACATTTTATAAGTACAGAGACATCGAAAGTTTACTCGGCTGAACCGTAAAATGTTGAAGCGAAAATTCTGAGACTAATGGCAAAGAAAAAAAAAAAAAAACTAAGATCAGATGAGAATGAAATGACACTATTATTAGAAGGAAACCAAATTAAACAATGAGCTTTAATTACTATCAGCCATGCCGGGTTTGAAAATTATATAACACCTTTAATAATTTAAATTTAAATGGGTTCCTCCTAAAAATATCCCCACATTAACTATTTTGATTTCTCTTCTTCTCTTTCTTTCAAAATCCTCCATGATGGAGGACATGAAAGTGAAAGACCTTTATTGTTCGACCTCCATTAGTGAGTGGTGTCTTTTTAGACTGGTGTGATCTAACATCTTTATATAACAGTGAAAAGATGATGATAAAAAGGAGAAAAGGTTGGGTGCAACCGATGCACTATACTAGAATCAGATGGTATTGCATCAGTTCCATTCGGTGAATGACATGTGTCACGCACAAGTTATTTTATTATTATTATTTTCTTTTTCTTCTTCCTTCGTTCACGGACAACATTCTCTTCCCCAAATTCCCTTCCTATAAACACTCTGAAACATTATTGATTGAGAGGCAAAAAATAACATGTGAAATTCTACAAATCTGAGATTTCCATTGATCTCTTGTTTATTTTTCATTTGATACAAAGTTCGAAAAAAAAAAGTAAACGATAAAGCAAAAAAAATTAAAGATGTGGCTTTTGGTTTCTGGCATAGCTTTGGGAGCAGAAGTTCTGGTTTGAGTTTTTCATTTTTTGCTTTGTTGTTTGAAGTTAGTCCGACTTCCATTATTATAAAAAGAAAAAGCAAAGAAGTATAGGTGAATTGATAAATCGATTGAATGGATTTGGTTTGGTTATGTAATGCAACAGAAGAAATTAGAAGTACAGATAAAAAATGGGCAATCATCAAACATCATATATAAACTAAACTGCATCTCTGGGTATTTTTGGAACTTCAATTAACAAATCTCATGAGTTTGTAATCGAGCTTCTAACAAAAAAAAAAGCTTTTAATTGTGTAAATTACAAAAAATGTGTTGACAGGGTATTTTTAAAAATAGCTTTTGGTTGTGTAAATTAAAAAACAATTAAGTGCTGACAATGTATTTATAATGAAAAAGTTGTATGGTGGATTATCTAAAATTTATAAAAGGTAGTTGAAACAATTCATATGCTTTTAAAAAGCTCAAAAAAAAAATAATTTGGAAAAGCTCAAATTTTAGGTTTTTCCAAATATACATAAAATGGTTTTGATAAAATGGAAAAGCCCAAATTATACACTGTTATTGGTGTAATTTGCTAAGAGATAACACGTCAGCATAAACATCGTATTACATGGGGACAACAAGTGACGTGTCAACAAATAACAACTAAATTGAACCAACCTAAAGTGATCAGAAAATAATCTCACAATACTGATCAAAGTTCCTTAGATGGCCGGGTTGAAAAAACTCGACCAAGGTAATTAGATTGGTCGGGTTAGCAAGAAAACGATCGAGGGAAACCTAAATTATCGGGTCTAGCTACTTGATCGGGTGAAGTTCCCTGGTGGGGGGTGAAAGAGATCTAGTCGGGTTCGGAAGATGGTCGGCTAAGCGACACGTAGACAATGTCTAGATACATTCAAATGCTTGGCATGTTGATAATGTTATTACGACTCAAACACGTAAAGAAGAACCATCCTCAAATAAGGTCTCAAGAAGCATACTCTGATAAGGAAACAGATTTCCTTAGAGTTATAAGAACCCAAAATAGGCAAGAGTCCTGATGTGATTGAAACGACTCCAACAAGTCAGAATTTATCAATTTACTATTACCTTTCTTTTACTTGTATTCCAAGAATTAGGGTTCTATGCATGTATAAATATACCATAAAAACACCCAGCATGGGTTGACGAATGATTAGATAAAAAAAAGAGAGCAAGAGTAGTCGAGTCTGTAACAGTTTATTCATAGTGGATTTTCTCCTCGCCGTCACTGGCAACCGTGGTTTTTTCCCTTAAGGGTTTTCCACGTAAAATCTTGTTTGTTTGATTTTTTGTTTCTTTTCGATTCATTACTCGATAATTAATTCAACCTGATTTGTGTGACGTGTGATTTATTTTATTTACGTAATCCAAAAATCACCGTCAATAATTGGCGCTAGAAGGAGGGGGAGTGAACCTCCGTGGGTGTGTGCTTGCAAGTTAATACAATTTGATAAAATAAAATAAAAAAAACAGGTGCAACAGTCATATGGCGAACAGTAGAGATAAGAGTCAATCCGCATGAGACGAGTACCCCACGTCGTGTCAACGACACTGATGTAACCAACCTCAGTGGCGTGGGAGGAGACCTGCCTTCTAGGACTCCACCTTCTATTGGGCCAGATATCGCAACCTCTACTGGCGTGATACCTGATATCTCCCTAAACGCTTTCCGGAAAGTTCAAGAATCCCTGCGTAGAGTCATTGAAGACGCCGCTAGATAGGGAATTAATATAACTGCCACTGCAAATTTGACCTCTCCAGTCCAGCTATCCACACCTGTGGTGGTACGAGACCCCATAATACAATCTGAGATAGTAGTTCCAACTCTTAACTCCCTATCGAAAACTGGTAAAGATAAGGCGAATCACCATGAAAAGAGGGAGCGATCCTAAAAGAGTGACGATCGTCGAGATTACCAGGATCGCAGGAGGAATGGGGACTAAGCCAGCCAGAGAAAGAGAAAGCGCAGTCCACATGACGACGCTGCAAGAGGTCATGGACGGGAAGCAAGTTATGATCGAGGAGATAGATATGACGAGCACAGGAGAAGGTCTCGATCACCTTCAACTGACAAAGAGGAGCCCACAAGGATGCGCATAGAAACAACTCCCGCTCCCAGATATAATGTTCGTGACACCCAAATTACAGTGCGAACTTCAAAAGACCCTTATGGTATCAGCATCCGTCAGAAGTTTGATGAGCGTGGCGAGCCAGAAGTAGAGAGTAAAATTTTGTTAAGAAGGATAGAAGCGCTAGAACGGAGACAGGGACCAGGGAACCTGCTGATCGGTAATTCCGAAAGTCCGTTCACTGCATCCATAAGACAGGCCTATTTCTCGAAAAAGTTTAGAATGCCACATGTGGAGCAGTTCAAGGCCAACACTGACCCCCAGGAACATGTTAGAAGATATCATAGGGCGATGGCCCAATATGATTATAATGACGCACTCTTATGCAGGATGTTCTCTTAGACGTTAGGAGATTATGGGTCTAGATGGTTTGGTAGCCTTGTAAACGGATCGGTCGTGAACATCAAGGAATTGATACAGGCCTTCACCAGGCAGTTCATGGGAAATATTCAGCGTAGGAAGTCGATATCCGTCCTCTCGGCCCTGAAGCAAAGAAATGACAAGAAGTTAAAATATTACCTTGCCCGGTTATCGCAAGAAGTCTCGAAAGTGCAGGACCCTAATGACAATGCGGTAGTGGCTGCATTTGTCAACAGTTTGCAGCACAAACAATTATCACTTAGTCTAAGATATAGGGTACCAATCACCTATGCTAATTTGGTGGATGATGTGGGAGAATATGCGATGGCCGAGGAAGAACAAATAGCCAATAGGAGGAGTATATAAATGGCGGGCGACCAAGTGAGAGTCAAAAGCCCAAAGATAATTGCTCGAATGGAAACCCAAAGGAGACCAAAAGAATAATTCCTAGAAATGCAAGGAAGACCGCAAAGAAGATGATCAAAAGGGCAACAAGACCTATAAGAGACAGTACACAAATTATACTCCCCTGGCTCTGAGGCAAGAAGAAATCTTGAATGTAATCAAGGACAAGAACTTATATAAGAAGGGGCCAAAGTAATCCAGTTTTGCTAAAAGAAACACCTCAAAGTATTATCGGTTTCATCGAGAGAATGGTCATGAAACCTCTAAATGCTACCAACTAAGAGATTACATTGAAAGGCTAATCAGAGAAGGGCACTTGAAGGATATGGTTCTCAAAGGGAGCGATGATCGGCAGAACGATCCCACAAAAACCGACCAAAATAGAAAGGGTAGTTCAAGGGGAAGTTTAGCTGCTGGAGCTGTCAACACTATTTTCGGTGGGCCATGTACAGGAAGAAGTAGCAGGGAGAGAATGTCAGAAGTTCGTGAAACGATAGATGGCCAGAGAAACTTAGAGATAAATTCAATGGGTCCCGACCAGAAGAAGCTCAAGCAAGGGTGGGATCCTATCATTTTCTTCGAAACTGACACTTACGGATTGGAGGTTAAGCCAAACGATGCGATAGTTGTGTCAGTTCATATCGGACATCGGGAAGTAAGAAGAGTACTGATCAATAATGGGAGGTCGGTGGATATCCTGAGCACTGGGTCTTGCTACTTGATCGGGTGAAGTTCCCTGGTTGGGGGTGAAAGAGATCTGGTTGAGTTTGGAAGATGGTCGGCTAATTTAAATGAATAGACTGGAATGTTGCCATATCATTTGAGCTTCTGATTTGGACACCAAATTTAAACAAAATTTAAACAAAGTAACATTAATGTATCTACATTATAATTGGGAGAAAATCTTATGTGGGTCTATCTCATATGTGATGTGTGTGGGATGGATCCAATGAAATTATGCCACGTGGTCTGAAACTTAATCAATTGATTTACATTTTTGTGGTTCAATTATTATATGACACGTGGAAAGCTTTTAACCTCTTTTATCTTCTCACACCACCTGGTCATCATCTCTTCCCCATCTCAGTTTGTTTTCGTTTTCACCTGATTCTTGATATACAATTTCTCTCCTCGTCATCTCCATGGTTGAGAACTGGTTGAGACGGACCCAATTCAATCCATATCCATGGTGATCTCTGACCTCATCACCATGGATCTGAACACTTCCCATGTTCTTGCTTTAATTCCACCATAACATCCAAAATATCAACTCACACCACCAAACGAATTCACAACAACAGCTCATCTCAACAGCAAATTTTTTTTGTCAGTTTAATTCAGATTGTTTTCATAAGAATTTTTTTTGTTGAAAAATTAAAAATTAAAAATTAAAAAACAAAAACAAAACAAGTATCGTCATAACATCAGTTCCATTTAGATTCATACCCAAAATGAAACCCAGCCAAACCATCATCATGCAAATTCATCATCAGTAAACCCAAGCCAATATCATGCGATCAAACCTACACCTTAAATCACCCCCATCGTCCGTAACGGTGGAGATCTCATCGTCACCATCGACCCGTGTGGGTTTGATGATGTGAACAATATTTTTTTTTGCTAGGTGCCTTGTGGTTGATGCTTCGATTCGATTTGTTTTGTTTGGGGATATTGAGGCTTTGGTTTGGCGTGGGTGTTTGTCGTGCCCAATTTATTTCCAGAAACCTTAGAAATTGAAAAGGAAGACTGTAGAAATAGAAAGGGTGGAGTTTGAGAGAGATTTAGATCAGAGAAAAAGGAAGGAGAGAAAGAGAAAAAAGACGTGAGATGGGAGAAGAGATGATGACCATGTCCAGGTGGGGTGAGAAAGAGAAAGGAGGTTAAAAGCTTTCTATTTCATTGGGTTCGTCCCACACACGTCATATATGAGACGGGTCCATTGAAGATTTTCTCTATAATTGGAACTCTATTTCAGGAAATTGTAATTTTGTTATGTATGTTACAAAATTTGCCACGTTACGAAATCAAAATGAAAATGAACCATGCGTCCGATGCATGGTTGGTTGCTTTTCTCCTGACTTACATAATGGAGGAGCTTCACAAAATTAAAACAATTAAATTCCAGAGACTAGCTAGAAATCTCTCTGTAGAAGATCCATAATGGAACCAAAACTGGCAAACTTTGGAAGCTCTCTTCCAGTGCCTTGTGTTCAGGAGCTAGCAAAGGAGCCACTTTCTGCTGTCCCACGGCGATATGTGCGTCCCGATCAAGACCCTCCCTTCATATCCAACACCACTTCTTCACCACAAGTGCCCGTCGTCGACTTGATCAGGTTGCTCTCTGGAGACTCCATGGAATCAGAGTTGGAGAAGTTTCACTATGCATGCCAAAAATGGGGATTCTTCCAGGTTTGTCACGTTTGTGTATACATTTTTCCTTCTTTGATCACTCCATGGACTACGCGTTGCATCCTAGAATTTATTTAACATTGTTTAAAAATGAACTGTACTTTTTTTTTTTTTAATTGTTACAATATTTTGAAATCGAGGGAACATGTGTATTATACTATTATCTACGGTTTTGTTGTAAGCAAAGATTGGATTGAATTGATTTATTCTTTTGCTCGCAGTTGATAAATCATGGGGTGAGCACTTCATTGGTGGAGAAAGTGAAGGTAGAGATTCACGAGTTTTTCAAGCTGCCAGTGGAGGAGAAGAAGAAGTATTGTCAACAAGCAGGAGACATCCAGGGATATGGGCAGGCCTTTGTGGTGTCTGAGGAGCAGAAGCTTGATTGGGCAGACTTATTCCAAATGATCACACTCCCCACTCATTTAAGGAAAGCCCACTTAATGCCCAACCTCCCTCTCCCACTAAGGTTCACTGCTTCATTTTTTACCCCCTTTTGAATCAAAATCTTTTCAATCCTTTGAGGGATAATACCAAAAACATCTCTCTAGTTTGAAGTAATTCGTCGTTCAGTCCACTGTTTTCCATATTATTTTTTACCCCCTTTTGAATCAAAATCTTTTCAATACTTTGATGATATTTGTCAAAATAAGAATAAGCAGGGCATTGACATTCTTCTATCAAGTGAGAAGTGACCCTTTCCGAATAAAAAATATAATGTGGTTGGTTGAGGTGTCAGGATTTTTTACTATAGTGGATTAAAATAAAACTATATCTTATAAAAAGTAAAATTTAACGGTAATAAAAAAAAATTCATTAATAAAAAAATTGTAATATGAATTTAGATCTTCTATTGAACTGATTTTTATCTCGATCTAAATAGATCTTGTGACATGTGAATCAATAGCTTAGACTAATATCACTTTCATTACTTTAAATACAAGTATTATTTTCAAGTACTTTCGGTCATGACAAAATAGGTCAGGACAAATATCAGTATGATAAATAATCCAAATTTTAAATATACAGATACATAAATTGACACAACGAGTCTTACCTTTAAATTAAAATGATGAAAAATTAATCCAAAACACCAACCAGTTAATTAGAAAAAAAAATTAATGAAAAAAAAATCTGAGTCGAAGATTCCTATATGAATATATTTTTATATTTAATTTTGTAATTGTAAATTTTGAGTGAGGGAAGAATTATTAATCGGGATGAAAGAGATAATCAGATAATTGGGATGAGAGAGAGAGAAACAGAGAATTGATGTTTGAGAGTACACATTGGGAGAAAAGAATATTATAATATCATAAATTATTATTTTTTTACAAAAAGCTGACCCAGCCCGGGTCCGCCCCTGTTGAGGTGGGTACCAAAGTTCAAAATAATTGAACCAAAAACAAATAACTAACTTGGATAGTTGCACCAAGTCACAAAATAATTGAACCAAAAGACTGACCACCTCACATGGATAGTTGCAGGAAGTTTTCATTAATAACCATACCTAAAAGATTAAAAAAGAGGGGGGGGGGGGGGGGGGGGGGGGGGGGGTAACACAAATTCGAAGGTGTAAGGATAGGTGTGAGGATTAAATTAAACCATTGTGTAAACCTCATACTATCTTTAAAGATGGAACTAGTATTGGGCTAGGGTGGGCTTAAACCTCATACTGTCTTTAAAGACGGAATTAGCATTGGGCTAGGGTGGGCCCAAACCCACTCCAACCTTTTAAAAAAAATTTAAAAAAAATAAAAGAAAAAATTAATTATGTTTGATAAAGACTTTTATAGCATACTTTACGACACACGAGACAAAAGAGGCTTCAAAATTCATATATCAATTTATTTTTCCTGTTTCTTTAATAATTATTATCACCTTTCCCCCAAAACTTTCAATACTCCAATAATCCAACATAAAAAGTGTACCAAATTACCAATATATATGGAATTGTTTTCCAATTTATTTAATTATATTTTTATTTTGGTTTTTAATTATTATTTTGGTTTTTAGATTTGTTGTTATAAATTACTATATTAGAAAAGCAATGCAAGCTAGAAGTTTGATCTTTTGAAAAACTAGAAGTTCGTTATGAATTACTGTATAGATTTGTTGTGATGGGTAGTGTTAACATGTATCCTTCCTAAAAAAATACCTAAAAATGAAACTATTAATTACATATATTATCATAGTCAATACAATAAGAGGAGTACTAGATTCACTCTCTCAATCCACTCTCTCAACTCACTCTCTCTTTATGTGTTGACATGTGGCATTATTAAATTTTGCACATTAAATATTGAGCCTTTATAAATGACATCATTTATTTTTTTATTTACAATAAAAACCAACAACTAACTTCTAAAATTGCCCTTCATCTTTAACTTTAATAAATTGTTATTTAATATCATTTAAAAAAAATATCAAATATATATAAATACTACATTACTATGCTCTGTACAAATCAAACCACCACAATGATGCAGCCTAACAAGAGTGCAAGACCATGAATCAAGAGAAATGATTGAATAGTAAGTCCAAAAAGCAATGGAAAATCAAATGTGATCGGTAAAATCGAAAAACAGAAGAAAAAAAAATTCACGATTATCAATATATATGTGCTTCTAATTATTAGATTGTTTTAAATGTATAAATTATTAAAACCATATGGATATATGATTTTTTTTTAACATGAACAGTATGTAACGTAAGAAAATATTTCTCATTTCATATTAAAATTCACTAATTTTTCTTATAGATGTTTTGTAGGTATTCAAAAGTTATAAGTAGTTTTTCAAATCAAAATATGTACACTTAATTGAAAAAAAAAATATTGTTTTAGTACAAATATTCTGTAATTGTTTTTTGGTATAAAAATTTGGTAAAATGAAGTATAAGAGCAATTCATTCTAGTTCTGTACACACATGGTCAAGAAAAAAAAAAGGAAATTTTTTGTAAAGAAAAGTTGTAGAGTTGTAGACCTGAGATCTTTTATTTTTATTTTTTTAAGGATGATATTAATGATAATTTGTTGAAGTTAAAGAAGATGGGTAATCTTGGAAGTTAAGTATTGGTTTTAATTGTAAATAAAAAGATAAATGAGGCCATTTATAAAGGTTCAATGATTAATGTGTAACAATTAATGCTATCCACATATCATTATATGAACAGGGAGTGAGTTGAGAGAGTGATTTTAGCACCTCTCATACAATAAATACATATTTGGAGTAAATGTTTTCCCCTTTATTGTAAAGTTTTAGTTGTTAACATGTGCTCTTATAGCACATGTTAACACTACGTACATGTGTTGTGATAAGTTTGATCTTTTAAAAAACTGTAGAATATAGCTTAATTAGTATTTGATTGTATTTGTATTTTATGTTTATTTTATAATTTGTTTTGACTTTATTTTTATTTTATTTTTGTTAACGTATTTATTTAGAAATTACATTTACTAAGTAATTTCCGTTATGTCTTCTTAATTAGATGTATCTTTATTTTTAATTAATATAATTTTCTCATATTGTTAATGATAGGAAAAAAAATATTCTAATCTACCCTAGTGTTTAATCCTAGTTACGTCTCTGATTATCATCATACCAAAAAGATTAAGTCAAGCATTGATAACATGCACGTAAATTATTAGATCTAAAAACTTAAGTCAGTAGAAAAGAATCCAATGATGACATTTAAGCAGCTTCTAGGTAAAGCGACCAAAAGATCGGTCAGTTCAATAATTTGTCATCAATAAATGACTAACAATTTTTCGTGTAGCATTTAGAGACACATTGGAAGCTTACTCAACGGAACTAAGAAATCTTGCCATGAAAATCCTGAACCTGATTACAAAAGCTCTAAGAATGGAACCTAATGACATGATAGAGTTATTTGAAGAAGGGATGCAAGTAATGAGGATGAACTACTATCCTCCATGTCCGCAACCGGAACTTGTTATCGGCCTCAATACTCACTCGGATGCCACCGGCCTTACTATTCTCCTTCAACTCAATGAAATGGAAGGGCTACAAATAATAAAAGATGGCATGTGGGTTCCTGTTAAACCCCTCCCAGATGCTTTTATCGTCAACATTGGTGACATTTTGGAGGTAATTAATAGCTGAATGCCTGATTAGTCTTAAAACAAATCATGTAAAAAGCCTTACGGTCTTCATTTCAATGTCTGAAAAAAGTACACAGGAATTGAAAAGAAAGTTTCTTTCACCTTCACTGATTGTGGCACACTTACTTTCTTTTTACGGTGATTTTGCAGACTGTAACCAATGGCATATACCAAAGTATAGAGCACCGAGCAACTGTAAACTCCTCAAAAGAAAGGCTCTCTATCGCTACATTCTACAACCCAAAACTGGAAGGAGATATGGGTCCGGCGCCAAGCCTTATTACACCAGAGACTCCGGCATTGTATAGGAGAATGGGTCTTACAGATTATTACAAGGGATTTTTTTCACCCGAATTGCGTGGAAAATCATATGTTGATGTCATGAGAATTCAAAATGGGAGTGACAAAAGCAACTGAGTGATGCTATCTGTAGATGTGAAAATTCTATAGCACCAAGCCACAAAGGTAATATAAATCCCACGAATAAGGGTTCTACTGTTTAGTGTATTCAAATTTCAAAGGTTTGAATAAATAAAAAGTCTGCTCAAGTTGATTTCGTTGTTAGTATACCAATTTGAAGCACTGAAATGTCAGAAATTGCCAACTTGACAAACCTACAACAAAGTTAGAGCAGATGACAATCATAACAAATTCATATCGACTAACATTACCTTTCAAAAAAAAAAAATTTGAACTCCCTAAAAGAAATGGAAGGGAAACACTATGGTTGATAGCCAACAAGGATTTTTGTGACAAGATTTCAATAAAAGGAACATATGCAGCACCAGGCTCTGCATAATAGCACAATATTTATGTGTGCCTTATTTTGCAGCCGGTAGGTTTAAGGAAAAATTGATACAAATCTACGAAGTACTGCAACATGGGTCGATCAGGAAAGAAGCTGATACATCAGTGAATTGTATTTGTGATTAGTGAACTATGGCTTAAATGCATTTCTAGTGCAGTTATAATGGTCAAGACTTAAAAAGCTTTAAACTTTAATTCATTATAATGAAATAAACAACTAAATCTACTCAAGTTGCTTCAAATAAAAAAAGCTTTAAGCTTTATGTTATGTTTGTTAGTATGTATTGTATTGTATTAAAGGTTTAAAATATATTAGAATAATACAATACAGTGTATAATTTGTTTTGCATTGTTCACCGTATTGTATTAACTATTACATTTTAATTGGTCTAATACGGTAGATGTCGTATTAGCTAATACAGAAGAGAGAGATTGTATTAGTTAATACAGTCTAATATAAAATGTCACCAAATACAGAATTCTATAAGAATAATAGAATATAATATCCAATACAATCAAATTCAATCCAATACAATACAATACAATACAATATACCAAACGAGAGTAAAACATCATATCGTAACCTTGTTAACGCAAACTATGTGTTTATTTAATTTCTACAGTCCCATACCAGCTGTCAGCTACTAATTGCACTAGAGAATAAATTAGTCATTATCTCACTAGACCAAACATCTGCCAAGCAGATAAGATTTCTCATCAGCCTGACTTTAGTGAACAGGATAATTATCATGGTGTATTGAAGTTTTCTCCATGAACCTTGATTGCACAAAAGCTTTGACATTAACTACACCAAACACTCTTAAAAACCCGCTGATAAAAAATACACCCAGCAGTAGAAAGGGAACATTACTAATAACTAATAATTATAAATACATGCAAATTTTTCCTAGAAAGTGAAACAAGTATACAACCTTCTGCTATTTCAGCTGTTACCACACCATCCATATTGTCACAAAGCATTATTGTACCTCTTTCAATTGCTTCCTGATTTTAAACTCATAATAGGATTTCAAAACAAACTTATGAATATCCTGACAAGAAACCTCAAATTATCACATTGATGAGATTTCAGAGACAAACCTGATCATGTTGACATGATCACTAAATATTGCTAGAAAATGGAACAAAAATAAAAACAGAACAAATTGAAGCTGCAGCACTGTTTCTATTGTTTAAATGATCTAAAATAGATCAACATTTTACGGTAAATGTCAATATAATACATTTACCCTACACTACACGGATGACGGACCGATGGCTTCATTCCCTTTCCCAAACCTGAATGTATATTATTTTAATTTGACATCATTTTAATCGGTTGATCGAAGAATACGTAGAGATGAATTCACTATAAGAAAATTGGACTATAGGGACGAAATTTATTGGGACGAATTTTATTCGTCCCAATAGAACGTCTATTGAGACGTAATAACATATTTGTCCCTAAAAATTTCAAACATAAAGAAACCTTTGAGGACGAAACAAATTATCCGTACCTAAAAAGGATAAACCCAACGAGACTTTTAGGGACGAAAAATATTTGTCCCAATAGAATGTCTATTTGAACGAAATAAATTATTCATCCCTAAAAAGTGTTAAAATAACGAGACTTCTAGGGACGAAAATAATTTGTCCCAATAGGATGTGTATTTGGACGAAATAAATCATTCATCCCAATAGAATGTCTATTGGGACGAAAATTATTCGTCCCTAAAAAGTTTGACATTTTTTGGAAAGAAAAGAAAAAAAATTATAGAGGTTATTTTATTATGACAAAAATAATTATTATTGCTGATAATGATTTATCGGGATTATATTTTTCGTTTTTTAACTTTACTTTTTTAAATATTTCCTAAGAGACAAAGATCATAATTAAATTTGCTTCACTTTTTATATTAATTACCATAGATTAATTCAAAAAATTACAAAAAATTATATATATATATATATTTATAAATAAAATAAATAAGAATCTAAAATGCAAAACCACTTTTTAGAAAAGTTGTTTTACATTTATCCTTCACTTTTATAATAAGAATTCAAATATTACATTTGTCTATTAAATTGAAAAATGTAAAGAAAGTCTCTCTATTCCGTGTACGATTAACGATAAACCCTTTCATCTGACAATATATTATTTAGGGATATTATTCATTTGGTCCCTATGTTTTTTTGAAATATCTATTTTTTACTCACTTATCCATTTTTCACTGATTTGGGTCCTATGTTTTCCAAAACAACTCATTTTGGTCCCTCTGACCAGAATTTTGACGGTCAACGGTCACATAAAAATCAAAATGACGTCTTTACCCCCTTGACCATTTAATTTCTTTTAAAAAATAAATTTTAAAGAAAAATAAAAACAAATTAAAAATAATTAAATCTTTCAAAAAAAAAACCACCACCACTCAATCACTCATCTGTCATCATCATCATCTCCCACCATCAACTCAAACACAAACCCTAGCCACCATCTCCTCTGATATGCCTATGTAAATTCTTCTATTCAAACCCTAACTCAAACCCAAACCTAAATTCGAACCCAACCACCACTCAAATTCGAAATCAACCACCACACCAAACCTATACTCAAACCCAGCCACAACCTTAAATTCCAAACCAGCCACCACCATATTCGAAATCAACCACCATACCAAACTCAAACCAAAATTCGAAATCAGTCACAGCCATAGCCATCACTATACAACAACTTGAAACCTAAATACAAACCAAGAGATTGAAGCAACCCAGAAATTTGTCAAACCACCCCCCCCCCCCCCCCCCCCCCCCCCCCCCCCCCCCCCCCCCCCCCCCCCCCCCCCCCCCCCCTAAAACCCAGAAAACCAAACCACCACCATCAACCCACGAAATCAAACCTAGTTGTCCAACCCCACCTCTGAAATCAATCTCCAGCCATCAAAACACCATCATCAACCTAGAAAACCCAGAAACCCCACCACCACCACCACTACAACCACCGAATCCAAACCCAACAAACCGTCCACCTCCCAACACCAAAACCCAAACGGCTCGTTTCGGTTAGAACCCAGTTCTAGTTCGAACCAAATCTGGGTTCTTTTTTGTTCGAACCCAGTTCTGGTTCGAACCAGATCTTGGTTCGTTTTGCTGCTGCCGGCGGGAGAGTAGCTTCTTCTGGGTTTCATGGGGGTCAGAGAGAGACCGAGAAAGGAGAGAGATATCGATAAAGAAGAGAAAGGTCGAGAAAGAGAGATATGGATTTTGAATGATTGAGAGGTTGAGAGAGAGACAGAGAGGTAGTGGTTTCTGGGTTTAGATTTTGTTTGTGTCTGAGTTTGATTTTAGGTTTATATTTAGGTTTTGTTGGTGGCTGGGTTTTATTTTTGTTGGAAATCATCAATAAAGAACTGATTTCCAGCCACCAACATTCCAAGAATTGATTTTTGCTGGGATTGATTTTAGATTTTGAGTGAGTGATATATTTTATTTTTATTTTTATTTTTTTAATTTTATTTTTAATTTTATAATTATTCTTTTGTTTATATTTTTTTTTTAATTTGTATTTATATATTAATTTAGTTTTTTATTTAAATTTAATTTTTTTATAGTTATTTATGTGTTGACACATGGCATATCAGTGTTTAAAGATAAAAATACCCTGAGAGCCGTTTAATTTGACTAACGTTTGACTAACAGAAGGACCAAAATGAGTGGTTTTGGAAAACATAGGGCCTAATCCAGTGAAAAACGGATAAGTGAGTAAAAAGTAGACATTTCAAAAAAACATAAGGACTAAATGAATAATATCCCTATTATTTAAAAAAAAATAGTTTAATTAAATGCTACAATAAAAAAAATTAACAAGAAAATAAATTATTGGAATTAATCTACAATTAAAATTTAATAATATATAGAGGTTATATATAAATAGTATGCTTAATTAACAAATTGGATAAGCTTTGCTTAAGTTTCAGGTGAGTCGTTCGACTTTGATGGAAAACGAAATATTAAATGAGGCTCAATTGTGATGAGAGGGAGTTGGTAGTGGTTCGATAGGGTACCAAACGAACCATGTTTTCTTTTCTTTTTTTTCCAAATTCCGTCTCTATAGGTAGTCTTTAGGGACGTATTTAATTTTCGTCCCAAAGAACTTATTGTGACCCACCTGAGGCGACGTAATTTGGGATGAATTTTTTCATCTCAATAGGTCTATAGAGACGATTATTTGGCTATTGGGACGAAAAAAATTCTCAGTTTTAATAGATTATTTGGCAACTGTAAAATTCTCAGTTCACGATTATTTAGCAAAGTATGTGGACACTTTTCCTTTTCTTTTGTGATAAAGATTTAAGTCTAATTTTCCTCATTAAATCACAAATGTGGGGAGAAATCTCTACTGAAGTGGGAGTTGTATTTCTGATTCGTTCTTGTAATCATTGATCTAATAGTTTAATAAAATATTATCTAATAAACGTTTTTTAATAGTCATTTGCATATCATACAAAATAATTATAAAGATTACTGGAATCAATTTAAATTATCTACTAATAATTTTTTTAAAATTTGTTCAGTACAATATTAATTTTAATAATAAATAAATAGATTTAATAAATATTTACATTATATATTAATAGTTTTGCATTATTTATCAAAGTTTAAGTTGTGTAGTGTAATGGTTTGAGCTCTACACCATCGAATGTAAAAATACGAAAAATAATCGTCCCAAAATTTTTTTTTTTTAAATACAACTATTGCAGGGACTTGGCGAGATTAATTAGACTTTACAAGCACGGCCTAGAATACTACTATCATTATCGGGAAGAGGTTACATATGAACTACAACACTACAACTTTCACAACCGGATAGAGGGCTACTCCTACAAACCGGGAGAAAACTCCACATGCATACTTGTAAAATGTACATGTTAGGACTCGAATCCTTGAACACTAAGTGTGGAAGGGAGGTGTACAACCATCATTGAAATTAAAATTTTGATTAAAGGAATAAAATTTAAATTTATCAAACAATTGTTTTTTCCAATAAGAGTTTGATTCAAAATCATTAATGAAAATTTAACAACCTATATAGTTTATATATAAATATTATGTAATTAATAACAAATTGAAACATATGGTCTGGGCGTGCTAGTGTGTGTCATGATGTGGACGATTTATTTATTGCAATTTATAGGCCATACATGGGTACTTAAGTGACAATGTTGTGCTAACTTATTGAATTCAATATATTTTATTAATTAATTATAGATTTTTTTAATTAGAATTTAATATATTTTATTTATAGAATTGTTTTAAGGGCGGCTGAGGCTTAGGCACCAGCCGGCCTACTCAGCCGCCCTTGGGCGGTGGTATATAGACAATATTCTTCTCTTCTAATTTCGTTATTTATAAAACAAATGCATGGTAGCTTTTGTTCTGATTTATATATATATATATATATATATATATATATAATGGAGGAGTTTTACAAAATTAAAACAATTAAATTCCAGAGGCTAGCTAGAAATCTATCTGTAGACGATTCATAATGGAGCCAAAACTAGCAAACTTGGGAAGCTCTCTTCCAGTGCCTTGTGTTCAGGAGCTAGCAAAAGAGCCACTTACTGCTGTCCCGCCGCGATATGTGCGTCCTGATCAGGACCCTCCCTTCATATCCAACACCACTTCTTCACCACAAGTGCCTGTCGTCGACTTGTTCAGGTTGCTCTCTGGAGACTCCATGGAATCAGAGTTGGAGAAGTTTCACTATGCATGCCAAGAATGGGGTTTTTTCCAGGTGTGTGTGTGTGTACTTCTTGATGAATAGCATGTGTATTATATATGTACAGTTTTGTTGTAAGCAAAGATGGGATGGGATTGAATTGATTTAGTGTTTGGCAATTGGCATGCAGTTGATAAATCATGGGGTGAGCAATTCATTGGTGGAGAAAGTGAAGGTAGAGATTCAAGAGTTTTTCAAGCTGCCAATGGAGGAGAAGAACAAGTATTGGCAACAAGCAGGAGACATAGAGGGATATGGGCAGGCCTTTGTGATGTCTGAGGAGCAGAAGCTTGATTGGGCTGACATGTTCTATCTCCTCACACTCCCCACTCATTTCAGGAAACCCCACTTATTCCCCAACCTCCCTCTCCCACTCAGGTTCACTATTTCAATTTTTACCTCCTTTTGTTCTTTTCTTTTTACCTAATTTTAGCCATCTAAATAGTGGTGGATCCAGTAAAATCTTTTCAATATCAAGAAGCTGTTGAGAGATGCCACTCCATTGAAATTCTTCTTTATCAAGCAACCCTCTCGAAATAAAAATAATAAAAAATAAAATTTAACTGGTTGGTTGAGGTAGGTACAAAGTTACAAAATAATCCTTTTTTTGTTCGTTTTTTTTTTCTACCCTATTTTTAGCCATCCAAATAGTAGAGTAGATCCATCAAAATCTTTTCATTATTTTGATTTTTGATGATATTTGTCAAAAGTGGGAATGAGCACGTCGTGTCATATGGCATACTGTCTTTAAGAGATGCCACTCCATTCAAATTCTTTTCTGTCAAATGAGAGGTGATAGTCATTCATTTCCATTCATTTAAATTGTATTAAATTTATATGATTTAAATAAAAAAATTATAGTGTTGTCACATCATTAGGTAATCAGATTTGGACACTAAATTTAAATAAAATAGCATTACTTATAAAAAAAAAAAATGTTTGTCCGAGGATACCAAAGTTGCAAAATAATTGAACCAAAGACAAAGACCTAACTTAGTTGCGTGATGTTTTCGTTACTAACCATTATTCCTAAAAAGTCACCGTAATCATGAATTTATGATTGAGGGAGAGGAAAAGATTCAAACCCACAATCTTACATATATGTAAGAGACAAACTACTTTATCAACATTATCCAATCATCATACCTAAAAGATTAAACCAAGCATTGATAACATATTAATAACCATTAAATCTAAAAGCATAAACTAGTAGAAAATAACCCAACAATGGTATTTAAACACTCCAACGGCTTTTAGGTAAAGACGACCTAAAGATTGGTCAGTTTGAAAATTTGTCACCCAACAAATGACTAACAATTTTTCTTGTTGCATGTAGAGACACATTGGAAGCTTACTCAACAGAACTACGAAATCTAGCCATGAAAATCCTGAACCTCATGGCAAAAGCTCTAGGAATGGAACCTAATGACATGAAAGAGTTATTTGAAGAAGGGATGCAAGCAATGAGGATGAACTACTATCCTCCATGTCCGCAACCAGAACTTGTTATCGGCCTCAATCCTCACTCGGATGCCTGCGGCCTTACCATCCTCCTTCAACTCAATGAAATGGAAGGGCTTCAAATAAGAAAAGATGGCATGTGGGTTACAGTTAAACCCCTCCAAGATGCTTTTATCATCAACATTGGTGACACTTTGGAGGTAATAGCTGAATTCCTGATTGGTCCTAAAACAAATCATGTAAAAGGCATTACAGCCTTCATTTCAATATCTGAAAAAAGCACACCGGAATTGGAAAGAAAGTTTCTTCTGCTTCAAAACTTTATCGTACGTCTTGCCAACTAACTATCTATCACCTTCACTGATCGTGGCACACTTTCGTTTTATGGTGATTTTGTAGATTGTAACCAATGGAATATACCGAAGTATAGAGCACCGAGCAACTGTAAACTCCTCAAAAGAAAGGCTCTCTATCGCTACATTCTACAGCCCAAAACTGGAAGGAGATATGGGTCCGGCACCAAGCCTTATTACACCAGAGACTCCGGCATTGTTTAGGAGAATGGGTGTTACAGATTATTACAAGGGATTTTTTTCACACGACTTGCGTGGAAAATCATATGTTGATGTCATGAGAATTCAAAATGGGAGTGACAAAAGCAACTGAGTGCTCCTATCTGCGTACAGATGTGAAAATTCTATAGCACCAAGATAATATAAATCTCACGAATAAGGGTTCTGTTGTTTAGTGTATTCAAAGGTTTGAATAAATAAAAGTCTGCTCAAGTTGATTTCGTTGTTCGCATACCAATTTGAAGCACTGAAATGTCAGAAATTGCCAACTTGACAAACCTACAACAAAGTTAGAGCAGATGACAATAACAATTTCTTATCAACTAACATTACCTTTCAAAACAAAATTTGAACTCCCTGAAGGAAAACAAAGAGAAACACTACGGTTGATAGCGAATAAGGATTTTTGTGACAAGATTTCAATAAAAGGAACATATCACATGCAGCACCAGGATCGGCATAATAGCACAGTATTTAAGTGTGCCTTGTTTTGCAGCCGGTAAGTTCAAGGAAAAATCGATACTATTCTACGAACCGCAACATGGGTCAGGAAAGAAGTTGGTACATCACAGTGAATTGTCTTTATGATTAGTGAACTATGGCTTACATGCATTGCTAAATCTTTAAACGACTAAATCTACTCAAGTCATAAGGAATAATTTAACTACCCTGAAAAAACAATGTCATATTTTGTTGTTTTGCTCTATGGGAATAGCTTGAGCAGGAGACTAAAACAGCATATCGGAACCTAGTTAACGTAATCCGTGTCTTTATTTAATTTCTGATTGTCCTATACCAGCTTTCAGCTACTAATTGCACTAGAGAATATATTAGTCATTATCTCACTAGACCAAACATCTGCCAATAAGCAGATAAGACTTCTCATCAACCTATCTTCAGTGAAGAGGCTAATTATCATGGTACAATGAAGTTTTCTCCATCAACCTTTGATTGCACAAAGGCTTTGACATTATACTGATACTGAACCAAACATTCTATAAGACCAGCTGATAAAAAATACACCCAGCAGTAGAAAGGGAACATTTCTAAATACTAATGACTAATAAATACATGCAAAAAATTTCCAAGATACTGAAACAACTCTATAACTACACTATTCTACTATATCAGCTATTACCGCGTCCTCATCCAAGCTGTACCTCTTTCAATTGCTTCCCATTTTAAACTCATAATAATAGAATATCAAAACATGAAACTTAAGAATATCCTTGCAAGAAACCTCCAATTACCACATTGATGAGATTTCAGAGACAAACCCGATCATGCATAGATTTACAGTTATATAACATGAGAAGGGAGTAGGAAAGAGAAATCACTAAATATTGCCTGAAAATGGAACAAAAATGAAAACAGAACAAACTGAAGGTGCAGAACTGTTTCTATTATCTAAATGATCTAAAATAGATCAACAATTTACAGTAAATGTCAATATAATACATTTACCCTACACTACACGGACCAATGGCTTCATTCCCTTTCCCAAACCTGAATGTATACTAACCCATAATTCCAACAGTACCTTAAAGTGGTGATCTTTAACGGTTATTATTGGAAAGGGGCATAGTCCTTGAAGCAGGAATCAGCCACATCTCTTCTGTCTCCAAAGCTGAACATTGAAAGATTACAAGGCTATAAGAAGAAACCTCAAGATGGCATGGTAATAAAGATAATTACAAAAAGCATTCAACTGTCTTACTAGGAACCAAAAAATATATATATAGGTGAAATAAAATAAGAAAAAAGGCATTTAGCAAGAGAAGATAAAGGGAAGAAAATGGAACAAAATCTCTACCATTCACACAAGCAACAGGGAAAAAAAATCACATCCGACTGAATATCACAGAGCTTACAATGCAAAGTTGCTTCTGTGCATTTCTAAACTAAATGACTTCCATGCATAATTACGCATAGTATTGGGTACACTTCTGATTTGAAAAGACACCAACATTAATAAAGCACAATAAAATAATAACCTTTCCTGCTATATTTTGCAGAATTTCCCTTTTACATTCTCTAAGAAGGATAGAATCCAACAACTACCAAATAACATATCATGCCACCCTTTTGACATTATGCCAAGCCCCACTTACATAGTTTTTGTACACTAGAGGAGGAAATATGCATTTATCAATGCCATAAGAAACCACCAACTACTATGCTCCACCAACGGAAACCCACGTTCTTATTGATAATATAGCATAATCATGGCTCGTCAAGCTAAAAGTTATTTAACTAAACATGTAGAACTTCAATAAAACTTTTTGATCTCTCCAAAGTAAAAAATAAAAAATAAAAGGAAAAAAAAAAGCACATCAGTTCCATTGACAAGCATCACCAACATTGCTTATACGCTAAAACAAGTGATTATTTGCTTATACGCTCAACAAGTGAATATCTGCTCCCTTCACAAAGCAAAGAATTATAGAGAAAAGAAAAGAACAAAGCAATGTGGCCGCAATCGGTGTTCTAGTAGTCGCTAGGCACTAGTCGGGCGGAGGCCGGTGCCTAGCGACTAGGTTGACTAGTTGGTGATTAGTCGGCCGGCAAATCCTAATTCAAAATTCACAAACCCTAAACAATATTACAATAAACATACAAATCAATTCAAATCCTAAAAGCTAAAACTGAAATCAATTTTCACAAACCCTAAAACAATTAAAAAATAAACAACCTACACTCTAAAATAGAATAAATAATAAAATAATAAAATAATACAAAGTACAAACCCCAGATGTGCCGGCAGAGACGAAGAGCGGACGACAACGGCGGACAGCAGGTTTGGAGGACAAGATGGGCTGCTGAAAGTGAATGGACTGGTAAAGACGTTTGGTCGAGATCGAGTGGAGAGGGACTATTTTGGCTTCACTTTAATGAAGACCAAAACGGCAGTGTTTTGGCTTCATGAAAGTGAAGCCAAAACGGGGCAGTTTTAATATTAAACTTAATATATATATATATATATATATATATATCGGCCTAGACGGAGTCAACGGCTTTGACTCCGCCTAGACCGCCGAGGGCGACTAGCGCCAACTAGTAGCCCTCCACCTAAAACAGCCGATTTCCATGTTTTCACCATGGCCGGAGGCCGCCTAGTGGATAGAGGGCAGTCGACCAACTTTTCGAACATTGGCAACAATTAATTATATGTTAAACAATGGGGAAAAAAGTATCTATAATCAAAATTTCCTGGCCATGCCAAGTAAGGAAACAGATCCCAGTGCAAAGGATTTAAGTAACAAATCATGATTCAACTTCACCTACCACATCTTATCAAGGGAACGAATTGAAAACTCCTTTGTAAATATATTATACAAGTAATTCCTGAATAAAAGCTCAAAAATGTTGAGCACCCTACCACCAATGGTTACTCTGTAAAATAATCAACATACCCGCTAGTGTTCAAGGATTACATGTAAGTGCTCATTTCTAATATGCCTTCAGTATTGAACATTCAGCACAAAATACTAAAAATAAAAACAACACTTCACCTAAACTCTAGGAAATTCATACTACTATACTAGTTCTTCCTTTGTATTTACTTGATAAAAAATAAATAAAAACCAATAGCGTCCTGATAAATGTAAGAATCCATAAAAAATAAAATAAAATAAAATAAAAAATAAAAAACATGCAACACTTAAACATCTTCAACACCAAACATAACCCAACTCAGAAGAGCACAATTGTGAAATTTATCTCCATATGGATAATGAGCCATAGAGTATGTATCCCTCTACATCCAACAGTCACCTCTTTCCATAGCATGAACTCTTATTTTTCCACTAATATTCCCTTAGTGCCAAAAGTAGTATCTTAAAAAAATTAATTCTCGCCTCCTTTTACACCACTAAAATATGAATTGTGAACCTAATAAAATGAGCAATAAATATGAACTGTCAAGTCAAGAACATTCTCCACCGAGAAAGCATGTACAATAATCAAAAAATCACAATCCTACAATTGAACCAACTTCTTTAAAGCCACATTAAACCGCTCCAAGCCACTTTCTATAACAAACTCAGTACAAATGAAAAGCTAGCTTCTCTTCTCAATTTCAATCTATCCCTCTCAGGGGCATTAGGAAATGGGGATCTTCGCTTCCCTTCCCTTCAATTTGTAAAGTAAGATTCATCTCCCTCTTCTTCTCACAAGACTCTTAAAATTTTAAACAAACACAACTTGGTGAAATAAAGGGAGTCAAATTTTCCTATGGAAAAATACCAATGCACAGAGTAGGCAAAGTTTCCTTTATGCAATAGCATGAATTGAAGCAAAATATTTAAATATTCAGATACAATATAATAATCCTTAAATCACATTCACACCAACATACAGAAAACATAATAGACAAGTAAACTCTTTTGGAATATGTTTGAGAACATCAATATCATCAAAATAAAACATACCCATTTGCCCAAATTTGATAATAAACCGAACAATAAACCCAAATGAGTCAAACAATCACAAACACATCCCAAAATTCCTCTAAACCTAACAAAACAAAAACCTAACTTTAGCTGAAGAGAAATGAAAAAAAAAAAAAAATCAAAACTTTAATAAAAAAAATAAAAAATGTCACCTTTTAAGCGAAAACCATGGTGAGCAAAGGGTTGAGGTAGAGTAGTTGCAGTGGACATCTTCATAAACCCTAATAAATTTTAGAGAGAAAAAGTTGAAAAGAAGAAGAGGGGGGTTTCAAAGAAAGAAGAAAAATTTAAGCAAGCAGTAGAGTGAGTGGACAAATGTATTCTTTTAGATTGCACGAAACCCAATGTACAGATGCTACAGTGACAGTAGATGTTTGATGTTTGATGGGTTGTGTGGGACAAAAACTTGGGTGCAGCGGGATGCACCAGGGATCCCCATCCAGATGTTGCCACGTGAGCAAAGTTCCTTATGTGGCAACATTTGGATGGGAGATGCATGGTGATCGGGTGCACCCAAGAATTTCTCGTTGTATGGGGTTGGTTTGCGTATCCGAGGTCTTTTGTTTTCTTTGAAAATCAAACCCCGCGCTTTTCTTTGCATTTGCCAATGCAATGCGGCCAGTCGGCCACCCACATTACCACTTCTTCATGTCCAATCAGAAAGTGACACGACTGGACACTTTAAATATTAGAATGTTACGTAAATTCGGGATCTTTTTATTAAGAAAGTAAGACTCAAACGTTCAACCTCTTAATTCAAGTAATTCAAGTGTGATAGGTTAATTCGGTTCTTACCTTTCTATAAACTCAAAGAAAATGCTTTGCTTTGTCTTTTGATTTCTTGAGAAAACTGTAAGTGCTGCTACTTTATTGATTTTCATTCTAATTAGAAATGGGAAAAAAAAAATCTTTGTTTATTAGACCTAACCTAATCATATTTTTATGGGGTTATGGGGTTGAAATGTTTTATACTAAACTCTATTGTCTTGTACTAAATTTTATACCAATTTAGTTTTAAAAGAAAATCTTGGAAAAATATGCTTATATCCAATTTTACACGTCAAATTTTACACCAAAAGAGTATTTTTAAAGAATATTTTTCTAATAAATCTTTAAATTATTATAGAATTTTATATTGGTTATATATATAATTAATAAGTACATCAATTAAATTAAATATGTATGTATATCTATATTTGTGTCATTTTAAAAATCTCAACAAGAGCATTTCAACAGTATATTTTTTAGAATATATATTGTAATAATTAAGTATCATAGTAAGTTTTAAAAATAAAAATGAGTAATGTGACATTTATGAAAAAAATAGTTTTGGTGCAGCTGTGTCCGTACCTACACCAAATATTTCATTTTGAAAAGTTGAGATTTAGTATGTTGGTTGGAGAAGATTTTTACGCTAGAATGATGTTTTTGGTGCATACCGTACATTTAGTGTGTTCATTAAAATTGCTCTAAGTAAACAAAATTTTGTTCAAAGGGTGCACCAAGTTGATTTGTAAGTTTGTAAGTAGCCATTAGCGATACATTATCTCATAGTATTATTTGGAAAAATAGAAAGGGCAAAGTTTTGGACAATCTAACACTATTTTTTATTGTATTCTCATTCTCAAACCTCAAGGGGGTTGCTTGGTGGTCCTGGTGTTTGGAATGAACTCAAGTCCTTGGTTCAACTCTGAAAGCATCTCTAATATTAATGTGGGTTGTGAAAAAATTAGATGACACGTAGGATGGACATCCATTTTATTAAAAAATTCATCTCAATACAACCTCTTTAGTACAACTTCAAGCTAAGGTGACAAATTTTTTTTAGAGGCTGTCAACATGACTCTCTGATTTCAAACGATCTGTTGGACAACCATCTTGTTGGCTCAGTCAACAACCACTCTTGTCTTCTACTTTGTTTTATTCAACAATTCTAAAGTACATTTAATGAGACCAATAATAAATTGACATGTCATTAAAAACATTTATTACAAGTGAAGCATGATAGACCATTTTTTCATTTGAATGTCTATCAAGTTTAGTTATATACCACATAGGAAGTAATTGGTTTGACAATGTTGACAAATCACAATTTTTTTCAAATGCAAACCACATTACCATTGAAGATGTTCTTAGTCATTTCCTTGAAGCCAACCTTTAGGGCGTTAGTTCTCCCGGTGGAAGGACGGACATGGGGCTCAGCATCAGCAGAATCCTATTCAGGTGGAGGCGAGTTTTGATTTACCCGTTTATATCTTTGTAGGGTTCAAGGCGTGAGCCGGGGTTTCCTATCTGTCATACTCCACGTCCCTCAATAAGCATTTCATCGAAAGTTGGAGGATATTTACAATTCTCCCTTAAATACTAAAATATATAAATATATATATATATATATATATTTTATTTATATATATATATCTTGAGATTCTTGACAAGTTCCGAGAGTCCTATTGTAATAATTGTAACTTGTAATACTTCAAAGAAAAACCATTTATTTTGATGATATTATATTAAATTGTTATTTTAAAACTAAATTAATTAGTAATTCTAAAAAACATCCCCAAAATGACAACCAATTGATTAGAACTCTTATAATGAAAAAGATAGAATAGCTCCATTATTCTCAGACATTTGAGGATGATTCGATTTAATTTATATCTAGACATGGACCGGTGTGGTGGTGTGAGATACAGTATATGGTAATATATAAAAAATGTTATGAATCAAATTCCGTTTTAAATTGTATGGGAATATTTGTTGAATTATTAAATTGATTTCAAAATTCATGAGTCAAATAAATCAGTGGTGCACTATTCTAAATTTCTAATCTTTCTAATTTTTATTTTTCTTTTAAAAATAAAAGAAAAATCCACAACACAGAGTCCAACAAAATCTCCAAAATTAAATCAGTACCTGCTTACATCCCTCTCTCCCTTGGAGTGATTAGAGCATCTCCAACCATACTCTTAAAATTTTAGTTAAATGTTAGTTAAAAAGTTATTTTAGCTAGCAAAATTTCATGGAATCACTCCAACCATCCTCTATGTTATAGCTAGTCATTAATATTTTAATATTTTTTAAATTTAAAATATAAATAAATTTATTTTGTTTTAAATTGTATTCAAAATTGATATCTTTTTTTCAATAACAAAATTAGTTTAAAAATATTAAAAAATAAGAAAGGGAAGATAGAAAGCTTGAAATGACTCCCTATATTTGGAGAGTCCACGGTGGTTGTTTAAAATAGAGAGCCATTTAGAAAGCTCCTTAAAGTGCTTTAAAACCATTCTCACTAGCTTTTTTTAGCTAAGGAGCGGTTTAGATAGCCCCTTGGTGAATTAATTTGGTGGGTGGGTATAATTTGATGAGGACCAAATTTTGATAATGATCTTACCTTAGAGAGAGAGAAAATCTTCACTATGACAAGTTTTTCTCATATTTCAAAAATATTCAAATAAACAGCTGGATGGCATTTCCTCTTTGAATACCTGGACTAAAAAAAATTCCATATTGGCAGAAGCAATGTTTGTTTGATGAAACAAAGAAAACATAAAACATTGCTAACTGAAAATCCATTCTTTCAAAAAAAAAAAGCTAATGTGCCTGATCAGAATGGCAAAAAAAGAAGAGGTTTGATTTTATAAAAGCAACATCACAAGCATCCTAGTAGCATACTTTTCTTGGACATGGTCATGTCATCAAAATTGGTATCTGGTCTGGTCAATTGTCATGGCATTGATTAACTATAAAGACTGGACACATGGGTATTCTTATTTATATATATATATATATATATATATATATAAAGGAAACGGTTCTCCCTCCATACGTACCGATAAATATTTATAAGTATTTTACACATGGATCATTAGATTCAGTTATTTTGATTCAGTTTGTATACACTTGTTGGTGTTTATTCATAATCTATAGTCAACATACAATACACCAATATATAATATATATATATACTACTTTACGATAGTATGATTCGAACTTGAAACGTTGCCATGTTAAACCCGGGACATATGAGTATTCTTTTTATTTTTTTTTATGAAATATTACATAAATTCGGGTTTTTTAGAGTAGGGGAGGATTCAAAGTTTCAAACTCACGACCTCATAACGTTAATATGAGAGGTTTGCCACTTGACCAACCTCATCTCATCTCCTGAATAATCGTTTCTTTGTCAATAATTGTATAAAAGCATGAAAGAAATGCTTTTATTGGACAAAGCTTTTGTATTTTGATCAAAGTGGACAAAACTTGAAGGTTTCCAATTGTTTTTTGTGATTTTGAAGCAAGAAACAAAGCCCATTTATGCTTTTGCTTTGTGTCTATCTTCTTTGGCCTTTTTTACAATGAGAAAATACGATTTTTGGCTTTTAGTCTGACAATTGGGGATTTAGTGCGCCAAACAAATTTTAACAAGTAAAGTTTAGTAAATTGAAAAATAAGATTTACTACGGATTCAAACCATATCACATGATTTCGTAAAACTGTATTATTTTCCGATCTATATCAAACAGGATTTACATGATTTTATAATACGATTTTCCGGTCTAAATCAAGCAGGTTTTACATGACTTCTTTTTATACTGTCATAATATTAGTAATAAACTTGTTTTTACAGCTTTTCTTCCCAAAACATTGTTTTCAAATAAATGTTACCAAATACTCTCTTGAATCTTAAGAATACAAATTAAATACGTAATAATTTTTCCAAAAATAATCTTAAAACTGTTTTTCATTTTCAAACTTTGAAATAAGTGAAATTGTTTGATAAATAAACTTGAATCAAGGATGTATGAATGTATGATGTACCCACTATCATTATATGAAAATAGTGTTTTTGATTGTAGATTTCAAAATCTAAACACATTACTAGCATGTGCCAACTTCATATTTTAGGCTAATTTGTTATCTTTAAACAATTGCATTATTGACGAGATGATATTGGTCCGGTGGTAAACCCTTCACAGATACATCACGAGGTTACGGGATCGAGTTCTCTTACTAAAAAAAAACCCTGAATTTATATAATAGTATAATATTTAAAAAAAACATGCAATTGCATTATTAGTCCACCAAAATGGCATTAAATTGATTTATTATATCCGTTCAAGTCACAAATATGTTTTCAATTAACTAATTGGCTACAAGATCCTCATTACTTCTCATTGAAGTAAATCAAAGGCTTTTAGATCTAAGCTGCACTCTTTTTGCATAAACCCAGCTCAGAGCGGGGATCTATAATTTTAAAATTACGAAGAAAGTCAATTATAATTAATTTTATACATGAGAGATCCACATCCCATATCATAAGCTCAAGAGGACACAATTTAACTGAAACTTTAGTCTAATATGGACGTTATTACTTACTATCAAATGTGACTTGATGGTAAAGAGCATTCATTTTAACAATATCATTGGTTCTAATTGCCATAACTATTTGTGGTATATATATATATATATATATATATATATATATATATATATATAAAGATGTTATTAATCTTACACCAGTATCGACACAACTCATTTATTATAAATCCAACCCCTAACATTTTCTCCTTATCAATCTAAACATGCACATGCTACTTGAAATCTTATGTACACATAATTAAATTATGACAAGTAAGATCATGAAGTATATTGAAGTCTATAAAATTTAAAAATCTAAATATTAGAATGTGGGTTTAGCTTCAATGTTAATGGGTACTTTTTAGAAGGAAATATTGTTTTTAGTTTATTTATTTATTTTTATTTATCAAACCTCTGAATTTTGTGGACACTTTGATTAAAATCCAATGTTTGGTTTTCACTCTATTAACAATAGAGTAACTGTATTGTAACTAGACTCGATGTATGTTTGAGACATGACACTAGACTCAATGTATGTTTGAGACATGACATGCTTTGATTATTATTATTATTATTTGAAAGTTGGCACTACTTTAGGATAAGGATCTGTCAGAACCTGGCGAGATTGAGATTGAACTGCAACTCCCATTCTATCAAAGGGGTCTCTCCACACTTTACGGTTTAATGAGCCAATGTAGAAATATATTTATGCTACCAAAGTTTGAATCCTAGTGGTGGAGCTAATTGAGTTTGAAGTCTCCAACCGGTCGAGAAAAGAGACCGTCGGTGGTCATGCTTTGATTATGGTCTAATACATTGAGGCTATTTTATCATAATCGAAAGGAAAGAGCGCTGCTCATATGAAGTGTCCAATTTGGTTAATTAGTTGTGTTTGGAACTCTTTTACCAAGTATTTAACCTACTTAACAAGCAAGGTTACTCTTCGTTCTATAAAAACGTTTTGAATTCATATCTCACTAATTCCAGAAATAGGGAGGGATTTTTTATATATATATTTTAAAAACAATTAAAGTATATACCACCACTAAATCATGTATTCATGCATGTAGAGCGTAGAGAATTCATTTAATCATTTGTCATTTAAGTAGTAGGCACAAAATAGACACCAACAAACAATGAATATGGAATGGCTCTAGACTAACTAGAAAAATAAATGTGATGGTGGATGACAAGGCTAGGTTGGCCGAAACACATTAGTAAAATTCGGTTTAATTAGTGGACTTTAATTCCTCTTAAGTTTTAATGAATCCAATTTTGACTCAACATTACACAACCATTAACTAATTATATCTTTCTTTCCCGTGTTTAGTTTCCGAGTCAAGTTGGTTAACTATGATTTTCCACTTTGGAAATGCCCCAAATTTCGACTATAGACTAGTAGTGAGCCCATTGGTTTCCTTTTAATATCATTATACAGATATACATATACTCAAATGAGCAATAAATCAAGACCGTCGGATTAAGGCCTAAAACTAACAAATTTTAATTTGCATACAATGCATGGTGTATTTTATTAAACGATAGAATCTCGTTGATTATTAGCAAGTATCACGGGCATTCATTGATGTTTATTATGTAATATCAATCAATATTAATTAGGATAGTTGACTAGAATCAATCAATATTAATTAAGATAGTTGATAGTAATTAATTGTAATTAAGTTAGTTCCTCATTCTATTTTCTCCAAAATACCAAATTTTACATGATATCAGAGCCTTAGGTTCTAAGCAGGGGCGGACCCACCTTAAGGCCAGGTGGGGCCCGTGCCCTACCTCACATTTTCAAAAAAAAAAGATTTTGTATTTACATATATATAAATATATTAAATACCATATATTTCAATACTACACCTTTTAGCACAATTGGTCACTCCCATTTCACACAAGTTTGTTGTGTTGAGTTCAATTCCTACTAATACCTTTTTTCAAGAATCTAGTGATTTTAATAATATTTTTTACGCTTATTTAATTTTATCATTTTTTTTCCGATTCCTTTCACAAATTTTCATCTTCTCATGAAACCAAAAAATTCACATTTTTTTGATCATTATCAACTTCTTAATTACCATCAATTTGTGGTTATTTAATTAAATTTTAGTTTATTTTAAATTATATATTATTATTTCCAGTAGTTTTAGTTTAACATACATTATACATAACACTCAAATCAATAAGCTTTAAAATCTCAAATTTTAATTTATTTTATTAAAATAGTCCTTATCTATTATTATGATATACTTTATTTTATCCTTAGTATTTTTTTTATTTTATAGTTTTAATTTATTTGAAATCAATAATTTACCAATAATTAGAAGAATAAAAATTCAAAAACATGTCTAGTAATATTTATCAATCAATTATCTTTATATAAATTTAAATTGAATTCATTATAAATACAAAACAAAATTTCTTATTATAAAATTAGATTGTAGTTTATTATTTTAAAAATAAATATTATAATTTATCATTGTTTATGTTGTTTGCTTGTTATCATTTATTTTTAATTTTGTGTTTCTTGTTTTTATTTCTTTTTTTAATATAAGATTATTTAGTTCATCTTGAATAAGTGTTCTATTTGTTTTATTTTTTCTAAACTTCATTATACCATCGATTTTTTTTTTTATATAAAACTTTAAAAAAAAATCATTTTATTATGATCTTAATTTTTCAGTAATTTTTATATATAATTTCTACTTTGTTTAAGTGCCCCACCTGTTAAAATTCTTGGATCCGCCACTGGTTCTAAGAAATAATTTCCGATGCAACTATGGGAGATTGAGTCACGAAAACGGAGATAGCAACAACCAATCAGACTCACTCGTTTTGCACCATTTCGATCATCCTGGTTTGGTTCTTGTCTCCAAACTACTCGAAGGAAACAATTATGGCCAATGGAGTCGCGGAATGCGAATAGCTCTAAGCGCCAAGAACAAACTTGGCTTTCTCAACGGAACAAGCAAGGCACTAGCAAAAATCGATATCAAGTTTCCTGTGTGGCAATGCTGTAATCATATGGTACTTTCCTGATTCCTTAATTCTGTTCATTCTAATATTACTAGTAGTGTTATCTATGCAGAATTTGTGATCGATGTCCGGAACGATTTACACAATAGATTCTCATAACGGAATGACTCCCAGATCTATCAAATCTGGCAATAGATCGTATAGCAGCGATAGGGACACCAATCAGTCTCAATTTACTACATAAAGATGAAGGAGCTTTGGGACGAATTGGCCTCTTACCATGACCCAATCACCTGCAGTTATGGAGCTCTCAAGGGCCTTGCTTAAAGAAAAAAGAAGAAAATGGTTATGACATTCCTTATAGGGTTGAATGATTCCTTTTCCATGGTTCGTAAATCCATACTCATGATGAATCCTCTTCCCGACCCTTGAAAAGCCCATGCCCTCTCCCTACAGCATGAGAGACAATCTAAAGTAGCTGCCAAGCTAGACATCACTAGACACCATGCTGTCCACTGGTCTGAGCTAAAACAACAGGACCAGTCGATCGAAAGTAACTCTAATCGGTCAACCGGAGAAAGCCGAAAAGACCTCAACTGCTCCCATTGAGGCATGAATAGCTATATAATCGGTTGTTGCTATTTCCTTCATGGATTTCCCTATGGACACAAGTTACATGACAAAGATGTCAAACCAAAAGGGTAGAAATCCACAAACTCACTAGCCACTTCAAATGAAGAGATGCCAGAGACCAAACAATTCACTGTGAATGAGTATGACCAAATTATGACCCTTCTTCGCAAGGAGACGGTTAACATTGAATCCCTTATCAATACCTCGGGTACCGATTTCTCATCTATCTATACAAATAACGCGTGAATAATAGATAATAGCGCCACCGATCATATGTTTAAAAATCCACGCATTACAAATAAATTTACCTCTAAATATTCCTCTGTACAATTGCCAAACGAAGGACATGCTGAAATTAAATCCATTTGATCCATGAAATTAAGCAATGATATGATTGTTAACAATGTGCTATATGTCCCGAACTTCAAACTGAATTTGCTCTATATTAGCAAACTTACTCGAGCCTTAGGTTGCAATGTGACGTTTTACCCTGATTTTTGTGTGATACAGGATTTAACAACAAGGAGAACGATTAGAGTGGGTCGGCAAAGTAATGGTCTCTACTATCTCACGGTGAACTGGAGTCCACCCTCATTCAACACCATCCACCGCACATCCAACCTTTGGCATAGACGTCTCGGGCATCCTTCTGCCACTCCACTTCGGTTATTATCTAAAACTATTCTAGATATTTTGTTTGATTCTCATACATTTTGTGATGTTTGTCCTCTTTCAAGACAATCTCGTGTACCATTTTCCAATAGTAGTATTTCAAGTCATGAACCTTTTGATTTAATACATTGCGATATTTGGGGACAGCACAAAATCTATTCTTATTATGGGGCTCGATATTTTTTTAACTATTGTGGATGATTATTCTCGATACACTTGGATTTATCTTATGTGTTACAAATCTGAAACTAAATCAATCATTAAGAACCTTTTCCTTTGAGTTAGAACGCAATACGACAATAAAATTAAACCTTTTAGGTCTGACAATAGGGGGAGCTTATTTCCGTAGAAACCTATTTCAATGACAATGGTACAAATTTCCAAAGATCTTAAACTTACAGGCCCCAACAAAATGGGGTTGTGGAGCGTAAACATCGCTATCTCTTAAATATAACACGAGCATTACGTTTTCAAACCATCTTACCCTTAAAGTTTATGGGGGAACATATCCAAACAACTTGCTACATCATCAATCGCTTACCCACACCACTCTTATCCAACAAAACATCATTTGAGGGATTACATAAAAAGTCACCCCCTACTCTCACCTACGAGTCTACGATTGCTTATGTTTTGCCACAAAACTACAACCCCCTCATACGTTTGATAGTTGTGTGCGTCGTTGTGTCTTCCTTGGGTATCCACAGAGGCAAAATGGGTATCTTGTCTACGATTTAGATGATAGGAAATTTATCTCCTCCCGAGACATCATCTTACATGAAAACACTTTCCCATATACCACCATACCATATTCCGATCCAAATGTCATTCCCACACTTCCAATACCCATAGACATCACCAATGACACAACCATTTCTTACCCCACACCAAATGAACCAATTTCACCACAAAACAACCCACAAACACAACAAAACGAGTCTCAAACAGCTAGTCATGAACCCACCAAACCATCTGAGATGGTGATTTCTTTCGAAACAGAACCCACCGGTTATCGGACCCACGATAGAGGCAGAAATAGTCATCTAATGATCCACCCGGCCAAGCCGTACACTAACACACCTCCGAGATTATCACGTGCATTCATCGGTGTTTATTATGTAGTATCAATCAATATTAATTAGGATTGTTTACTAGAATCAATCAATATTAATTAGGATGGTTGACTATAATCAATTGTGATTAATTGTAATTAAGTTAGTTTTCCTTTTCTCATCTGTACTAGTTGTATAAATATTTGTAATTCTCTATTCAAGAAATATACATAAAATTCACAAATTCCTCCTCTTTTCTCTCAAATATCACATTTTACATATTTTGCATTCAAATTTCGCTATACATAGATTTTGACACATGGCAAAATCAGAGCGAAAGATGCACCCTGCATTGTATGATGACAAAAATAGAGTGAGAGATGTAACATGCATCATGTTGCTTTCAAGTTCTTTTCTCATACTAAGAAGCTCCTTTTAACCTACCATAGAATATAAAATAGAGATCACGAAACCAAACTAACCTCAACCTTTCTTATTTCAGCATCACAGTTTTCACCCGATTAAGGATTTTTTTTTGGTTAACTATTAATATCAATTTCAGAATAGAAAGAAAAATATGATTTGAATCCATAATCCTTTTAATATAGAAGCATTAATTTCAGAGTTGAAAGAAAAATATGATTTGAATCCACGGTTTTTTAATACGGAGGCGAGAAGCTTATATATATTGACATGACACTTGCTGTGATTTTTGAAACTATAATATTTTAATTTATCTTACAACTAGGGATGCACATTTGGGGAATGATGGTGAATATAGGTCCCCCCATCCTCATCTCCATTTCCTAGACCCCCATCCTCCACCCCCCCCCCCCCCCCATTTGGGGGAAAATGGGGTTGGTGATTTTGGAGGGAGGTACCCCCATCCCCAACCCCAGTTCCCCATTTCCCCCGTTTCCCCCATTTTTTCCCGTTTTTTTGTTTTTCCGTTTCCCCATTTTACTAATAATTACAAATAAAAAAAATTACATTACAAATATAATATCAAAAATTCATCAATGCGTTACAAATACAAAGAAAATAAATTACAAAATAAAGTATTTCAATAAGAATTTAGATTTTGAAAGAGTAAATGAGGTTTGTATAGTTAGGTTTTGAAATAAAAAAAAATTAAATATATATAATTATATTTATAATATTTTTGGAGAAATGAGGAAACCCCATCCACATCCCCATTTGGGGGAAATTTGTGGGGAAAATGGGGAAATTGGGTTGGGGGATGGTCTTCCCATCCCCATCCCCATTTCAATTTGGGGATGAAAATCATCCCCATCCCCACCCGTTTCCCCATTTTCACCCAAAAATTTTCTCCCAAATAGGGATGGGGTCGTGGGAAATTGAGACTCCGGGGTAAAATGTGCAACCCTACTTACAACCAATATTTTCAGCCTATGATAATATTATTTTTGTAAAACCCGTGAATGTTTGTCTCTTTAATATTATATAAATCTTATGAGTTATTAGTATACATGTTTAAGTAATGTTTTTGTTTTTGTGCATACATCACACTTTAAACAAAAGCGATTATTTAAGAAATTATTGAATTGTTATCAAATTATTGATTACTTTATCTTTATCTTTTTCTGTTGTTGTTTGGACTTTTTAATTTGTTGATCATCATGTGTTTCAACTTCTTTTTGGAGAAGTGGGTTTGGCTTTGGTATAGAATTTTAATCTGGATTTGGAATATTAGTGGGTCTCTGCCAATTTTGGCGACCTCCCAATTGAATTTAAAGGCTCGAAAACACCAACCTCATTTCAATATTTGCTTTTGTGTTTCTACTCTTTGGTTGATGAATTTACTACAATACCTTATTTATTCAGCCTACCTGATTATAAAAATAAGAAATCAATAGATTTTAAGGGTAATTTTTTTTATTTATTTAAGTTTTTTTTAGCACAACAAAGATATATATTTCTAAAAACGAGAGATATCTGCTCCCACAACATACACGATCCAAATATCTACCCCACAACATCCGGAAGAATACTAATCACTTATGTTTGCAAAATATGTATTATGAGACTCGAATCATTTACCACTAACATAGAAGAGAGATTGCACACCATTTATGTTAAGAGAGAATGTTCATTTAAGTTGTTATATTATTATATATGATTTCATTGTGGGAAAATTTCATCTAATTGTGGATGTAGAGAGTAATTTTGGTCGTATGAATTAACATGATTCGAACCGCTGATTTGAAAGTCATTTGCCTAATCCACAAACTCGTTCATCTACCATATGAACTACACTTATGTGGCCATATTAATACTATTTGACTCTAAAACTAGTTTGATTAATGTATCTTATATTCTTATCTGGATGCTATATATTATAAAATGAATATTAAAAACATTTGAATAATTTAAAAATGATTCAAAACTTTGTCAAATGTGACGACATGATCTTGAATC
This sequence comes from Dipteronia sinensis, assembly GCA_033220585.1. Taxonomy (NCBI): domain Eukaryota; kingdom Viridiplantae; phylum Streptophyta; class Magnoliopsida; order Sapindales; family Sapindaceae; genus Dipteronia; species Dipteronia sinensis. The sequence goes on along the minus strand of CM065641.1, from coordinate 5,751,491 downwards.
TTGATACGTATTTTCTGGTATTTTTAATGGATTTGGATTAAGACTCTTACAAGTCATTTTAGAGCATCTCCAATATAAGAGTAATTAAAAAAAAATGTAACGTATGATAAATTGATGGTCTGTTAATAAATATATCTCCAATGTAGTTGTATATATTCAACATCAAGCTGATGTGATAAAAAAAAATTAGACGTTGTCAATATGACCATTTACTTTCAGACGGTTTGTTGCATAACTTTTTTTCGGTTAATTCAATAAGTATTTAAAATTGATATTAATTTTTCATCTATTTTTGATAAAAAAAAATAAAAAAAAAACATAAAAAAAAAAATAAAATTGGACACATCATTAATTTTTTTCATTTTAAACATATTGAATATTAAATTTTAAATTGATTATCTATCAAGTTTTTCTGTATACCATATAAACAGTAAATTTTTCAACATTATTTCTATATCAACAATTATCGGTATACACAAATAAATTCTGCTTTACTTGTTTGGCCAGTTCGGGTTAAATTTGGAAGTGATGTCAACATGTGTGGTTTAGATGACATAAGAGTCAAGACACGACCATATCTCGTGGTGGTTTCAAGATTTGACTTCGCTGTACAAATTCAACGATTCAACCAAAATATCGTCAATAAAAATACATGGACTAAAGCATTTTCAACGTGGTTTTATAAACGGGAAATTGTCACCCACACGATATCTCCTTATAGAGCTGATTCATGTTTTAATGGAAACTTTTTATTTCTAATATATTCTAACAATCAATTACTTAAAATATATGGCTTTATAATTATAAATTAAATTTACTTCTTATACTAACATGTTGAACATTCAATCTATCGTAAACTTTAATAATATATATTTAATCAAATATAACATCAATCATGAAGTATAATTTTTTTTTTCACATATAGTCAATGAATGGATGAATAAAAAATTGATTTTATAAATTTCGAATGTATTCAGATATATTTACCTTAATTTTTATTATTGTTTTGTGATTGAATAAAAAATTGTTACAGTTGTAGTTACTTTTTTCTAAAACAGTTGTAGAACTCGATCAAAAATACACAATACCTTATTTATTCAGCCTATCTAATTATAAAAAATAAGAAATCAATAGATTACTAAGGGCATTTTTTTATTTAAGTTTTTTTAACCCAATAAAGATGTATATATTCCTAAAAACGAGAGATATCTTCCGCAACATGTGCAATCCGAATATCTACCCCACAACATTCGAAAGAATACTCATTATATATATTTATAAAATATGTATAATGAGACTCGAATCATCTATCATGAACGTGGAAGGGAGGATGTACACTGCTTATACTAAAAGGGGATGTTCATTGAAGTTGTTATATTATTATAAATGATTTCATTATGGGAAAATTTCATCTGATTGTGGATGTGAGAGTAATTTTGGTTATGTGAATTTAGAGATACCCCATTAAAAAGTAAAATTATATCTTATCGACAGAAAATGAAGAGATAACAAAGAAAAACATTTTTAATAATTTAATTTATACTAATACTTTTTGACTCTAAAAGTAGTTTTATTAATGTATCGTATCTCGATCCTGTATTATAAAATGAATATTAAAAACATTTGAATAATTTAAAAATGATTCAAAAACTTTGTCACATGTGACAAGGTGGTCTGATACGAATATATGGTACTTTTAATGAATTTGGATTAAGACTCTCAAAGAGTCACATTAGATAAATTCCCATTTTATTATTATTAATTTTGTAAGTATTATACTGTTATATAAATTTAAAATTTTTAAATAAGAAAGGACTCGAATCAACAATCTAGTAATACAGATGTAAAAATTTTACTATCGAACCAATCTCATCTTATTTAAATTGATGCTTTACTTATTTCGGTTAAATTTGTTTTAGTGATGTCAACATATGTGGTTTAGATGACATAAGACACGCACTATTTCTCGTGGTGAATTCAAATTCAACAAAAATATGGTCAATGTCCAAATTTTAAAAAAACACAAGGACTATGTTTCAAAATAAAATAAAAAACACAAGGACTAAAGCATTTTCACTGGTTTTACAATTACGTCTTTTGAATTTCAAAATAAAAAAAATAAAAAACATGTTCGTCATCCATGATTTTAAACGACAAGAAAAACAGAAAATAAATTTATCAATTTTATTGAATATTTTTTTTATAGAAGTTACTGAACAAAAATTGGAAACCGTTTTGATGTTTTCATATATATTTTTGATTTTGACCTATTAGGTAAATGACATGTGAGACCTATTAAATAAATATTCTATATTTATTAAAAAAAATTGATTTTAAAAAAATTATTAAAAATAAATATTATGTATATATATATGTGGATTACCTTTATTTATTTTGTTATTAATAAATGTACTTTTCTTAAGTTTAATAAAATATAAATTTTTTTTACCATAATATTTTTTTTAAAAAAATCTTGAAAAAACACCAATTGATTTTAAATTAACTTAAATTATTTTTAATTAAAAATGTTATATAGTTATATTTTTAATGAACAAGTATTAAATTAATTAATTTATCTACAAACAATAACATTGTTGTTTATTTTGGGTTAATTGCATAAACACCATAAATTTAGGTGAAATTGCATATATATATATATATATATATATATATATATATATATATTCATCTTTTCCTTTAATTGCATAAACCTCCCCTAGAAAACATCAGGTTTGATTGAGAGTCAATTTAACGGTCCAAGGGTGGTCTAGCTAGAGCTAAAACGTCTTTTACACAAAAAATAATTAAAGAATCCCAAATATTTCTATAATTATAGATATACCCAAATTATAACTATAAAATTATCCCCAAAACTTTATAAAATAACAAATCTACAACAACCCTCCCTTCATCCTCCGCTGCCACCACCGTTGTTGTTGCAACAGCGGCGAAATTTATCGGAGTAGGTGCACTGGCGCAACTCTGGCAAAGGCGATGAGAGAGAGATATTTATTTCAGAATATTATTTTCAATTATTGTTAACAGACACAAGCATTTTCGAATCCTAAAAAAAATATGAAATCAATTTATAGTTTTTCAAATGAAAATTGTTAATTAAAAAAAAAATATCGATCAGGCCCTAAAAGTGCATGTATCATGTAAATTTATTATTATTATTATTATTATTTTAAAATAAAATAATAAATTAAAGCCAAACCTTAAAGGTTTATTAGATAGCTGTGCCCAGATGTATAGTTCGATTGGTAAATGTATGAGTTTGTAACTTGGACAAATAACTCTCAATTTAGTGGTTCGAATCCTAATAATGATTAAAGCTTTAAAAAATACATAATCTAAATAAATTGATAGATATATATGTTTAAAGAAAAACAATCAACCGTTCCCCAATTCCTACTAATGAGGCTATCTACTGTACATGGACTGCTTCGTCCCTGTATCATGCAGTAAAAAAGGGAAGTTTAGTTTTAAGCTGCCACAGTGCCACATGGCAGCTAAACATTAGAGCTTCACTGGTAACAGCGGGGTACTCAACATCTAATAGAGTGGTGCTATTGGCACACCCTTTATTGATCTATTCATACCCCATTTTTTAATTATATAATATTTTTTTTCCTTTATCAAAATTACTTAAAGAGACATACAATTTATAAAAGAAATCTTCCACAAAGTAAATCTATTAAAATCTCATATTCCTTTTCAAAAAAAAAAAAACCCAGTAATCCGTTTCTTAAAAAAAAATTTAACTCTTAAACCCTAAAATCTGCTTCTTACATACATCTAAAATATTATAAAAGAGTTTGAGAACGATATCAAGAAAATTGAAGAATTGTCTAAGAACGATATCAAACATCTTGAAGAATTGTCTGAGAATGACATAAAGCAAGAATTGTCTGATAATGTTAGTACGCATCTGGAAACAATTCATTCTTTGGAAATAAGTTTGAAGTTTATTTTTTCTTTAGAATGATATCAAGTTGTCGTTGTGTTGAAGTACCATGTTATTTTTTATTTTTTTGTTTCCGAAATAAGAAGAAGAAAAAAATTAAAAATTAAAAATAAAGAAATAAGAAGAAAAAAAATAAATCAATCAATGGAGGTGAGAGAGATGTATACAGATACAGAGATAAGAGATGGAGAGATCATATATGGTATGTATTAAGTTTGAAAAATAAGTAAAATGGGTTGTTTTGGAAATAAATAAAAAAATTTAATAAAAACATTTAATTTTATTTAATTAAATAAAGATTTTAAAAAGTGGGGCATGAATAGATCATTATGGGGTATGTCAATAGCACCACTCATCTAATAAGCTATTTATTTTATTAATTTTTTAAAATAAAAATTAAATAACTTTTTTTAAAAAACTAAAAGAATAAATATAGCCTACAAAAATAATATATACATAAAATAAAATATAAAAGTAACATTTACGAGTGTAATTTTCTGTTTGAAATCATATCAACCTCATCCCCACGCGCTTTACTATCACGGTAGGTTTCACTTGCCTTCTTGAATGTATTGTTTTGTTGCACACGAAAAAGTAAAGCTGCTCAAAAGTTTATCTAATTTCATTATGCAATTGTGTGAAAATTATCTTATAATTAGTTGATATAAATCAAGTTATCCACGTCATTTGAGATATCATTATTTCTTTATATAAATTAGATTTTACTTAACCAAACTAAACACCACGATGATAATCAATTCTTAAGATTAGGTGAGTTCAATTCAATAATTTTAAAAAATTCAAGATATGGGAAAATCGGAAACAAAATCTGACAAGTTTAAGATTTGATAATGATAGTAAAAAAATTGATATCTATAATAATTATAGAGTAGTGTTAACCTGAGCCATAAGATACTATAGACATAAAGTTAAAGTGTATTTATTGTAATGTTTATGTATTTATTATGATTAAAAGCAATAAATACAGTGTTAATATTTCATTTATAGTGTCTTAACCTAAGGGCATAGGTTAACACTATCCATAATTATATAATGTAACAATTAACATTACACTACGAGTGACAAGTGAATTAAATAATTATTAATACGTATTTATTTGTTAGAGTTGGATAAATAGTATTGGAAGTTGCATTTGGAATTGTATTTATAGAGCTCACAGTGGTGTCAGCTTTCAAATAACAAAAGTTCTATAAATATAATTCATTATAATTATGGGGAGTTGAATAAAAATAGAAAAGAGTATGTAATGTAACACAATATAATAGTACACTTAATTATACATAAACTTAATTGGCTTAATATAAAGTATGATGTGAACATTTTCACATAGATTAAAGTAGCATGGGAATTATTGCTTTTATTCTTTTTACTTTCAAACAACGAAAAAACAATAGTATTATAATAATGCTATTTATAGATACATATAAAAGAATACATCAAATAATTGTAGAGATTAACATAAAAACATCGATCATTAGTGGCAATGGACCTCCCATTTCCATGTTAATGATATGGTTTCAAATCATACCGTACACATTTTTTAAATATGTGTGAAAAATTTCATTCTTGATATTGAGAAATTTGATATCTATCTCATGGCCATGTACTGGTTTGATCCCAGATCCTTTACCCGACTCTTTAGTGTAAGATTTTTTTTTTTGTATCGAGGATCTCAGATATCGTCCAGGCATCTATCCGTCTATTATCGTCCAACTGTGTGACTCATCATGTCCTATATGTTGAATTGGCCCCCCAACCGCAGTGACCCGATGTGGCCAATATATTAGATTTGACGGAGTAGAACAAATAAGAAACCCGGTCCACACCTCTTGCTCTACAAGAATACAAATGGATAAATCAGAACTCACCATGTCTAAGTAGGATTCGAACCACTGACGTGACGTGGAGCTTCATATCCATCCTTTCTCCAACAGGGTTAGACGCCTTGAGGGTTGGCCTTAAAGGAATTGCCAAAAAGTAGAACCAAAGACTTGAATTTTATCCCAAACCCTCTATACCACCAAAGCAACCCCTTTTGGTTTTGGTCTCCGAATTCACTGAACATTATAAAGGTAAGGTGTATAGTATCTAAGCTTCTAGAAGACGGTAGAGAGAGAGAGTAATTAGTTATAATCACGTAAAAGTAGGATAGCCAAGTTGATTCATTCATATATTTCTAGTCTAGATGAACAGAATCCAATTTCAGTTTCTCTTTTTAACTACAACAACAAAATTCAATTTCATAGTGTTACAAAAAATCTCTCATAAATAATCTCTCTCTCTCTCTCTCTCTCTCTCTCTCTCTCTCTCTCTCTCTCTCTCTCTATATATATATATATATATATATATACACATCAACACCAAACCAGAAAAGTTTCCTTAACGATTAATTCTTATATATATATATATATATATATATCTGATCAACAACGACCACCACCAACAACAACATTTTGCATATACTTCTTGATATATATATACACTTAGCTACGTCTCTCTCTCTCTGCTTTCTGGTACTAAATATTTTCTTTTCTTTTTTTTTTCCAATCAAGAAAGATCCAATCTTTTTTATTGTTTCCAGAAAAAGAAAGATCCCAATGAGAGAAAACAATGTGGGTGTCGAAGAATCACCATCATCATCTGATGGAGTCGTCAACAACAACAAGAGAAGAGACGATGATCATGATAATCAGAAAGTGGCGTTTTACAAGCTGTTTGCGTTTGCTGATAAGAACGATGTCGCTTTAATGGTGGTAGGATCTTTAGGTGCCATTGCTAATGGACTATCTCAGCCTCTCATGACTGTCATTTTTGGTCAGCTTATCAACTCTTTTGGCTCCACCGATCGATCCCACATCGTCTCACAGGTTTCCAAGGTAAAAATGATTTCTAATTACTTAACTTCAATTCCAAGCAATAACAACAAAATCAAACAAAACCCATTTCATTTTTTGGTATTAGGGTTTTTTTTTTTGTTTTTTTTGTTATTAAGGAAAATAAATAAATATATATATAGATCTTCCATATTATATGTTGACATAAAGAAAGATGTTCTTGCTTTCGCTTAATGGCCGACATAATATGTGTATTATAGCAACATTTTTATTGGAAAAGTTTAATAATAAAGCTTTTATTATTTGTTCTGGCCCTATATTATTTAAGGCGTGACATAATGATTTATTATTCAAAAAGCGTATGTATATATGATTTTTTCAGGTGGCTGTGAAGTTCTTGTATTTGGCTGCTGCTACAGGAATTGCTGCTTTTCTACGTAAGTACTACAAGATGATACTTTTATTTAGTATTCTTTTATTATTAGTTTTGATATGGTATTTGTTGTTGTTCTTGTTAAAAGGGTTTTGTTTAATTTTAGTAAATTATTGATGATAATGAAAGTGTGACAATAATTGACAATGAAAGTGACCATCGTTTTAATAAGCACCGCTGCCTTCACGTACTATCAAACTAGTACTACTGCTACATTTGACAGATTGCCATTTATGTTAATACAACTTTGAATTCTATCTTAAATTATCATTTTTGGAACATGAGTGAAGTTTTTTGCTACAGAAACAGAATAGTACTGATTTGTTTGTGTAATTGTGTTCTTCAATATTTCATTAGTTTATAAAATTCTTGCAAAATATACCTGTGACCCAGAAAATTTTAAATTCATAAGTGGCACAATTCATAATAAATTCTTGCTAGGGCTATATGATCATATCCAAGATGCAATTTTTTTTATAAATTCAACATTCTGTAACAATTATTCATTGTGACATTCATGTAAAAATGTGATGTGCATTGTAGAGGTGGCCTCTTGGATGGTGACTGGGGAGAGGCAGGCCGCTCGAATTCGAGGTTTGTACTTGAAAACAATACTGAGACAGGATATTGCCTTCTTTGACACTGAAACATCAACTGGAGAGGTCATTGGAAGAATGTCAGGGGACACTATCCTCATTCAAGAAGCCATGGGAGAAAAGGTAAAAAAAAAAAGTCTTCTTAGTCTTCCTTGAAAATGGAAAAATTCGTTTTCGGGTTCTTAAAATGTTCTGTTTAACAGGTGGGGAAGTTCATACAACTCATGTCAACTTTTCTTGGCGGTTTTGTAATAGCATTTGCAAGAGGATGGCTTTTGGCACTTGTTCTGCTTTCTTGTCTTCCTCTTATAGTCATTGCTGGTGGAACTATGGCAATGGTCATGACTAAAATGTCTAGTCGCGGACAAATTGCTTATGCGGAAGCAGGAAATGTAGTAGAGCAAACAGTTGGAGCCATTAGAACGGTAAGGCTTCTAACATATATTCATGTGTAGTTGCTTTTCCTAAACGCCAACTTACTTGATATGTATAAATTCTTTTTGAATCGTACAAGGTTGCATCTTTCACTGGGGAGAAGCGAGCAATCGAGAAATATGACAAGAAGCTACAAGTTGCTTACACTGCTGCTGTTCAACAAGGTCTGATTTCAGGTTTAGGACTTGGTACACTTCTACTTATTGTCTTTGGCAGTTATGGACTTGCAATCTGGTATGGATCGAAGTTGATTATCGATAAAGGATATAACGGTGGAATAGTCATCAATGTTATAATGGCAATCATGACTGGTGGAATGTAAGTTTATAATGGCTTTAATTCTGTAATTGACATGCTATATGTTTCACATTATTCACCTGACTCTTCTTGGTTGTGGTCGGTCTTCTGGATTAGGTCGCTGGGTCAGACATCTCCATGTGTAAATGCATTTGCTGCAGGGCAAGCTGCAGCGTATAAAATGTTCGAAACAATCAAACGAAAACCAAAGATTGATCCATACGATCCTAGTGGGATAAAATTGGAAAATATTGAGGGTGAAATTGAACTTAAAGACGTTCATTTTAGCTACCCTGCCAGACCGGATGTGCAGATCTTTTCGGGATTCTCATTACATGTTCCAAGCGGCACAACAGCAGCTTTAGTTGGGCAAAGCGGAAGTGGGAAATCAACTGTTGTAAGCTTATTGGAGCGGTTCTATGATCCTGATTCTGGTGAAGTACTTATTGATGGTGTTGACATTAAGAAGTTGCAGCTTAGATGGATAAGAGAGAAGATAGGGCTAGTTAGTCAAGAACCTGTTTTGTTTGCAACAAGTATAAAGGAGAACATAGCATATGGGAAAGACAATGCTACTAATCAGGAGATCAGAACAGCAATTGAGCTTGCTAATGCTGCAAAATTTATCGACAAGCTGCCTCAGGTAAATCCATTTTCTGTAGGGAAACATAGATTCCTAGACCTTTGTTTTGTTTTTTTTTTTGTTTTTTTTTTAAGATTTCAAGTGAGTTATTGAGATGATAGCAATTTGTTTACAGGGTCTTGAGACAATGGTAGGTGATCATGGAACTCAGCTATCTGGTGGACAAAAGCAAAGAATTGCAATTGCCAGGGCTATTTTAAAGAATCCGAGAATTCTTCTACTAGACGAAGCAACAAGCGCCCTGGATGCTGAGTCCGAACGCATTGTCCAAGATGCACTAGTAAAGGTTATGGCAAATCGAACTACTGTGGTCGTTGCACATCGTTTGACAACTATCAGGAATGCTGATAGTATAGCTGTGGTGCACCAAGGGAAACTTGTAGAGAAAGGTAACATCTAACAACTAATTCTGCTGTTTCATTTTCAAACTTCAAATTGTCTCCAGCTCATAATATCTACAAATTGAATTCTCTAGGAACTCATGAGGAGTTAATCAGTGATCCAGAGGGCGCTTACTCACAGCTAGTGCGCCTGCAAGAAGGAGCTAACGAAGGTGAAGATGCTAGAACCACTGATGCAGATAAGTCTGATAGAAGTTTCGAGATAACAGATAAAGCCACCGCAAGGTCTGGGAGCCACGATGCATCTATTATGAGGAGATCTATAAGTAGAGGTTCATCAAGTAGTCGACATTCCTTTGGTTTTGGCTATGGTCTTCCTGCACCGGTTAATATTTTTGAGACTGACGAAGTTGAAGAGAGAACGGAAAGAAATCATATAAAGACTGAGAATCGACAGAAAGTTTCCATTAGAAGACTAGCATACCTCAACAAGCCTGAGATTCCAGTTCTGTGTATTGGATCAATAGGTGCAATGGTACATGGTGCAGTCTTTCCTGTTTTTGGTCTCTTACTCTCAAAATCCATTAGGATGTTCTACGAACCACCGGATAAACTAAGAAAAGATTCAAGGACTTGGGGACTTGTGTATCTTTGTATGGGTTTGGCTACTCTTGTTGCTGTGCCTACTCAAAATTACTTTTTTGGAGTTGCTGGAGGAAAACTGATACAACGAATTCGTTCATTAACGTTTGAGAAGGTTGTGCATCAACAAATCAGTTGGTTCGATGATCCTGGAAATTCAAGGTGAGTTGATGAACAACATTAGCTTTCAGGTTTCTCTTACATTTGGCTGTTCTGATAGTGAATTCTTCTTATTTGCAATTTTCAGTGGTGCTATTGGTGCAAGGTTATCAACTGATGCTTCTACAGTTCGAAGTCTTGTTGGTGACGCCTTGGCACTGATCGTTCAGAACATAACGACAGTCACAGCAGGGCTGATTATAGCCTTCACGGCTAATTGGATATTAGCTTTTATCATTTTAGCAGTATCACCATTAATGCTAATTCAAGGATACCTTCAAACTAAATTTCTTAAAGGCTTCAGTGCAGACGCAAAGGTTAGTCTTACATTTTATGGTATGCAATACGACTATATCATACAGGAGATAGGTTTGGTGTATGCTGATAATGTTATGAATATATATGCAGTTGATGTATGAAGAAGCAAGTCAAGTTGCTAATGATGCAGTTGGTAGCATTAGAACTGTTGCCTCATTCTGCGCCGAAAAGAAGGTAATGGATTTGTATAAAAAGAAATGTGAAGGTCCCATGAAGCAGGGAGTTCGAACAGGACTCGTTAGTGGTGGAGGTTTTGGTTCCTCTTTCTTTGCACTTTACTGCACCAATGCATTCTGCTTCTACATTGGGTCAGTACTTGTACAACATAATAAAGCAACATTTGCAGAAGTTTTCAAGGTTCAGTTTTATCCCTTTTAGTTTTTTTCGCTTTTCTTTTTCTTGACTTGTAGTTTTTTTAATCTGAATTAGAATGTCTTTTTTTTTTTTTTTTTTTTTTTTGCAGGTTTTCTTTGCATTAACAATTTCAGCCATTGGTGTCTCTCAAACTAGTGCCATGGCTCCAGACACCAACAAAGCTAAAGATTCAGCAGCTTCAATATTTGAAATTCTTGACAGCAAGCCCAAAATTGACTCAAGCAGCAACGAGGGCATGACATTATCAAGTGTACAAGGCGATATTGAATTCGAACATGTCAGCTTCAGATATGCAACCCGGCCAGATGTTCAAATCTTCCGAGACTTGAACTTGACCATCCCCTCTGGAAAAGTATTTACCACAGCTCATATTTGTCATTCTGTTGCCATATCATGATTCATGCTTTTAACTTTGATATTCTCTATGCAGACTGTAGCTCTTGTAGGAGAGAGTGGTAGTGGGAAATCAACCGTGGTCAGCCTAATAGAGAGATTTTACGATCCTGATTCTGGTGACATATTCTTGGACAAAGTGGAAATACAGAAATTTAAACTAAGTTGGTTGAGACAACAGATGGGTTTGGTGAGTCAAGAGCCAATACTATTCAACGAATCCATTCGAACGAACATAGCCTATGGCAAAGAAGGAGTTGTCACTGAAGAAGAGATCATAGAAGCAACAAAAGCAGCAAATGCACACAACTTCATAGCATCATTGCCACAAGGCTACGACACCAGCGTAGGAGAACGAGGAGTTCAGCTATCCGGTGGACAGAAGCAGAGAATTGCTATAGCGAGAGCTATAATAAAGAACCCGAAAATCCTTTTGCTTGATGAGGCGACAAGTGCATTGGATGCAGAGTCAGAACGTGTAGTACAGGATGCATTAGACAGAGTGATGGTGGATAGAACTACAGTGGTGGTGGCTCATCGGCTTACTACAATAAAAAATGCAGACATAATCGCTGTTGTTAAGAATGGTGTGATTGCTGAGAAGGGAAGGCATGAAGTTCTGATGAAGATCACTGATGGGGCATATGCATCTCTTGTAGCACTTCACATGACTTCTTCATAAGTTGTTTGTGACATTCAACTTTGTGGATCAAACTGGTTGCTTCATAATTTTTTGAATATTATTATGTAGTATAAATGGTCAGATCACTTCTTTAAATCAGTAGAAGAAATCCTGATTAAACAGACTGGTTTTTACAAGTTCTATATAGTTTGTAAAGTGGAAAAAAAAATCGTTTCCACAAAAAATTATATTTGAGCCTTAAAAAATATAGCCTTCTTAATTTCTTATTGCACATTTAAATTATTATTTTTTTGTTGAGAAAATGCTTTCATCATATAAAAGAGCATGAAGTTTTTGTTGGTTTAAGTTAAGTTAATTTATCTGCCGCCCAATTGCTTGGTGGTAAGAATTAGTAGCATTCATTCAGTCCGGCAATAGAAGTAAAGTTAATTGAGTAGGAACCTATATAGAGAAGACTTTTGCTTACCTCCCTTCAAGGGGGGTGAGCATTATCCCCTCCTCAATAAATGACATGTGTCTAAAGACGGGTATTTTTGTCTAAAAACTCTCATGTATTTGGACAAAACTACCCTCTCCCTAGACACGTGGCATGTATTGGGGATGGGGTAATGCTCACCCTCCTTGAAGGGGGTAATGCTCACCCTCCTTAAAGGGGGTGAGTAAAAATGGACTCACCTATATAACCTCCGCGAAGTAAATAAAGTAATAAATATTTTGATAATTCTATACCAAGGAAATAAATATTTTCATAATTCTATACTGCTTTTGAAACAATAAACATAATATTTTAACATAAAAAATATCTAGATTTCTCTAAATTTGACAATAAAAGATTTGTACAACATAAAAATTTAATGTTAACATCCGGTCTGATTTATAGATAATCTTGGAACAAAATCAAGAAAAATCTGGTTTACTTGCTTTCTTTTAATTCCAGCATCTTTTCCCATGTAACATATCTATCTTTTAGAAAGCTTTTGATCCCCTTTTACCCTTTACATGTTTTCTTTTAATTCTACTTCACACACGCACAACCATATCTATAAAATATATAAACCAACACTACTCTTTCATGGTAGTTTTCATTTGCAGAGTAATTTTCATGGCTCCTAATTAATCTTTTCATGTTATATATGTTTGTTAATGCATGTACTGTTTGTTTGAATTGATAATCCTTGCTAGTTAGTATTAACAACAAATGATGTTTTTGTTTGTAGGATATTTAAATCAGAAGCATGGAGAAAATGAAAGAAAATGGCAAGAATAATAATAAAAAAGAGACTGTTCAGAAGTTGGCATTCTATAAGTTGTTTATGTTTGCAGATAAGGTAGATGTTGTTCTGATGGTGGTAGGAACATTATGTGCAATTGCTACCGGAGTCGCGAATCCTTGCACAAGTCTAATTTTTGGTCAGCTTGTGAACACATTAAGCACCCCAGATATAAAACATGTTGTAGAACTAGTAGCAAAGGTCAAGAACCACAAAAATGCTTCATTTCTTAGCTTATTTGCTTAATTATTCTTTTTGAATGTTAACATTTATCTACCTTTGATTTCAGGCATCCCTGGACTATGTGTACCTAGCCATTGGTGCAGGCATTGCTTCATTTATTCGTAAGTGTTTGCGAAATTGCATATTTTTTTTGTTAGTAGTGTTAACTGAATACAATGAACTGTTAGCTAATTAAGGTATGTGATCTAGATATGTCTTGTTGGATGGCGACCGGGGAAAGACAAGCTGAACGAATTCGAGGTTTGTACTTGAACACAATATTGAGACAGGATATTGAATTCTTTGACACTGAAACATCAACTGGAGAAGTCATTGGTAGAATGTCTGGAGATACTTTAGTCATTCAAGAAGCCATAGGAGAAAAGGTAATAACACAACATCAATTGATTGTAAATCGCGTCGCGCTATATATATATATATATATATATATAGGCATATACTGACTGATAAAATTATTTATGATAGGTAGGAAAGTTTATACAATTCATATCATCAGTTGTTGGTGGTTTTGCAATTGCCTTAATAAGAGGATGGCAATTGGCAATAGTTCTTGCTGTAAGTATGCCTGCAATGCTTTTTACTGGTTGGATTATGGCAATGATCATGGGAAAGATGTCAAGTCGCGGACAAATTGCAAACGCGGCAGCATCAAATGTGGTAGACCAAATAATTGGAGCCATCAGAACAGTAAGCCATTAAAAAAAAAAACTCATTTAGTACTGCAAAACATATATTTATGATTTTGATTGGTTGATTTTTTTTTTTTTTTAAACTAAACAAGGTTGCATCGTTCACCGGAGAGAAGCAAGCGAAGGATAAATATAACACCAAGCTCCAAATTGCCAATGCTGCTACTGTTGGACAAGGAATAGTCTCAGGTTTTGGGGTTGGAACATTTATGTGTATTGTGTTTCTCACTTATTCACTTGCTATTTGGTATGGTTCCAAAATGATCATAGAACAAGGATATAATGGAGGAAAGGTCATGAATGTTATTTTCGCTATCATAATAGGCGCAACGTAAGTGTACTATGGCATTTATTTATTTATTTTGTTTCTCACTTTGCTAATTGAATGACTCTAAACAATGGTGGTGGTCTTCTGTATCAGAACATTGAATCAGACATCTCCATGTATGAATGCATTTTCAGCTGGGCAAGCTGCAGCATATAAAATGTTCGAGACAATCAAACGAAAACCAAAGATCGATGTTTACGATACAAGTGGGATAGTACTAGAAAACATTGAGGGTGAAATTGAATTTAAAGATGTTAATTTCAGATACCCTGCTAGACCAGATGTGCAAATCTTTTCAGAATTCTCCTTAATTGTTCCAAGTGGCTCAACAACAGCTTTAGTTGGGCAAAGTGGAAGCGGGAAGTCGACAGTCATAAGCCTATTGGAGAGATACTATGATCCTGATTCTGGTGTAGTTCTTATAGATGGTGTTGATATAACAAAGTTGCAGCTCAAATGGCTAAGGCAGAATATTGGACTAGTTGGTCAAGAACCTATTTTGTTCACAACTACCATCAAAGAGAACATAACATATGGTAAGGAAAACGCCACTGATGAGGAGATTCGAAGAGCAATTGAGCTTGCTAATGCAGCAAGATTCATCGACAAGCTGCCCGAGGTAAATCCTTTTTCTTTACAGAAGCATCATCAAGTCTTAAATCCTATAAATATTAACTTGGAAACTGATAAGATATGATTTTATTCACAGGGTTTAGACGTGATGGTAGGCTGCAACGGAACTCAACTATCTGGTGGGCAAAAGCAAAGAATAGCAATTGCAAGGGCCATTTTAAAGAACCCAAAAATTCTTCTTTTGGATGAGGCAACAAGCGCGCTAGATGCTGAGTCTGAACGCATTGTCAGCGATGCATTAGAGAATGTTATGACAAATCGGACAACTGTAGTTGTTGCACATCGTTTGACAACTGTCAGGAATGCTGACATTATAGCAGTGTTGGATAAGGGGAAGCTTGTGGAGCAAGGTATTAATACTAATCCTATACTATTTGATAATTTTCCAAGTTTCGAATTATATATTCATCTGGTTTTGATATCTAGGATCTCATGATGAGTTGATCAAGAATCCAATGGGGGCTTACTCTCAACTAGTACATCTGCAAGAAGGCGCAAAAGAAGCCGGAAAAGCTCAAGTCACCGGTGTAGATAAGTCCAATGCAAGTTCTAGTCAAATGGATGAAGAAATGGCAAGGCCTCGCAGAGGTTCATCAAGTGGCCACCATTCTTTTGGTTTTGATGTTGGTGTTGCTAGCTTTAGTATATATGAGACTCAAGATGAAGAAGCTGTTGAGGAAAAATCTGAAACAAGTGAGATTGAGATTGAGAAGGCAAAGAAAGTTTCCATCAAAAGGCTTGCCTACTTGAACAAACCTGAAATTCCAGTTTTGTTGATTGGAGCTTTTGCTGCGGTGATAGATGGTGTTATATTGCCTATATTTGCTCTTATACTCTCAATAGCCATTAAAATGTTCTTTAAACCACCGCATCAGCTACGAAATGAGTCCAAGATGTGGTCAGTTGTATTTATGTGTTTGAGTTTTATTAGTCTGATTGCAACACCGTTGAAGAGTTACTTCTTCGGAATGGCTGGAGGAAAACTGATACTACGAATTCGTTCTTTGACATTCGAGAAGGTTATCCACCAACAAATTAGTTGGTTTGATGATCCTGCAAATTCAAGGTCAGTTTATTAAGAATATATATGTATGTACTAACCTTCTCATTTCTTGAAAAAAAATATGTTTCTCTCTAGCTGTGAATAATTCTATTTGCGCGATTTCAGTGGAGCAATTGTTACAAGGTTATCAACTGATGCTTTGGCAATTAAAAGTCTTGTTGGTGATATATTGGCCTTAATTGTCCAGAACATTGCAACAATGACATCAGGACTAGTTATAGCCTTCACAGCTAACTGGATGTTGGCTTTAATAATTTTAGCAATATCACCGATGATGCTGATTGATGCATTTATCCAAGCCAAATTTCAAGCAGGCTTCAGTGCAGATGCTAAGGTTAGTCTTGTGCTAATTGTTCTATATATACACGTATGCGCGTATGCTCAGCTTGTCAAGCAAATGTGCAGGCACTGTATGAAGAAGCAAGTCAGGTGGCAAATGAAGCAATTGGAGGTATGAGAACCGTTGCCTCATTTTGTGCAGAAAAGAAAGTGATGGATTTGTACCAAAAGAAAAGTGAAGCTCCAATGAAACAAGGTGTTCGATTAGCATTAGTAAGCGGAGTAGGCTTTGGCTTCTCGTTCTTTCTGCAGTATTGTGTTAATGCATTCTGCTTCTACATTGGGTCGATATTTGTGCAGCACGAAAAAGCATCAATGTCAGACATTTTCAGGGTGAAATTTCAGCCTATTTGTGTTGGATCTTTTCCTTCGGCTACTTTGATGTTTTCTTTAATATTTAATCAAAATTACGGATGGTTTTTGCAGGTTATGTTTGCATTCTCTCTTTCAGCTATTTCTATCTCTCAAGCTACTGCCATGGCTCCGGACACTGAACAAAGCCAAGGTCTCACTAGCTTCCATATTAGAAATTCTTGACAGCAAGCCTAAAATTGATTCTAGTAGCAACGAAGGCACAACGCTATCAAACGTAGATGGTGATATTGAATTTGAACGCGTCAGCTTCAAATATCCAAATCGTCCAAATGTTCCAATTCTCGAAGGCTTGTGCTTGAACATCCCATCTGGAAAGGTACATTCAACACCATTCAAATATTGAAAGTGTCCTTTTCTCAGGTTATTCATTCATTAATTCTTTGTGCACAGACTGTTGCTCTTGTTGGAGAGAGCGGTAGTGGGAAGTCAACCGTCATAAACCTTTTAGAGAGATTTTACAATCCTGATTCTGGTCGAATATTCTTAGATCATGTGGAAATATATAAGTTGAAGCTAAGTTGGTTGAGACAACAAATGGGGTTGGTTGGTCAAGAGCCAATACTCTTCAACGAAACCATTCGTGCAAACATAGCCTACGGAAAACAAGGACAAGCTTCCGAAGAGGAGATCATAGCAGCAACAAAAGCAGCAAATGCACACAACTTCATATCTGCATTGCCACAAGGCTATGACACCAACGTAGGCGAACGAGGGACACAACTCTCCGGTGGGCAGAAGCAAAGAGTTGCCATAGCTAGAGCGATAATAAAGAACCCGAGAATCCTTTTGCTTGATGAAGCGACAAGTGCATTGGACACAGAATCAGAACGTGTAGTACAAGAAGCATTAGAGACTGTGATGGTTAATAGAACCGCTCTAGTGGTTGCTCACCGCCTTGCAACGATAAAAAATGCAGACATAATTGCTGTAGTGAAGAATGGTGTGATTTCTGAGAAAGGAGGACATGATACTCTTATGAAAATCAATAATGGAGCTTATGCATCCTTAGTAGCACTTCACGTGAGTTCTTCTTGATTATGAGAATATGGCTTTTTATAATGAGTACAGACAATTCAGGTTTTAAATAATAAATATTTTGTGTAAGGACTTATGCCAAATATTTTGTATGGTAGCCTTGGAAAGAACCCCAGTTAAAGATTTGAGACTGGCCAAAAAGTTTTTTTTTTTTTTCAGTTTGTTTTTGTAATAAAAGATCAAGTCTTTATGTTCTGTTCCAAAATTATGTTACATGTTTAGATTCATTTTCCTCTGTTTTTCTCTGTTTTTGCTTGGATTGGACCAACTAATAGAAATCAGAGAAATTAATGAATAAAATAGGAGATAGATTGTTAATAAAGGAGAAATTTCGGGGGGTAATAATTATAAAATAATTGTGTGCAGATTGAGAGGATAATTGACTGGGTTTATGCAATGTTTTAATAAGTGTAAGCAGTTTCAAGGTGTTTTGTACCGATGAGGTCAGGTATCTTATCTATCTCAGATTTAGAAATATTAAATAATGATAAAAATTTTAAAAGAAGTGCTAAATTCATTCTCTCAACTCACTCTCTGTTCTTGTATTGACATGTGGACACCAATAAATGCTTTACATTAAAAATCTAACCTTTATAAATAGTTTACTTTTTCATTTTATTTACAATATAAACCAACAACTAATTTTCTATATTGCCCTTCTTTTTTAACTTCAACAGATTGCCAAGATTGCCATTTAATGTCATTTTTTTAAATAATAATAATAACAAGTCTGTGTTGTTAGACTCTAGACTCTGCAACTTCTCTTCTTTCTACTGAACTTGTGTTTACATACCCAAATTAAATTGATATGATATTTCTTTTTACTAAATTTTCATTACCAAACATCTGGTTAATTTGATGGTTGCTGTATAGAATAAATAATTAGCAAAATAAATCAGAATTAAATGGTTTAAAAATATATTATAAAAATTTCATATAAACTAAAAGAAATTAAATAAATGGTACATCGTTTATGATCCAAAAGATAATAATAAACCAAAAAAAATTACAGAATATTTATCTGAAAATACCATAAAATACAAAAAAGTAATTTTCTTTTTTCAATTAAGACTGCATCTTTCCATCTGAAAAAATGCTTCTAATTTTTGAATGCCTACAAAACATATATAAGGAAAATTAATAAATTTTAATATGAAATGATAAATATTTTTTATGTCGTTGTTCATGTTACAAAATATATACACACACATAGTTTTAATAATTTGTACCTTTAAAGCAATCTAATGATCAGAAGGCTCGATAAACCGTGTTGTATTCTTGAATATCAATCGTGTTCGAACCTACAATAAAATATTATATGCCAATAGTACTTTATAACTTAAAACTAAGAACTTTTTTTTTCTTCTGAAAGGCTTAAAACTAAGTACTT
Source organism: Dipteronia sinensis (assembly GCA_033220585.1). Lineage (NCBI taxonomy): Eukaryota > Viridiplantae > Streptophyta > Magnoliopsida > Sapindales > Sapindaceae > Dipteronia > Dipteronia sinensis. The sequence continues at coordinate 5,732,028 of CM065641.1, read as the reverse complement.
TAATAGAATGTAACAAGTTCTAATACATACCATCTTCTGTAACTTGTGTATTTGAATGTAACTTGTGTATTTGAATGAAAGCCCACATATTGTGAATGCTGGCTAGAAAAGTGATTCAACATGTCACAATGCCCCTGCCACATATAGTAAGTAGTCACGTAATTATTTGAATTTTTTCCTAAAATAATAGTATAGTATTACATGAATTCCAAATACTCACTGTGTATTGCAAATCTTGTTTTACATCATGATGATTATCAATAGGTAAATTGACAATGTTTGAATGACCCTGAATAATTCAACATGTAATTAAGGGTTATAGAAACAAAATTATAACATAGAAATAGAAATATGATAGTATTTCAGCTAACAAAAAAATAGATATAACTATATATATATATATATATTATATTTTACCGCTTGCGAATAAACTTGTGTATTATGGAAATCATCAATACTTTGATCCTTTGAGCTTGTATATTCCTGATATTGTAAGGTTTATTTATTTCTAGTCATATATTTGATCATTTTCATTTTAAGATAAATGTAAAACAAATTTAATAAAAATATTCAAACCATTACCTGTGAACATTTTTTCTTCCCATCTTTGGATAACATAGCATTTTTAAGTACCTACAAAAAGAAAAGTTTCAATTAATAACCAACTAAAATATTCTGTTATAATAGATTTATGTCATTAAGTAAGATATTAACTAACCTTTCTTGATTTGTCGTTGGTTTCTTTTTTCTACTTTTCTCAATTCCACTTTTGATCCGCTTAGGAGCACCTTTCGTACTTGATATTTGCGGATCATGTAATGAGGTATCATGTAACTTATTACTATCCATATCTTCTTCTTCAACATCACAAGCTTCATATAATTCAAATTTTTTCAAAGAATAGTTCATAGTGACACACTTTTCCAATGCTTCCTTTAAAACACGATATGCAATAATATAAGTCTCATTAGATGATGATGCCTCTTCACTCAATTTTGTAGCTTGATGAATCAATTCATCGAAACGTTGCTTCTTAGATTGTACTCCACTTGAATTGATCTTAATGGAGTCAAAAGCCTTAGCATTCTTAGTCCATCTCTGTAGTATGTAATCAGGTGGAACATAAAAAATTCCAAGGGATTGAAGAACACAAATAACATGTCTACATAGAAACCCATAAAATTCAAACTTTCGACACATACAAGTAGCTTCTTTATGGCTAACATTCCAAGTTACAATGAAATTTACATTCTTCTCAAAATCTTGAACTTTAAAAGTCTTCTTCATGCCATTATCGCCTTCATTTAAACAAAAACATGCCGATGCTCCTAAAACCTCAACCTGTAACTTCTTAAAAATCTCATGTGTGTAAATTGTTGACGTTTGTTTTTCAAAAGGTGACGGGGACTTTAACGGTGGTTTCTTGTGCCACGTGTTAAAATTTGCATGAGTTTCCTTTTCTTCTCTATCTCGTATAGCTACTTTGTATTTTTCTACAAATTCTCTCCATGAAGTCTTCTTACTTACATATTTATCGAAAAAAGAGTTTATACTTTCTGATCTTTGAGTGGTAGACATTCCGTCAAAAAAGGTATCCCTCACATAAGTAGGCACCCAAAACTTACGATCTTCGAATAAAGACTCAAGCCATTCATTTCCTTCAATCTCAAATATTTCAATCATGTGCCGCCATTTTTTTTCAAAATCCTCCTCCAGCCATGAATTATAAATACAATCATTAAATATTCTCATAAAATTATCATTCTCTCTTATCACATGTCCAAGCTTTTCAGGGATTTTCCTCATTATGTGCCACAACCACAAACAAAAGCGATGCTGTGTGTTTGGGAAGACAATTGAAATAGCTGCTTTCATAGCTTTATCTTGGTCGGTTAGTATAGAAATAGGAGATTTCCCACCCATTGCTCTAACCCATGTCTGCATTAGCCACACAAATGTCGAAGTAGTCTCATCTGCAAGCAATGCACACCCAAGTAATATAGACTGAAAATGATTATTCACTCCAATGAATGGAGCAAATGGCATTTTATATTTGTTTGTAATATATGTTGTATCAAAAGAAACAACATCTCCAAAAACTTTGTAATCCTCTCTGCTTTTTGCATCAACCCAAAACACATTTTTCAACCGCTGCTCTTCATCTAAGTCCATTGGGAAAAAGAAATTGGGATTTTCTTCTTGCATATGCATAAAATGCTCAAGCATTGCCTTGGCATCCCCCGATGCTAGTGTCAAACGTCGTTTTTTGTCCAAATGATTTCTTATATCTTTCTCCAAAAATCCTATGTTTTCATATCCACCATGTTTCTTTGCCATGGCAGTATAAATTTTACTTGTGCCCACTCCAACCACATGCAAAGTATCAATGTTTTCTTTGATAGAAGAATCAATGCTTCTATGGTATGGAAGATAGTGTGCATGAGCCGGAAAAAGCTCGTGGGTGTGATCTTTGACAAAGTTGGGTGCATACCATTTACCATTTGTATTTTTTTTAACATGCAAAATTGCCTTACAATCAACTTTTTGACTATGACGAGTACCACTGACATCCTTTTCTTTCTTCAATCCGTATCGTGTACATACAATCTTCACATCGATAAATTCTCCAGATATCTTTGATCGACGACTAGATTTCTTTGAGATACCAAACCCAATAAACTTTGAATACTTTAAGTAAAAAGAATATGCATCATCTTGTGAATCAAATTCCATTCCCTTGTACGGCTCTAAACTTTTCTCACATTCATCATCCTCCCAACTATCATTTGCATGCTCAACAGTATCTTTGTTGCATTCTTCCAAATTTAAATCAATGTCTAAATTCATAGTAACCTAATAAAACACAAAGGCATTCATAGTAACCTAATAAAACACAAAGGCATTTAGTTTTTAATCTACCTACTGATATAAAGTTTGAAACATGATTTCAAAATAAAGAAGTCCAGTTTAAAAATTTAATGCAATTCAATAAAATTATTTAGTAAAGAAACTAATAAAAAAATTACCTGAATATAGCTGTAACAATGGTGAGAAGACAACTTGTGTTTGAAATGGTGAGAATTGGTGTTTACTGTACATATAAGTTATGAAAAAGAAATTAAGTAAAAAAATTCAACATAAAAATTTAACCAAATACAATAAATTATTTAACAAAAAACAATAAAAAAAATTACCTGGATAGAGCTATAACAATGGTGATACCTGATGGAACTGTAGAAAAAAAAGAGAATAAGTTGTAGAGTCGTAGAGTTAAAACACAAACTACAGATTTGATGTTTTATTTTATTTTTTTAAAAAAATTGATATTAAATGAAGAAGGGCAATATATGAAATTAGTTGTTGGTTTATCTTGTAAATAAAATGGAAAAGTAAGCTATTTATAAATGTTGGATTTTCAATGTAAAGCATTTATTGGTATCCACATGTCAACACTAGAACAGAGAGTGTGTTGAAAGAGTGGGTTGAGAGAGTAAATTTAACACTCCTCAAATTTTAAATACTCCTGAATACGTGAGATTTATGTGGGGTGTTCCTTTTGTTTTCTATGTAAATGTGTTTTTCTATTTTTTTTGAAAGCAGATGTGCTGTCTGTCGTTTGATCTTGTGAATGGACTGTTAAGGTTTCAAAATATTAATTCTAACAGTGAGTTTTGATAAAAAATAAATAAAAAATAAAAAATAAAAACCTTATTCAAAACTCACTGTCTCACCATCCAATCCCAAATTGATATGGCACAAAAACTCACTGCTTCAACCAAAACCAAATTGACGTGGTGCCGTCTCAAATCGGTTCAGCGGTCGCCACCTAATTTTCCCAAAACGGGGTCATTTAAAAACAGCCTTCAGACACCAGCCTCAACGAGGTGAAGGGCAAATAGCGGCCGATGCACCAGCAACTGCCCGATTGATTTTTAAAACATTGGGTTTATGGAGGAGACAACATTGTCTTGATCGGTCTGGTCTCTTAAGTCTTTGAAAATCTGAACGTCTGGACGGATTGGATAGTTAAAGCTAACATGTTCTAGTTCAGTATTATATCATTAGGTACATTTAAGAGTGTTATGCCTCCGTTGCTGCTTGAATCGATTTCAGGCTTGCTGTCAAGGATTTCCTTGAAGATTCACATTTGTTTAGTTATAAATCCATCATTTTGTTTTCTGCACAAAATGAGGTAACGGTTCTCATGTTGCCAACTGCATCAGTAGCCACTTGACTTGCCTCTTCATATATCACCTGCATGTATTCATGATTAGATGAGTATATGCGCAAACAGAAGACTCGGGACATGATGACTAACCTTTGCGCTTGCGCGCACTAAACCACTTTTGAAATTTGGCTTGAAGTGCTCTTGGATCACCATTAATGGTGATATTACCAGAATTATTAAAGCCAACATCCAGTTAGCCATGATGGCTATGAATAATCCTGTCAAGACTTCTTATTGTGGAAGCATCTGTTGATAACTATGAAGCACGGATACAGACATAGGCACGGGACACGGATACGATACGATACGGAGATACGGTATATCTCAAAAAACTAGGATACGGACATGACATGATACGCCAATTAAAATAATATATATTTATATTTAAAAAATATAAATATGAAAAACTAAAAATATAATTCATTCAAAAGTCAAACATAATATATTACAAAAGTCCAAATATAAGTCTAAACATAAAAAAAAAAAAAAAACTCATAAAAGTATTAATTCCTAAATAACTTCATTCATCCGTCAACGGATCCAAATAATACGGCCTCTAACTGTGGTTCATAAAGGGAAAGGTTTGCAATCTCAAGTAGCTAAGCATCCTCCATGTCCATGGAATCAAAACCATCCCCTCCAACATCCCACAATTGAGACACACCTTCATTGCAGCTTGGAGATCTCCTCGATAAAAGACGAAGATTATTATGCACAAATACCAAATTTTCAGCTCTTTGTGGTGTCATCTTGTTCCTCATCATACAATGGTTGAAATTATATGTACCTCAATTTCTTTCACAACATGAGGATGAACAAGGTTGTTGAAGTAGCTTCAAAGCAATGGATTGAAGAGATGGTGTGGAAGTTCCATGAACAATCCACCAGTTCACCAGAGACGTAAAAGCTCTGTCACTTATAGAATTATGACCTGAAAAATGACCAAGGCAAGATGTAAAAGTGGCATACTCCTCATTAACCTTGCTTCGTTCAATCTCATTTGTAAAATATCTCTCAATATATTTGTTTCTTTCCACTGAAATCTCAAGGTCTTGGTGTGGAGCAACATGATCATATGCCTCATCAAGCCATTCTTGGCTATAATATCTAGAAGTAGAGTAATAAAAACAAATCATAATTCATAAAAAATTAATGTAAGAATTTACCAAAGACTGAAATGTAAAGAATTTAGAATGTTACCAACTTACCTAGGATTCAAAGAATGTGCCAGACAATGGAGTGGTGTACTGCTTTTGGTCCATCGCTCAACCAAAATCTCATACACCACATCAAAGAACCTTGATTTATCATCAAGTTGCCTCATTTCTTTTCTAAATATAGCAATCTTCACATTTTCTATCATAGAATCCCACCACTCATAAACCAAGTGAAGACAAGGTGTGTCTGTGTCGGCCATCCGAAGCATCTCATATATGGGGGATGTAAAGCTGAGTATGTAATCAATGTCAACCCAAAAATATTCATTTAATAACTTTTCCTTCACAGATCTCGTCTTTTCCACATCATCATCTTTATACATATCACATCTTTCACTAATCACCATTTGTTCTAACCCTTGTTTTATTTGCTTAAATCTCTTAAGCATCACAATTGTAGAAGCAAAACTTGTATCGACAACTGAGAGCAACTTCAATTTAGAATGATCATTAAACATCGCCAATCTCATACTATGGTTCATAATGAAATTTTTGATGAAGAAAACATCACTAGACACCTTTGCAATCCAACCACATTCTTCCATAATATCATCATATTTTGGATGTGGCGATGGTGCACAAATGCTCCTCAAAGCAAGATTGAGGGTATGGACTACACATGGTGTCCAAAACATGTGTGGAAATTTTGACTCCACAAGAAGTCCTGCTGCATTACAAACTGGGGTATTATTGGTGATTATATGCACTACATTTTCTAGACCAATTTCTCGAATGGATTCAATAAGCAAATTGGAAATAAAATGCTTGTCTTTCTGATCTCCTTCACAATTTACTGCTTTTAAGAACATTGGTCCACTCTCACAAACTGCCATAATGTTAATAAGAGGTCTTATTTGTATATTTGTCCATCCATCACTGCATAAACTTACACCATTTGTTTTCCAAGTACCCTTAATTGGCACCAACAATTGTTTAATGTTACTCTTCTTTTTTTGGAGAAGTGTAGTTCGTAATGCATTATAACCTGGAGGGACATAACCTGGAAGTGCATTTGTGAAGGCACGTACATAGAATGGATTTCGTACAAAGTGAAATGACAACTCACCCGTGTAAAACATTCTTGCAATTTCACCATCCAATTTTTCTCTAGCACCAATGTTGAAGGCCTTCTCAATAGGTCCACCCATTCCCTTCCTCTTCTTTAGCTCATGAGATGGGAAATTAGTAGAACCAATAGTCTTATCATGTGAGGATGTGTTGGGTAAAGGAACATTCCTAGGTAAAGATTGTTTCACCCTTAATTCCGCTTCTTCCACTACCTTTTGCATTTCCAATATATTTGCATTTGTAACTCTAGAGCAACTTGCAATGCCACCTCCCCTAATTTTCATCAAGTGATTCTTCACTCTACGGTATGATCCTTTGTAAACATTCATGCAAAATTTGCATTGGAATGAAACATTTCCTCCACTTTTCCCATTTTATCAAGCTTTGTAACATACTTCCATAGTGGAGCTTGAATATTCAAAGCTGTAGCATTACCACTACTTGTTTCATTTTCTGTTGTTATATTAGCAGTGCCAATAGAATCGGAAGAGATTGGCATATCGTCACTCATTTTCTGAAGAAAAAAATAACTAATAAGGAATTCACTCATTTTATTCAATCAATTGTCACTCATATTGTCACTAAACTGTCACATGAAAATAAGACAAGGTTGCATAAATAATAAATTATATTCGGTCTAACAATTCTCATTTCTCACTTCCCACTTCTCAGAAATTGGATTCACAATCATAATCAATAAGTCAATGGTTATCCAAACCATAAGACACTTGTCCCAAAACAACAACACACTTGTCATTTGTCCCATATTAACAATTTTAAGAAACGTGTCCCACCCATATTATCATATTTGAAAGAAAAAAACAACATAGCTACATAGGATACATATAAGTATATAATTAATATAAGTCTGAATCTGGAAACAATAGCTAAAAAATGCCAAAGCTAGAAGGAGAAAGTGAAAAACCTTTTGAGTGAAATCAGGTATGCCTTTCTTCCTCTTATTCTTCTTTGGTTCTTCACTGCTTCGTTGCTTCCTTTTCTCTTCTTCTTCAGTTGAATGACTTGAATGAGTTGAATCAGTTCTCTTTTCTGTCTTGATCTTCCCTCCTTCTGTTCTTCACTTCTTCGACAGCCTGCAGCTGCTTTGAATATCAATTCTGATTTGAGTGATTTCTAAGAGGAAGAGATGAAAACCTAGAGATATTTTGCAAATTTTATTCTTTGTTCCCAAATTTTGTTTGAAATTATAAAATTGATCCCCTTTTTATAAAAAAAAATATTTACAAAAGTGCCCCAAACGTGTCCCAAACGTGTCCTGTGCATGTCCTTACCGTATCCAAGATGTGTCAGAAAGTCAATGGATACGGAAAAATACGTGTCTGACACAGTGTCTCACTCGTGTCCGTGTTGGACACGTGTTACCTCTTCTAAAAAACGTATCCGTGCTTTCTAGGTTGATAACTTTGTGCTAACCGCACCGCTAAAAAGGAGGATCATGAAACCAACTAATTTGTTATGGACAACCTTTTATCAAATGTCAGGGAACGAATTTGTTGAAGTGATCTTGGATCTAACTCAACCCCAAAAGCTAACTTGTAAGGGTTATCATTACACTTTTCTATTACACTTCCCCTTTATGCTCAAAGCGATGTGGGACTATGATTCACGAAAACAACATTTTTAATGGCTGTTGAGATTAAAAGGCCAAATATAGGAAACATCACACTAATAAGGAAGGTAATAAGGATGGTCTGCTAAATAAGGATGGGAAGACTAATTCTATATGATTCTAGATTTCTACAGATTCTACAGATTTGCATATCAATTGTATTTATGTAGATTTATTTGTTTCCATTATTGTACAATTAAGATCGTTAGTTTTAGCATTTACCTTTTCATTGTAAGTTGTATAAATCACATTGTTTACATCAGTAATACATACAAGAATCAATTCCTTCAAGCGTGAGCACCATAACTCTTTATGGTATCAAAGCTTCATATACTCAACCGAGTAAAACACTAAGCCTTGCTTTCTTTTTTCTTCATCTTTGCTTCAATGGCAAACGAACCCAAGACCCCAAAATCTGTCACCAACAGTTCTGTTGTAGTTGTGAATCCTTTAACTCATAGGTACTCTACCCTAGTCTCCATTAATGTTGCTGCTCAAGCACCCATTAAACTCACCACATCCAATTTTATGTCCTGAAAAATTCAGTTCACACCTCTTCTTACCGGGTATGATATTCTAGGCTATATAGATGGAACACTTCCCTACCCTCGACCAGTTATCAAGGAGAATGGGCAAGATCAAGTTAATCATGCCTATTCTCTTTGGATTCGTCAAGACAAGTTGATTTTAAGTGCTATTATTGCTATACTGACAGAAACCATGGTGCATTTTATTCGATTATGCGAAACCTTCAAGTCTGCATGGGATAAACTTGAATCCATATATAGGAAACCATCAAGGGGTCATATTATTGCTCTCAAGTCACTACCGAGGAAGATTACAAGAGGAAACAAGAGCATCGCAGAGTTTATGCATCTTGTCAAAAGCATTACAGATGAGATTTCAGTCCTAGATACACCAGTTAGAGAAGAAGAACTCACGTTGATCATCATTGAGGGAGTTGGAGACGATTGCAAGGAATTATCTACTGCTATATGTGCTCGTGATAATCCAATCTCGTTTGACGAACTACACGAGAAACTCCGAAACTTTGAGATTTATCTAGAACAAGAAAATAAGGAGTCCAGTACTCATATTATTGTTAATGCTCTTATCAAGTCAAACAACAATGGAGGATGGAAGAACAACAATCGTGGAAAATCAAACAAGAATAGCACTGCAAATCAATATAACAGCAGCAATCAATCTGGTGGAGGAAATCGATTTCGGCAGGGAACTCAGACTAGTGGTGGCACTCAATTTCAGCAAGGTCCAAATTCCAACTTTCGTTAATAACAACAGTCGAAATCCTAATGCTAAACCATATAAGGGTTTCTGTTAGTTGTGTGAACAATATGGTCACACTGCGAAACGTTGCCCAAGTTTTCTCGGTGTTGAAGTTGTTCACACTGCTTCTGGTATCCACCTTTCTCAAGACAAGTATATTCGTGACGTTCTTTCTCGTATAAAGATGCTTGATGCAAATGTAGTTCATACTCCTCTCTCTCCATCTACCCCATTATCACTCACAGATGGGTCTAATCTCTCTGACAGTGAAGCAACGAATTATCGCCAAACTCTTGGCAACCTTTAGTATGTTCTTCTTTCCCAACCTGATATTGCTTTCACAATGAATCGTTTATCTCAATTTATGCACAAACCAACGACTTCTCATTGGGCAGCGGTGAAAAGGTTCCTTCGGTATCTTAAAGGCACTCTAAATCATGGCTTGTTTCTTCTGAAGAACTCACCTCTTTCACTTCATGCCTCTTCCGATGCTGAACTATATGATTCCTGATTTCTGATTTCTACAGATTCTACAGATTTGCATATCAATTGTATTTATGTAGATTTATTTGTTTCCATTATTGTACAATTAAGATCCTTAGTTTTAGTATTTACCTTTTCATTGTAAGCTGTATAAATCACCTTGTTTACATCAGTAAGACATACAAGAATCAATTCCTTCAAGCGTGAGCACCATAACTCTTTACGAATATAGGAAACTTCACACCCTATGCATTTGATCCAAAATCAACAAAAGTTTCTGCTGATAGTAACTTTTGCTTAGCTTCTCAATATTAATCTCACTTGTTTCAGTTTTCTCCTAACCTCCCTCTTCCAGTCTCAAAGACATTAACTGCATCACTGCTATAATAATATGGACAAGACAGAACCTTCGCATCTGCATCTAAAGCCCCTTTATAATTTTGGCTCGAAGAGGTCTTGGAATTACCACTAATGGTGATATGGCATTAATAATTTTAGCAATATCACCATTAGTGATAATTCTATAAACCTTACATGGTGATATTAATTGAACTATAACATGTCAGCCTCAAATATCCGACCGTGTTCAAATTTTCAAAGATTCTTGAGCCGTTAGGCCTAATGTTATTTTTATTTCCTTAAAACATGAATATTTATAATAACATTTTTTTTATGATTTAATAAAATTGTGATCATTTCACATATTTGAGCATATGCTATGCATAAACCATATTTATAAAGTGTGTGATTTATGTATTAACATGAGATGCTAATAAATGAAGATATAAGTCACAAATTATTTATAATTAAAAGTTGTTCACAGTTATTTATGAATTGGGCATTTCATAATGAAAAGTGAGAACACTAAAGTTTTTGATATAAGTTGTGATATGTTATAACCGATGTCACTTTGTATTTTATTTTTTGCAAGAATAACTATTGTCACTTGATAATAGCTTACGTATGTTTAAATAAATTTTTGTTGATCTTAATCTTGAGCAAATAATGGAAGTATATTCAAATATTTTGAGTTATCACGGTGTAAGGTTATTGTATATAATCAAAATCTTGATGAGCTAGAGATTTAAATTTATAGATCGTAGGAACATATATTTGTAATATAGAATTTACATTTTGATGCTCACACACTCTATCTATGGAACTTGATTAAATCACAATTTATTCAATAAATTTTTTATTGAATAATAATATTTATTTGTAAGTTTTATGTACAAATATAGATATATTGAAAATATTCATTATAACATTCAGAGACTTGGGAATAAATAAGTAATTAAAAATGTATAACAATGGTTTTGGACCTAGTTTAATTATGAGTATTACATAGAATATTAATTATGTGATTATTAGAGTCTCTCTTTCCTCAAACCCTGAAGTATTATAATATTTCAAAAAATAATAATATGGTTATTATTGGTCTAAGGCGAAGCCCAATTCTAATTTACAATAGTTTCAATTAAAATGGGTTTTACACAATAACATTAATTACTAGAGTGCAGCATGCTCACTGTAACAATAAAAGAACTTAGGGTTGTGTTGAAGTTTAAAGATAGAAGAGAAAATTGCAGTCAAATATTGAGTGCAAAAAATTGCGCCCGATCTTCAGGTAATTGTTGATGTAGGACAATTGGCTTTGGACTTTGAAGAAGAGATGGATAGAAAATTGTCCAAAAGAGGTGTTTCAATGAAACGGGCATAACTTTTCGCTCGGTTGACAGATTTCCTATTATAATATGTTTTCGGAAAGGGTTTTCGAAGCTCCATAGCGGTACAACCCGGGCTCGCCCGGTTGACGTCATTTACTCCCTCAACGGAGCTGTTTAAGATAGGTTATCGGGCATCCGAAGATTTTTATGTTTTTATTTGTTTTCCGTTTTTATTTTATTTAGCTGAGGATATTTTAGTCTTTTCCGTTTTAGGGTTTTCAAAGCCTATTTAAGGCTTTTGTTATCAGTTTCGAAGCATTGAATAAAATTTACAATTTGGTTTCAGTTTCTTTTTTTCTGGTGGATTCCAGTTTATGTTCTGTTAGGGTTACGCTTGTGATCCTAGAACTTCCGTTCTGCGTCAATTGTCTATCCATATGCATATATACATGAACAAATTGATTCAACTTCATCTTTTGTAAACAAAATTTATTTGAAACCAACATGAGCATCATCTCTGGAAATTAGGTATTTAGCTCCAGTCAAATTGGTGACTAAATTATGCATAATTTGAGTTATATTCTTAGCTTTATTCTGATTGCAGACTGTTGCTCTTGTGTTGGAGAGAGTGGTAGTGGGAAGTCAACTGTCATAAGCCCTTTGGAGAGGATCTATAATCTTGAATCGATCTGGCCACATTCTTGGGTAATGTGGAATTGCGCAAGTTGAAACTAAGTTGGTATTACTTGTCATGAAATTGAATAACCATCTTCTTAATTGAGCATTTAACAGTTAAGTTTCATGTCATTTGAGTGGACTCTCTGCTCTAAGCCCTCACTCGATCATAAGCCAACATGTTTTTGAATAGTAACGGTTCAAATTGGTATCATTTGTAAACTTAATAAAAAAATATGGTCTTACAAGACATGTTTGTTAAGTGTTTGTGGTGCATCATCTTTGTGGAACACTTATCATATACTCAATCCAACATGCATTTTGATTATATATTTCTTGACACAATACATGTATAGAAATATACATACATGTATAGAAATAACACTTCTTACTATACCTCTGCAAAGTGGTCATCAATGTAGGTTCTCAAAGTTTACAAACTGCTTTTACAAAAACTTGCTCATCAATTATTGGAATTTTCAATTGTAAACCACTTACCCTAATGTGTTCTTAGCACTACTCTTATACAAATTTAACTGAATAAATTTCAAACCAGCAATTAAGAATCTCTAAGTTAGCTAATCGAAGCATATATCATAAATTCTAATTTAAGCTTAATTTTGATGACTAATGTTCTAAAAAAGGTTCATAATTTGATATTAAAATGTTTAACATAAGGAAATAAAACATTTTACTCCATAAACATTTTGCAAGAGATTTCTTTTAGAAATAAAAAATCTGAAAATAGATTCATTTACATAGTAGTCACTAAATTGACTTAATAAAATTTATTTAGGACCAAGAAATTAAATTTATAAGTTTTTCAAGCATATTGCCCAACCGAACATATTGCCTAATTATTTCTAAAGAATGTAATATTTTAACAAGATGAGGTTGATTTTGTGGTAAAATCACTTACATCTGCACTATGAGGTTACGGGTTCGACTTCTTCCCCTCCCCAAAAAAACCCCAATTTATGTAATGGTGTGATGCTTCAAAAAAAAAATTTTAAAAATAATGTAACCTTTTATAGCATAGAATCTGAGAGGATATCTCTCTCATTTGTAATTATATCTTTATAAAACGTAAAATCTAAGAAGATATCTCCCCTCATTTGTAATTGTATCTTTATAAAACATAAAATCTAAGAAGATATCTCCTCTCATTTGTAATTGTATATTTATAAAACATAAAATCTGAGAAAATAATCTACGAAGATATCTTCTCTGATTTGTAATTATATCTTTATAAAACATAAAATCTAAGAAGATGTCTTCTCTTTAACATACATTAATGGTATCAGTCATCTTTCATAGCTACCATTTGAAGTTTCTCAGTGTAAAGCAGTGTAGGTAGAGTTGGTACTACCATTTGAAGTTCGACATAAAGAAATTAAGCATTTACAAATTTCGATTTGTCGAAAAAGAAAAGGCTCCAACCCTAAAAGCACCATGTTATTTGATTCAACTACTACATCAGTACATCCACAAATAAAAATGTGGCTCTCACAAACAAGGTTATAGATGTTATCGAATTAAACATTTTGAAGAAATTCTATTGTAATATTTAATCATAATTTTCTAATGTGACAGCCGCTATATTTTATGTAACAGCTATATTTACAGTAGAACCTCTCTAAATTAATATTCTTGGGACCCAACCTTGAGTACTAATTTAGAGGGGCTATTAATTTGAAGGGTTTTACCTTGTAAAGTGTTATTTTGTTTTTAAAAACGTGTGAAAGTCGATTTTCTTGTTTAGGGAATGTTCATTTTCGGGGATTCCTTGTTTTAGTCGGTTTTCTTCTTTAGGGGAAGTTCATTTTTTTTTTCAGGATTCCTAATCACAATGACACTACCCATGGCAAATCGAAAGGTTCGCTTCTCCTTGACAATTACACTTCCCATGTACAACTTATAGAGCTACCTAATCACATCCAACTTAGGAACACCACAGTGCACTATCTGCCACCAAATTTGAAGAAAAAAAGTGTGTTACACTCTAACTGAAGAGGTTATCATCAATGATATCACAATAATGATGATGTGGTTGAGATAGATGACGACGACGATAGTCATAAGGTATCTAAAATCTCTACAAGTAAAGCTGTTGAAGTGCTAAATTTAATTGAAACATTTTAGCTACAATAAGAAGGTGATGGCAATAGCTTTTTGAAGACAATTCAAAAGATAAAGGATAAAGTCTAAAATATCAAATATGGTAGCCTAGTGCAGACTAGCATCTTGAAATACTTTTATAGTTCTTGAATAATATATAATATATTTTGTACTTTTATGAAACTATTAATTTATATGACAGTCGGGACCGAAATTTTACATTAGGCTTCAAAAAAAATTATTAACTATTATGATAGAGGGGTTTATTAATTTTTTACACTGGCCCGAATCGGGACCGAGATTTTTTATTAATTTATATAGAATATTAATTTATAGGAGATTAATTTATAGGGGTTCTAGTACATTATAAAAATTATGTCATGAAGGATTTTGATTTTTTTTTTTTTTAAATGTAGAAGGACTTTGATTTGATGATGTATTTTATTAAATTAAGGCTTCCTTCGAGTTCGAAATTCAATTTGTTAGCTACAATTCAATTATTTTATGTTAATATGGACTATTCTGGAAAAAAAAATTATGACCAGAAGGTACAGCCCTATCAAACATACATGGTGATATTGAACTAGAACATTTCAGCTTCGCAAATCTAACCCGTCCAGATGTTCAAACGTACGTGCAGAGAAAATCAAAAACCAATAATGTTGCTTAATTATGTGTCCTTGGTAGCATATATTTGATATGAATTCATCATAATTAAGAGAAAAAAAATATTGACATAAAGCTGTACGTAGAAATCTCTTATATTTTGCCTCTAATTGCGAGTTTTGGTGGATGAGATGTAACAAAGGGATCAAAATGAGAAAACTTAATAAGAAAATCAATTCCTACTAAATAGTACAAAGCCTGTGTTTGACTGAATTTTTCCACATATTGCTTACTATCATAATATTTTGTACCAAGTTATAAACCTAATTTTATGGGAGTGTATTCAACCTTGTAGGAGCTTACCTCTTACCATATCCAAGCAACAAGATCTGTTCAACCTTCTAGGAGCTTAATGCCACTGCGCGTACAGTGCAACCTGTTGTTGGTGTTGAGAATACATCCCTGCTGCTTTTTCACTGCAGAAAACCTTTCACTCCACACCAACAACAGGTATCGAGAGAACGGTTTTCTACCGTGAAAGAGCAGCCGGAATATGATGTATTATCAACACCAACGATAGGTTGCACTGCAGTAGCATTACTTACTGGCACAAGAGGTTGAATACACACTTCACCAAATAGGCGGCTATGAAGCCTGTTCCTCCTGTTACTCCACATTATTCTTGCATTCTAATTTTTTATTTGTATCATGTTGAATGCATTCTAACTTACTTTCTAAACTATAGCAAAGCTTTTTGGATTGGGAATTGGGAAAAGAGGTTGGTTTATCATGACTCATTCCATCCAAGAGCGTGGCCTTGCTTTTAGGTGTAAAACCTAGGATGAATGACCTTTTTTAATCTTTTAATTCTAAAGAGAGCACTAACAAGAC
Organism: Dipteronia sinensis; assembly: GCA_033220585.1. Taxonomy (NCBI): domain Eukaryota; kingdom Viridiplantae; phylum Streptophyta; class Magnoliopsida; order Sapindales; family Sapindaceae; genus Dipteronia; species Dipteronia sinensis. The sequence goes on along the minus strand of CM065641.1, from coordinate 5,716,158 downwards.
TTACCATTGCCATTTCTAAAAGCACAACAAGATAGATGTGACGAACCTACTGCTCGGCGTGGTGTAAGTTTTGATATTAATTGATAACGAACCTATTTGGTAAAACTCATCCTTAAAAATCAACTTGTAAAAGAGGGTGTCCAATGAGTTATATACCCTCTCGACTAATCTCATACTTATCCAATGTAGGATCAGTTAGGCACATAACATTACTTTGTTTTATTTTTCGTTTGGAGTAAGGTTAATAAATCATGTAGCCCAAAATTTGTTAATTTTGTTTTGAAGAGAGCTAAGTCTCTGATATGTTAATTAATTGGTAATTGGATGTCATGAAATTAAATAAACATCTTCTCCATGTAATTTGAGTGAACTCTCTGCTCTATGCTCTCAATCCATTATAAGCCGACATGTTTTTCTAACGGTTCAAATTGGTATCATTTGTTTTTTTTGAAGTAATACATGAATTCGGGTTTTTTTGTAAGGGAGAGAACTCGAACCCGTAACCTTGTGGTGCAGGTGTGAGAGTTTTACCACCGGACCAACCTCATCTCGTCTGAGACATGTTTGTTAAGTGTTTGTTCTGCACCATCTTGATAGAACACCAACCATACTCAATCCAACATGCATTTTGGTTATATATTTTTTGACACACTACACATATAAATAATACAAGCATCTAAAATAACATATATATATTTTACCATACCTCTGCAAATGTAGGTTCACAAAGCTTATAAACTCTTTTATAAAAACTTTTTCATCAATTGTTGGAATTTTCAATTGTAATTGTAAATCACTTACCCCAATGTGCTCTTTATAAATTTCAAAATCTTATCAAAATATAATATCAACACTTAACAGGGCTTACAAGGAAAACATGCAACAGAGCCAAACAGGGGAAGCTGGAAACCAACAACCTACAGCTGCAACACCCACAACAGGCAACAAAACAGCAAAAAATAAATTGTGGTCACTAAATTAAGTTAATAATATTTATTTAGGACCAAAAAATAAATTTATATATGTTTTTCAGGCATACACTGTCTCTCATATAGTCACATGCAGTTCCCTTATAACTTACAAGGGAGCATCATCGCCTAATTATTTCTGAAAAATGTAACATTTTATAGCATAAAACTTGAGAAGATCATATCTCTCATAGTCTCATTTGTAATTATATGATTTATATCTTTATAAAACATAAAATCTAAGAAGATATTTCCTCCCAATTGTCAATAAACCGGCAACTAGGATTCTCATTGTGTATATCAGTTTCTAGCTATTACAATATGTGGTTGGCTCCGTGATTTGCCCATCATATCTACCAAAATCTCGAATTTTTATAATATTTCAACAACAAAAAAATGTTATAGTGAATGATGTCATATTTAATACTACGATTGGCACCAGCTTGATTGAGGAGTACTCGAGGTAAATGGTGAAGTAGGACAATATTTGTAACAACTTGTGATTTCTTTCTCCAGGTGGGAGCTAGGTTAACAAAAACATGAATGAGCCAAGTGTTTCTTCTTCAAAACACACGGGGAGACGAAGTCTGCGTCGGAGGCAGAGGAAGATGAAATATCAGCCGGAACAAGGATTTGATTCTTACCGGAAGCTATTCTGTTTCCAGCTACGTTGGTGTAAAACATACCAGAGATGGCAGCTGGTACGAAAACATCACTCTGTGAACATAAATAGAAGTCGATAACCTTTTCAATTTCTGATTCGAGGAACTTCGCTTTCTTGTCTGCTGGCATTATGTTTTAGGGAAGATATCCTTCTGCACCCCAAGGCTTCTATCCCATCTCGATTGGGTCAAGTATACGGTCGTATCTTTGTCGAATCCAAGCTTCTTAAAAATTACAGCAATCTCTAGTGCACTGTAAAAGCTGTTACTTTCATGACAGCCCTTATGCTCTAGTAAATCAACCCTCAAGTCCACTGCTATAAATTGGCCGTCTGACTTGATCCGGCTCAAAGTTCTTAGACGTTCAACCACAGAATCAACAACTTCATTAACCTCAGCCTGCAACTCTAGAATTCAACTCTACAATATGATCATCAGTGACTCGATTAGAGACCTTAACAACAGTACTAAGACTTGGATTAATCGATATCTCATGATCAGCGGGAAGATCTCTTACTACTTTGACAACCCCATCTAGGTTTTTTATAAACTAGTCAACATCATAAATATCTTCAAATTTGATCTTCTCATGATCACCCCTAATGTACTCAGGAAGTACCAGAGTTCCTTGTAGATGTCTTGCAATAATCACAGCATCAGCAATATGTGAGACGGGATATTCAGGGCCATTAGTCAGCGAGAAAGTGATAACGAAACCTCTCGGGTACTCATCAATAATCTCATCAAAACTGGTATTGGACCAACAGGGTTTTAGTTCTGATCCATCCTCCAACCATGGCCCTCTACCGCTGCTACGCTTAGTGAGCGTAAACAGACCCTGCACATCTCCTGGAAGTTTTTCGGTGATGAAATCAAAATAATGGTCGGTTTTGATCATGTTACCAAGCATGACAAACATGGTGAGGGTAAGAACACCAGCCACCAACTGCCTCAAATCCACACCCATCTCTGTCTCTCAGTTTCAGATTTCAGATGGGTGATAGGCCTCTCAAAATTTGGAGTTGCTTTTATGATTGAAAAAAAAAGCAAGAAAAATCTAACTATGGAAGAAGATATCTTCTCTGATTCAGTGATTTGTAAAACATAAAATCTAAGAAGATATCTTCTCTTAGTTATTCACTTGTTTGCTCGTATGCTCATCTAATCATGAATATATTCTGGTGATGTATGAAGAGGCAAGTCAAGTGGCTACTGATGCAGTTGGCAACATGAGAACTGTTACCTCATTTTGTGCAGAAAAGAAAATGATGGATTTATACCTAAACAAATGTGAAGTTTCATGGAAATCCTTGACAGCAAGCCTGAAATCGATTCAAGCATCAACGAAGGCACAACGCTGTCAAGTGTACATGGTGATATTGAACTTGAACTAGAACATGTCTACTTCACATATCCAACCCACCCAGATGTTCAAATTTTCAAAGACTTATGCCCGCAAAGGTATTTAATTAGCACCACTCAAATTTGTCACTCTATTTTGGCATTCGCATAATTTGAGTCATTTTCTTAGCTCCTTTCTTCTCTGTGCAGACTTGCTCTTGTTGAAGAGGAGTCTTTAATGAAACAATCCACATGAACATAGCCTATGGCAAACAGGTGAAAGCTACAGAAGAAGAGATCATTGCAGCAACAAAAGCAGCAATTGCACACAACTTCATAGCTGCATTGCTGCATGGTTACAACACGAATGTAGGGGAGCGAGGAACACAGCTTTCATGTGGACAGAAGCAGAAAAATTGCCATAGCAAGAGCTATATTAAAGTATCTGAAAATCCTATTGCATGACAAGGCAACAAGTGCATTGGACGCAGAGTAGGAAAGAGTTGTACAGAATGCATTAGACACTGTGATGGTGAACAGAGCTACAGTGGTTGCTCACAGCCTGGCAACGATAAAAAATGCAGACATAATTGTTGCTGAGAAAGACATGATGTTTTGATGAAAACCAATAACGGTGCTTATGCGTCCTTGGTAGCACTTCATATGAATTCATCATAATTAGAAGAAAAATATTGACAAAAAACTGGACATAATCTCTACTGTTTTGCATCTAATTGAGAGTTTTGGTCGATGAGATGTAACAAACGAATCAAAATGTTGTTGAGAGGGATTCAAATGGAATTCTAATTTACGATGCAAAACCTCGTATCGTTGTATAAGCTATTAAGCTCTTGCGGGAGAATGATTATATTAGCACTAAGCAAAAACCCATTGATTTCTTTTCCAATCTAAGTGCAATAGATAGCTAAAAAAAAACAAAATTAATGAAATCCTCTTACTGCTTCTCATGTTTATGCATATATCAAGCTCTATTTCAAAGCATATATAGCATGAAGGAAAATAAGTCTTTCAGGTTCAACGCCCCAAGCTCTTCCGTTCAATCGTCATGGTTCCTACTTCATTTCACATTAATAAGAGAATCAAACCAATCGCTTCACCCTTGCAAGTTCCATTACACAGGTACTACAATCCTGTTTGGCAATATATTTGGTTTGAGTAGAAACCACATGTTTGATAGGTTGTGCCAGACTTGATAAGAACATCAATTCATACTAAATAGTACAAAGCCTATGTTTGACTGAATTTTTCCAAATATTGCCTACTATCATAATATGTTGTACAAAGTTATACCCGATGGAGTGTTAAGCATGATTATGTACCAAACAAGGCTACGCCTTGAACTCTCTATCCGATGAAATACCAGCATGATATAGCACTTAACACAATTCAATATCGTACAATCCAACAGATTTAATAAAGTAAAATGAAAACAATATAGTGCGGTCCAACATGCCATACATGTTCAAACTTCTTTCAACAAACAGTATTATATAATGTCCTATATTTCTTAGGGAAACACACAACTTAATTAGTTTTGAAGTTGAAGTTGAAGCACTTCACAGATAACCGATTTCAAAATGTGTCAATCAACCAAATTTGAAGAGCGGGAAGTGGAAATTGTAATAGTGGTACATACTCCCATTTTTTTAGAGTTGTCATTGAAATTTTAAGCAATGGTACATACAAGTGAACCTTCATGCAATGACCCACACAATGAGTCAATGAAATATATATATGAAGAGTAGTCATTTAAATTCTATTCTCCAACACAGGTTGTTGCAAACCATTCACTATCCGTTATGAAACATTAATGGGGCAGGTAAATGCATTTTGCAAAGATCAACAAAGCCTTATTCTAATTGTCTATTATATTTAAATTTAATCAAAGAATAAAACACCTGACATGAAAGTAATATTGGTTTTTTTGCAACAAAAATAAGGCATGCCAATGGAAAATATGTAAGACACCAAATGACACAGGGACTAGCAAACACTTTCTTTTTTAATTACATGAATAAAAACAGGTGTTCTTTTCAGAATGGAGTATCAGATGGAAACCTGAGTACAACTTAGTAAACTCCAGTGGCACCATTACTCGTAGGGATCCTCTGGCGCTTCTCGACATATGTTGATGGAAACCACCCTGATTTACCTTTACATTCTCCTTCAGCCCATCCTGTCGGGCTCACCTGGTTATATATGTCAAAAGTTCAAAATTGAACACGAGGATAAAAAAATGTGTTAAAAATCCAAATAACTGAGAAACTAAGATAACAAATCTAATCCTTTTCCCACTATATTAGAATTCAAACAAAGCTAGGCTTCCAATCCTACATAAAGTCGTATGGCATGAAGGTGTAAAAGTAGGAAAAGAAAAAAGTATCTGATTAAGAAAAGTACAACAATGTTGATAGACATGCATTACTTAAATATTGAAAAAACCACAAAAACGATAACACATATTAGGAGAAAGTTTTCATTAGCTAGTACGATAAACAAGCATACAAGTGTTCTACTCTCAAGCTCCAGAAAAAGAAACTTGAACATCATATAGAAACAGGAAAATGATTTACTATAGAAATGGTGTAATACCAAGAAAAAGGTCAGACATGAGTTAATATAAAATGAACCTGTTAAATAATGAGGTTGAAACAAACATAAGCAATGACTACAAAGAGTTTCCACCTTATTCGACGATACTCTGGGATTGGAAATCTTAGTCAAGCTTCAAAAGTTGATGGCATCATGGCCTAGTGGTCTATCCCATCTTGAAAGATGTGTGCAGATGTCAACTTAGGTTAAACCCAGGAAAAGGGTCTAGGAAACTCCCACATGATTTACGTAAAGGGAAGTACCAAAAAGGAAAAAAAGATACATATCCCATAAGATCAAATTGCTTTCTAAAAGTGAATTCTTGGAACATAAATGTGGAATTGTGAGAAATGAAAGGGTTTCCCATGTAATCAAGAAGTGTTTGATTGGTTCCAGAAACTAATTAAAGTGGGGACCTATTGAAAACTTCCAATGGTAATGACTGCCAAACTAAGCAACAAGGAGATACGAACTGGGCTGAATGTTTCCATTTGGAATATTTGTTTAGCAACTAATTGATTTCTTTTCTTCTCTATGATCATGCAAAATGGGTGATTTCCTATCCTGACTCTATCAATCCATTAAATGAAATGCTACTTATAAGCACTTGAGTTAATGGTCTCATGAAAAAAAATATAACAAACCTTTCGCACAACAATATAGTCCCCTACCACCAAGCTCAGTTCCTTCTCTGATGCAGCAGCAAAAGGGTGTGTTGCCTGCAAAAGGTAAACCAAAAGCTTTAGAGATTCAAGCTACAGTAATCACCAAACATGTGGTGCATCTCAGAAGGTCATGTAAGGAAGAGTGCTCAAATAAAAAAATTTAAGTTAAAATTTGTTAACAGAAACCTTCTGTCGCCAAGGGCAATGGATTCTTCTCTAACACCTTTTCATTGTCTCCTTATAAAAAGGTGACCTTTTCTTTTCTTTTCTTTTTCTTTTCCAGTACTCCCTTTAATCCAAATTTTAATAAATTAGAAACTGTATATGAAGAGGGAGAGAGAGAGAGAGAGAGAGAGAGAGAGAGAGAATCTTAAGAATTATCTTTATCTGGCAAAAAATTTCAAGGGACAATAACATCTTCATCTCTTTCTGATGGTAGTTTTAGTTCCTTAGCAAAATTGAAGCATGGAGACCCTTAACATGTAACTTCAACATGACATTTATCAGCCCACAGAGATTAATTCTCCTCAGTTTCTACAAAATCTTCCAAGAACTAAGGGCACGTTTGGTATCATTTTTGAAATGGTATTTTCAAAATCTGTTATAAAAAATGAAAAATGATGTTTTTAAGAATGAAAACAGGATTAGTGGCATTTGTCAAAAGTAGTTTGTTTAAAACTGAAAACAATATAACTGTGTTTGGTATTGTTCTTGAAAATGAGCAAAATAGTTGTTTGTAGGAAAAAGTTTAATGGTTTGTTTTAAGAACCTGTTTTTATTTTTTTGAAGATGGTAAAAAAAAAAAAAATTAACGGAAAAACAATATTTTTTGTTTTCAACATTTTAGTTATAATTTTGAAAAACAATCTTTTCCAATTTTAAAAACAACTTTTTGAAAACACTTGGCCAAACAACTTTTCAGTTGTTTTTTGTTCTTGAAACAGAAAACATGTTCTGAAAATGGTTCCAAACAGCTACTGAAATTCCCCACAGTTAATGTAAAAATAGCAAAAGGGCAGCATTATACAATGTCCCATTATTGATATCCCCTGTAACTGAAACTCTTTACAGTTCTCCAAAGGATCCAGCACCATTATGACATGGCAATATGGCATGGCTACTAAAACAAATATGGCCTAATACATTTCACCTCTTCATGAACTTATAAAGAGTGAATTCTGGTTTAGATAGTCTCTATGAGATAGATTACTCCAACTATCCTCCGGCTGCATGCAATCAATCCACCAACTTACCACTGACTTCTAAAAATCATCTGTAAGTTCTGCTTCCAGGAACACAAAAGTTTGAAATATCATGGTGCTATATCAGCCTATCGCTCAATATAACCTTCTTCACTTACCAAATGTGTGGTAATTTTGACACTTGGAAGGCACAACTTGTAGGTCTCAATTTTTTTAGTTAAACCCACAATAATTCAAGCCAGCTTTGGCATGAATATTGTTGTGAGTTATTGATAATAATTGTATCTGAAGTAACTTAAGAGCACACCCTAAGAAGTTCAAATTATGCATAGGAAACTTACTTCTGCCAAGAAGTACACTGTTTTCTCTGAGCAGTTCTCTGATGGAATCACAGGAGGAGCAGACTCCTTACGTTGTTTCTCTGACACCATCTAACAAAAGTATCAAGTCAAGACATATGCTTATGTAGGTCGTATGGATTAAAAGCTTTTATTGGAAGGTGTGAAACCTACAACTAACCTCAGCTTCAACATCACCAAGAATAGCAGCGATTCTTAAATGGTAGTTCTTTTCTCCTTCAACCTTCAAAAGCATAAGATTAATCGATACTAAACTCAAGAACAATGGTATGCTCAAAACTAAATAAAGCATATGTTGAAAGACATGTGCGTACATACCATTGCTACAAACCTCTGAAAAGTCAATCTTTGCTGCTGTGCTTCAACAGCAGCCAATGCAGCTGCAGCTTCTTTACCCAAAACTGCCATGTTTGCTTTTAGTTCCTGCATCTTTGCTTCAGCTGCATGCACCTTTGCAACATTTTCATGACTTGGAACTTCCCTTACTCGAATTTGTCTTCTAGAAACCTCTGATGCCTGTTTGCTTTTTGTATTTCAACATGGATTATGAGTTTCTAAAATAAACATTAAAAACAGTTTGCATAAAGTGAGGAATAAAGCATATGACTTTCAAACGCTATGCTTTTATTACCTGTGCCTCTGCTTCCTGTCTCATTCGACTATAACGTTGAGCAAGATGACGTGCATCTTCCAAAGGAGGACCAATTATCATTGCTCTCAAGGGATCCAAAACCTAAAAACATAGGAGACGTAAGATTCATGTTTCTATCTTCATTTTTCAATGGATATATGGAACCAATTTAACTAGAAACACTACTAGGCTTTAGCTATTCACTAATTGTAATTAATCTAGAGCCAAATGGAGCAGTAAGTTAATCATTAGCTTCAAACGTAACCACTTAAAATTACTTCCATTATTTGGTTAGCAGCCATCTGTCCTGGATGTTTACTATGTGTACTTAATCATGTATAATATTATTGATTTGATCAGCCTTTTCTGTACCTAATATGAAAGATCTGAAATTACAAACTGATGGAGAAATCAAAAACATCAATATTTATCTAACAATTGAATTTTCACGAATTATTCCTCAACCAACATGAGCAGAAAGCTTGCTGAACTTGTAAAAATAAAGAATTATAAGAATGTGAGAATAATGACTTGCCACAAGGAGATGCAAGATGATTGATCATCTCGGTCTTTGAACAGAATAGTCTTACAACTTAAAATATAGGATAGAACATTACAAACTAATAACAAGAATTCATTCAAAATGATGAAACAACATTTTAATCAACATAGCTGTTCATAAAAAAGCTCACCTGTGAAGATAAAAGTCTATTGAAGTCTTCTTGTTCTTTTTCTACATGTGTACGAGCATCACCATATATGGCTGCAGCTTTAGCTAGAATGTTCTCATTGATATTTTGATTGTTCTCGGCTCCATATTTGCAGCAATCCTCAGACAACTTGGTTCCTAACCACCATAAATTTATGAATAACGATTGCTTTATCAGCAAAATCAATGCTATCAAATCCAATTGCACTGTAACTACAATCCATTCTTTTATTCCTTTATGACAGATCAATCCATTCTTGTAATTGCAAATAGTTCGATTTTCACCTGCTTCAATATGCTTATACCCTATGGCCGTAAATACTTCTGCTGCTTTGACAAGATCCTTCTGGAAGTCCTGAAAGGAATATATACACACTACAAAAATCAATCTAAAATGCATAACATATTCTTATTCAAAGTTATATCCAGCATTTTTGAAAGACAACAGAAAATATTCCGAGAAGTAAACTAAGAGAGTAAAGACATATTTGTTAATTAAAAAAAAAGAGTAAAGACATACTATAGTCATTTAGATATCCAATTAACTTCATATGCATATTTATGTTTGTAGATATATAAACCTATTGCCATTCCTTTTAAGCCTTATACTCACCAAAAAAAGAAAAGAATTCTTACTCTCTCCATTCTCAATATTCTGGTATCCTAGAGTCCTCTTAAGTCCTCTGCTGTTTTCATGCACTTGAAGCTTGCCTTTCCATGGGATAGCTAGATAGCTGAGTCTGGTATAAATTCGTTGTCACATCCCATCCCCCCTCTCCCCCCAGCCCCCCTCTCCTTTTCTCTACACACACCCCTCAATGAAAAAATGGTACATAAGCTCAAACTTTTCCTTCTTGGTATTCATTCGTTAATAATACACAATGGCTCTATTGCAGTGGAATAATATGAGAAAAAGGAAATAATTCCAGTAATCAATTGAGGGGCCAATCAGCCAGTGGTGTATAAAATAGAAACTTGTTTATTCCAATTTTCAGCCTCAAGAGGAAACAATGAAAAACAACAAAAAGTCCCTACCTTTCCTCCACGAGTGGACCTGTAAAGTTTCTCCAGCTGTTGATGTCTCTGCATCTCAACCTCATCGATAACCATGACATTGGAGCTTTCATAACCAGTCCCACCCAATTGCTTTATTACAGCCTAAAATCAAAACAAATAAGCATATCAACATATAATCTTTCACGGCAATATACAATTAACAAAATATTATAAATTTGCAAGAACAGAAAGTACCTATAAAAACCTTCTTTTTATTCAGATTTAGCAGTTCAATGAAAATGTTCAAGCTAAATTTAAAGTAAGAAGAAATAAATTAAGAGATATTAAGTAGTTTCAGTTTAATTAATCATCTTTTTCCCTTTTAGCACACTCCTCAACCCACACCACCACATGCACAAACACAAACTAAACTAAATTCCCCTCCGAGATTTGCGAGTCCTCCATTATAAGAGATCTACCCAACTAGGCTATCCCATTTAGGACAAAATTAGTTTGATTCATCACTTTATGTGAAAGAAATAATCGCTTATTTTCTAACAAAATAAAACATACATCAACTCACATTTCTGTTTGGAATACAAGTGCATTCTATAAATCAATTAGCTACCAACTACAAGAACTGCAACAAATTATTCAAGGTTCAAAATCTGCAATTAGATTATTCCCTTTTTTTTTTCTATCAGTAACGAGTGTTGCAATTCGCTAAGCTATTTAATAAAATTCGTAAATCCAGATTTTTTTTTCTTTTATTAACATCTCATTTACAGTGAACATCTAGCCAGAAAGCAAAACAAAGAAACATAAAAGATATATGATAATGATAATGGTATATTTTATCTCACTGACTTACTATATTTATTCTTTCATAAATTTAAAAACAAGCTACACTGTTTTAATCATGTTAGCAATCAAACAAGTAAGCTTTGCAACTAGAATTGAATACCATAGAATATAATAATACAAGTAAACTCTTGACACACCAATAACAATTGACCCAAAAAAAAACACATACACACACTGAGTTCATGGAATTTACCACTCAATAGATCCAAATGACCATAGATTAACAGACAGAATCCAGGACACAAATGGGCTTAATTCAACTGAAATTATTCTTTTTTCTGTTGCTACATTTTCTTAACAACAAAACAAAAAATTACCCACTTCCCAGAATCAGAAATGGAAAAAGAGGAGTGTAATTGATAGGATCACCTGCTGCTGCTTGGCAACTTGGTCTCTGAGCTTGCTCGCTTGTCTTCTCAATGAATCCATTGGAATGATTTATGTTTCTTTTTCTGAACCTTTCAATAGGACAAAAAGAATTTTTGTGCTTTAAGTAAATGGAAAAGGGTCAGATCTGAGAGGTCACAGCTGGGTAACAACAGTGAAACGTCCTCCTACTTCTCTGTCTCGAGCTCAAACTCTCAAAGTGAAAAAGCTTCTGAAGTTTGTCATAACTCATAACGGCATTTCTCTATTTTCTATGTTTATCGGATCAATTTGATGTGTAATGGGCCAATGGGCCCAAATATGGACTACTGGGCTTGGATTGGATCAAAAGTACCCGACTTTTTTTTTTTAATTGCAATAATTTGAGGTTTTAGGAAGAGGATAGGGCTCAATCCCACAACCTCACGATATAGTCATGAGTGGTACATTATCTTGTCAACTACATGATGCTTAATTTCTTAATTAACTCTGTTAGGATTTGACTTATTCTCAAAGTGAACCAAACATATCAAATTGCTTATGGAAGTTTAATTCTTTGTTTAAGAAAGATTTGTTAAGGGATTTCCTTGTTTATGAAAGACTTGTTAAGAGATTTCCTAATTCTAATGGGTTTTTGATTACTTAGAAACCAAGAATGTTTATCATATAATAGGGAGATTTATTCTTTGATTGGATAACATATGTTGAAACCAGAGAGACACCTAGGAACATCAAGAATGGTTGAATCCCTGGAGTGGGAGAAGATCCAGAGGGGGGCCCTAGTGATATCCGGGTGAGAGAGACCTATGGGATATCCAGTGGGGGGAGACCCGGGAGAAGATCAATGAAATATTTGGGGGTGCACTCAAGAGGAACCTGGAGAGAGATATGAGCTGAGAGCTAGGATGTCAGCTCGGTTCTAAGCTTGAGCTCTGTTGTGATTGGGGTTTGAGGTTAGAGAAAGAATATTGGAATTGTCTAGTTATAACAATTTTCTATATAGTCTTATTTTTCTCATGTCGTCTTGACTGTCGTGGCTTTTCGTTGGTATGGATTTTTCACGTAAAATCTTGTGTTGTGTGATTGAATTCTCTGATTTTATTTTTCTGCTAGTTGACGTTATTTGTATTTTGGTGAATATTAGGCATGCGCTTCCGTGTCATAACATTTATTTATTGCATTAATTGAAATTGAACTGCTTTCTATCTATTTAATATAATATATATATATATATATATATATTACTAATAATAACATTTTTTTTTCCTATTTTTGATGTAGGATCGACACGTGACACTCATAAATTTTTTTCATTTGCTTAATCATATATATAATTTCTTTTTTTTAATTTGTTTAATCATACATATATATATATGTATATAATAGTTTTTTTTCCTACTTTTGATGTGGGATCGACAAGTGACACTTATAAATGTTCTTATTTTTTTAATTTGCTAAATCATATATATATTACGAATCACATATATATAATATAATATAATATAATAGCTACTGTTGGTGTGGTTGTGACATGTGGCCCTTCATATATGCATTTTTTTAACTTCATATCCAATTCAATTTACGCATGTTATTTAATTTAGTTAAAAATTAAATTAAAATAAAATCATTTCCTATTCAAGGAATTAAGACAATAAATTATAACCGTCAAATTAATCTAATTATATATAATAAAAATATCTACTTTTGTGTGGTTGTGACACATGACTCTTCATAAATACATTTATTTATTTTTAACTTCATATTCAAATTAGATATGCTATCAATTTAGTTAAAAATTAAATTAAAATAAAATGTTTTCCTATTCATGAAATTAAAACTGTCAAGCAATTGTTTATCAATCTGCTTTTATTTATTATTTTTTTTCAATTCAATCATCAATCAAATATGGCGTTGAAGGAAACTAAAAATTTATTTTTTATTTTTTAACTTTATTTTCAATTTGATCATATCATTCAATTTTATCAAAAATTAAATTAAAACAAAAACCATTTCCTATTCATGAAATTAAAACTGTCAAACTAAATTCATGGAATTGTTTATCAATCATGACATGTGTCATTCTAATTAATGTTATGCCTTTATTTTTTTAATTTTTAATTAATATGAATAAATATTTAATTTTTTATATTAAGTAATTAATTTATTATATTTTAATATATACTAATTAATTAATTTACTAGATAATTTTAAAAGATATTAATTGATTTCTTATATTTATCATAAGATAGTACATGTTGTAAGAGTCTACTAAGATAACTTCAACGGTTCAACCCAATAGTCAACACAATTGATGTAATATTGAATTCAAATTTAATGATTCACCCTATTCAAATTTAGAAAGACATATTTTGGTTAATTGATTTAGCATAGAATTTAGAAAGGCATGTCTTTGAATAGGTGTACTTGGAAAATGTATTGTTCAATCTTTATGTTCATAATCAAATTAAAAAACCAATCATGAAATGATTTCTTATATCCTCCAAAACCATTTATAAATTGCGTTTTCACAAGTTTTTTGGAATTCTTATAAACAAATGGAGCCATAAAGACAAGATCTTAAAGAACAATGAACTTGAAATTTTGTTACTGTGTAAAAAAGTACATATACATGCTGAAAGTTTATGAGATTTGTTTGAATTATTTATTAGTTATTAATAGATTTCGTTTTTTGTTTCCATTAAAAATAATTGTTATGATTGAACATTATGATTTTAAGAATTTCCCTGAAGAGATTAAAAAGAATCTAGAGATGTGCTTGTTGGCTATGGACGCCTTTAAAAAGAAATCGGATGAGCAGTTGCAGCTTCGAATAGAGAAGCGATTGCTTCTTCATGACAAAGTCCAACACTCCAATTTGAAGCTACGAATGAGAGATTTATCATATATATATATATATATATATATATATATATATATATAAATACAATTTTTTTTATTATCAGTTCGAACTTATATAAGATATATCAGTTCCTTGCATGTGAATCATTGGATTTAAATGCTTTGACTTGGCTGTATGCACTTGTCAAAGTATATTTTAAATCCAACGACCGACATGTAAGGAACTGATATATCTTATATCAGAACGAACTGACAATAGAAAGACTGTATTTATTTACAGTCTTTCTATTGTCAGTTCGAATTGATATAAAATATATCAGGACGAAGAATGTGGACCACGGATTATGGAGAAGTTTTGACACGTTCATACACTTTGAGTCAAAGTATGTAAATATAATGGTCCACATTCTTCATCCTGATATATTTTATATCAAGACGAACTGACAATAGAAAAATTGTATATATTACAAAATTTTCATAAATTAATTTAGTGCATTGATGTCATAATTTTGTGTTTCTTGTTTAATTTTAATCTGGTGAAGATACAAGAAGAAAATTAGGCACAAATTGACAGTAAATTAATTGATGATTAGTTGGAAATAAAATTTGAAACAAAGGAAACAAGTGAGAAGAAGATGGATATTGTCATGAATGATTTAAAGAAGAAAGAAAAAATACAAGAAATAGAAGAGCTAATTAAAATTCTTACACTATGTTTGGTTTGATGGAATAAGAGAGAAAGAAAAGGAAATGATTTGGATGGATTTATAATATTTGTTTGGATTGTTAAATGAGAGAGAAAGGAAAGGAAATAGAAGGAAAATGAGGGAATAATTTCTTTTTGTTTTACTCAATTTCATTTCCACCCAAATTTGGGAGGAAATGAGGGAAAGAAATCCATAATTATTGATTTTTTCAATATCCCAAAACTAGCCCTACTAATGTTGGGTATTCATATTGTTAAAAGAATAGTATTTTCGTAAATAGAATAAACTTTAATTAGACAATCAGTTATATACGATTCAACGGTAATGAATTCATTTATTTATCCCCTTCAAATAAGATTGATTTCCTTTCCTTTCTTTTATATTTACAACCATCCAAACAACAATCATTAAAAACATTTTCTTTTCCTTTCCTTTCCTTTCTTTTCTTCAATTACCTTTCTTTTCTTTTTTCTTATATTCCACCAATCCAAATATAGTGTTATTGTTAACCAGTGCAAACTTGATCATGAAGAATTGTAAGATACTCACAAAGTGATTAACATTGTATGTAAATCTTTATTTATTTATATTCAGAAATGTTACCCACTAACATTTTACAACATAATAATAATAACAACATTATGTAATGGTTAGAGTTAACTTTTTAAAATTTTAACTTTTTATTTTTTTTAATCTTGATTAATGCTAATTATTGATCGGTTAAATACTACAAATTAAAATGGTTAAATTGTCAATAAATTACCTATTTTATCTATTATTTTCAAAACATTTTTTAAAAACAAGTGATTTTTTTAATTAATATTTATATAACAACTTTTGATTTGTAAGAAATCAAATAACAACAATAAAGAATTAATCATTAGATAATAATAATAATAATAATAATAATAATATAATAATAATAATAATAATAAAAATAAAATAACAATATAAAAAATTAAATACATTATAAGACAATAACAATTTTTTTATAAAAAAAAATTCATATGTACCATATGTCGTCATTAGAGTCTTTGGGTCCATCAATGCCCATGACTATTATTTCACCATTTTATCTCTTTCATACAATAAATAATCATCCATCATTCATTTCAAAATTCACTCAACCAAATAATAAACCATTCATTTTTCAACTATCTATTGCTTCACTCAAATAAATAATAAACCCTTCATTTTCCAACTCTTTATTACATAGTTCGTCCAAATAAATAATAGACCCTCAATTTTCCGGTCCACTATTTTCTTTTATTTGTCTATAAATTAGATTTATATTCCTTTCATGCAATTATTCAGAAGTTCTGTGAGTGAGTTTTTTTTTTATGATTTTGTGTTTTAGTTTATTAGTTGGGTAAATTTTGTTCTTTTGTTTTTCTTTTAGGAGACACTTCTTTTGTTGTTTTGATACATATAGTTACGAGAAGAGATATGAACATACAAAAAATGACTTTAATTAAAATGAATTATCTTAAGTTTAGTTCAATTTATGATTCTAATTAAGCATTAGAAAAAAATAACTTTTTTGGTGTTAGGGGGAGGGAGAGATGTGGTCCTAAGAATGGTGTAGGCCATTATAATATATCATATTAGGGAATTAGCCCATTAACTTTTTGAGTATTAAAAACCGTTGAAATTTAGAAAGTATCATAATTTTATTTAATTTAAATTTGATCCATCAACTAAATTTAAAAACCATTAAGTCTATAAATTACATTTAATCATTAAATTTATTTTGTTTTCCCCTAAAAAAAACTATTTGACTCATTTACCCTTGGAATCTATAAGTAGTAGGTAAGTTTGTTTGTTTGTTTGTTTGTTGATAATTTGTAGAAGAATTTAATAGGGTGTAATATGAAACTAATTAGAAGTATTTATGTTTAGGAATAGGAGATGTAATTTTTTAAAGAAAAACAATTATGATATTGTTGCCAATTTGGATCCATTGGAAACAGCAAATCATGTGCCAAGATATCTCCATGAATCTTGAGGCCAGTTTGGGATTGCTTTTAGTAAGCAGATTTTAGCTTTTTAAATAATTTTGACATTAAAAAGTGTTTCGTCAAGTTCTTCAAAAGTGATTATTCAATAATTTCTGCTTCACAACGGCAGATTTGAGAAGTGCGTCGGGAACTTTTCAAAAGTGATTTTATAATAAGCTAGAATGAATTTTTGAACTATCTATATTACCCATGTTAATTAAATATATAGATATTCGTGCCCTTCTTAATTTGAAAACAATTGATGTGAGACTAATATATTTTTTTAATATTTTTTTTATAAGGAAATGAAGCATTGGTGTCATCGAACGAAGTGGAGGAGTTGACCATTACATTTGGGGCAGTCTTCAACTTGTTTGGGGACCATGAAATACATGAAATAACTTTTGCGACAGGCCACATGTGTGGAGAACATCATAGACACATAGGTAAATCCTCTTCCAGTACACCACCAGTACTATCACCACCGACGATTTGCTGCTGCTGCTTCTGAGTTGTTGTATTTGGTAGGAGGGGACGAGCTGCCCAATGAGCTCTCATGTGACCACCCAAAGCTCTTCCTTCAGGGAAAGTCCTCGGACATAGCTTGCATTTGTACATCCCCATTAGAACAGAACATAAGCAGGGGTGGTTCAATGGTATCCGGGGTTTTAAATAAAAAAATTAAAATGAGGCTTTGAAGGTATAATGTAAAAAAAAAAAATTTAATAGTTACAATACTTTATTTATTTTTATTTATAAAATATAAAAATGTTGATTAAGTTTTTGTATTTTAATTTTTTTTTTGTTATTGATATTCTGATTCATATTTATTAATTAAACATATAAATTGGGTCAAGTATACGGCTCGGCACGACACAACACGACCCAATACCAAACTGCCCTTGGTTCTGACTTTCTCCTTGATTTGAATCTTGAGTGTAAGAACTCTTTTCAGACTCGTCACCAGACTTGTAGAACTTGTTGTAAAGGCCAAGGGTTTCAATGCCAAAAACAAGTTAAGAGTACTTGGAGTTCCTATTGCTAAAAGGCATGAGAGGCAACAACAACTCGCAGCTTTGCAAAGATAACACCAGAATCAACAACAACAACAACGTCAACAACAACAAAATCAACAAGAAACGGAACCGTGCGTGGTCGAGGGTGTCAGTCCTCCATGCCGTGCCAAGCCCCTCGTGTGTGGTATTGTTTTAGATTCCAATTTGACTTATGAAACTCCTATACTTTTCATTTTCCGAAACTATTATTTGTGTCTTTTAAGATAGTGTGTTAATGATTAATATAAATAAAATCTCTCTTACGACGATACATGAGCGGGTCAACTTTTATATATTATATAAATATAGATATAGATATGAATGTAAAATATAGATATAGATATGAATGTATGATTGCTGACTCCCTATTACCACCGTAGGTACAAAAACAGGTATGGACTGTGAACACATATCTTTCGTAATTTCTTCTTTTTGATAGAAAATGTACCATTTTCTTATGTTTACGTAGAACATTTTATCATTTTATGTATATTATTATTTTTCAATGTCAGCTTTGTTGAGGAACTATTTCTAATTTTGTATAGTCATACTCGTAACATAGATAGGTTCTATGTAATTATTTTTAAGATGAGTATATATGAACAAAGGTAATGGATATCAATTCTTTTTTTCTTTTCCTTTTTAAACATTATGTCAAACTAAGTTGTTCAAATCATCTTAACAATTTCTATTTCATTTTTATTTTCTAAAATTAATTTAAATGTTGTTGCCAAGCTTTCCAAGTTTATTTGTCTTTTATTTTCAAACTATATGCATGCTTATATCGGGGATAATGGTTCTCTATAAAATGTTAATGTCTCTTTTGGAATAGTCATGCAATTATTTTTTCCTCTTTTAAAAAGTTGAAAGATTATTTGTATGGAGGGCATTGAGTGTCTAGTTCTTCAACTTCTTCCAACCAGAAATAGTCCAAATTTGGACCAAGTACAAAAAGAAAAAAAAAAACCAAAATCTATAGTTCATATTCTGCTGAGTAGTCCATACTTAATATCAATTAGATTCTAATCAAGGCTTCAAAAAAGATAAAAATAACAATTAGATTCTAATCAAGGCTTCAAAAAAGAGAAAAAAAATTGGATTAAAAAGTTTGTAATTTACTGTAATTAATAGGTAATTGTGTACTTGTATACAAGCAAAATCACAAATTGGGATATAATAGAGTTTCAGGGTATAGTTAAAAACACTTCCTAAAAAAGTAAATTATAATTTTTAATATGACCCTAAGGGGTTATCACTAGACCCTTTTTTTTTGTCTTAGTATAATAAAAATATTTTTATAATTTATTTGGTATAGTAAAACATTTCTTTGTAATATACTGGCTATATAAAAAATGGTTTGTGGACTGGGAGTTATTAATAGTCTCATGAATTATTAGACCCTGCAATTTGTTAGAAAGTAAAAAAGACTTTAGTACACTTTCATATATTTAAATTATTTGAAAAAGAGTAATTTTAGATTGTCTAAAATTTTTGTCCAAATAATTTACACAGTTTAGTGTAGCTCAAATGTGTAAGTTAATAAGCAAGGTCAAATAGATACTTCATGTCTTCATCTGTGTTTTTTAATATTCCTCCTTCATGGTGATCACCACGGCGCAGCAACTGGTGGCACATCAACGGCGGTGCAGCAACGGCTGGTGGGCCGAACTCTATTATTATTCTAAAAAAATTACAGTGATAATAAGGTTGGTTAAATACGGTGACAATTGAAAATTTAGGAGAAAGATATTCATTTTATTATATTTTAGTTCAAACAAATATTATTCCTCGGATTAATCGAAATGTTAAGATGATTCGTGTAACTTTTATTATTCTTATACACATACAAGTCACATGGGGCGAAACCTGGTTTTTAAGAGTTTAGTTGGGACTTGGAGTGAAAGGATGATGAAATATGTTGAGAATTGAAATGTGTAATTTTAAATTTTTAGGCTATTAGTCAAAGAGGTTTAACGGCCTGTTGTTCAATTTCAAACTTATAATTTAAAATTCAAAATTTTTGAAAAGAATACATCGTGATCCTACTTTACATGCACGGCCCATATTAATATAAGGATTCACATAACCTGTCTAAAAATAATGTCTCAATTTATGTCTAACCAACTAAATTGGATCATGTCAACCACTATCATTTACATTTAATTATGTTTTAAAAAAAAGTGTGTATATATAGTCCAATTTGTTTGGTTAAACACAAATTAGAACACCAATTTTAGAAAGATAATTTGACTTCTGAATATAAACAGGTTCAAACCATTGAGACAAATGACCTCACTAAATTGTAAGTGTTATGATAATATGGCTTTCCACAATTCCACCGCCTCTTTCTACTCACACCTCACTTGTGTTTGATTATCATCACCAAAACCTTTCACTTGGTACACCCACTTATGTTTGACATCATCGTCATTGATCTCCTCTCCTTTGTCTATATATATATGCTATGTATCATTTGTAAAGACCGGATCTCTGATATATCAATACAAAAACAAATCTCTCTCTTTCTCTTTTCTATCTCTCACTTTATTCCTTATTCATTTCAGTTGGTTATTCGACTATTCTTCATTTTTATAACACGTTATCAACACGATAATATATTAATATGTAAGTAAAAAGTATCTTCAGGTGAGTGAATTACTTACGGCTCGATATTCGTGTATAAAAGTAAAAGGGATCTCCGAGAGAATGATTTACTTATATTTCAATATTTATATTTATATATTTATACGCAATATATAGACAGACTTATGTTGTGTCACCAGAACCTATAGCTCTGGATTATTTATTATGTTTTTTAAATATCTGCATTTGATTATACATAATATATAAGACTGGCAACGATTTTGTCAATAGAAACCGGCTATGATTGTGTCGACAGAACATATATAGTTATGAATTTAATTATTATGCTCTTTAAATATTCGTATTTATTTATTATCCACAATATAAGGACTGACTGTGGCTGTGTCATCAGAGACTGACTACTACTGTGTCGACAGAACCTGATTATAGTTCTGAATTAAATTATTATACTTTATAAATATTCGTATTTATTTATTATACGCAATTTATAAGTACCGGTTGCTGGCTGTGTCGACAAAGACTGACTACGGCTATATCGACAGAACCTATTATAGTTCTGGAATTAATTATTATGCTCTTTAAATATTCATATTATTTAATGATACACAATATATGAGATTGGTTAGACCGACTCAACAGAACTTAAAGTTTCTGGATTTATGATATTTAAGTGGGCACGGTTCTGAAAACCGATGAGAACCTAGAGTTCTGGATCATGTGTTATGTACATGAATGCCATACTTTATTATTTGGAACTTGGGTTTCAAATCCATTCAGAATCTAAAGTTTACTAAATTCCATATATGAACTTGCAGTTCATGGTCGAACCAGAAGTTCGAAAAATCAATATAATCCATGATTTTGTTTTATCTCATATATATATATATATATATATATATATATATGAAGTGATATGTTTACATATCATTCATTTGAGAATGATCTACACATTCAACATAATGTTGTGAGTATCATAAAAAAGATTTAAGATCCTAACGTATAAGTGAAATTGGAAATAATATTTTATCAATTTCATACACATCCAACAGAATGTACTCATGTAGTGAGTATCATAAAAAAGATTTAAGATCTTAACGTATAATGAAATTAGAAATAATATTTTATCTATTTCATACACATTCAACAGGATGTTATGAGTATCATAAAAAGGATTTAAGATCCTAACTTATAATGAAATTGGAAATAATATTTTATCAATTTCATACACATCCCAACAGGATGCTGGAAGTATCATCAGAATGATTATTAATAAGTTACCTAATATTAAAAGTAACAAAATTTTAAAAGATGTCCATCTCATAAACCCATGTCGGGTGATTGTTTATGGAGAATGATCAGATAAAAAGGGCAACAAATAAATCATCTGATGCATATAATAAGTTTGTGAACCTTTTTGAAAGGTATTGTTATCGGGATCCCAATGTAAACAAAACTCAAGCTATGAATAAATCCACTTTCTCTAAATGAATTCTATAAGAGTCTGATATATCTAAAGAGACACAAGTCTATGAAATAACTAAATCCATTGAAATTGAAGAAATCTCAACAGAGATACAAGAATATAGAAATTGTGAGAGATTCTATAAATCATACAAGCATATGAAATGACAAAATCCATTGAAATGGAAGTAATCTCAACAGAGATACAAAGTATATAAATTGAGAAAATTTCTATAAATCATATGAGAGAAATGTGGAATCATTAAAAAAATAACCATTGATGATGTATTTTTATATATAGTAGCGCTACTGAAATTATAAATGATAATTATGATATTTATAATATCAATGATTGTAAACAAAATACACGATTGACCTACATAAAAAGAAGCAATTTAAGAAAAATTGACTTCATAAGCCAAATATAAAGTGTTTGACTAATAGTACTCCATTTGTTTTATGATGGTTAAAAACCGTAATATACATTATTTTTTGCTGGTTTTAAAGCGCTAACGAATCCAGTGTCAAGAACCACTTTATGATGGTTTATATTTCTGACGGTTTTTAATGTCATAATTTCTTGGCGGTTTTTACCAATTAATAAATTATGATGGTTTAAAACCATCATAAATCTTGAAACCTCTTTTTTTTTAAATATTAATTTTCAGCAGTGTGTATATATATATATATCTTGGGGTGTGCATTTTCGGTTTGGTTTGGATTGAAGCTCAATGTCAAACCAAACCAATATGTTTCGGTTTGATTATATTTCAATCCAAATCAAACCAATGTGATTTATCAAACCGATTCAAACCAAACCAAAAAAAGTCGGGTTGGTTTGGGTTGATTTATCGGTTTAGGTTTAAGTCCAAAAATTATTTTTTGTATTATTATAAAAAAATTATTTAAATATAAGAATATTAAATATAGGTGTTATTTAATTTTATAAAAAATTAAAAATATTATATAATTAACATTAACAATAACATATATAATGGAAGAAAAATTAAAAATAAAACCCATATTCTAACATGCATCGGAAGGGAGGGGTAATTATATTTTATTTATTAAAAAAATAGAATATATAAAAGAAAGATGAGTGGTACAATACCAAATGGTTGACGATAATGAATGAGAAAGAAAAAAAAACTTATTTATATGAGAAGCAAATAAGTATAAATAAAATTTACAAAACCCCGGGAAATATGGATTTGACTTTTATTAAATGTATGAGTTGGTTTGGGTTATATGATTTTTATTTTTAGCAACCCAAACCGAACCAATCTTTGATCGGTTTGTTAAATGACAAACCGATTAATAATTTTTTTATATGTGAAACCTGAACCAACCCATAAAGTATGAGTTGGGTTAGACGGGTTGGTTCGGTTTGTCGGTTTTTTGCACACCCCTATTTATATCCCACTAAAAATTAATTTTTAAAATTTGAATAAACCACCAAATATATAAATACAATTCAAAGATCT
This sequence comes from Dipteronia sinensis, assembly GCA_033220585.1. Classification (NCBI taxonomy): domain Eukaryota; kingdom Viridiplantae; phylum Streptophyta; class Magnoliopsida; order Sapindales; family Sapindaceae; genus Dipteronia; species Dipteronia sinensis. Next base: position 5,692,615 of record CM065641.1, on the reverse strand, counting down.
TTAATAACTACATGAAATCAATAAAATTGAATATAAACACATTCTATTAATAAAATAAAACAATTACATTAACAAAAAAACTGAATTATATACTCCATTTACGAGAATACAAAATAATTACATTATCAAATACAATGAAGTATATACTCTATTTACAAGAATATATATATCCCAAAATTTAACTATATATATCCTCTCTAAAAAAAATAGAAAGATGAGAGAAAATAATTACAAGAGTTTCTTCACTTCAAATGTCCTACAAAACAAACATAAAAGTGAAAAGAAAAAAAATTAAATGTTCATAATGTCATTAAAACAAAACATCTACATACTTCAAACTTAAAATTTAATTTACTAGCAAACAAGAACTACACCAATTGGAAATAGTGAGATTGAACAAACCTTTATCAAGAAAATATTTTTAAAATATTTTTTTCTTATTTTTATACATCACCTAAGACAATCAAACAAAAAAAACAAACATTATATATAAATCAAATTTTTAAACCAAAATTAATATCACACTGAATAAATTTTAACACAATAATTTAAAATTAGATTAGTGAATAGAGAAAATAAACTGATAACATAAAAATGATTAAATATAACTAATATGTTAAAGAAAGAAGGGAAGAAAAAAAAAACCAACCCCGTACTAAAGAATTAGGAAGAAGACGAAAAAGGGAACATAGAAGAAGAGGACAAAGAATTAAGATGAAGATGACGAAGAAAGTGAAAGAATTAAAAAAAGGGAAAGTATCATTTTTCCCTCTGACATTTGCCCTATTGTTAAGATGAGGACAGGGTATGGCCATATTGGCCGGTCTCCCCTCTCAAATGAAAAGAATGTATTATATGCCCCTTCTGTTACAAATTCTATCCATTAAATGTATTATATACCCCTTTTGTTACTTTTGCTCCATATAATTACCATTTTATCCTCAAAATATTCATTAAATAAAAAATATATTAAAAAACAGAAAACAAAAAATAAAATAAAAAAACAATTAAAAAAGATGGATCTCCACCGTCCATCTCAAAGATGAACGGTGGACATATTTTTTATTTATTATTTATTTAAATTTAATAATAAAAATAAAAGAATTTAAAAACAAAAAAATTTAAAAAATTTTAAAAAATAAGATCTGAATATTTGATCTCCAGATCTTATTCATCTTCACCAAACACACCAAGTAAAACAATATGCATCTTCAATCTTCATCACACCATCCACATTTCTCATCATCACATCAGTGTAAATTCATCAACACCAAACTCATTCAAATTTATCTCCAGCCCAGAAACCGTTTCACTTTCACCATCATCAGACCATCACCATCATCGGCTCAACACCATCACCACTGCCATACCACCACTGCCAAAGACCCTGAAACCACATCTAAACACAACCCAAAACCCACCTACAAACACAACCCGGAAAACCACCATCTTTTAAACCCAGATTTAAACCCAGAAAACCAACATCATTGGGAGATGATTTTTGTTGAGATGAGATAGGAGTGAGAGATTGAGATGAGAGAGAAGCAACAACGATGACCGGAAGCGCGAAGACGACTAGGAAGCCCGATCGACGCTCGAACTCACCGACACGGACAGTCGCGGCGACGACGATGACCACCAATGTCTTCTCTCTCTCTTCGTTTGACAGTGGGTGTTTTGTTTGGTTTGGGGATGGTGGATGATGGTGTGTTTGTGTTATGGTTTCCAGATTTAGGTTGAAGAGATGAATTTAGGTTGAAGAGATTTGGGAATGGTTTGGAAGATGATGATTATGAATGGTGGAGTATTTTATCTGATTTGGAAGGGTTTGATTATGAATGATTTGGTGTGATTTGGAAGAGATGAATTTAGGTAATAAATCTTTTAGGTAAAAAAAGAGATGATTATGAATGATTTGGTGTGATAAAATTTTTTTTGTGAGGTAATAAATATATATAATATATATTGAATAAAGATTTTATTATTATTATTATTATTATTAAATAAAAAAAAATAAAAAAGAGATATCTCCACCGTCCATCATTGAGATGGACGGTGGAGATCCATCTTTTTTTTTTAATTTTTTTATATTTTAATTGTAAATTATCTTCTTTAGAATTTCATATGGTCAATGACGTTTATGCCCTTCCCATTTAATGGTCAACGGTCCAAATTGATGGAAAAGACAACAGAATGGGCTTTTTTAACATTTGTTTGATTTTAGGGGGGGAAAACGGCCAAAATGGTCAAACCATGTCCTTGTCTTAACAATAGGGCAAACGTCAGGGGGAAAATGATACTTTTCCTTAAAAAAAACATGATTTGAGATGGAAGGATTGGTTACACGGTCACACCAACTCTAAGAGCATGAGAAGTTGAAAAATTTTAAGTTAGGGTTGTGATTTGAGAGACTTTTAGAAACCAAATAGTTATTGTGGGACCCATTTTGTTTCCCTCTTTCACTTTTAACTCTTTATTTTCCCTCTACTAGTTTTCAATTTCTTTTTAACTTTTTAGTTTCTCTTTTTCAATTTTAAATTACTTTTTAACATTTTAGTTTTCATAGAAAAAATTCAGGATACTTTTTAACTTTTTAAAATAACATTTTTTTAAAAGCTTATTAAAACATTCTTTAATTTATCTCCACATAATCAATTTTTAATACTAATTTGTATTTTTCTGTTTTATTATAATTTTGAAAAATTGATTCAATAATATAATTATAAAATGAGGTTTATAACCATGATATAATATAGCATATCTAAAATGCTATGACTTTAAATTTGAATAAAAAATTTAATAATATCTTATAAAATTCACAAAATTTAATATCGAATAGAATTCACCCTTGACATTTTGTTTTATCTTTATTTAAAAGTTATCACCACATCATGATGGTTTTTAAAAACCTTCATAATGTTATGACGGTTTTGTTATGACGGTTTTAAAAACCATTGTAACATTATGACACATTGGTTTTTAAAAACCATCATAACATTGTGATGTTTTTTAAAAAGCGTAATAAGCTATGACGCTTTTTAAAAACGATCATTATTTTGTGTTATAATTATCATTTTTGTAGTAGTGGTTGGATACTAATAGGTCTTTATACGGAAACGTAATGAGAAAACGAGATCAAGAGATATGGGGCACGACTCATAGTACAATGTTTCTTATAGAAACTTGGTATTCACTACTGATGAATACGATTACGTTCCAAATTTTTGATAAATTTGGCTACATTTGAAAGGCTTGAAATCCGTCTTCTAGACATAGTAATCATTTATCTATATGATTCACTTAATGCAGATATTTATAATCCCTAAAGAATTTAAAATGCTAGAAGCATGTAAATCGAGACCTCGTAATCTATATTTGATGAACATACAAAATCCTTATATTGATTAAAAACAATATAGACGAATGTGATATAACCGTCTCAGTGAATATCTGATAAGATAAAGATATAATAATCATATTATATACTCATGTGTCTTCATAGACATGTTTTTACCAATAATGACATAACAATTTAATAACGCTTCATAAAGCAAGTATTTCCTTATACCCTTTCCAATAATTTATGATGTTATTGTATTTCATGAAATAAACATCAGTGCGCTTCAGTTCAACAATCTAGAAGATTGCTTCAAATAAACTTTTATTAGGGGGATCATATCAAATTAAGTATATTAATTATATTGGAGTATATGTGTATTGTACTCTTTTTCCTTCCTGATAAGGTTTTTAATGAGGCAATTCTCTAAGCACACCGAAAATATTTTGATCCATGAAGATCATCATAAATATTACTTTGATCCGACAGATCAATAATATTATTACCATGGTTTTTATCCCACTAGGTTTTTCCTAGCAAAGTCTAAATGTGTAAATGTGAACACAGTTTTGAAGAAAACATTAATCCTAGACATATGTGCACTATACTCTTTTCCTCTTCGATCATGTTTTATCCCACTGGGTTTTCCTGACAAGGTTTTTAATGAGATAGTTTTGAGAACGTCCAACATCACAAGATCCAGAAGATAATTGTATATATTGCTACCGAGGTTTTTGTCCCAATGGGTTTTACCTAGCAAATTAAAATACAAGTTCAGGAAATTCAAGGGGGAGTGTTATGGTAATATGACTTTCCACAATTTCACCGTCTCTCTCCACTCACACCCCACTTATGTTTGATCATCATCACCAAAACCTTCCACTTTGTAAAGACCGGATCTCTTATATATCAATACAAAAACAAATCTCTCTCGTTTCTATCTCTCACTTTATTCATTATTCATTTCAATTGGTTCTTCAATTGTTCTTAATTTTTACAACAGTAAGATAATTATCTATTCAATTTTCAAGTTATTGTGGAATATAACATGTATGCATTCAATTTTAAATATATGTATAAATATTTATTTATTTTAAATAAGTTATATATTAACATAAAAAAAACGCTAAATGCAATATGACAATCTCTCGATTTCCATAGATTATGTAACTTTTGAATATTAGATTATGTAAAAATGTCTCCCTATGAAAGATTCCATGATAAATATTAAAATAAATAATTTTAAAAAACATTAATTATATTTTATAAAAAGAATATTTTTATACTATTATATAAATTCAGAATTTTTGTAGAGATGGAGATGATTCGAACCTACAACATCATAATGCAGATGTGAATGGTCAACTACCGAACTAACATCATCTCATCATATTTTATAAAAGAATATATATATATTATTATTTTATTATTATTGGTTTTTATGCCTATAGATATACACTTCCATGATATGGCACAATGATTGAATCTTCTGAGTATTATTGCAACAAATCATTTACGTACTTTCGACCAGACCAGTTGTGGATAAAGCCCTACAAATCTACAAAGGTTACTATCTATATACATATATTATATATACAATATAAAGACAACTTCAAATCAATTATTTCATTGGATAATATAAAAATGTCTCTTGTCCTTGAACAAATCAATGTTTTTCTCTTTAAATCACAAAATAATTACTTACCAAAATTTCGTTAATAATTTTTAATGAAAATATATAAAAATTTTGGTATTTTACATCAATCCTCTATATCTGTTTTTAATCGGTTCTATTGAAATGAACCGATCCATTAAACATCCACCTCACATATATATATATATAAATATATCAGCCTTTCTCCTGTTAGTTTGACCTGATATAAAATACATCTGTGCATTGTATGTGAGTCGTAGATTATGGATAAACACTAACAAGTGCATGCAGACTGAATCAAAGCATTTGAATCTAATAACCCACATTAAGGCACTGATGGATTTTATATCAGGTCGAACTGATAGGAGAAATATTAATGTATACAATCTTTCTTCTGTCAGTTCGTCATGATATAAAATATATCAGTTCCTTGAATGTGGGATATTAGATTTAATTGTTTTGACCCAATGTGTATACACCCATAATCTATGGTATCTATGATCCTCATTCAAGAAACTGATATATTTAATATCAGGACGAATTGACAGGAGAAAGACTGATATACAATCTTTCTCCTGTTAATTCTTCATGATATAAAATATATCAGTTCTTTGAATGTGAGTCATTAGATTTAATTGTTTTGACCCATTGTGTATGAACTTGTCAGGACTTCTCTATATTCTATGGTCAACATTTAAGGAACTGATATATTTAATATTAGGACGAACTGACAGGAGAAAGACACTATATATATATAGCTTCTCACCTATAAACCCCCTTATATAACTTACATACAAACCTATTTATTAGTCTTTGGATGTTGTGTTAGTGGTGAGCTAGGAGAGAGAATACACAACATGAATCTTGATTCAAAGGCAGGGTTTGTAGGTGAGAAACTATATATACAGTCATTTTCTCTTTAATGCGTACTGACATAACTTATATTAGTGTGTTGTATGTGGACCATTGATTATGAAGAAGTTTTGACAAATGCATACACTTTGAGTCAAAATATGTAAATCTAATGGTCCACATCCAACGCACTGATGAAGTTATATCAGTGCGTATTGACTTGAAAATTTCTGGATATATATATATACGAAAATTTTCATATAAGTACTCACTGATAGAATTATATAAGGACATTGAATGTGAGCCATTCGTTTTACCTACTACTTGATTTGGTATATATACACTTGTTAAACTTTTTTTTTTAAATGAGTCGCTCACATTCAATATATTTATATAATTTCATCGGTGCGCACCGAAAGGAAAATGAAGAAAATGACTATATATATATATATATATATATATATATAAACATGTTATAAATATTATTATTCATTTATTAGATAAAAAAACCAAACAAACATTTTATCACCCATGTCTAATATTAGTCGGATGTTTAATAATCATCAAACACCTTCTGTTATACCGAATCACTTTAATATGAAATTCAAAAAAAAGGAAATGAAAACAAGATATCTAATGAGTATCTCACATCCCAAACAGATATGGCAACTCCAACTTTTATAGTTCCAGTCAATTTTTTTTTTTTTTAAGACAATGCCGACACACGAGAATTATCTATTTTAAATCAAATCAACCATCATTAACAAAAAACAATGCCGACATACGAGAATGATCCATTTAAAATAAAATCAACCCTAAATCATTAACAAAAAATAAAAACTAATTAATAATTAACAGTGAATTTCAACTTGGCAAATTCCTCACCACCCACTTTCCTCCAATATCTCACAATTCAGCCCCACCAAACCCACCACCCTATCCTCATTTAAATACGATACAAAATCCAAAAAAAATTAATTCAAATTTATGTTGTCACATAAATTTTAAAATAATAATAATAAATTATTAAGAGAACGAGAGGTTCTGCTCGTGAAAACACTTGTCAACCGAACAGCGACAACGAAAGCATACACAGAGAGTCTCGAGAGGAGGAATCCGGAGATAAACAGAGCATCTTAACAAAAAAAAAAAAAAACACAACACAACACTCACTCCCACAAATGACGCCATAACGACATTATTTTTTGGGTTTTAAAAAGTTTAAATTAAGTATTAATCTTTCTTCAATCGTAATAGAGATCTCTTCATTTTCTCTGCCATTTTCAACGTACAATAAAAGAGCCCACATAGTTAGATAGAGATTAGAGAGAGAGAGAGAGAGAGAGAGAGAGAGATTTCAAACGACATCCCACGATCTGGGGTACTGAGAAACCTTGCAATTGAAGAGAGTGTGTGTGCGTGTTCCCCACAAGAGAGAATCATCAATCAATCATGCCAAAAGGTCCGAAGAAGAGAAAAGCTGCCAAGAAAAAGAAGGAACAGGAAGCCAACACCACCTCTTCAACTAACAACAACAACAACAACAACAACGACAACACCTCTTTAGGTATATATTCTTCTTCTTTGCTTTTTTGGTACGCAGACCCATCACTACAATCTCGTACTCTGTTTGATACTTTTGTTGCTTTTCTCTGCTTTCTTATTCAATTTCCGTATATGGGTATTTTTTATTTTATCTGTTTAGATTGATTTTTTTTTTTTTTGTATTATTGGGTATTTGGATTTTATTTCGATTGGAGTTGTTGTTGTTAGAGTGAACTTACCCATTTGTAATTTAATCCTATAACAACTTTTTTTTTTAGTGGGTGTTTAGTAGTGTCCCTTAGTTTGATTGATTTTGATTTCAATATTTTTTAAAGGTTTTATTTTGTTTGTCAATTTGGATTCGTGGGCTTGTTTCAATTTATCCCCTTTCTTCTGATTGAGTTTGATTGGAAATTCTCTGTTCAAATTATTACTCATTTGATATTTAGTTTGCAAAAATTGGTTTTATTGAGTGTGTCTTAATAGCTTGTTTGCTGTTTTCACTTGATTAAAATTATTGTGATTGAATACGATGATGTTAGGAAATGATGATCCTAAAAGCCAAGATGAAAGGGAGAGTGATGGGGGTGACACTGGTTCCCCTTCATCTCAGGACCACAATAAACAGCAAAATCCATATAATGAGGGAAGCGAAGAATCCGAGAAGAGTGATCCCTCCGCTGTTCCACCATTTGACAGTGACAAAAACTCCATGGAGGAAGTTGCTCGAGATATTAAAGGTACTGCGAATGTAGGATCAGAAGGCAATGGAGCTGTTAAAATTCCAAGGGAATTGGATTCCAAGGACAATTTGGGAGGCCAAGATATTAGCATCAAGCATGTTGAGTTTTCGAAGGAATCACCTGATGGGAGCTCTAGCAGCAGCAGCAGCAGCAGCAGTAGTTCAGATAATGAGTCTCAAGCGGTTGGGAAGGCATCAAAGAAGGCGATTCAGAGTACTGAAAAGGCATCTTTTGGGAAGGCTGATGACTCGGTTGTGGAAACGGCCCCTGCTGTTGATTTAGTTAAACCTCTTGTAACTGTAGCGAAGGAGGCAATTAATGTCACAGAAAGTGATTCCTATAAGAATTCACTGGCTCCTGTTTTGGTTGAATCAAGGTTGAAGGAAAATGAAGAATTAACGAGAAATGAGGATGATATTACTCCATTATCGGAGGAGAGTGTTGAGATATCTTGGACTGTGGTGGAACCTGTGACAAATGAAAATGAGGGTAAGAGTTTACCATTATCAGCTGCTCCTGAAAGTAGTAATGTTGCGGGAATAAGAGATTCCAAGATTACCGAATCTTCTGAAAACCAGGTATGCCCCTTATTCTGTACTAGGTAATGAATCTGACTTATCATCCGTAATTTAATATGCATCGAGAGATGATTGGTTTTCACTGCTGAATTCATGTGCAGCCTCTTTTAGCTCCTGCTCCACCAGTGGAACAAAGAACCTCCTGGATGAGTTGCTGTGGATTGTTTGATGTGGTTTCAGGTTCCGGTCGATAATTCAAGGTCAGAATGTTTGTGAAGTAATAGTGTTTTTAGCCCTTCCTTTTATCTAGCTTAGTTGGATAGACACACACATACTCTCATAATCGTCTTTAGTCTTTACATATAGACTGGGGAAATGAATAGGAGCTTTTGAATAGTCGTTCTTGGAGAAAAATGATATTCAAAAACTGCTCCTCTAGACCTCTCCAATATTGGCTGTAATTTTTCTTTTGACTTGAATATTTTTCCAGTAATTTCGTTTACAATTTTATAGAATATGTTGGTGGTAAGAATTATAAATTGTTTCATGATAGCCAGATTAGTTTTAACTTTCCACTATAGATGCATGCTAAATAATAAATGATCTGATGTCATTTCAACTCATGTCGATATACTTGTGCCAGTCACTTCAGGAAAAATTATTTTTTAAGTTGGCAATTTGCCCTGGAATTGAAGGGTTTTATGATATATTAGCATGCAATTTGATTTTTGTGAAAGGATGATCGAATTGTGATAAATTGTGATGTTTTGGGACATGGTATACCTTGTAATAGTACATTAATTTGCTTATTTTGCTGAACAATAGTTGGTGATGAAATGGAGTTTCTTCTAGAAGTAAAACAGGTACTGGTTGACCTAGGAGATATAGTATATCTGCATATTAGATATTTTTTAGATGAATATTGCGTCATGACCAGAGATTTATATAAAGATGAATTAAGAAACAAATTCATTTTGATTAGAGGTACTACCAATGGCATTAGGATATTGAGTAATCCGCCTGTATGTTCATTGAGTCACATGTTGAGGAGTGATATTGTCCAAGATTGACTTGCAACAAAAGATGTGGCACTGGATAAAGTAAAATTTATAAATGACCATTGATTAAGCAAAGATGGAAACAGGACCTATGCACCCAACCAATTGTGGTTGAAATAAGTTTTAGCGTGCTAGAATGTGTCAGTGATGTATAATGGTTCAAGAATCAAACATGAGATTCCTGCAGCTACATTTATCAAATGATTGCAGTTATGCTGCCAATTCTTCTTATTTGCTTTTCTCTATTTATTTATTTTTATAAGTTGAATTGTTTGGTAAAAATTGATTCTGGATGCCCGGAATTCATTTATGACTGTTTTCATATACTATTCGCTGAAACTGCTAAGTGGACCTGAAATTTTGATCCAAGCCTTTGAGATAATGTGTAGAGCTATCGACACACCATCAAGCCCAATCCGTGACCACATTTGATTAGGCCTAAAGATGCTTTTTTCTTGGGTGGGATGAGTGAGAGGGGGCATGTGGATTGGTTTATTATGCGCTAGCAGTTGACTGTTGAAATGGGAGACGTTTGGCGGTTGCTCATCTAGAAAAAGTGGCAATGAACTTATGTTGAAAATTTGGATGGTGAAAAGATCAGATCTGGCTGTGTTGCAATTAATATGTGCTTATTGGATTGGGATTTCCATTATACAAGTATAGTCTTCTTTTTTGTTAAAGTTTAGTCATATGTTAAAGGCATTGGCATCTCGTGTTCTCAAAGATTGTGAATTCGGGTATAGTTGCCGGAAACTTGTCAAAATAAAGTTGTAGGTGGCAGGCAGAGTTTCCTTGTTCTAACTTCTTTTCCCTTTAATTTATTGCTGAAACTTCTTCATTCAACGAGTCACCCTACGCATTTTGATTGCTTATCTTACATTGAGATACTTTTACCTTTGAGGTCGTTTGGGTCACTGATTGCTTGTAGATTCTTTTATAGAGTTTTACTCTCCATTTTTATGAGGTTACCGATTGAGCAGCACTTTGAGTACTTGGATATATGCAAAATAGAATGTTTCCAATTAGTTAGTACTTTTTGGTTTTACTTAATGCAAGCTGACCTCTTCTTGTTATTTGTATTTTCATTTTGGATAGGAAGTTGTTTACCTGGTTTCTTTTATCACTTTATTTTTACTTTGGATACAAATTACATAACAGCAGAAGTCTAATCTCTCTTTAACGGCATAAATGTTTGTCAACTTTTATACTCATGGGATATCTGCATCACCTTACCTTATGGTTCTGTGTTAATAATATTTTCAATGTTTAATATTATATGAATTCATGTCATTCCTTCTACTTAGTTGCTCTTAACGATGTAGAATTGAAAATGTTAATTGTAGCTTTCAGAAAAGTTGCTTTCGAATCGAATCTTATGTTGAATCCCTTTGGTTTCCTTTTGATGCAGAAACAGAGCATGATGGTGCTACAATGGACCTGCAAGTTTGGGAGAGATGAGAAGTATTTGGTTTGTGGAAATTTCTGATGTTTGAAATTAGAATATATTAACGGGGTTTTTTCCGGAAGAATAATGGACAAGAGACATAAATGGACGTTCGTAAGGTTTACAGTAGCGATAGTATCAACATGGGTAGGCAGCGTAATGTCCCTAGCATTTGCTATATTTCTTCTATCGTTAATTTTGCAGTGTAGCGTTCTTCGCGGAGTGTGTTGTCTCTACTTCATGAACCATTGGGTCGGGCGGATTCATGACCTTCGGATTGTAGATTTTACTATGAGATCAGTGCTTGCTTAAATGCTATCAGATGTGGAATAGTATTATTATTATTTAAATTTGTGATTGATTGATATTTGGGGCTGCGTCAGCAGAAAATTGTAGTTTGCTTAAAAAATAATCAGATGTGGAATAGTTTCATTATCAGTTGAATTTGTGACTGTTGGATATTTGCTTCTCAAGCAATATTTGTGTTTACTTTAAATAATGAACAAATTCGTATTATGGTGAGGTACATTCTCAATGTGTCCAGGTATGGCATACCGAAATTTGATGTACTGTGGTTGGTTGCAATGGGTACACTGCACAAAATTGATACTTTTTGTGGCCTAAAACTCTGTATTGTTGCTTAATTGTAGGCATAAACAGCTAAAAGTATTCAGGCCTTGTGTGCTTGTATCACAGATGTGTCGTGTTAGGCTTTGTGGTAACCGGTAAATGATGCTTATTCAGCTTGGTAATGGTAATGTTTGAGGTTCGATTTGATCGGTAATCGACTAATTTTCTAATTGGCTATAATTGTTTCAGTATTAAAGGATGTGTCTGGAATGACTTTTCTAGTAAAACTTTTGGTGCAGAGTTTTTGTTATAAAAAGTTGTATATTGTTTGATGATATTTAATTAAAAAGGCGTTTCTCAGTTAGTAAATTGTTTGTAAATATATTTTTAAAAGAGTTTTTGACAGTTATAAATTATAAAAAGGATATTAACGGTATTTGTAATGAAATAAGTATACCAAACGTAGCCATGCCAAACCTTTCTAATTGTTTAAGATAATGAGCATATATAAACACTACAACATGGAATTAATGATCATATTCTTCATCAACATTTCATTTCTATTACTTCATAAAAATCCAATCATATATATTAATATATATATCACACTCAAATTAATCACACCAAAAACAAATAAATCTTACAAAAAAAATTAAATAAAAATCAATGAAGACAAACCACATATACACCAAATAATAACATTCAAAGTTTATGTCCTTATTGGAGAAGCAGCATGAATGGCTGCTATGTACAGAAGCTGTGTAGCTGAGAGGATGATTATAAATGCCTCCATAGTTCTCTGCAAAATTTTACATTTAATCAAAAGCCACTCTTTAATATTTGAAAGCTGTACTTAAAGTGTTGATCAATCTTACCAGACGAACGTTCCGGTTGTGGAGGTCAATTTCTTTGCAAGCAAAGCTGCACACATACATTTGATAAAATTGTCTAGTTAATGTATTGCAAATTTGCTATTAAGCAAGCAAACATAATAACACTCCTTGTAGACATGTCTAATAAAATCAATTTTTGTTTACACGCCGCGAATAATAGCTTACCCAAAGGCGAGGAGTGTGAGAGTCCAAGCGATGGAAGCAGCGGAGGCAGCAGCAGGCAAGCTATGAGTTGTCCAACTACGGATGTGGTTGAGACCAGAAATTGATGAAGCAGCACCAACAACTGCAGCTATCATGGCAAATGTCACGAAAAATCCAGTGGCAGCGTTGCCCATCGGGAAGTATATAGGCGAAAAATGCGCTGGAAGATCTAATCCTGGACCTACAATAATATTCAAAACAACAATATTAATCAACATATGCAACAAAGTTACATGTTCCAGCTACAATATTGTGTATAAATAAATATATATATATATATATATATAGTTAGTTAGTTAACTACCAATGATAAAACCATGTCCAATGGCTCGGTCCATAGCCCAACCACCAATGCCTAAAACAATAGCATACATGCAGAAATTTAGACCCAAAAGCAATGTAGCAACTGGTTTCAATTGTGTGTTGGCCATTTCTGAACTAAAAGCTGTTGAAAGAAGAAAGATATACGGATTTTCAGGCACTAAAAGTAGAATTGATCAGGAATGATTTACAAACAACAAGTGAGAGAACATGTGTTTTGTGCAATTGGGGTTGGCTTATAAATGGAATTGCTTCGAGGGTTTTGGTTCTTTTCTTGCAAAGGCTGCTGTTTGGTTCCAAAGTTTCTGTGATAGTTGTAAAGAGGAATGCTTCATATCCAAGGCAAGCATACAAAACCCAGATTCTTGGTTTTAACATTTTTAACTCTTTTTTTTTTTTCCTTCCAAAGTGCACACTGTACATTCTTTTGGGAGAAAAACTTACATGGGACGTGAGACTGTCCCATGAAAGTGTGCCGCTAGGAATTTTGAAATTATATTTCGATGTTTTCAATATAAATGGTGCATTTTCATTAAATGGTCTTGCTACGTGGCAATGAAACTGTCCATACAAGCTTTTCTCTTCTTTTGGATTGGATTTTTGTCATTTTGTGCTATTGTTATTTTCACAGGGGAAATCAGAAAAGAGTTATATTCTTTGCCAATTAAAGAGGTGATGTTTGCTGATAGGTTAATTTTCCGTGGACCCATTTCATTTCATTATTTCATATTCCTTTGTATCACTTTTGACTTTTCCTTCCCAATAAGATTTGGCATCTATGAATGTACTAGCAATAGCAATATTTTCAAACAATAATCACGTTCTTAAGAGAGAATAAATGTATTTACTTAATTACTTTTTGGCTATCATTATTTGACAATAATACAAAACGAATCGAGTAATAGTAATGATGGAGTAATAGTAATGATGGGCAGACAAGATGAGGATTGGTTCAGTGATAAAGTCCTCTCACATCCAAACCATACGGTTATGAGTTTGAATCTCTTCCCCTTCCCAACAAAACCTGAAATTATTGTAATATTTTTTTAAAAAAAAAAGTAATGATAGACAACCTTTTATCCTTTTAGTATGCTCAAATGAGAGCCTTGATCCAACAATAAATTTATACATAAATATCAAATGTAAGAAAAATTAAAATTCTCATAAATATCCATTAACAACATATATATATATATCTTATTGTAGCTAAATCCCTTCTAGATAATAGCCTTCAATATTTAACTTTACTTTTTAATAACCCAAATCAAAATTGATTAATATGTGTTTAAAAAAAAATTAAAAACTAGTTAATATGTCAAAACTCGATAAGAGCAAAACGCTGCGTTTTGCAAGAGGAAAAGAAACCCAAAGTGACCATGTCAATTCAGACGAAGCGGTGCATTTGAATTTCGCAGTCTCTCTTTCTTTCTCGCCCGTCCCTGTCGTGCTTTGCCGGGTGACAGCCATGTCGACATTTCGCGCCATATCTCAAAACTTGAAATCCCCACCCAAATTTCTTTCAAAACGCTTGATGGGTTTCAAGAATTATTCCAAACAAAGCATTTCCTCTTATAAAATTTCACTCCACAATCATATAAGAAATCAAAGATTGGACCAAGCCCGGACACTTTTCGAAAATATCCCATCGCCTAGTGCTCAGTTATACACTATATTGATCTTAGGTTACGCACAGAACCATAGACTTAACGATGCATTGAAGCTATTTGATAAAATGCCAGTTAGAGATGCGGTTTCTTGGAATTCAATGCTAAAGGGTTGTTTAGATTGTGGCGATTTCGCCATGGCTAGAAAGCTTTTCGATGAAATGCCTGAGAAGAATGTTGTTTCTTGGACCACGATGGTTAATGGGTATTTGCGATTCGGTGCTGTAGATAAGGCTGAGAGGTTGTTTTTTAACATGCCTGTGAGAGATATGGCAGCATGGAATTCGATGATATACGGGTATTGTTGCAACGGGAGAGTTGATGATGCTTTACGGTTGTTTGAGGAGATGCCTTGTAGGAATGTGATTTCGTGGACTACGATGATCGGTGGAATGGATAACAATGGGAAGTCTAATGAGTCTTTGATTCTTTTCCAGAAGATGTTGGCTTCTGGTATAGTTCCCACTTCAAGCACATTTTCTTCTCTGTTGAGAGCTTGTGCTAATGTGTTAGATTTATATCTAGGGATGCAAATTCATGGTTGTGTCATTAGAATAGGGCGTTGTTTTGATGAGTTTATATGTGCTCCACTTATAACATTTTATGCTAACTGCAAGCAAATAGAGGATGCATGCAAGGTTTTTAATGAAAATTTGCAAATGAGTGTGGTGGTTTGGACGGCTCTTTTGACAGGGAATGGTTTGAATCAGAAGCATGAAGATGCATTGAAGATTTTTGCTGGCATGATTAACATGGGTATTTTTCCAAATCAATCTACATTTACTAGCGTTTTGAATTCATGTTGTGGTTTGGAAGATGTTGATAAGGGTAAAGAAATTCACACGGTGGCTATCAAGTTAGGTTTGGAAAATGATGTCTTTGTTGGCAATTCTCTTATTGCCATGTATAGCGAGTGTGGAAATGTGAAGGATGCTTTGGCTGTATTTAGGAAAATTGGTGAGAAAAATGTCGTGTCCTGGAACTCTATGATTGTTGGAAGTGCCCAACATGGGTGTGGCCAGTGGACCTTGACACTCTTTAGCCAAATGATACGTGTAGGGGTCGATCCAGATGAAATCACATTCACGGGCTTGCTTTCTGCTTGTAGCCATTCTGGGCTGTTGCAGAAAGGAAGATGTTTTTTCGAGTATATTAGTAGATACAAATCTAATGATATGAAGCTTCAACACTATGCTTGTATGGCAGACATATTGGGTAGATGTGGGAAGTTAGAGGAAGCCGAAGAGTTAATTAGAAATATGCCTATGGAAGCAAATTCTATGATATGGCTAGCCTTGCTTAGTGCATGCCGGATGCATTCTAATTTAGACGTGGCTGAAAGAGCAGCACAACGCCTTTTAGATTTAGAGCCTCATTGTAGTGCCGCTTATGTTTTACTGTCCAATTTATATGCTGCAGCTGGGCAATGGAATGATGTCTCAAGAATGAGGGTGAAGATGAAACAGGGGGGAATTGTTAAACAACCAGGATGCAGTTGGGTAACTTTAAGGGGAATGAGGCACGAGTTTCGTTCCGGAGATAGGTGGCACCCACTCAGTGAAAAGATATATCAAAAGCTGGAATGGTTGAGAGGAAAGTTGAAGGAATTTGGCTATACTCCTGACCAAAGTTTTTCTCTGCATGATGTTGAGGATGAACAGAAGGAAGAGATGTTGTCTTATCATAGCGAGAGACTTGCTATTGCATTTGCTTTGGTTAGTACAGCGGAGGGCAGTCCGATAACAGTGATGAAAAATCTTCGCGTGTGTGGGGATTGCCATTCTGCCATTAAGTTTATAGCGAAGATTGTGGGGCGTGAGATTGTTGTAAGAGATTCTAACCGTTTTCACCGCTTCAGAAGTGGCATTTGTTCTTGTGGGGATTATTGGTAGCTTGATATGGGATTTTGCTGTATGAAATGTTTCTGATCTCTGTGACAACTGCAGATTTCTACAGTTTATCTCGCCAAAAAAGTTCAGGTACATTTTATATGACGTTTACTAGACCCTCTGAGCCACATTAGGTTTCGAATAGAGGCACCGTAGTGAAAATGTTGGGCCAATAATATATGCTCCGGATAGGAAAAGGCTGAGCCAGTTGACAAATTGCATTGACTAGAGTCACCTTAATTTTCTCAAAAATTCATTCTAAGGAGAACTCCAGAAATCTCAATGAGGTGATCAAAATCAGATAACATCTTTACAGTTTCAAAATAAGGTGAAACCGGGGTTTTCTGCTAATGGTAGGTTTAACACATGACAAGAGGGTTTTATCTAATTCCAGAACCACAAAGTTGTTTCGATTTTGATCAACTTCAGGAGGGTTTTAGAATTATCCTTCCTTACTACATTACATATAATGGTAGTAGCATTAGGATTAAAAGCTTGATATGCTAAGAAAATGAAGACAAATTACAATTTTATTTTTTAACCAGCCACACATGTTTTGATAATAAAAGGCCATTACCTAACGTGCCCATAAAACTCCAATCATATAAATATATCCCTCTGTGGTTGGACACTTCTGGAAGCCCGTGAGAGGGGAAACGTTCAGATTTGGGTCCATCATATGTTGTTGGAATCGTCTTGACAAGCCCTACACTAGTCATTGGGGAACCCCCGTGAGGCACAATCGCTTTCCCAAAGTCAATCGTTTTGGCTTCCTTTTTTGCAGCAATATCGTCTGATCTTAATAGCTTGAAGGGATTTCCGTTTTCAGTAAGGTTTGTTTTGTTGAGTTCATTTAGCTCTTTTTTAGTAAATTTAGAGATTATTCCCTCTATTTCAATCTATGCCTTTTTGGTAAAATTCGAGATTTTTGCTTATTTCTGTATATTTATGAACCCTAGTACTTGATGGAGTCGGTTTTGTTTTTCTATTTGAGCATATATCCGAAGACTATATTTTATCTTTCATTATTGTTAATCAAACTATTATTTTCGCCTTTGGAGCAAATTCTTATTGTATATTCGACTATTTCATTGTTTTCACTAGGTCACCTAGAAGCTACATGGAAAGACTTCAATTTTGCTCAACTGAAGACTATTTTAGGCACCAATTTCCCTCTCTCTCTCTCGTGAAAAAAGTTCTTACTTTCTGCCATAACTCTAAATCGAAAATCAGCACCATCGACAAGCAAGGTCTTGAATTCGCAGCGGAACTAAAATACTCAATATCTACATTGAAGCTGTGGAGAAAAAGCTTAATGGTTTGGAGACTGCATCAACACATCTCTGAGTCATGATGGACTTCAAGTTTTAAGGCTGGAATTGAAGAACTGAAGAAAGATCATCAGAATGTGAAGGATCGATTCACTGAGTTTACGCAAGAGTTGGGAACATCTAGTGAGAGTTTCCAGGAATCGAAGGCAAGTCTCGTGTCATTGCAGAAAGAAGAACAAGATGTGAAGGTAAGGTTAACTAATGTGATGATTGAGGGTTGGTGTGTTGTAGACAAGAATGGGAGTGAGATGGTCATTGAACTGTCCAAGAAAAAGGAAGAACATGAGAATGAGAAATTCAAGAATGAAGAAAGTAAAGTGGAGTTGATGATGTCAAATGAGAAAGAGATGGAAGTCATGTCTGATTTATATGGTGATGATATTGATACTAATATTGAAGGACTCAAAGAAGACATGCTTTCAACCTTGCTTGACATTAAAAGTGGTGTGATCAAGAACGATCATTTTGGAAACAGCCGTTTGATAGATTTGCTAAAACCAGCATGTGGAGAATCAGATGAAGAAGTGGAGGTCGTGGAAGCCATAGAAGATCCAGAGGTCAAGCTTGGGATTCAGCTTTCTCGCCTGCTTGTTGATCTCATGATTATGCTGTGAGTGCTTGAAATGTTTCGAGCCTTCAGATCTTCACTTGAGTTTCATCATGAAGTTGAGAAACCGGTTGCAATCAACAAGTTCATTTATCTACTGCAGATGGCAGACACAGAATTGAAGAACAACAAAAACTTGGAAGGGTGGTCAATGGATGGGAGTAAACAGAAGGAATAGATGATCAATGAAAGCCAACTTGATGAACTGCTTGATAAATTCCTGAGTGAGATCTTTCATTTGGAAATGATTTTCAAGGATCATGGTCTGCCTGATTCAAAGGTATTGAAAGATCAAGCATGGTCTACTCTGAAACCAGGGCTTAAACAATATGAGGAGGATGTGGAAGCTGTAGAAATGAAGGCAAACGAATCGGGGGTGTTATCTTCAATATTTATACATGGATCAGCAGACATGGATGAATCTCTGAAACAAGAAATGGAGTTGAAGATATCTAAACTCTGGACCCAATTGAAAGATGCAGAGGAGGAGCCGGAAGGAAGTGGGAAGTGAATCTCTGAAGTTGAATTTGCAAAGTCCAGACTCCAGTTGTGAGATATATTGCAACAGGCAGTGTGTTCTGTGTCCAACCATGCAAAGACCAAAACTGGTAGAGTAAGTGATATGCATATTTGGAGTTATTTTCTGATTAAAATGCTGTCTTGTAACTGCTTAGGGACTGAGACAATTTTTTTTGGTTCTGTTTATGAGTCCTATGTTGCTATTAGTAGTTTTACATTGATAAACTTGGAGACATTGTTGGTGTTCTTGATAGAGAAAGGATTACATTGGAATCATTTTTTTTTTTTTAATAAAATCTTTGCATCAGTTAGTTGAAGCCTGAAGGCAGTCAGGAAACTTATGTTCTGGTCTCTTGGTTTTCTTATTTCATTATTTTTATTATATAAAATGTACATTGGCTGATGAAAGTCTTCAATGTTGTATAGGTGACTTAGTATGCATATAAGTTACATAGTATTTTTGATTTTTTTCTATGGATGATAGACAATAGCACCAGTGAAAAAGATTACGATTACTTGAATTTACAGAGGAATCTAGTTTTACAAAAACACCATTGATCTGGTCAAGATTTCAAACGCTACCTAGCTCTACTCCTATCATAAAACCCAAAATCTTGTCCAATGCAGAGAACAATAGACACGAGTTTAAGGTTTAAACGATGGCATTAGCATTATCAATTTGAACTACGGGTAGACACCATCCCACGGCTTGGTTTGCCTTATGCCCCAATGTTGTCAGCACAGTTCACAGTGGCATCCTCAACAATTGTCTTCACTTGCTCGCTTGGACGTTTATGTCAGCTTGAGGAGTGAACAAAAATTGATTCTGATATTCTATTTGGTCTATAATTCCTTCTAATTGTTTTTATCATACAAATGCTGGAATTTTATTGTTTCAACTGTAAGTTACATATCAGATTTTCTGCTATGAGGGTTGGAAATGAACCTCACTAATTTGATTGTTAAATTAACAGTTAAATACTCAAAGTTCATCTATATACTTCATCTGTGCTTTTCACAATGTATCGTGTTTCTTATAACATGATGGGGTGTATTCTTTCTCCAAAATGAATTACATTACTGAATTATAAATAAACCTGCAATGCGAATTTCATGTGAGATTAAATGATTTCACAAGTGGTCATAGTTTGAAAAGGGCATGGGAATATGTAGTAACAGAAAACATGTCATTCAAACAAGATATTAAGCTGAATAATTATAATTATCGACGTTCATAATTAAAATAAGACAACATTTATATAAGGAATTTGGATCCTTTATTGAGCTGATCAATGATTGAGATTTATTTATTTCACTTTCTTTTTTCAAGTGTTTTAGATAAGAACAAAGATCGGTTTAGCAGATTCCAAATATTTATATGAGAACATACAGAAGTGTCACCAAATTTGGAGGAGGCTAGCGGTCTCCTCCCAATAAAATGAATGGGAGGAGGCTAAGCCTCCTCCCTACAATCGAGAGGAGGCCGGCCAACCTCCTTTGATAGTATTCCAGTGAGGCGTTGCCTCTCCTTCTATTGGTCCTCCCCGATTTAGGATTTGGTGAAGTTATGCATTTTTTGTTTGTGAACAGAGGTATTTAAGGTAATAATAATTGTATTGTTATAAATAGAAATTAATGATAATATAAAATATATGAAGAACAATCGAAGAACACAGGAGAAAAAGTGAAGAGCACAGATGAAGAGAAAAGAAATTAAAGTGAGAGAGATAGAGAGAAAAACGAGAGGTAAGAGAAAGAAAGAGAAACCTTTTGTATTGTATTGAATTTTGTGTTCTTTTGTTTTGATTTTGTGATCAGACTTTACCAAAAAAAGAAACATATATATATATATATATATATATATAAATTTTCAAGTCAGTGCGTATTGATATAAATTCATCAGTGCGTTGGATGTGGATCATTAGATTTACATAATTTGATTCAAACTGTATGCACTTGTCAAAACTTCTTCATAATCAGTGGCTCACATCTAACGCACTGATGTAAATTATATTAGTACGCACTGAGGAGAAATGACTGAATATATATATTTAGGCAATAGATAGGGACGGAGGCGGTGGAGAGTATAAGATATTTGTACAGTATACACATGTGGTAAAAAATCACATATTATAATACTCCCCCTTGGATTTATACCACATGTATTAATTTTCTTGGAAAAACCTAATGGGGCAAAATATGAGAAAAATGTATACAATGATCTCTCTGGATCTAGTGGAATTGGACATAAAAAACTATTTCATTAAAAACCTTGTCAGGAAAACCAGTGAGATTAAACCTGATCGAAGGAGAAAAAAAGCATAGTGTACATATGTCCAAAATTTATTGTTTTCTTCAAAACATTTCTCACATTTATACTTTGTTATGAATAACCCAATGAGATAAAAACCTTAGCAATGATATTCATTGATCTGTCGGATCAAAGTAATATTTATGACGATCTTGTTGATCAAGGTAACATATATACGATGATTAGCAAGATCAAAGTAATATTTACATTGATCTTCTTGATCAAAACAACATATATACGATGATTAACTTGATAAATGTAATATTTATGATGATCTTTATGGATCAAATGATTTTTGGGTGTGCTTATATAATTACCTTATTAAAACCTTATTTGGAAAACCCAATGGAACAAAAAAACTAATTGGAAGGAAAAAGAGTACAATGCACATATGCCACAATATAATTAATATACTTCATTTGACATGCTTCCCCTGATGGGACGCTCCCCTTGATAAAAGTTCTTTTGAAACAATCTTCTAGATTGCTGAACTGAAACACACTGATGTTAATGAAATGCAATAACATCATAAATGATTGGAGGGGGTATGAGCAAAGACTTGCTTTATGGAGTAATATCCATATGGAATCTTTTCAGAATCTTTTTAACATATTCTGATTGATAGACAAACATTCCACTTGATATATACTTTATCTGTCTATCATTCCACTTGATATATGTTTGATCTTCAGGTCGAGACAATATTTTATTTCTCATTTCTTTATGAAGACACATGAGTATATAATATGATTATTATATCTTTATCTTATCGGTTATTAACTAAAACGGTTATACCACATCCGTTCATATTGTTTTCAATCCATATAAGGATTTTTATATGTTCATCAAATACAGATTACGAGATCTCAATTTACATGCTTTTTGCATTTTAAATCCTTTAGGATTTATATATATATCTGCATTGAGTGAATCATATAGATAAATGATTACTACGTCTAGAAGACACATTTCAAGCCTTTCAAAGACAACCAAGTTTATCAAAAATTCGGAACGTAATTGTACTCATCAGTAGTGAATACCAAGTTTCTATAAGAAACCTTGTACTACGAGTCGTGCTTCAGATCTCACGATCTTGTTTTTCTCATTACGTTTCCATATAAAAACTCATTAGTTTGACATCTCTAGGTGTCTGAAGTACTATTGATCTAAACATTTTATATTTGGTTTATAAAGTCAATTCTTATTGAATTGCTTCTTTTATCTAGGCCAATCATGCATTTTATCTACAACCATTGATATTATGAGTATTATAATTATTATTTATAATTTCAGTAGCGCTACTGTGTATAAAAATGCATCATCAATGATTGTTTCATTATGATTCCACATTTCTCTCATATGATTTATAGAAAATTTTCTCAAATTCTATACTCTTGTATCTCTGTTGAGATTACTTCCATTTCAATGGATTTAGTCATTTCATAGACTTGTATGATTTATAGAATTTCTCTCAATTTTTATATTCTTGTATCTCTAGTTGAGATTTACTCTATTTCGATGGATTTAGTCATTTTATAGACTTATGTCTCCTCAGATATATCAGACTCTTATAGAATTGATTTAGAGAAAGTGGATTTATTTATAACTCGAGTTTTGTTTACTTTTGGGATCCCAATAACAATACCTTTTAAAAAGGTTCATAAGCTTATGATATGCATATGCATCAGATGATTTATTTGTTGCCCTTCACTCTGATTGTTCTTCAAGAACAATCATCCGGCCTGGGGTTTATGAGATGACAATTTATAAAATATTGTTACCTTTAATATACCAGTCAACATATTAATAATCATCTGATGATTAATTATCTTTTGTGTTTGAGAGATACGAAGATTGAAATGAGACACATATATATAGAGAACCGAACTGGTATCTCTATTTTGTATATAAGTAACTTTTCATTTACTTTATCTTTTAGAGAAACTTTCCCATTTGGAATTTAATCAATATGATAATATGTAGATTGTGCGTAAAAATATAAACTATCAGAAGTTTAAATGATATAATAGCAGATTAATCAAAATCAATATTAATCTCATAATGATATAGAAGCATGATCTTAGATCATGTCAGATATGCAATACGGGAATATGCAATACAATCAAATATCTTAAAAAGTGAGTAAGTCCCTATATGGAATTTAGTAATTGTACTGAAATAATGAAGTTCTCGCAATTACCTGGAGACGTTTGATAAGTGATTCCTCTGATCCATTTTGATTATGAGTATATCTGAAAACTAGATGTTGAACATCAATCCCAACTGCTTAGCAATATTCATCAAATATCTTGTAAGTTCAATCAAGTTACTATGCCTGAAAAATTAATAATCAGTGCAAGTGATCTTGCAAAGGCAACATTAAATGTTGATAATACGCACACATGTGACCATCTGACCGATGCATCAGCCAGTACCATAAAATAATGAAAGAGTTCATTTTGGTGGATGATATATCCACATATATCCCTATTCTAATACATAATCCAAATGATAAAGCACATAACTTTTCTATAATGAGTTTCTGGCCTGAATCATGCACATATATTCAACACTCAATATAACATTAATAAAGTTATATATCTTTGGTCTGAGCAAATTTCTTTATATTCTGTTAGAATGATATAAAGGATCATTGATACACAATTTAATATCATCTGGTAATAAGATTGTGGCTTTTTTAGAGCATTTAATCAGATCCACTGGATCTGATATGATATTAACTTTATATGCATTTGAATTGAGCATATTCATTTATGTTCTGCTTGAATAATATCAAGTATCACAGATACATGATTTAGTATTGTTTGATAACAATATCATGGCTCTTTTAGAGCTTTCTATTAGATTCATTGGACTTGATACAACATTAATATCTACTCAGAGCAATGCCAAATTCATAAAATATATCTGACTCCGCAGAACTGCATGAGTCGTTGCACTCTCGGCAAAACATATATTTCCCTTCTGGGAATTTTATGGATATTATGTTTAATTCCAATTTATAGTTCATCTGAAAGGATAATAATATTTCCTTTTAATATGTTTATTCTATAAACATTTTCTCTTTTAATTTCCCCCTTTTTAAATTATTCCATCCATATAGGTATATAACAATTATGGCATGGATCCATGATTTCAATTTTACAATAAATATATGGAATATCAATAAGTGAAACAAGAGAGAGAATAGTATAAACTTGGATACTTTGTTCGAGGTGTCTATCTCACTGTAGAAACTTCCAATCAACAATCCAACCAGTTAGATTGTAGAACCATGTGTGATGAATGTTCTGACCAAATTTCAACCCGATCGGACCATATATCAAAGAGATATCACTCGTTGAGGAAACCTGTAAGACCCTAATTTTTGTTTCCTTCTTTATTAGTTGTAACAATAATAAAATGAATAATAATATAAATAGAAATGTATTTTGGTAAAATTTTTAGATCAGTGATTGATTCTCCAGCATCATTACAAGTCAATTCTATTCCATGAGATTTGAAATAAGTAGATTTCCACATTTAAAATGATTTGAAATACGTTAATTTCCACATTTATAGTGATTTGAAATAATTAAATTTCTACATTTATTGTAATTTGAAATAAGTCAATTTCCACATTTATAGTGATTTGAAATAAGTCAATTCAACATTCAAAGAGAGTTGAATATTTGAGCAAAATCAGTGAAATTGTATATCTTCATTATTTTTATAATTATTCATATATGTGTAAATATATTTACACAGTAATATCAACTAAATGCTTTTATAGAAAAACTCTCACTTTTCTACACTTGTTTCCCTACCAAAAGATCATAGCAAAATAATATCAATGAAAAGTATCGAGTTCATTCTACCTTTACTCTGAAACTCTTTGAAGGTACTAGTTCTTGAACTTTGTTTCATTTTTAATTTTGATTAAAGTTTTTTGTCCTTTTCATACTCTTTTATTTTCTTTTAACACAAAACATCTTATCAACAAAATTTAGGTCTATAACAATTGCTCAACTTTAGTTTATGGAGATGTTTTAATGCATGGATTTTGGAGTGAATGAAATAGAAATTATACATGAAGCTCTATAATTAATTGCTGGAATTTTTGGAGTTCATTAAAGAGTTCGAGTTTGAGTGTTAGTGTAGGTTGAAATTGTGATCTGTTTTAATACCGGTGAAGCAACTTACTATGTTGTTTATTTTAGTTATATTTGTAGCTTGAAATAAATTCTGAATTTTGGTATGAGAATAGTAGACATATATATCTACTTGTGTTATAATTTTCAGAACTTTTGGTGGTGTTCATCTTAGTGAGATTTTAATTCTAAATCGGTTACATATGCAGATTTTCTGAGTCATAAAACTGACCTTAATGTATTGGAGTAATTGTAAATTAAAATTAGGGATTTATTTAAGTTTGATTTTCCGTATTATGGTTGTAGAGGCTTAATTGAATCAGGATATAAAGTTTCATGAATTTTGGTATCATATAAGTATTTTAATTCTTTGAGTATATTTGATGTTTAAGCCATGATATTTAGGCTGAAAGTCATGAGCTTTAGGTGTTGTAGGAATTTTAATTCGGAAACGGAGATAGTTAAAATCAGTGTTCGAAAAAACGCTCTAGGCGGCCGCCTAGGCGTTGTGCGGTGTTCCACCGTACCGAATCTAAGAATTTCGGTCTAAAAATCGGTCAATGGAAAGTCAACGGCGGTCAAATACCGAGTTGGACCGATTTTATGAGATTAATCGAACCAAAAATGGTGAAAATCAAACCCAAAATCAACTTTCCAGATCGTGAAACATCACAAGCATCAACCAAAACCAAAAATCAAAATAAAGTTTTCTTGCAAATTGATTCAATGGAAAAAATATAAGCAAAATCAACACACAAATTAGATTCAAGTGTTGTTGACAAACAAAACCCATCAAGATTTAATGAAAAATAACTCAAAAACAAGCTTAAACGGAGGAGAGAGAAAGCTTGAATGAGAGAAAATGGTGAAAGAAGGAGAAGTGGCGTGAAAGAGAGATAGAAAGAGAAGAAGGCGTGAAAAAGAGAGAGAAGAAAAAGATTTTTTTGACTTTTAAAAGCTGATTTGTAAAATAACAAAACACACCCTCTGTAAATACAAAAATCTAAAATATACAATAAGAAATAAAACTATATTAAACAAGTACAATACTATATTAAACAAAAGAGAATTATATTGATGATTTTGTTTGAATTTCGTTATAATATAAGTTTTATTATTGGTTTTATAGGTAGAAAAAAATAATAAAATAAAAAAATCAACCGCCTAGGCGCTAGGCGCTAGGCGCTAGTCTACCGCCCGACTAACGCCTAGCGTTTACTAGAACCATGGTTAAAATTATGATTTTTGGTATACGAATACATTACTGATATAGTAGTCTAAAAATAAAGTTTTGGAATTTTTCGTGATCTGTAGGATTGTTAAACCTTTATATGAAGTCAGATTGGAGGAATGAAATTTACGCTGTCAAGATTGACCCTTGTGTGTTTAGAAAATTATAGGAATTTATAGGTATTTTATAAAATTATGATATTTTTAGGGGCGTTAGTAATCTGAATTTTGGATTTATTGACTAAGTTTTGCAATTTTTGGATGCCTTTAAGATTTTCGAATCACTAACGTTTGAGCACTAAAATCTGTTTTTCTGAAATCTCTTCATGAAAATGAATAAAAAATGTACTTACAAAGTTGAGTTAGATTTCTTTTATTTGGCTGGTTTAATTAAGGGATCATATTCTAATATTAGGTTCCTTTCGTGATTTCTCAATATCGTTAGTGAAACCTTAAACTTGCTATCATCGGAGGTAAGTAGATTTTCTGTTTTTGCATAGTATGTAATTGTACAAATTTTTTCTTAGAAACCAAATTTATTTATCATATTGTTATGTTCTGAAATATTTTATTATATACGTTTATATATGTTTATAAACTCGTTTTCCTACTTAATCTTTATTTACATATTTGTTACCTAATTATTTTAAATAAGTTTTACCTTTACTGGAACTATTTATTTAAAAACTTAAATGTTTGGTTCTTTTATGATTTAGTAATACAAATGTATTGTTATATATATATATATATATATATATATATATTTTTGAAAGTAATGTTTTAGCTCAACGTCAGTAGTAAATGAAATGTGAATGAAATGTTGATCACCAGTGATAATGTAAATGCAGCGCGCGCGACAAATGAAATGTTATGATTTTGGTCTTGTACCAATTTCTGAAATGTTATGATTTTGGTCTTGTACCAATTTCTGAAATATAAATGGCCGGGTCACCGGGGTATTGGTGGCACTACTTGACTTGAGCTTATTTTTATGAAATGTTATTAATCGTTATCATACAATGAAAATGCTATTTTTGCAAGTTTTACTTGTATTTAAAAAGGTTACTTTTGCAAGCTTATTTGTATATGAATATGTTACTTTTGCGAGTTTTACTTGTATTTGAAAATATTACCTTTTCAAGTTTAATTGTATCTGAATATTTGAAAATTTATATACTCTTTAAATGTTATTATAAATTTCATAAATGTTTTCGATTACGTATTATGCAATACTTATTGAGTTGACAGCTCACCCCTTGTCATTAACATTTTTTGCAGACTGAGTTTTTAGAAGTTGTTCGCTAGGGCATTAGACTTTCATGAGTGGAAGTGAATGAGATTTTATGTAATTTTTTCCTTTTTTTTTTGTTACTTAGAATTTGAGTTTAGGTGCTCGGAATTGTTTTATTTCCCTTTAGAGTGTTTTGCACCTTATTGTATATATTCTGAGATATATTTTTCAATGGAGAATGGTTTGTTTGGAGTTATTCAATGATTATTATTTTGATTTTGTGAAGTAATTAATGATTTATGACATAACATCTCATATCAAAGGGTTTAATTAACTCTTTGAGTTTTGGGGTGTTACAAAACCTGTGCAATACTGAAATTTCCTCCCCTGTTTTTTTATCTAGTCCTGTTCGGAACTGCAGAACTCACCACATGGAATTCTGATTGACAATCCCACTATACAGATTTAAGAACTACAAGAGTAGACATTGCTGACTAAATTTCAACCTGAACTGATCTCAGACGAATGAGATATCGATGTTTGATCAAGATTGCATAGTGGTGTTCTTCACACAATTTCTGCACACACCTCTTTTTATTCTCTATTGTCAAGTATGTGTGAAATGGAAAAATTATTTTCCAATTTTATTATACATGATATTAGGATCTTAAATTCTTTTATGATCATGATTGGATGTGTATGAAATAGATAAAATATTATTTCCAATTTCATTATTTGTTAGGATCTTAAACATTTTTATGATACTCACAATATCTTGTTGGATGTGTATGAAATGGATAAATTATTTCTAATTTCATTATTCGTTAGGATCTTAAATCTTTTTTATGATATTCACAACATCTTGTTAGATGTATATGAAATAGATAAAATATTATTTCCAATTTCATTATTCGTTAGGATCTTAAATCATTTTTATGATATACACAACATCCTGTTGGATGTGTAGATCATTCTTTCAAATAAATGATATGTAAACATATCACTTCATGTATATAAGCTAACTTCAGTTTCTGAATAGGTTTAAAAACCCTAGGTTCCAAATAAGGAAGTATGACATTTATGTATATAAGACTGGATCCAGAACTCTAATCTCTCATCGGTTTTCAAAATCGTGCCAACTTAAATATTATAATTTCAGAAACTTTAAGTTCTGTTTAGTCGGTCTGGCCGATTTCATATATTGCGTATAATTAAATAATACGAATATTTAAACAATTTATCTAGAGACACAACATAAGCCAGTTCCAAAACACAACATAAGCTAGTATCATATATTGCATAAAAATAAATGATTTCAGGGTCATGAGATCACCTTTCAGGGTCATGAGATCACCTGATATATGTATACAAATAAATGAGTATAAATAAATAAATCCATTACTATATATATAGGTTCCGTTAACGGCATAAGTCATCTTGTTATACGGAACTATATATAAATCTAAAATATTAAGATGTACATAAATCACCTATCAGGGGATCCTCTCTACTTACATACATTCGTGATGATAACATGTTATAAATAGAAATTAATGATAATATAAAATATATGAAGAACAATTGAAGAACACAGATGAAGAGAAAAGAAATTAAAGTGAGAGAGAGAGATAGAGAGAAAAACGAGAGGTAAGAGAAAGAGAGAGAAACCTTTTTGTATTGTATTGACTTGACTTTGTGTTCTTTTGTTTTGATTTTGTGATCAGCCTTTACAAAGAAACATATATATGTATAGCCGTATAGGCAATAGATAGGGATGGAGGCGGTGGAGAGTGTAAGATATTTGTGCAATATACATGTGGTAAAAAGCCACATATTATAACATGTATGAGGTTATTTTAATTAATTGATGTCAATTTGTTAGTCGGGACTTAATTTAAGTGAAAAGTAAAGATAAAAACAATTAACTTTTTCTCAGTTAACATGTTTTTAGTTTAATTTAAGATTTGAGTTTTTTTTTTTTAAAAACAAACTTATACCTAGGGGTGGGACACGGTTCATTGAACCGAATCGAACCGATCCAAACTGAACTGAAATATGGTGTTTGGTTCGGTTTTAAGGTTGAGTTCGGTTCAATTCGGTTCGAACGAATGAATAGCATAGAATATGGTTCGGTTTCGGTTTTGGACCTTCCAAAACCGAACCGAACCGACGAACCGAACTATAATACAAAAAAAAAATACAAATTTTATTATGGATTGTATGTTGGATTATTTATGTATGATCTTATTTTATTTTGGACTTTTATCATTCTATGTAATGTATGAACTGAATTTTGTAGAATAGTAACTATTGAGCAGATACTTATGATTGAATTGGACTAAATTTGATTAGTTAAATAGTAATGTGGTCTATTTAGATGTGTTTTGAATGTAAAGGATTGTTAAAAAAAACATAGCCCAAAGTCAATTGCCTAAAGGCCAAAGGTCTAAATACAAAAATAGGGTTGTTAAATGATACAAAAATTGAAAAAATATGTAAAAAAAACCTCAAAGCCCAATAGGCCCAAAACCGAATTGAACCGAACCGAACCGAGATAAAGGTGTTCGGTTCAATTCGGTTTTGTGGTCCAATACGGTTCAAACCGATTCAAGTTTTCAAAAACCGAAAATATAACGGTTCAACACGGTTTTGGCCGAAACAGAACCGAACCGAACCGCGCCCACCCCTACTTATACCACATAGGTGATGTTTGGTTACCATGGTAGAATGATAATTAGAATGGTAATGAGAATAAGAATGAGAATAAGAATGGAAAGAAAAGGAAAACTTATTTTTTTTTTGGTTGAGACTTTAGAATTAGTCTCTGAATCAATGTTATTTTGTTTGATTAACAACTAGATGGAATGAAGCTAACTGTATTTTGACAAAAATACACCTAATTACAAAACATTTATAATAACATGATATATTATGGATAATAATAATAAAATATAAAAGTATATATAATAAATATTATTATATATATATTAATATATAATAATAATAATATTTAATATAAATTTATTTTAATATATATATATAATATAATATAATATAATATATATATATATATATTATTAATAATATCTATTATATTATATTATACTATAGAGTTATATAGTTATGGTAGAAAATGATTATTTTTGGAACACCAATTTTACTTTGGAATTGGAAAGAGCTTTCCATTGGGTTTTGGGAGGAAAGTTCATTCCACTAAAATGGTGGAAAACTCATTCCAATGGAAAGTCTTTTCCAATACTTATTAGCAAACTAAACATAGAGAATGGTCTCTTTTTCCATTCCATTCCACCCAATCAAACACGACCTTAATTCTAGTACTTATATTTAACCTTTTTAAATGCCATAATTGTGCATAGGCATGTAAATGACTAAACTAAAGGAAAATTTAACCAATTTAATTACATTTTAAATATATATTTTAACTAATTATAAAAGTTTTAGGTGTATAATTATCTTTATGTTGTAAAATTTAATAATGAAAAACAAATAAAAAAAAGTTCTAACATAATGTATATGTGCATGAAAGCTTTTGTTCAGTTTTTTTTTTCTTTTTTGAAATAGACATTGATGATGATTTTGTTTTTTATTTTTTTTGAGAATATTTTTATTGACATGAGAAATGCAATTTTGTTACAACAAAATATATATTATATTTAGAAGTCGATGAAAGTCTATCAATGTACATTGTCTATGGAAGTCTTTTAAAATGAAACCGAAAGTTTTACATAATTCTATAAAGTCTATAGAATTAAATAAAATTCATGAACTCTACAAAAGTCATTCACTTAAAAAAGTCTATAAAATCTTTTGAAATCAAATTGAATACACCACTAATGTTAAATAATGAAATTTATAAAATACATTAAAAACGATGTGTATATCATATAAATGGTTTTAAAGCTCATAAAACAATAACTGAATAAATGAAAATATACATATACGTAGTATATTAGTATTGATATGTTTATGAAATTATAAGAATTAAATAAATAAAATGATATGTAAAAAGTAAATAAGAAAAATAGATATTTAGAAATAATTGAGGAACTAAATTGTTTTATTTTTACCTAGCAAGAATAACACAATCATATTTATATTAATATAATTTCAAAAATAAAAAATGAACCGTTCTTCATTATCGAGAGAGATAAAGATGAAGATTAATTTCTTTCTCATGTCAAGTTAGTTAGTTTTTAAATTAAAAATTCATTTTTTCCTTGGTAGATTTAGGAGAAAGACTATATCAACTGTTATTCTAGAAACCTAACACATATATATTACCATTATATTTGCAAGATACTTGAAATTTCATGAAATAAAAAATAATATGGTTTGTTGTGACTTGTGACGGTGTTGACATAGTGATATGTAAACACTATAGTCAATAGCAAAGACAGTTTTCATGTTAAAGAAATTGCATATCCTAAAAAGTTTACATTTTAAATTCATACTAATCTCCTCCACCAATGAATACAATTTTCCATTACACTCATTCAATCAAACCAAAATATATACGCACATATAACCATACTACTGTGTTTTGATGTTGTAAGAATACAACTATAGAGATAGTAAAGCAGTAGCGTGCTAGAAAGACTACTATCACATAAAGTAACTTCCGGCAAGACATTGTAGTGTGACAAAAAACATAAGCAACAATGATAACATAATCTACTTCACCTAGGAAATGACAATAGAATAATAGAAAATGAGTAACTTACGTCATTTGCTTGTGAATCATTTTGTCTTCTTGTTTTGGTTTGGAGTTTAAGATCAATGAGGAAATAACATTTATTAGGCTCTCTAACATAGTGTACATGGTCATTCATCATAAGAAGAAGTTTTCGTGATAGGTCTAACCTAAGGACATCTCGTGTAATCCACTGACTTCCACTCTTAAACATATCTTTAATAACGGTCGAAGGATTACATTCTCCAAGTTGTATCATTCTACAAGACAAGGAAATAAAAGATCAATGCAAGAGCAACAAGTTTACCGGATATACCTATGATGAAATCATTGGTCAAACTCTAAAAGTGAATTATATTTTTCAAACAGTATAGAAGAGACAAAATTACGTTTTTCACACTTCATAAGTATCATGATTTGGCTTAGATTTGGGGATAACAACGATATGTACACCTTAAAGAGTTATTCAGACTCACATCTTATGGATTAGTAACAAACAAATGTTGTAACATAAAAAACAAATGTTACCCTCATGTCCAAAATTCTCAGTCACTTAAATTCTACACCATAATAGTGTTGTATCAACATTCAAAAGACGATGGAAGTAATAAGAATGCTAAGGAAAAACCCGCAATCAATGATAAAAACCCATCAAAATTGACAGTTAAAGGTACTAGTACCCTTTTGATAGCCTGACATCAAAAGCACAATTGCATTATGAGGGTTTTAAAATAGTTATTTATGCTCATGTTTACCCTTTAAGAGTTATGTAGACTCAAGTCTTATGGATTAGTAACAAACAAATGTTGTAACATAAAAGACAAATGTTAACCTCATGTCAAAAATTCTTAGTCACTTAAATTCTACACCATAGTAGTGTTGTATCAACATTCAAAAGACGATGATAAGAATGCTAAGGAAAAACTCACGATCAATGATAAAACCCATCAAAATTGACATTTGAAGGTACTAGTACCCTTTTGCTAGCCTGACATCAAAATCACAATTGCATGATGAGGGTTTTAAAGTAGTTATTTATGCTCAGGTTTACCCTTTAAGAGTTATGCAAACTCAAATCTTATGGATAAGTAACAAATAAATGTTGTAACATAAAAGACAAATGTTGACCTTATATCCAAAATTCTCAGTCACTTAAATTCTACATCATAGTAGTGTTGTATCAACATTCAAAAGACGATGGAAGTAATAAGAATGCTAAGGAAAAACTCACGATCAATGATAAAAACTTATCAAAATTGACATTTTAAGTTACTAGTACCATTTTGCTAGCCTGACATCAAAAGCACAATTGCATTATGAGGGTATTAAAGTAGTTATTTATGCTCAGGTTTACCCTTTAAGAGTTATGTAGACTCAAATCTTATGGATTAGTAACAAACAAATGTTGTAACATAAAAGACAAATGTTGACCTCATGTCAAAAATTCTCAGTTATTTAAATTCTACACCATAATAGTGTTGTATCAACATTCAAAAGACGATGAAAATAATAAAAGTGCTAAGGAAAAACCCACGATCAATGATAAAAACCCATCAAAATTGACATTTTAAGGTACTACCGTACTAGTACTCTTTTGCTAGCATGACATCAAAAGCACAATTACATTATGAGGGTTTTAAAGTAGTTCTTTATACTCAGGTTTACTAAATAAACAATGTCGGGTGTTTGATCCAATGAGCCAACTATAGAGTTAGGAAGGAGCTACTTCACTTGAGTATGGTCAACAAATTGGCTATATCCAGAGAAAACATATTTGAATGAACAATTTACAATTCAGTTTGTAGATTTTTCATTTGGGCTAAAAGGTTTCCCCGTCAAATGTGCAAGGCATTTAGGTTTTTGTTGGAAAGATTTTTCTCAAAAGGCTATGATATTGTAGGATAATGTATAGATTACTAAGCTATAGTAGATTAATGGTACCGATCCTATGAGAACGAGTTCATCAAAATGTTCTGGATTGTATCAACACAAAGCACAACAAGAAAGGGTAATGTATAAGGTCAATTATAATCAAGACAGCGAACAATTAAAATTGGTGACCCTAAATCTATTTCGGCGAGATCACAAATCCCTGAATCTTGCATTTATTCTAATTTTCAATTCATATTAATGAATGAATTGAGCTATTGCTTTTATATCATAGTTATAGATAAAGTACATGTAAATTTTGTTTGTCTGTGATTTGAAAAAAAATGGTATATGATATGGAAAGATGTTTTACCTAATCACATTTAACATACCATACTTTTAATGCCTTAATAAAACTTAACAATATCATTTTATTGTTAGGGAGTTAGTTCAGACTGATTGCCTTAGCTGATTATCTTGTTTTTCTTTATTCTCTGTACTTGTGTAAAAAATACAATATCATTTTATTAAAGTACTAACACTAAAATTGTTTTATTCTTAATTTCTTATGGAACAAAATTGCTTTAATTTTAAATGAGCATGAGTAGCACGACCATATTATATATATCCAACATTAGCAACTCTCAGACCAATCTCCATGTGACACCCCAAATCTGGGACATAACAGACCGGGATGTTACATGATTCAGACCTTACAAAAACTTTAATTCACAAATCTTCACAATTAGAATCATCAACAATATATCCACCAAAATACAATACTCAAATCTGATATTATCCATTTCATTAAAATCTCCAAAGTCTAAAGTAATTACAACATTAAATAAATTGATTCCTTACAAAACTTATACACATGAAATTAAATCCTTCCGGCGTAACATATCTCCCATATGCTAATGTAAACCTCATCCATTCTAAATCTAAGAACTCAATCTATAAAATGGTGGTGACGAGGGGTAAGTTATCAACTCGGTAAATAAACTCATGCATAACATATAAAATAAAATAGTCTTTGTAAAATATTTACGTTCAAAAACCTTACTCATAAACTTTTCGAAGAATTTAAAATAATGTACTACTTAATAATACTTGAATTAACATTTAATACAAATTACGTACTTAAATATCAATAAAACGGTTGAAGCAATACTTAAAATCATATTAGTTCATATTCTTAAATTATAAAACATTTCATAAAACAGTATAACAATATTAATTCAAAAGATCATTTAATAATCATAATTTAAATCACTATAATTTTACGGAAGTAATGATACAGATCGATCACTTGATAAAACGGTAAACAAAAAAATTTGTTGTATAAACGGTATGCATTAATCATTTTGGTAAAGCGGTAAACGGATAGCTCATGTCTCGTAGTCTCAAAGTTACTCGTGTGATACAGCAATAACAA
Organism: Dipteronia sinensis; assembly: GCA_033220585.1. NCBI lineage: Eukaryota > Viridiplantae > Streptophyta > Magnoliopsida > Sapindales > Sapindaceae > Dipteronia > Dipteronia sinensis. Next base: position 5,656,528 of record CM065641.1, on the reverse strand, counting down.
TATGTCACAATTATCCGTGTGACGAGGCAATAATGGGATGTGTGCACACAATATCCCAACTGGACTAATACAATAACAATAACTACGAACAATGAGCCAAGACAATTTTATAAAACTTACATAAAATCAAATAGTAGTCTTGTATAACAATTAGAGTATAAGCTATAAATCAGTAGCTTTTTTGTTTGACTATAACAGTACAATAACAATAACAATGAGTCAAACGGTGCTGAACAATATACTTCAAAAGAGATTTGTTTCAAAGATACTACTTTATATAAATTTCTTACAAAAGAATTTTATTAGAATAAGTAGAATCTTTAACAAATACAATAAAGTAGAAAACGGTTAGAATGCAATATATATTAATTTGATATTTCAAAACATAAACATGTCATGACTGAATTTACACACATATAATATATACGGATATGAAAACGTAATATGTCATGGATAAGTTTACTTAATACCAGATAAACATTTGAAAACATGGATAAATTTATTACATAATAGATACATATTGGAAAACATAACACGTCATGGATGAGTTTACTCACCTCGAACCAGTATGAATTCGCTCTAATTCTAGAAGCTCAAGAATCACTCAAACCTATATAATTACAAATTGAATTTAATCGGCATAAATGATTTATATTGAATTAAACTTAAAATCAAGTCTTCCAGCTACTTATCACATCTGACCACCCTCTACTCCATGATTTTTAATTAATTCCCTACAGCTCCAAATCTTATAAACTTTGACACGGTTAATCTAGACATGTACAAAATACTACAATATAATTCTCAATTTAATCCATGATCATTCGCCTTCTAAAAAATTCATTATTTCCTGTTTTCCCAAATTTGTCCAGCAGAAATTAATTCCGACATTTGTCCACTCCAAAATTTTTAACTATATTTATACTCATTTATAAATCACGAAATTTGGTATAGAGATATTAGACATATCATTCTACCTATATATGAATTTTAATAATTTTCTGACATGAATAACAAACTCAAAATAATTTACGAAAATACTATTGATCTTTTTAAAACATGGGATTCTAGGTAAGCCTTAAACTGATTCGAAATTACATCCAAAAATCTACTAACCACCCATATCAATTGGATACTATATTAAGGATTCTTACATGCCTCTACTTTCATCAATTTAAAGCATATAAAGAATAATAACCTAGCATTGCCTAAAAGTTCAATCATAAACGAGATATACCAAAGAAGAGAAGCAACTCACATCTTCAAAAATACTTTTGATTTGTTGCTACTTCAATTAAATATTCTTGTTGGGCGATGGAATGGTTAAATAGAATTTAAAACTAAAGTTATTTGGAAAGATAGAAGACTACATTTGGAGAGGTTTGAATGCTGGTATTCAGACAGTGAATATATATACAACCATAATATTCAAAAACTCTATCTCATTTAGGAAATCAATATAGAATGAAAATTCCAATTAATAAGATTATATTTTATCTCATTTTACTATTATTTCATACATAAAATCTTGGGTTGACTAACTTTTATGGAAATAATATATCTATTTTCTATAATAATTTGATTTGAAAAATACAGCTATTACACACATGATCTTATTCAAAATTTACGGCTGTTACAATTCTACCACCTTATAGAAAGTTCGACCTCGAAATTTACTAGTGTATACCAAACCTCAAACAACTGTTGTAACTTCTCCTCGATGAAACAATCAAGCCTTAATTCTTAAATAGATAGTCCATCAAACAAATAATAAAATTATGAATAATCTCTAACATCAAATAGTTAAATGATAAATCAATAACCCAATTGTTGAAGTTTAAAAATCGATCTTCTTTTGTATTTAGGACAAATGACTCTTTCACTATTTGTTCTTCTATTTCTCTCTTTAACGAATATAAAGTATATATACATATAGCAATATGTTTGTAACCCTAATTTCAATTAAACAAGAAAACTAATAAATACTCCTTCTTACAACTCCCTTAATTTGGTTTTGTATTGCCTTTAATAATACCATTAACATTTTCTTTTCTTTTCTTTTTCTTTCAAGGACAATTACGGGTATTATACTCCAACCTTCCCAAATTCCTTTCCAGATCGTTCGCCCAACTCTCGAATGGATTTGTCTTCCATAATCCTCTTGTCTCCATCCTTGACAATTTCTTTCTTCTCCTTCTGCAACCTCTCTAGGATAGATTCTTCGTTATCGAATTGGCATATCGGGATAGGCAGCCCTACACCCTTTTTTTTCCAATTTTTCTATGGTTTTTTGTTCACTTCATTCAACTACCTTGATTTTTTCTATTGTGGTGATGATATTAACAAGTTGTTTTTGTGGCGACAAGCCGACAACAACCATTTTACCCAGATATTGGTCACATAAGAGCAAACTAATCCATCTTCATCAGCTGATTTAAGGAGCACACGGATTACCAAAGACTGAGAATTCTCAGCCTATGATAAACAACGGCAAAGGATCTCACTCTATGTTTTTGGAGGGAAAGTTTGTTTATGCTCTTGAAGGCTGTTAGCTCACAGAGATACCTAAGCAACCACAATTATATTATGAGTGGTTCTATTGACACACCCCCTACTGATCTATTCATGCCCCACTTTTTTAATTATATAATATTCTTTTTTTTCTTTATCAAAATTACTTAAAGAGACATACAATTTAGGAAAGAAATATTCTACAAAGTAAATCTATTAAAATCTCATATTCCTTTTCCAAAAAAAAAACCCAGTAATATGTTTCTTCAAAAAAAAAAATTTAACTCTTAAACCCTAAAATATGTTGCTTACATAAGTATAAAATATTATGGAAGAGTTTGAGAACGATATCAAGAATATAGAAGAATTGTCTAAGAACGATATCAAACATCTTGAAGAATTGTTTGAGAATGACATAAAGCAAGAAATGTCTGACAATGATAGTAAGCATCTGGAAACAATTCATTCTCTGGAAATAAGTTTGAAGTTTATTTTTTCTTTAGAATGATATCAAGCTGTAGTTGTGTTGAAGTACCGTGTTATTTTTTATTTTCTTTTTCTTTTCCATCATGAAATAAGAGAAAAAAAAACTATAAAAAAAGAAATAAGAAGAAAAAAAATCAACCAATGGAGGTAAGAGAGATGTATACAGATACCGAGATCAGAGATTGAGAGATTATATATGGTATGTATTAAGTTTGAAAAATAAATAAAATGGATAGTTTTGGAAATAAACCAAAAAATTTAATAAAAACATTTAATTTTATTTAATTAAATCAAATTTTAAAAAGTGAGATATGAATAGATCAGTAGGGTGTGTGCCAATAGCACAACTCTTCTATTATACATAATGCACACAGTTGGAATAACTAGCAAACACCTCATATATTTATTATTATATTTTTTGAAAGAAAAAGTTCATTAAAAACTAAAACAGCTTATGGAACAATAACATCATCTAAATAAATTATTGGGTTATTAGCACCAGTCCCCCTCGAACTTTAGGCGAGTTTGTATTTTATCTCTTGAACTTTTTTTAGACATTAAACCCCCTGAACTCTCATTTATTGGCAAACGGTTTGGTTTATTGTCCCATGAACGCCTGTTTAAGGGGTATCAACAGTTAGGTTTTGCCAATAAATGAAAGTTCAAGAGGTTTAATACCTAAAAATAATGTTCAAGACGTAAAATGCAAACTCGCATAAAGTTCAAGGGGTTTAATATCAAAAAAAAAAGTTCAAAGAGTAAAATACAAACTCGCGTAAAGTTCAGAGCGGAGAGTGCCAATAACCCTAAATTATTAATAATTGCGTACATTAAACTAAATTGTATAAAGTTAAAAATGGTCCGTCCACTCAGCCCTCAGGGGCGGCGGGAATAAAGGCCTAGTGGGCCAAACATAAAATCTTAATCGTTCATATTTGACCATAGTTTTATAGAGTTAAAAAGTTGAATTACAACTTCTGATTTTGGTGTTAAAAGAGTCAACACTCATGTATATTAGTATATATAGATTTTTGACTAATAGTTGGTAATTATGAGTGGTGCTATTGGCACACACCCTACTGATCTATTCATGCCCAAATTTTTAATTATATAATATTCTTTTTTTTCCTTTATTAAAATTACTTAAAGAGACATACAATTTAGAAAAGAAATCTTCTACAAAGTAAATCTATTAAAATCTCATATTCCTTTACAAAAAAAAAACACATTAATCTGTTTCTTAAAAAAAAAAATTAACTCTTAAACCCTAAAATCTGCTTCTTACATACATCTAAAATATTATGAAAGAGTTTGAGAACGATATCAAGAAAATTGAAGAATTGTCTAAGAACGATATCAAACATCTTGAAGAATTATCTGAGAATGACATAAAGCAAGAATTGTCTGATAATGATAGTAAGCATCTGGAAATAATTCATTCTTTAGAAATAAGTTTGAAGTTTATTTTTTCTTTAGAATGATATCAAGTTGTCGTTGTGTTAAAGTACCATGTTATTTTTTATTTTTTCGTTTCCGAAATAAGAAGAAAAAAAACTAAAAATAAAAAAATAAGAAGAAAAAAAATAAATCAATCAATGGAGGTCAGAGATGTATATAGATACAGAGATAAGAGATAGAGAGATCATATATGGTATGTATTAAGTTTGAAAAATAAGTTAAATGGGTAGTTTTGGAAATAAACAAAAACAATTAATAAAAACATTTAATTTTATTTAATTAAATCAAAATTTTAAAAAGTGGGGCATGAATAGATCAGTAGGGGGTGTGTCCAATAGCACCACTCATTAATTATATGTACGTACTACACAGGGCCGGCCGGCCCTGGGGTGACCGCCCTGGGCCCTAATTTATTTATTTATTAAAGTAATGTGTAGTATTGGATTTTGGATATATAAGTTTGGATCAATTGTTATAATCCATAAAAAGAGAAGTGATTCTGAAGGGGCTCAATTCAATTTTTTTTAATTATATGTATATAATATATTAAGAAAAATCGTAGGATCCATTTTTGACAATACCCTATTCCTCATTTGATATGTTATGAGATCTATTTTTTCCTTTATTTACATTTTTATCCCAGACTTCAAAAACTGTCAAGACCGGCCGTGGTACTTCATTGTCTACATGCTTCATGATAAATTGATATATATATTGACTATTGTACTATCTCTATATCACTTTGATATTAAACCTAATAATTAATGGGCTTGTAATTTAAACCTAATATCTTAGTAGTCAGTAGTCTAAATAACTCACGTGATAACTAATTTGGTATAAATTTATTTTAAAAAAACAATTACAAGTAAAACACAAAACCCGTAACATTTTTAATAACAATCAACCAAGTTCAACATCAATTATCATTTTTTTTTCCTATATTTTTTTGTTTTCACTTTTACTATTAGAAATGAGTAGTCCCATGCCTTCATCATGTCAAGCATCCTAGTCACAACAAAAAAAAAAAAAAACTACTAAAAACCGACTATATTTTTTGGATTTATTTTACTTGCAGAATTTGTGAATTAAATGTCTCTACCTACGCATTTCATTTTGTGTCATTTTAATTTTGTAGTATTGCGTTTGATTTTGTACTCTTCTATTGAACTTTAATTTTTTTGAGGTAATTAGTGAATGGTGATTGTTAATTACCATATATAATACTTGTGGTAAATTATGATCAATATTTAGTGTGTTTTTAAGCTATTACTTTAATTTAAAATTAGTTATGCTTTGTGGGTTTATATTGATTGTTTTTATTGTGTTATTGATATATATATATATATATATATATATATATATATATTGCAAAATTTACATTTTGAGTTTAGAAGTTGTGATAAATAGTGTTATGATACTTATTGATAATAAACGAGTTCTAATTCAATTTCTTTTATTATTATTTTATTTTAATAATATTATTAATTTTGTTATTACTTTTATTATTTATATTTTTAAATTTTAATATTTTCAACCAAGCCCCTGCTAAATGAAATTTCTGTCTCCGCCGCTGTGTCCGTTTATTTTAATCTTTGAATCCTAACAGGCAGGAAATAATAAGTTAAGTTTCTTGAAATAATTTCATGCTAAAGATTATTAGAAGCTAGTTTGTGTTATGTTGAAACGCAGTTGATTGATGCTTTTTATAGGATGCTTGCATGCTAAAGGTTATCCAGTTTAGCTTTAGCATCTTGATTCATGAATGAAAATCAAAGTTGGTCAAATTTTGGTGTTCTTGTTTAGATTGTAAACATTATTGGATTGCAGAATTTTTTATATTATAATTATGATTTCCATAGAACCATTTATAATTGTAATAATTAATTATTGATTGTTTCTAATGCAGGAATTAATAAAGTTTGCAATAATGCATGGAGGGACAAGGCAGCTGAATCTTCTAGACTCTGTAAAACTAAAGCATTATATTCAGGTCATGGTGCACTTCTAGATTTCAATGTTGCATAGTTTGTCAACAATCTAGCTTGCAACTTGTGCAAAATTTTATTATATCAATGGAGAAAATATGAAAAATATTACGTTGTCAAACTACACTTAGTAATTGCTTGGTGAAAGGTTGGAAGTGTATTGTTGATTGTTAACGTACATTTCAACTTTGTTCAATTCTTCTGCTTTTACTATAAACTACCCTCATTTTCAGGGCTCTGAACTCCAACAACTTCAGTGGTAAACTCTTCAAACTCTATTGGACTTGGCAGACAATCAGTTGACAGGATCTATGAAACATCAACCTCCCCAGGATTAATTGGATCACCTTAAGAATGCTAAACAGTACTTGTGAGCACTTTATGTTACCAGTCCCTCTCCAACGTGAAAATAAGGAAACTTTGGATGAGTTAATTAAACTTTAGTTCTATGTGTATGATGCTATGGATGCTGAACTCAAATCAGTTGTATGTGTATGATGCTTTCTTGGCTGATGAATTTCCTTTATTCTATGGTTACTGGAGTAAATATATATATGCTGAACACAAGACATGCTTCTTCACTGTTGATAAGGTTTTTGAAGTCTTCTGTAACATATTCTGTTGGTGTGTGGTTTGACTATTCTAGCTTTAGCATGTCCGCATTTGAAGGTCCTCATGATATCCGTAGCTAATGTCAATGTCTATAATATATGATTATTAACAATAACCATGCATTATTTGTAAATATTCTGAAACACCTGCATTGCTTAAGCTTTTGATATTATTAGTTGGGCCAAGTTTTGGCCTTTCTTTTGGTACCCTAAACCCCATAACCATTGGAACTATATTCCTGTGTAAGACAAATAGGCAATGTTGGGAATGATGATAGAGTTTAAGTACCACATATATGCTTCTATGTTCAAACATATTCTCGCCATACTTGTCATATCAGTGCATCCAATATTTGTGATATATATAGTATTTCCAGCAGTACATTGTAGGACTATGTTTGCTAACTGCTTATGGCCTTAGTAATGCAAATTATTGTCATATTTCCAAAGTTCTAGTAATTTTATTTTATTTTTTTGGATAGGAAACATAAGAAACTTAGTGAATAAGAGAAAAAAATGTACAAAAGAGAGGTGAACCAGGGGGGGGGCAACAAAAGACCAATAACACTCCCCCAAATCCAAACATTAGCAGAATATAAAAATGTAGTGCTCAAAAGAATCTGAACTGCACACAATAACTATTGACTGATCCAAAACAAAGCCAAATTTCATTTTTGATTTTAAGATTGTTTGACACAAGGTTGCTAGAGTCTTGTTTCCCTTCATTTTGATAGTTTATAGTGTTTGAATTCACGTTTTATAATAATTCAACCAAGTGACAGAAGAAGCTAAAATTATGTATTAAAAGAGAAACATTATTGTAACAAAAAGTCCCATATCTTTCAGTATTGAAGCTTTGACTTTGTTTGGATTATTTGAACTTCAAAATGTAGTTGTTAGAACCTCACTATTCAAATTACATTAGAGGCATATATGTTGAATACTAATCAATGTTGCATATGCTTTGTTGAGCTGACTATCCAATCTTCCCTTTAGAGCAAGCTTCTGTGAGTTTGATTGTTAGTCAGCACCCACTCAAGAAAACAAAAATTTCCAACAACAAAAAATTGAGTGATCTATTCTCATAGGATTTGTAATAGTGGTTGAAAGGGTAAGGTCAAATTTGGGATTCGTTTGTAGAGAAATTTGTCTCTCTTTTGCGGCCATTTTCCTAGGTGATAACAAAGGATGCAATTTGCGGCCATTTTCCTAGGTGATAACAAATGATGCAGTTTTAACGATCTCTTATATTCAAAACAAATCTAAATATACCACATTACTATTTAACTAATCAAATTTAGTTTAGTTCAATTCAATCATAAGTATCTGTTCAATAGTTACCGTTCTACCAAATTCAGTTCATATATTACATAGAATGATAGAAGTCCAAAATAAAATACGATCATATATAAATAATCCAACATACAATCCATAATAAAATTTATATTTTTTTTTTTATTTATAGTTCGGTTCGTCGTTTCGGTTCGGTTTTAGAAGGTCCAAAACCGAAACCGAACCATATTCTATGCGGTTCATTCGGTTCGAACCGAATTGAACCGAACTCAACCTTAAAACCGAACCAAACACTATATTTCAGTTCGGTTTGGGTCGGGTCGGTTCAATGAACCCTGCCCACCCCTAATTGTGAGAATGGGTCAGTCTGGTAGCCAGACCAATACCACGAGGTTGGCCCAACTGGCTGTCCAGACTCCAGACTAGACTTCATAGCACACGTCGGGTCGGGTCGGCCGTATTGGTAGTTTCTTCTTTCATGGCAATGGAGGTGCAAAGAAAGCCTCAGCTCGGCAACTGGAACCAAACTCTCTAGGTACAGGTACGCACTCCATCTTTGATATTCTTCAAATTCAAAATAATGAATTCGGAATTCAAGTTTTTACTCGTTGAAAATATAACAAGAAGCTAAAATGAATTTAAAAAGAAACAATTTTTCTAGCAAAAATCCCATATCTGTCAAGCTTGATTGAAGCTTTGACTTTGTTTGGACTATTTTAACTTCAATGTTGAATACTAATCAATGTTGCAATGTTATCTTTTGTGAATTTTTATTTTATTTTTTTTTGTAATTCGTATGGTTTATTGCAGTTTGTTCATCTAAGTAGAATAAATTCCATCTGTTTGATAAGTCAAATGTTATCTTCTCTTTTTCAATGGTAGTTGTGATTTTTGGGGAGGGTGAGTTTAAATTGTGTACTTCTTTATTCTAAACTAACTCAATGATTTTTGAGCTTTTTGGATTTTCGCATCTAAGTTTTATGGAGATTGAGTATTTCAAGGTTGAGTCATCTTGTTTACATTGATAATTTCTTCAAGGGCTGATCTTAAATACTTGTTATCATCTGGATCAAGTGGTATATAACAAATTGTTGCTTTTTCGGCAATTGGTTTTGATGAACACAAACTTCAGGAGGTTATCCCTGAAGGCTCATTAGACTTCTATGAGAGATTGAGAATTTGTTTCATGTAAGTGTAGTGCTTTTTCTTTTTCTTAACATATTACAAAATGTCAAAATCATAAATAATACTTCATATTTACAGGATATTACTAGAGATATAAAATCATAGGTAAGAAACTTATTGAAAGCATTTTAGTTCAAGATTTATGTTGAAAATATTTTTCTGTAGGTTCTTATTTGTTCTGTCTCTCTTGACTGTAGATAGCAATAATGTACCTGAATTAAAAAAAAAATCAAAAATATTTTGTTATGCATCTAAAAATCACAACAGTTTTAGGATAGTAGTTAAAAGATTTTAAATATACAAATCAGTAAAAACATCACTGGATGCTGAACTCATTTAGGGCATTTTTTTGTTATATTGGCAGGATCACATACACAAAATATGTTTGGTGTATGATGCTTGCCTTGTTGGCTGAATTTCCTTTATGCTATGGTTACTGGAGGAAATATATATGCTGAACACAACACACACTTGTGCACTGTTGATAAGGTTGTTGAAGTCTTTGAAGGAACCTGGCCATCTGCTACATATTCTGTTGGTGTGTGGTTTGAATATTCTAGATTTAGCATGTCCGCATTTGAAGATCCTCATGATATCCATAGCTAATGTCAATGCCTATAATATATGATCATTAACTATCATAACAATAACCATCGGTAAACATTCTGAAACACTTGCATTGCTTAAGCTTTTGATACTATTAGTTGGGCCAAGATGTGGTCTTTCTTTTGGTACCGCATAACTATTGGAACTATGTTCCTGTGTAAGACAAGATTCTGAAATTCTTATATTTGACCACGAGGCAATGATGGGAATGATGATGAGTTCAAGTACCACATATATGCTTCTAGGTTCAAACATATTCGCCATAATTGTCAGTGCTGCTAATCTAATCTCCTCATCAGTGCATTCAATATTTGTGATATAGTATTGACAGACGTACATTTTAAAGTCGTGTTGCTCAGGTGCTGTTATCTATTCATTGTAGGATTATGTTGTCTAACCCCTTAGTAATGCAAATTTAATGTCGTATTTCTAAAGTTTTGTAATTTTATTTTATTTTTTGGGTAGGAAACATAAGAAACTTATTGAATAAGAGAAGAAAAAAATGTACAAAAGAGAGGTTAACCATGGGGCAACATAAGACCAAAAACTCTCCCCCTAATCCAAGCATTAGCAGAATATAAAAATGTAGTGCTCAAAAGAATCTGAACTGCACACAATAACTATTGACTGATCCAAAACAAAGCCTTAAAACACCCCTCTAAAATACTGCAGCTTCCCAGTTGTTACAGTAAAGAAGAATGGGACATCATGAAACTCAGAAGATAGTGATACTGAGGCCTACAAGTTCTCATTCTTGCAGTGTTTCTATGAACTGCTCTTTTTCCTTTTTCTTTCTGGAACCATTTGATGGGAGATACGTTTTCTGTTGAATCAATTCACCATTTGCAGTTTTTAAATGTAGTTATTAATTCTGTACTGATAGAACTTTGGTTTACAGACAACTAATAATGCTGATGCTGCCCTTGACATTTTAGTAGATGGTATCAAGCATGTGCCTGGCAGCAAACTACTTATAGAGGTACTCTTTCTTTTAACCTGCAAACACTTAAACCCCAGCAAATCTTTGATGTGAGTTTAATCTCCAGTATAGCATTTTTTTTTTGTTGAGGTTATGCCACTTGTTCATGCCTTGGCTCTTATGCATGAACACCCTAACCAATCGTGGCAAATTCTCATTAATTTGTGCAACACATGATGCATGGTTTTACTGCAATAGACACTTTAGTATTCTAATTCTTTGCTAAGCCCAAAAGGAGGAAAAAGGAAGTGCTTGCATTTTGCACTTTACATACGTAATTCAGATCTGCCTACGGATTTAAATTCTTTTACTGATTTCTAGATGTTTTTGCTGAGTTCGAAGGACAATAGCTACTTGAATTACCCCTAACTTCAAATCCATTGCATTTTTTACTTCTTTTTATACAAATCTCTTTCATGTAATCCAGTACTAATGATGTAAAGTGCTAGCAGCTTGTCGACTTGTGTGGAACCATTGATGATGTAAGGAAGGCATGGAATTGGCGCATGAAATTGTTTCCACACTCTGTGCAGACTTCTTTTGAGCATTTATCTTGGGTTAAAAATCCATTGGAAACAGTCATAGAAGGAAAAAAAGAAACTATTGTAGCTTTGCCTTCTCATCCATCTGGATCTGACCACTAAGAGCAGTCAGCTTCTGAAGACAATAAACCATCACCTCCAGAAACTCATGATACCCCATCTGACCAAGCCGCCACTGCCCTGGTAACAGACCAGAAATCATTATTCCTGGGAATCATGATATTCGATCTGACTCTGCTACAGTTGACCTTCAATTTGGAGAAGCTGACAACAGTGCACAGGAGAGAATGCTGCCAGTACCTCCTGAAGCTTCAGAGCAGCAAAGAGAAGATATTTCCCAGCCAATTTGCACTCTATTGATTTTGTACATCAAAGTGTTAATGAAACTGAAGCTGTACAAGCTTCACAAGAATTCTTTGAAGATGATGATGGCCAGGATCTGAGAGTATGACCATGAGTTTAATCAGGATCTGAAGCCACTTTCATTGGAAGGACTTTCCTTAGATCCCCAGGACAATGAATCCCCAGGCTCACTCTGTGCCACATCACACGGGTGAAGTTCCTCTAGAACCCAAATACCCAATCTTTCACATGAAAGCATGCAGAAGAGTGAAGCTCAGCAAGAGATGCAAGTCACTTTTTATCCTGCCCAATGGGCATTTAACCTTCTGATTATTCTCCCATTCAAACCGGAATGGTTAGTCCTTCATCCTCGGCTAGCCATCAAAATTTTGCGACTGAGGCACTTTCACGGCCACAAACACCTGCAAATAGTGGTAGAAAGTGGCATCAGAAGCATCACACAAGCAGAAATCGCAGAGATTCGAAATTTGGTTTTTGAGGACCTTCACATAAAAGACTGCATCAACAAAGGCAAGTTTCTTCACAACAGTATCCATGGGCCGAAGCTGGTGGTCCAATGCCAATGGATCCAGGTAACCCCTCTCAATCTTTGCCTTAACAAAACCAGATTCAGCAAGGTAGCCAACAAAATCAGTACCCTGCATCTGCTATTTTAGGAACACCCCAAGCGTTGCCTATTCAAAATATACAGCCACAGAATTTTAACTCCACTTGCCAGTCTCAACTATCTGCTCAACCTATTGCTTATCCTCAAGCACAGATGCCTCAGTATCCCACACCAAGTAATGGGCAGCATGGAAATGTGCAGAATAACTAAGCATATAATCAAATGTGGCAATATTATTACTATCAGCAGCAGCAGCAGTGTCTATTGCCACAACAGCAGCAGCTGCAAATGCAACAACAACATCCTCATATTGATCAGCAGCAATAGTTTCAACATCAGCAACAATAGTTTCAACATCAACAAATGCAACAACTACCCCACATGCAGCTACATCCGCAGCTTCTGCTTCAGCAGCAGCAAGAGCAACAACCCTAAAAGCAACAGCAACAACAACAATAGCAGCTGCAGCAGCAACAACCCTACTACCAGCAATCACAGCAGCGTCTACAGCAATTGAAAGATCAACAGCAGCAGCAGCAACAACCACCGCTGCAGATACAAGTAGAACAAGAACAAAGACAACCTGAGAAGCAAATTACCATATCACAGGTTGAGACATGGAATAACAGCTGTCCCAAACAGGTCTGAAGCTAAATTTAGTCATATGATTTTAATAATTAAATACAATTCTTTTTGTCACAAAAAAAAAAGGAAAATTGGTATGGAAGGGAATAGGCTAAACATGCGACTGGAGCAACAAGATTATTGTAACTAGAATTATATTGTGTTGCAAAAAATTCCACTTTACAGCTGATGCTAGAATAATTGGAACTTGGAAGAAAAGTTTACTGCATAAAAATTATATTGTCTAATAAGTGAAAAAACAAATGAAGCATTCAATGTAATATAGGGAGGAGAGTAACTGAAAACTTATATAGTTTTCCTTTATATAGTTTCTCAAGGTTTTAGACCTTAGTGATTGAAAACTTATAAATACACCTTTTGTTTTCTTTTGTCCATTTTGGCCTGAAAGAATGCCATTATCAGAAGTCCCAAGTCCCGACAATGTTATATCTCAGCGTTCACATTTTTTTTTTTTGGTTGGGTGCGTTCTCACAGTTATTTACCATTGACCAAATTCTATGAGAACCCTTAAGCAAATTCATGTCCGCGTATTTGTGTTCTTTGATGACATAAATCTCTTATACGTTTCTTGTTTAAATTATGCAGGACCAAGAAGTTACACTGCAGCATAGTACAGGTGCACCTGAGACTGTCACTTCTGCTGCTTCTGCTGCATATCTATGTTCCCAGCAGCAGTCTCCCCAAAATCAATCAATGATGTAGGTATGCTTGAATTTTTTCAAAGTTTATGGTATGAATCCTAACCCCTTTGATGTTCGGTGCACAGTGATCCTTTCCCAAAGATCGTTGTGCTGACAAAGAGAAACATGATCCATTGATTTATGTGTCTGCTAACTTTTATGTGCTTAAAATTTGAAATCATGGGAACACAATTTTCATTACAAATCTGTGGTTTGCATTAAACCTTAAGTATGTGGGCTGGTTGACATGCTATAGGTGTTAACAGAGCAGTCAATTAAATGTATCTTGAAAAATGCTTTATAGATATGTTTTACTTCATTAAATATCTCAAATCTCAACTAGGTTTCGATGACATAAGATGTAGTTATTAGTACATTAATCTTTGCTAATCTCAACTATACTTGCTGAGACTTGTGATGCATCGAGACTTGTGTTGTTATCCATTTTCTCCCCTTTTTATATAATTTTCCTCTGAAATCATAGACTATTGTTAAACTTTGTGAGGAAAAACTAGTTCTAGAGCTACTAATGCTTGATGTCATACTGCTAAGTTAATAAACGTACTTGCTAGTAGAGGAATCAAAAACAACACCGTTTTTGGCACCTGCAAAAATTGACAATTCCAAACCCTAGCCACGAAAAAAAAAATACTTGTTAGTAAATCTCTTTTTTGAATTGTGAACATAAAAGCATGAAGTTGGAGAAGTTAGGAAATTATTATTACGAAGAAAAAGTGCTTTAATGTAGGAAAAAGGAAATAATAATCAAAGTGAAAAGTTATCTAACAATAAACGAAAATTAGTACCAAATATAATGTATTAAAAACTATGTTCCAACCACATAAGTGGAATATGATGGTTATGTGTATAACTGTGTAATGATAATCCAGTACTACTGCTCCAAATTTCCATGTTATATACCTTCTCTGTGCTTCCATCTTGCATGTTATAAGCTGTTAACTCCTTTCCTTTTGCTTTTCTGTAAGAGCTGTCTGGTTTTGGAAGGATTTTTGGTGTAGTTGGATAGATTTCAGTGGAGAGATGGCTGCAAAATCTAGAGAGAAGTTTGAGTTTTGGTGAGAGAGCTGTTGTAGAGAAAGAATCAGACAAACATGAAAGCCAGGCAAAATGAGTTTGGTCCGAGAAAGAAGGAATTTATATAAAGCCCTAACTCAATACGTAGTCGTTTGAGTAGTAAAAGTAGATTTTATTAGTTCCCTTAAACGGCATGTCGTTTGGCCGTGAGTCTGCTTTAGTTACTGTGAGCCTGCATACAGGCAATATTTCTCTATTTTGTCTGTTGTGAGTGTCTGTTACAGATGGAATTACATATTGTATCGTTGTTTCACTTTTGGAATTAAGAAGAAAATTTACAAATCTATTCTCCATTCTCTCTGATCTATCTCTCTCTCATCTCATTCTAACTAATTCTGATTCTATTTCTCTTTCAATTTCTTCAAGCTTTATTTCACTGTTTTTTCCAGAAATATTATACATCAGCTACTTCCCGAAGTTCAAACTGACCTGCACATTCAAAAGAAACCAGAATTAATCCATAAACCCTCTCTCACAACCCTCAATCAATTAAGGCATAACAAATTGGTATCAAAGCAACTTTCCAGGCCAAACACACAACCCTTTGAATCCTAAACAAATATGGCAGAAGGAACCAGACAACACCAATTTATTGAAGGAAAATTTGCAGAAATGGAAACCAGAAATCAGGAGAGAGATGGAAGATTTCTGAAATTTGAGGAAGATTTTTTGTCATACAAGATAGAGATGGCCAGCCAAAATGCAAAGATACAAGATCAGTTGGCAAGGTTGAATGATCGGCTAACTCTTGGTCATAATAATGTAGATCTGGAAGGTTCTAAAGCTAATGGCAAAGGAATTCTGGGTTCAGCTCCAGGAAGCTCAACAGGAGATCCAAAATTCCAAGGTCAGACCAGCTTCAATGACAAGGTAATCACAGAATCCCATCTAAGGCCTCCTAAGTTGTCATTTCCTAAGTTTGATGGCACAGATCCAAAAACATGGATTCGAAAATGTGATCGGTTTTTTATTATACATCATGTACCACCAGATCAAAAGGTGATCATAGTCTCTATTCATTTTGAGAAAAAAGCCGAAACATGGTTTCAATCATTTTATACCAGTAAAGAGGGTGTGAGATAGGAAGAATTTACTGAGGCCTTGCTAGCTAGGTTCCTAGACATAGGACAAGATGATGTGGTGGGTGAATTTCAACGTTTGAGGCAGTCAACAACAGTTGTTGATTATCAGGACAGGTTTGAGGAGATTCAACCTAGGCTGATAGCAAAGGACTTGGGGTTGAGTGAGGGATTCTTCCTAGAAAGCTTTATAAGTGGACTAAGGAGTGAAATCAAACATCAGGTTAAGATGTTCAAGCCCACAGACTTGAAGACAGCCATTCATTTGGCTCGGTTACAAGAGGCATCTATGGATGCCAAGAAGGTGAAACCATGGCCAGTTAAAACATTTTCCAATACCAACCAGAATCCAAACCATAACCTGTCATCAACCAAAAATAACATACAAAACACTACACCTACACTAACCTACCCAAACCGAAAATTGGCCGAACCAATACCTATCAAAAGGTTAACACCAATTGAAATGAAAGCAAGAAGAGATAAAGGCTTATGCTACAATTGCGACGAGGTGTACACTTTTGGGCACCAATGTGCCAAGAAGCAGCTCTATATGTTATGTGGCGAATGAGAGGAAGATGAATTGGGAGAAGAAGGGACAGATATCACTAAAGAAGAAGAGGTTGAAATGGTTGAGGAAGAGATAACTATTTCTCATCATGCATTGAAAGGCAGCTTGGGTTTACAAACCATTAAACTTAGGGGAAGAGTTAAGAACCGAGACATTACAATCTTGGTGGATAGTGGATCCACTCATAATTTCCTAGATCCTGAGACGGCTAAGTTCACTGGGGTTAAGATGGAAGACACGGATACCTTATGGGTTACCGTTGGTGGAGGTGGGAAGATTTGCAGCCAAGCTAAGTGTAAGGCCTTTACATGGACCATGCAAGGGGTTGAGTTTACAACCGAAATGAGACTCTTGACTCTATGAGGGTGTGATGCAGTCCTTGGTATGCAGTGGTTCAAGGAAATTGGGCCAATAATTCTTGATGCTAATAGGCTAATCATGAGTTTTAAAAAAAATGGGAAATGGATTCCTTTGCAGGGAATCAAAGACAAAGGAAGACTTAGTTATATGACTGGAAAGAAAGTAGCAACACAGCTAGAGAGGTCACAAGAAAGGGCAGAAACAATGGTTCAATTATTTGCACTAGAAATGGAAGAAAAACAAAGAGAAATACCTGCTGAAATTGAGGCCATTTTGAGCTCCTATGAAGACCTGTTTGCTGAGCCCACCAACTTACCTCCATATAGATCACAAGACCACCGAATACCCTTGATCCCTAATAGTAAACCAGTCAACATCAGAAATTATCGACAGCCTCACATTCAAAAAAATGAGATAAAAGTAATTGTGAAAGAAATGCTTGACAATGGGATCATTCGGCCTAGTACAAGTCCATTCGCTTCTCCCATTCTATTGGTAAGAAAAAAGACGGTTCATGGCGTTTTTGCTTAGATTACAGGGAATTAAATAAGATAACGGTTAAGGACAAATTTCCTATCCCAATAATTGATGAACTCTTGGATGAGTTAAATGGAGCGGGAGTTTTCACCAAGCTTGATCTAAGGGCGGGTTACCATCAAATCAGAATGGCTGAGGAGGACACACATAAAACAGCTTTTAAAACCCATCAGGGACACTATGAGTTTCGTGTAATGCCCTTTGGCCTTACAAATGCACCTGCGACCTTTCAAAGCCTCATGAATGACATTTTTAGGCCTTATCTAAGGAAAATGATCCTTGTATTCTTTGATGACATTTTGGTTTTCAGCAAGAATATGCAAGATCATGTGACACATCTCAAACTCACATTGGACATCCTAAGGCAAAACAAGCTATTTGTTAAATGAAGCAAATGTGAATTTGGAAAAGCTGAATTGGAGTACCTTGGGCACATAATTTCAGCAGAAGGGGTGGCAGCTGATAATAGAAAGGTTCAAGGCATGGTTGATTGGCCTAGACCAACTACTGTTAAGGCATTGAGGGGATTCTTAGGGTTAACGGGGTACTACAGAAAATTTGTAAGAAATTACGGGGTAATTAGTAAGCCATTAACTGATCAGCTAAGGAAGAATGGGTTTAGTTGGAATGAGCAAGCAGAATTGGCTTTTGAAGCCTTAAAGAGAGCAATGACAACCACCCCAGTGTTGGCTTTGCCCGACTTTACTAAACCTTTTGTGGTGGAAACTGATGCTAGTGATGTGGGTATAGGGGCTGTCCTCATGCAGGAAATGAGGCCAATAGCCTTCATTAGTAAGGCATTACCACCTAGGAAGATGGGACTCTCTACCTATGAGAAGGAGCTACTAGCAATTGTTTATGTTGTACAAAAATGGAGGAACTATCTACATGGCAACAAGTTCTACATCAACACTGACCATCAAAGTCTCAAGTACTTCCTTGAGCAAAAAATGACTACCCTTTTACAACAAAAATGGCTGTCCAAATTATTAGGGTATGATTACGAGATCTCCTACAAGAAAGGGCGAGAGAATGTGGTGGCTGATGGGCTGTCAAGAGCTGTGCAACTGGGAGAGAACTCAATGACAGCCATAACTATCTCTAAACCAGCTTGGGTACTCGAGGTTGAGGACTCCTATCAACATGATTCATTGGCTGAGGCTGTGATACCAGAGTTATTGGTCAAGCCTCCTACTAATCAAGAGTTCACTCTCAAGGAGGGATTACTCAGAAGGAATGGAAAGATTTACGTGGGTAAGAATGGGGATTTGAGGAAAAGGTTGCTAAGGGAAGCCCACACATCAGCAATGGGGGGCTATTCAGGGGTAAAAGGAACCCTGAAGAGACTGCAACTGTTTTTCTATTGGGTTAACATGGTCCAAGATGTGACCACCTTGGTACTCGAGTGTCCTACATATCAACAAAACAAATGTGAACACAATAGACCCCCTGGTCTATTGTAGCCACTGCCAATTCCTAACATACCATGGACTGATATTGATATGGACTTTATAGAGAGACTACCTCCTTCTCTAGGTAAGAACTCGATCCTAGTGGTTATCGACAGGTTAACTAAATATGCTCACTTTATGGCTATAGCACATCCCTACACGGCTCAACAAGTGGCTCAGCTATTTTTTGATCAAGTGCATAAGCTACATGGACTGCCTAATACCATAGTGAGTGACAGAGACAAAATTTTCACGAGCTCTTTTTGGCAACACTTGTTCAAACTATCAGGAACTAAGTTATGCCTCAGTTCAGCTTATCACCCACAAACAGATGGGCAGAGTGAAAGGCTAAATCAATGCCTTGAGAATTACTTGAGGTGTATGACAGGGGCTAGGCCTGTTAAGTGGGTGTCCTGGTTATCTCTAGCAGAATGGTGGTATAACACAAATTTTCACATATCACTGAAAATGTCACCATTTGAAGCCTTGTATGGCTACAAACCACCCTTATTCTATGCACCTAAAATGGCTACAAACTCAACAGAGGTCAAAGAGTTCTTAGAAGACAGAACTAGGTTGCAGTCAGTACTTAAAGAAGCTTTGACTCAAGCCTAGAACAGAATGAAATTCTATGCTGATAAGAAGAGAACAGAGAGGCAGTTCTCTGTGGGGGATTGGATCTACTTAAGACTACAACCATATAGACAAATTACAGTGGCCATGCGAAGGAATCTTAAATTAGCACCCAAATATTTCGGACCCTATCAAGTAACAACAAGAATCGAAGAAGTGGCTTACCGTCTGCAGTTGCCGGCCGGTTCACAGGTGCACCCAGTTTTCCACGTGTCTCAGCTTAAGAAGAAGGTGGGAGATCAAGTGATTCCCAGCTCTGATTTGCCAAGAACAGGGACAGAAGGTCAGTTCTTAGTCTATCCGGTTGCTATTCTTGAACGGAAAATGATTAAAAGAAATAATATAGCAGTAGTGAAATACCTTATCCAATGGTCGAACACCTCACCGGAAGACGCGTCGTGGGAAGATGCAACGATAATCGCCAGCCACTTTCCAGAGTTTGAAGTTTGATCCTTGAGGTCAAGGATCTTTTAGAAGGAGTAGGGTGTGTAAGAGCTGTCTGGTTTTGGAAGGATTTTTGGTGTAGTTGGATAGATTTCAGTGGAGAGATGGCTGCAAAATCTAGAGAGAAGTTTGAGTTTTGGTGAGAGAGCTGTTGTAGAGAAAGAATCAGACAAACATGAAAGCCAGGCAAAATGAGTTTGGTCTGAGAAAGAAGGAATTTATATAAAGCCCTAACTCAATACGTAGTCGTTTGAGTAGTAAAAGTAGATTTTATTATTTCCCTTAAACGGCATGTCGTTTGGCCGTGAGTCTGCTTTAGTTACTGTGAGCCTGCATACAGGCAATATTTCTCTATTTTGTCTGTTGTGAGTGTCTGTTACAGATGGAATTACATATTGTATCGTTGTTTCACTTTTGGAATTAAGAAGAAAATTTACAAATCTATTCTCCATTCTCTCTGATCTATCTCTCTCTCATCTCATTCTAACTAATTCTGATTCTATTTCTCCTTCAATTTCTTCAAGCTTTATTTCACTGTTTTTTCCAGAAATATTATACATCAGCTACTTCCCGAAGTTCAAACTGACCTGCACATTCAAAAGAAACCAGAATTAATCCATAAACCCTCTCTCACAACCCTCAATCAATTAAGGCATAACATTTTCTTCTATAAAAATAATCCTCCGCAAAATCTTCAATGAAGTATATGCAATTAGACTTGCAATAATTATCTAATAATATTTCAACTGATACAGATGACTGTCGGCTAAAGGAAAAGAGATGTTTTGCCCAAATCTTTTATGTCCGTCCATGTATTGGTGCTCAAATCCAAGTTTAATGTGGCCGGTTGCAATGAGTTTAATGCTGTCCAAGTTTTATCGCCGGGTCTACAATATGCCAAATATTGTATATCTTGATTGTAAATAACCATCACTGCATAGTCTGATGTAAATGAAGGACTCGTTGATACAGCACATTTGTAGTTAAAAGATTTATACATATCGGAAAGAGGGAGAAAAAACCCGCGTGAGAATGTTTTTACGTGTGGGAGCTCGATTTGTTTTCTTGTATACGGATGAGTGTTACAATCCAATCCTTGCAAGAAAAGTAAATATGGCTGGCACAGTGGCACCATGGGAGATCAACAAAAAGAAAAACCCAACAATGGAAAAGGAATGTTATTACTTGGTCCAATTTATAGTAACCTACCAACAGAATTTGTTTCCTTTCCACAATGTTTTTACTTGATTCAATTTCTAGCAGAATTTGATCTCTATTTATCAGCCTCAAATCAGTTGCAGGCATTGCATCGCATTACATTGTATTGTTGTTAGGATTTTGCTATTCTACAGATTTAATATGTTGCACTGACGGTTATGATTGAGCCCAATAGTTTAATTTTATTTATGATTGTTTTTTTAAAAACAATTATTTTATTTATGAATGTTAAAAGAACCAAAAGATTAAAATAAACAATATGACGAGGGAAGTCAAAATCCCCGTACATGTATTAATTTCATGTTTATATGATTTGATGAAAAATATAAATAGCTATGAATTTACTCCAATAGTCTTCTTAAAATGTTAAAGAGTCTATCCATTTAAAACTATTTTGATTTTTCATTGTTTGTTTGATAGTGTTGATTGATAATTTATGTTTTGTGTCATTTCAGTCCAAATCCTATTGAATCCAAATTCCCAACCCCATATTGTAACTCGGTAAAAAAAATACTCCAAATATGAAAAAGTGAAGACAATAGAAACATTTTCATTAAGGATATTGATAGCTTATTGTTCTTATTGTAGAATTAATATATTTACTTCCTTCAATTACAGA
Source organism: Dipteronia sinensis (assembly GCA_033220585.1). NCBI lineage: Eukaryota > Viridiplantae > Streptophyta > Magnoliopsida > Sapindales > Sapindaceae > Dipteronia > Dipteronia sinensis. Next base: position 5,634,570 of record CM065641.1, on the reverse strand, counting down.
ATATAGAAAAACGAAATTAAAGCAATATACAGTTACGAATTTTAAATTAGAAAGTAAAGAAATTGGTAATAGTGGAAAATTTTGTTAAAAAAATTACTGATCATAGAAAATCTATTTCTGTTATTCCAGAGCAACTAAAATTATTATACTAAAAATTTTCAAACAAAATAACAGCATCGCCATCTCTTTCTAATCCTTTTAACGGACACGTCAATTACAATTCTACCGTAAAGTCATAGATCCTCTGGTATGTTTCAAACTTCTTTCCGCTCAATGATTCCATTCAATAAATTCAATTTAATTTACACCAATATCTCATTTTGATGATATTGCAAATCCCTAACTTTCAATTTATAAATTTTATTGAATATATTGTGCTATTGCTTTCATATCATATTTATTGAAAAAGTACATGTAAATTTTGCTTAGGTGTGATTAAAGAAAACAAAAAAAATGAAATAGAACATAAAGAGCATGTTTTACATAATCACATTCAATGTATCACAATTTTAGTGCTTTAATAAAACTTAACAATCAAACATGTGAGGATGATCATTTTACTATGGTGCGAACACAGCCACTCGAGAATCTTAATTTATTTATTTTAGTCAGAGAAATTTAATTTTATTAAAACTTTGAAACTTAATAAGTAGTATGATAATGTTTCGGACACTCTATTTAAAATGGAAATGGATACCATTTTATATGGATTGAAGTGGGAATATATATTCTATAGTCAAGGACGTAGGCCGCTATAGGCTAGACCAGGCTATACTTTTTCAAAAAATAAAAATTATATATATTATATGTATTACCTATAAGTGTAGAGGTGTAGTGGGATATATCATACATCTCTTCACCGTTACATGTGATTTTTTTTTCATTACTATTTACTTTTTTTTCAATATTTTATCTTTGTCTTTTCAATTTCCATTGTTAACTTATTTATATTTATGCCACTTTATCTTTTCCTATACCATAATAAACCCTCTCTCTTTCTCCAACTCTCGCTTCATCTTTTCAATTCATTTATTCTCTACAACACATTTCAAATTTTCATTTATTTTCATCTCTCTTTTCATCTTCTTTATTTATTTTGTTTCTTTACACTTGAGTTTGTTTTCCGGCATTTCCTAAAGCTTTTGGTTGGGGTGGTGACAAACTGACAACCTACTCGACGGCAGCGGCGACGGTTCACCGGTCAAGCGACTTCCGTTGACGACGAGTCTTTGCAATGACTTCGCTTAGCTTGATTTTCCTGACCAAATCAGCCAATTTTTCCTTCAAATCAGCCAATTTTTTTGGCCAAATCGGCCAATTTTCTTCCGACCGCCTAATATGGCTGATTTGACCGAAACGGGACGGCTGGCTCCCGCCTGGCTAACACTGGTTTTTAGTCTAGCCCTCCAAGTTAGAAATCCTAGCTACGCCACTATCTATAGATATCATCCTATTATCCTATGTTATTTTTAGAAATGATGATGGATATAATCTATGTATATTCACCCCACACACCTCCATTATTTTATAAGTATATCAAATTTATTATGTAATTGTTAGTTGCTACCTCTATATATATATATATATATATATATATATACACTTTTCTCACCGAAACCTAAAAGCTAGTTGTTAAGTTGCTTCAATTAATAAATAAAATAAAATAAAATAAAGTAGGATTATTCTCTATTGAGCTGATCTAAAACACTTAAATAATACTATATTTAAACATAATGAAAATAAAATAAATCTCAATCATTAATTGTGTATATCAACAGATCTATTTAGACCAGATAAAAATCAGTTTAGTAAAAATTTCAAATTCGTTTTTATAATAAAAACTAAAGTCCATCAAACCTGACTAGTAAAATATAAAAATTTATCATTTTTTAGGATACGGGAATGGATATTAAATTTCTAGCATTTACCACACTTGATAAAAATTTCGAAGGAAAAAGGTGATGGAGATTGGGATATCCATCCCTCAATCCACTCCTTTATGGCATTGCCATCCCTAATCATTTGTTCTTTTCGAGTTACCATTTTCAATTTTGAATGTAAAATAAAAAATTCAATGAACACGGTATATGAGGCGAAACCATTTTAGGATGATTTATGGATGTCATTTCCTAAAAAGTAATGCCAGATATTCTAATTTTTTTTTTTCAAAATTTTTCGTAATTATATGGCATGTGAAGTGTTAACATCGTATAAATTATAAGATTAAATGGTTAGTGGTGTGATGGTGACACCTCATAGACCACATCATTTGAAAAGAAAAAAAATTGATCGCGGAACTGAAAAAATTATTAAAGTGACCCCAATAAAACCTGCCAGCTAGTGATCCAAACAAGAAATAAATAATCAACTAATTCAAGGATAAAATGTTTTCAGAAGTAACAGAATCAATTCTGATTATGAATTTTTCCACCTACATTAATTTATTCAACCACAAAATAGAACTATTGTGTATTTTCTATCAAGGAAATTGGTGACGAAACAAAGTTGGTCGGATGGTAAACCATTCATACAAGGATCATGAGTTCCAATAAAAACCTCAAATTTATATAATAGTAAAATACTTTAAAAAAAATCAAGGAAATTGGTTATTATAAAAAAAATAAAATAATGATGATTATGAAAAACCTGTTTCTATAATCACAAAGCACAACAAATTATCAGATATCCACACCACACTATTAATCGATAATCATGATTTGAATCAAAAATTCAAATAGTAGTAGAAATAGCCAGAGACACAAGATCAAATGAAAAAACCAGTCCTGGAAAACAAACAAATCTATTATGTGAATTTTATTTTAGCGTTCACAGTTCCATCCTTGCCCGATATAGAATATGTTGCCTGGAACACCCGCTTCATCTTCATTATCATGGTAACCATCGATTACATGGTATGTCACATCGAAACGCCACACGTTGATAGACTTCATTACATAACAATTCATGAACATGATATAATTTCACATTATTCAGTATGATTTCAGGGTTGATGCATTGTAGTGATGTTAATGGTGCAAAAGATATTAGTTATTGTAAGGTTTGGGTGTTATCAAAATAATATATTTCAAATTTCAAATCGGTAAGGATACAAATTTCTCTCGATAGACATCATTACAACTTCCGTCCCTAATCATTTTGAACATAATGAATCTTTAAATATATAAATATCGGTTCAGAAGACCAAATAAAACATAAAATCAAGTGAACCCGACAGGAAAAATCAATTAATTCAAGGATTAATAAGTACACATCTATTAATTATCAGTCGGTATAAAAAGGTTTTCGGGTCCAAAAAAGTAGATTTTCATATCAATTTATTTCCACGGTTCCACTTACATTAATTTATCCAACGAAAATTTTAAACTGGGTGTCTTTTCTATCAAAGAAATAGGATGTTGTAAAAAATGAAATAATGCTGATTATGAAAATTGGAAAATCTGTTTGTCTAATTACAATGCACATCAAATTATTATATGTTTATCTTTAAACAATGATTTGAATCAACAATTCAGATAGTAGAAATAATAGCCAAAGTGAGGGACAAACAAAAGTATTTTTACTAACAAAAAAATTAACTCACAACTTAGAGGGAAGATAATCCAAGCTAAGTATAATATATAGTCAGAATTATCAAAACTTCGATAAAACAATAAAAACAAACACAGCCTGAGTACTAAACAGAGTACCGAATACTACTTTAAGCTAGCTCATTCATCCTCCTGCGAGCGCAACCTAGCCAACTTGTTAGTCACAACAACATCAAGCTGAGAAGCTCGCTCCACAATCTCTCTGCGCTTCTTCGTTGACACATCATGTGCAATTTCAGCACAGTAAGTCCTGAACACATGTAAAAATCATTAGAATTAAAAACAAAACTATAATCTCAAACTATGTAACACATTAGGGAAATTCATAACATATATGATATACCTGTTGTGCATCATCAACAGTTCAAGCTCCTTCGCATTGTGAACAACGAATTTCTTGAAGCCATTAGGAAGATAATGACGGGTCTTCTTGTCAGTTCCGTACCCAATGTTGGGCATGAGAGTGCATCCCTTGAACTTTCTCCTCACACGAGAATCAATACCCTTTGGTCTACGCCAGTTTGTCTGAGAGAAATTCAAACAGAAAATGGCATTAATGAAGAGCGGTCTCACCATCAGAATATATAAAACACAAAAAGACCCAACTTTCAAATCACAAATAATTATTTCTGAACCATTTTGAAAACTATCAAAAATTTCCCAATATTCCAAACATTTTCAAGAACATTTTCACAAATCTATTTAAGAAAACAATTACACGATTTGATTGATGTCAACAGCGATACAGTAACAGAAAGCATAACAAATCAAGCAATCCGTGTCGCAAAAACTGTTCTTTTCATTTCTGCCCTAAAAACGAGATGCCCAGCTACAGATGGAAAAAGATCTGGGCATCAGATACCATGGGCAAGTGACTCCTCAAAAACAGAAACTGAAGAAAATATATCATAAACTAAATAAGCATGAAAACTAAATCAAACACTGCAACCTCAGCCGAAAGATGGTGATCTTTTAAAATAATCACAGATAAATCATAACACATTCATTATTAGCATCACAGATTGCAGTCATAATATCAACAACATCAACGGAATCAAAAAGTAGATGAGAAAAAAAAAATTGAAAAACAGGAATTTAATATGCAACAGAGATCAGATGGTAGTGCATGTTTTGTTCATCATCTAACTGCAGAAGCTATGGATAAAATATCATCACGCCTCGTTGCATATTTACATCACTGGAAACTTAGTTTTAAAATGACGTGAAAATAGCACATAGAAAAACGATTTAGTACATAATGAGATCAGATAAAACGCCGATATATCACCAGATTCCAAAAGGAAGTAAGACTGGGTGTCAAAAACGTAATCATCATATCCCACCAGGAAAAAAAAATTATTCTAGTTAAGCAAAATCATGGAATATCTATATATATATATATATCAAACCCTAGCAATCTCAAAATCAAGAAATAATTTAATAACAAAAATCAATTTCTTCACCACAAAAACAGATTGAAAATAAAAAATCAAAGAGGATCTTATAGTCGATCGCTGTATCTCCACATTGCATCAAGAGATGCAAAGTCGACTGGGTGTCGAAAATCAATCATCATATCCATATCAAACTAACTTGTACACAAACTATATCATCAATCACTTGAAAACTGGAATCAACAAATACCAAGTTAAAATCAGAATTCTACAAAAACAGCAATTGCATCTATGAAAACAAATTGAAGGAATCAGATAACAAAAAAGTCAATCACCATCTTGCATCGGAAGATGCAAATAAGACTGGGGCGACAAATATATCATCATTTCCTTCATAGATCCACAAATCAAAATACAATAAAACACAAGCGCTCTTCACAGTTTCTTAAAAAAAAAACAAGTGTAGAGTTAAAAAAACTATATATAATACCTTGACAGAGATCTTGCGGTCGCTCTGGGGCCTCTTGAAATGCTTGGTCCTCTTCTTCACTATCTTCTTCGTCAGCAACGGTGCCGCCATTTTTTCTCCTTCCTGTAAACATATTCAAGAACTCAAACAAATCAATACAATCATAACAAATCAATACGAACGTGAACAAGGAATCGATACGAACGTGAACAAGTAATGAAGAGAGAGAGAAAGAGAGAGGCTCACAATTAGGGTTTTACTTGGCAGCCGAGCTGTTTGAATGGAGGCGTTGAAGTAGGTTTATATAGGGAAGGCCAAGACTAGTTGTCTAGGGTTTCATTTGGGGTTGTCAAAGATTTGATTTTGTAAGCCATATCAACGGTGGATATTCACTGGGCTTTTTTATTGATTATTGATACCACGTGGCCCTTTTCAATTATGGGCTGGGCTATGCCCGTATTGACTTTTTTTGAAAAAGAAGAGCCCATAGTGTACTTGAATGTTCAGTTTTGATCAATAAATTCAATTTAAATTACACCAATATCTCATTTTGATGATATAGCAAATCCCTAACTTTCAATTTATAAATTTTATTGAATATATTGTGCTATTGCTTTCATAGCATATTTATAGAAAAAGTACATGTAAATTTTGCTTGGGTGTGATTAAAGAAAACAAAAAAAAAATGAAATAGAACATAGAGAGCATGTTTTACATAATCACATTCAACGTATCACAATTTTAGTGCTTTAATAAAACTTAACAATCAAACATGTGAGGATGATCATTTTACTATGGTGCGAACACTGCCACTCGAGAAACTTAATTTATTTTTTTTAGTCAGAGAAACTTGATTTTATTAAAACTTAGAAACTTAATAAGTAAGGTTGTCGGTATGATAATGTTTCGGACACTCCATTTAAAATGGGAAGGGATACCATTCTATATGGATTGAAGTGGTGATATATATTTTATAGTCAAGGGCGTAGGCAGCTATAGGCTAGACCGGACTACAATTTTTCAAGAAAAAAAATTATATATATTATATGTATTAGGTGTAGTGGGATATATCATACATCTCTTCATCATTACATATGATTTTTTTTTTTCATTACTATTTATTTTTTTTTAATATTTTATCATTTTATCTGTCTTTTCAATTTCCATAGTTAACTTATTTATATTTATACCACTTTATATTTTCCTATACCATAATAAACGCTCTCTCTTTCTCCAACTCTCACTTCATCTTTTCAATTCATTTATTCTCTGCAACACATTTCAAATTTTCAACTCCAACTCTATCTCGCTCCCTAACTCTCTTTTCATCTTCTTCATTTATTTTGTTTCTTTACACTTCAGTTTGTTCTCCAGCATTCCTAAAGCTTTTGGTTGGGGTGGTGACAAACTGACAACCCGCTTGACGGGAGCGGCAACAGTTTACCGGTCAAGCAACTTCTGTCGATGACGAGTCTTTACAATGACTCTGCTTAGCTAGATTTTTCTGACCAAATCAGCCAATTTTTCCTTCAAATCAGCCAATTTTCTTCCGACCGCCTAATATAGCTGATTTAACCGAAACGAGACGGTTGGCGCCCGCCTAGCTAACACTGGTTTTTAGTCTAGCCCTCCAAGTCAGAAATCCTGGCTACGCCACTATCTATAGATATCATCCTATTATCCTATTTTATTTTTAGAAATGATGATGGATATAGTCTATGTATATTCACCCACACACCTCCATTATTTTATAAGTATATCAAATTTATTACGTAATTGTTAGTTGTTACCTCTAATTATATATATATATATATATATATATATATATATATATACACTTTTCTCACCGAAACCTAAAAGCTAGTTGCTAAGTTGCTTCAATTAATAAATAAAATAAAATAAAGTAGGTTTATCCTGTATTGAACTGATCTAAAACACTTAAATAATACTCTATTTAAATATAATAAAAATAAAATAAATCTTAATCATTAATTATGTATATCAACAAATCTATTTAAATCAGATAAAGATCAATTTAGTAAAAGATCTCAAATTCGTTTTTATAATAAAACTAAAGTCCATCAAACCTGACCAGTAAAATATAAAAATTTATCATTTTTTAGGATACGGGAATGGATATTAAATTTCTAGCATTTATCACACTTAATAAAAATTTCTAAGGAAAAAAGTGATGGAGATTGGGATATCCATCCCTCAATCCACTCCTTTATGGCATTGCCATCCCTAATCATTTGTTCTTTTCGGACTTATTTTTACCATTTTCATTTTTGACCGTAAAATAAAAAATTCGATGAACATGGTATGCCATTATGGGATAGGAGGCGAAACCATTTTAGGATGATTTATGGATGTTATTTTCTAAAAAGTAATGCTAGATATTTAAATTTTAATTTTAATTTTAATTTTTTTTCAAATAATATGGTACGTGAAGTATCAATATTGTATAAATCATAAGATTAAAATGTGAGTGATGTAATGTTGACACTTCATAGAACACATCAATTGAAGAAAAAAAAATTTGATCATGGAACTAAAAAAATTATTAAAGTGACCCAATAAAACCTGCCAGCTAGTGATCCAAACAAGAAATAAATAATCAACTAATTCAAGGATAAAATGTTTTCAGAAGTACGAGAATCAATTCTGATTATGAATTTTTCCACCTACATTAATTTATTCAAACACAAAATAGAACTATTGTGTATTTTTTTATCAAGGAAATTGGTGACGAAACAAGGTTTGTCGGATGGTAAACCATTCACACAAGCATCAAGAGATTATTGATTCGAGTTCTTTTTTTTAAAAAAAAAACCTCAAATTTATGTAATAGTAAAATACTTAAAAAAAATCAAAGAAATTGGTTATTATAAAAAAAATAAAATAATGATGATTATGAAAAACCTGTTTCTATAATTACAAAGCGCATCAAATTATCAGATATCCACACCACATTATTAATCGATAATCATGATTTGAATCAAAAATTCAAATAGTAGTAGAAATAGCCAGAGACAGAAGATCAAATGAAAAAACCAGTCATGGAAAACAAACAAATCTATTATGTGAATTTTATTTTAGTGTTCAAAGGCCAACAGTTCCATCCTTGCCCGATATAGAATATGTTGCCTGGAACCCCCGCTTCATCTTCATTATCATGGCAACCATATATTACATGAAATGTCACATCGAAACGCCACACGTTGATAGACTTCATTACACAAAAATTCATGAACATGATATAATTTCACATTATTCAGTATAATTTCTGGGTTGATGCATTGTAGTGATGTTAATGGTGCAAAAGTTATTAGTTATTGTAAGGCTTGGGTGTTATCAAAATAATATATTTCAAATTTCAAATTCATAAGGATACAAACTTCTCTCGATAGACATCATTACAACTTTTGAACATAATGAATCTTTAAATATATAAATACCGGTTCAGGAGACCAAATAAAACATAAAATCAAGTGAACCCGACCAGAAAAATCAATTAATTCAAGGATTAAAAAGTATACATCTATCAATTATCAGTCGGTATAAAAAGGTTTTCGGGTCCAAAAAAGTAGATTTTCATATCAATATTTTTCAACCGACAATAATTTATCCATCGAAAATTTTAAACTTTGGGTGTCTTTTCTATCAAAGAAATAGGATGTTGTAAAAAATGAAATAATGCTGATTCTGAAAATTGGAAAATCTGTTTGTCTAATTACAAAGCACATCAAATTACTATCAGATTCAACACTTTATGTTAAATCTTTAAACAATGATTTGAATCAACAATTCAAATAGAAGAAATAATAGCCAAAAGAGACAGATCATTCATCCTCCTGCGAGCGCAACCTAGCCAACTTGTTAGTCACAACAACATCAAGCTGAGAAGCTCGCTCCACAATCTCTCTGCGCTTCTTTGTTGACACATCATGTGCAATTTCAGCACAGTAAGTCCTGAACACATGTAAAAATCATTAGAATTAAAAACAAAACTATAATCTCAAATTATGTAACACGTTAGGGAAATTCATAACATATATGATATACCTGTTGTGCATCATCAACAGTTCAAGCTCCTTCGCATTGTGAACAACGAATTTCTTGAAGCCATTAGGAAGATAATGACGGGTCTTCTTGTCAGTTCCGTATCCAATGTTGGGCATGAGAGTGCATCCCTTGAACTTTCTCCTCACACGAGAATCAATACCCTTTGGTCTACGCCAGTTTGTCTGAGAGAAATTCAAACAGAAAACGGCATTAATGAAGAGCGGTCTCACCATCAGAATATATAAAACACAAAAAGACCCAACTTTCAAATCACAAATGATTATTTCTGAACCATTTTGAAAACTAACAAAAATTTCCAAATATTCCAAACATTTTCAAGAATATTTTCACAAATCTATTTAAGAAAACAATTACACGATTTGATTGATGTCAACAGCGATACAGTAACAGAAAGCTTAACAAATCAAGCAATCCGTGTCGCAAAAACTGTTCTTTTCATTTCTGCCCTAAAAACGAGATGCCCAGCTACAGACGGAAAAAGATCTGGGCATCAGATACCATGGGCAAGTGACTCCTCAAAAACAGAAACTGAAGAAAATATATCATAAACTAAATAAGCATGAAAACTAAATCAAACACTGCAACCTCAGCCGAAAGATGGTGATCTTTTAAAATAATCACAGATAAATCATAACACATTCATTATTAGCATCACAGATTGCAGTCATAATATCAACAACATCAACATAATCAAAAAGTAGATAAGAAAAAAAAATTGAAAAACAGGAATTTAATATGCAACAGAGATCAGATGGTAGTGCATGTTTTGTTCATCATCTAACTGCAGAAGCTATGGATAAAATATCATCACGCCTCGTTGCATATTTACATCACTGGAAACTTAGTTTTAAAATGACGTGAAAATAGCATATAGAAAAAATAAAACGCCGATAAATCACCAGATTCCAAAAGGAAGTAAGACTTGGTGTCAAAAACGTAATCATCATATCCCACCAGGAAAAAAAATTTATTCTAGTTAAGCAAAATCATGAAATATCTATATATATCAAACCCTAGCAACCTCAAAATCAAGAAATAATTTAATAACAAAAATCAATTTCTTCACCACAAAAACAGATTGAAAATAAAAAATCAAAGAGGATCTGATAGTCGATCGCTGTATCTCCACATTGCATCAAGAGATGCAAAGTCTGACTGGGTGTCAAAAATCAATCATCATATCCATATCAAACTAACTTGTACGCAAACTATATCAACAATCACTTGAAAACTGGAATCAACGATTACCAATGTTAAAATCAGAATTCTACAAAAACAGCAATTGCATCTATGAAAACAAATTGAAGGAATCAGATAACAAAAAAGTCAATCACCATCTTGCATCGAAAGATGCAAATAAGACTGGGGCGACAAATATATCATCATGTCCTTCATAGATCCACAAATCAAAATACAATAAAACACAAGCGCTCTTCACAGTTTCTTTAAAAAAAACAAGTGTAGAGATAAAAAAAAACTATATATAATACCTTAACAGAGATCTTGCGGTCGCTCTGGGGCCTCTTGAAATGCTTGGTCCTCTTCTTCACTATCTTCTTCGTCAGCAACGGTGCCGCCATTTTTTCTCCTTCCTGTAAACATATTCAAGAACTCAAACAAATCAATACAAACATGAACTCATAACAAATCGATACGAACGTGAACAAGGAATGAAGAGAGAGAGAAAGAGAGAGGCTCACAGTTAGTGTTTTACTTGGCAGCCGAGCTGTTTGAATGGAGGCGTTGAAGTAGGTTTATATAGAGAAGGCCAAGACTAGTTGTCTAGGTTTCATACGGTGGATATTCACTGGGCTTTTTTATTGATTATCCACGAGGCCCTTTTCAATTATGGGCTGGGCTAGGCCCGTATTGACTTTTTTTGAAAAAGAAGAGCCCATAGTGACTTGAATGTTCAGTCTTGATCTTAAAAGGTTCTCTTTATATTTTCTTTTAACAAATTCAAACACAAATACTGTAATAGACAACCCCCCTCCCCAATTCCGAAATATTTTAATAGTTCAAGAAAAATAAATTCAAATTGGACCAGTATCATGCATCACAGTCACTAAAAAATATTAATTAACAGAACATCATATTTTAATTTTTAGTTTTAATTCGACATAGGCCAGAAGTCTGTTGGGACTTAACGAGGTCAATCGATATGAACATGGTTTGAAATACAACTCTCAATAGGGAGGTTCCCATACTTTGTGATTTAATGAGTAAAGGTGAAACTCTACCACGATCACTGAAGTGAAGGGAAAAGTGCACAACCACTTTATTAAAAATATTTATATACAGTATTATTGTTTTTATTACCCATACAATATCAATCATGACATTCTCTCAATACAGCAAACTTTGCTTTTAAGGAGTTAATAAAGTTTAGACATGATGAGATTAGATTAGTCCAATGGTTTGCCTCACACACCTACACCATGAGATTGTGTTTTCGAATATAAACCCTCCCCTAAATCTTGAACTATTGTAATATTTTAGAAGAAAAAAATAATAATAAATTTTATTTTCTTTGTTCAAGGATTCCTACGGCTATTCCTCAATTTTTAAATTCTTTTGCAAATCCCAAAACAGATTTCATTTTTGTTTACTTTTGTCTATTAATTAGGAGATCAATCATATTAATTAAATCTTTAATGCAGTGGAACTCAGAGAGCAATTCATTCAATCTCATCTTCTCCAAGTCATTTTCTAAACTATAATTGAGTCACAACAAATCTTATTTATAGTTTTACAAAAGCCTTTTAAGTCATTTTTCATCAATAGAGCCACCCGAATACCATTCACATAAGCGAAGCAAAAGAAAAGTCTGGTATACATTATTAGTCATTAGATGATCAAGTATCTTGTATATTATTCAATCTCCATTACACACACTTTATTAAGATCACAAACATTCAAGCAACTATAAATGGAGCTACGAAACTCCAACGAGTTGGGCGAGGAAGGGATAATATCAATCCACTCTTTGTCGACCTTCTCAACGTGTGAATTTGACTTCAGGATAGCATCGAACTCAAGTTTATTGATCTGTTTCGTGAACTTCTTCATAAAATCCGTTGAGAATATCATGTTAAAATTGTCCTCAAAATTCTCTGTGTCTTCTGAAATTTGGATCCCAATATCTGCTCCACATGAATTAACAAACCCAGGAAGTACTGGATTCCAGTCAATATGTCTTTCACTGGTGGCGCATATCTGCAAGAGGGTTTAAATAACAAAAGCAACAATAAGTTGATAAGAAATAAAAATAGTAACTATTGAGATCAACTTGGCAGACCAGACAACAGTTCAAATTTTTACACGTGCAGGTGAGGAAATGTGCATTCGCATGCTAGCTTGGACACACACAAATCCTCTCTCAGTGTATGAGACAATAGAAACTATGCATGGTTAGCATTTGAGTTTGAGAAAGTCATATGATGACATGCCAGGTATACAAGAAACACCATCTCTTTCCTTTGTATTTCTTTCTACCATCATCATCAAACAAACCCTAGAAACAGCCAGAAAAAAGGTGTATTCTGTCTCCGGCCAACCCACAGAATGGACAAACTGATTTTCTAGGTAATATCAAGTTGTCTGGCTTGGTACGTATATATTCTTTATATGACAGAATGTTATACTTCAAAGATGTGCTCACATTTCTAATGGTATTCAGCTTAAAAATGACAAAGCATATTTCACATGTATCTAAGATTAATATAATTCTTTTTGAAGTATTCTCAGCAAAGAAGATAATCTTGAAAGGGCCGACAATAAAATTATGAGCTTTATATTGCATTTTTCAAGGAAACAGGAAATGTAGTGAATAGACATCTAACACATATAAGGAAAGGTCTAACCTCAATATATTCCGCACCCAGTTCATTAAGATTCTCCAGAATATTGTGTGATGACAGCAAGCTAATGACTCCTCCAGAGCCAACTGGTGTTTGAAGTATTTCCCAAGGTGATTTCATCAAAATCTTGTACCTTTTCTGTTCTTCTGGAGAATTGCTAACAACTGGCAGTTTCTCTTCTTCCAAAAACCATACCTGTACGCAAGTTGTTAATACGTTACAGACAAACATATGAAGCATATACAAACTATTCATCTCACACTTCCAGAGATATTTTAATTTTTTTTTTGAAAGAGATATTTTAATCATGACTAAGCATATATCACAAATGCGATTCAGGTGGATGAAGTCCAAGCACACCACAGCTTTGAAAGGCATTACTTCTGAAAGTTTTAGTTTCTGTTATGTGTTCAAATCCAAAATCTATGTTTCATAAGGATTTAGAAAGAAAAAAAAAAAAAAAAACTTATGAACTGAAGAAAAAAATTATTATTGAAAGAGGTTCCAAGGATGAAACTTGACTCTTGATGTCTGCGGTTGCAAATTACATTTTGTCCATTATAAATTCTATCTTTGACTTCCCAAGGTATGCATAATTATAAGTTTATAACCAAAGACGAGGAAATCATTACAAAAACTACTATTAGTAGAGTAGAATGCAATATTGTTATATTGAAACCTCAAATTCTAAATCAAAGGAAATCAACATTCTGAACAAATAGCTTTAGTTTACAGCTAGTTAAGCAAGAATCTCAAGATTACTGCGAAAAACTCTATTCAGGCAATTCTGTAACATTACTAACCTTTTTGGAGTCAAAAGCAAAGTAATCATTGTTCAAGAATAGCTTTTCTAGAGTTTGGATTTCATAAGCCGGGCAAACCAAAATCAGTGGCACAGATGCACGATCTTCTGTCTGCAATTCAAACACATCTTTGTTAGTCCATGTCACTGGGAAAACCGACCAACTGGAGGCTAAGAGGACTAATTATTTATATTAGAGGAAACTTTTGATTGTCAATAATAAAAAGAGAGAATATTTGAATAATCTCGATTCCAGACCAGAGTCAAGTTGAAAAAACTTTTACAAGTAAAAGTCAAAATATAGCATTTACCTTTACAAATCTCTGATCATCACAAAATAATGTTTGAAGGAGGGCTGAAGGTTTATGCTCAATGTTTCCAAAGCCAACAGAATCTGGGTCACATCCACTTCCTTGTTTCTCACTGTCATTCATAACTAACACCATAGCAATTTTGCCTTCAGAAACAAGATGGTGTCCCTTTTCTTGCAAACTGAAATGTGCACCCATCTTCTCTTCACTTGCACAAGGAGTGAGACATCCCTTTGATATCTTTAAAGTACTTCTCATTAGCTTGCTTCTTGTAGCATTGATTAACTCAGTTACATTCGATCTGATTTAAGTAGAGAAAAAATGAGATTAGATATAGCTAGATCCCAAGATGCAGATACTTATGTCTCTTACTCGTAAAAAAGAAAAAAAATAATAACAAGTGATGTCAACTTGAGACTATTCTTAAGAAATTCACTACATAGCCAATTGATTGATATATGTATAGATAATTAATTTGAAGATCAGCAACAATGCATACACGGTTAAAATTTATGATGTAGCCGGACGTAAAGAAAATTTTAACAGTTAATGATATACATAAGATCATAGATTAGTACATATGGATTACCCAAAGCCTCAAACTTCCATAATGAAACATTACCTCTTTGAAGGTATCTTGATATTTTGCAACACATGTTGAAGCAATTTTGAATTTACAGAAACAATTTGATCTGCAAGTAAGCTGGTTTGGGATTTCTCTCCAAATCTAAACCCATGAAACACGTGTTGTTGTTCCATTTCACAAAGTTTCTTTTTTGCAGCTATCAAGCGTTTTTGGAACTTTTTCCTTTCTTTCCATTCCTGAAATGTACCCGAAAGTGACTTGAAGTCAAAAGAACGAATGTGTGCTTAATTTTAAAGATATAAAAAAAACAAAAAAAAAGGAATCCATCCTTTAAATCGCAAAAATATAACCTGCCTTGGGTAACTGTTGAATAAGGAAAACACACACATAACGAAACAATGACAGAATCCTAGACTGATTATATAATATGATAGCACATTTGTGCCTAGCAATGTCATTCCACATAAGTCTGACTACATAATGCCAATTAGAACAACTAATTTCATTTCAATCTAATCTAATCTCACTTCACTCTCTGTTTCCAATTCTACTTACAAAAATAATGCCCTATTTGCAATTACAAGTTCAAGAATCCCGTATCAAGAAAGAACTCGTTAATCCACACAAAGAAATAAATGGTTTCTACAATCAGACTATGAGATACCATGCTTAGAATCACATATATAACTAATATTCCAAAGCAGATCATAATTATTGAGTTTATGAAGATAAACGTGATATAGCTATCTAGAATATAAATAATGTGGAAAAAGCAATTAACAATATCAAATTTGAACCAAAAAGAATATAACAGAACTTATAACTTAAAAAGTAAGTAGAACAAAATAGAGTAAGCCTCACAAGCTGGCGCCTTTCTTTCTTGGACCTCTGGTCAGTGCGTATGTTTAACTCAAGGAGACCCTTTGGAGGTGTAATCAACATTTCTCTTCTATTCATATCAACATTCGGAACAATTTCTTCAACAAATGGTACCCACACAAGGTGACAAGAAACATCAGTTTCTGCTGACTTTGCTTTTCCATTTCCATCAGGCATGTTTACAGAAGAATGAAGCATGACATGTAAAAGATCACTAGCTCCACTGTTGAAAACATTGACAACAGTTCCCACAAGTTCACCAGTTTCCTAAAAGAAAGAAGCATTATCAAAACCTTTTTTGTCTGAAGAGAGAACTTAGTAGAACTGAACAAAACACTATAAAAACAATGACAAATAAAAGTCGAGTTTATCCTAAAAAAAATAGCAACAGAGCAAACAAAAAAGAACCAAAACCACAAACGATGTATTATGTTAATTGATAATTAATCATATTGCCTAGAAAAGAACAGTTGTATATATCTACACTACATTGTATTATTATAACCAACTACAATGTTCAAGCCTGAATTACTAATTTACTAACAAACCAAATAAATAGAAATTCCTTTATTTCAAAGAATTAAGAAAAAAAAAAGCTCACATATAAAGCACAGTATCAAAAGTAAGTACAAACCTTGAGAACAACTCTCATTCCAACAAGATCACGGGTATAAAATTCACCAGTTCTCCAACTCTGGCCGATCTCCTTCTCTCGCAAGTAAAGTTGAACCAACAAGTAGCCTAGCCTGGAAAGTTTTTTGAAAGATTTGAAATCAAATACAATGATTTCATAGTAATCATAACTCTAAGTTTACATTTATTGCCCTCTTAAACGCATGCAAACACATTTTGATGGAAAATAATACTAGGTACCCGGGGCAAGGTTTTGAAATCTCGAGGCAACTTCATTTTTCTAGAAAATATTATTTACAAAGTGATAAAGATCCACATCAGAGTCAAAGCAAACTTCTTGATAAATCTTTGCATTCATAAACCAGCATTGCCAATGTTCTCAAAATGATACATTTCAGGCAGCAATGCATGGTAGATGTTCACTTCACATTTGGTATCCTTCCCCATTAAATACACGTTTAAGGTACTTGATTCATGAAACAATCCAGGATCACTAAACACATCATTTGAAATTTATTTCCTTTAAAAACAGCTCTTACTTTTAAGGTCATCATGCTAAATAATGTTAACTTGATATGACAAATAGAAGTCCACAGTAAGTATACAATGGCCTGTAACATAAATGTTCTCTGTGTGGTAACAAGAAATATAATGGTCATCATGCTAAATAATAATGCTCTTACAACCCCACAGTAAGTATAGAATGGTCTGTAACATAAATGTTCCATGTGGTAACAAGAAATATAGCAAAATAAGACTAAAAAATAAATTCGATAATTTATCATAAGGATGCTAGATTATTTCACCACAGCTCAAACTTGCAATTAATTTTCATTTTTTATTCTCTAAACAAAGGATAAAAGCCCAGGAGGTTAATAGACCTAAATGATAAAATGCAACTAGCTACCAATGACTCACCTGGTCCACCGTGTCAATTCCATCAAACGCAAGTATCCAACACTTCTGTCCATAGTGTTCTCTTCCCTCAATTAACTCCACTTCTTGAATTGTCTCACTTCCCAAAATCTGTTGCCTTAACCACCTTCTCCCGGGCTGCAAAAATATCACTTTACCATAAGAAACACAAGGATAAATAATGACCCAAGTGAAATGTTAAATTTATAATACTTGAAGAATGTTTTGCAATTGTTTCATACGTTGGAAAATCGCAATTCAGGGAAATCGGTGCTGGGTTTCACACAAATCTCCCCTTGGAAGCCCGTGAACACTTGATAAGTACCCAACCTCTACGAATTCTGATCCACTCGTACTAGTTTCGACAATCTCTTGAGTAGCTGAATTTGCGTTAACAAAAATCATTTTAGTAACTAAAGAGAGATTTTACTTTAACCTTATGACATCTTATTTCAATATATTCCACTACAATACAATATCCTCATCTAGGCCAATATCTTAGTACGCGAAACAAAAGAAACGACCGATTACTCATCAGCATCAAATTATTCAATTTCAGCTTGAGCTGTATTGGTTTCACTGGCTTTGATGATTAATTAATTATATCAGCAACAACAATTACACTAACCCAGTGGCAAAACTTGTACTCAACAAGATGAAACTTAAGCATGAACCATAACACATGTCTAACTCTGTTAAATTTCACTAATTTTTCAATCTTCAACAAAATATAAACTAGTTATTAACATATTAAACAAGGCTCCACGAGTATACATTATACAAGTAGCAAAAAGCAAACCCATCACTTGAATATTAAATTCAACAATGAAAACAATAGAATATAAACCAAATTCACCACTCCTTTAAATACGGAAAATGAAGTACCAGAGCTGTAGAGGGGAGAGAGGGGGGCATGGCGGTAATTTTGGAGAGAGCTGAAGCGGAGCTGGGCAGAGCTGGAACGAGAGAAGCGGTTTGGAAGCGGAGGATGTGGAGAAGAATGATAATTCGGCGACAGAAATAGTTGATTTGAAGAGCAGCACACAAGTGAAATTCTCTGCATCTTTTCTTCACTATTGTGGTGTTCGATTGAATTTCTATATTTAAGAAGAAACAGACATTGGCATTTGGCAGCTAACTAAAATATCTCGAGTAGCTATCTGGATTCTGAATGCTGCAAATTATGATAAATTCATGTATTTCAATGCTCAATAGTTCACTAGATTTTGTATATATAATGAATAATTATAGGCCTCCAAAGAACAATTGTTTGGATGCCGACCGATCTATCCAAAATACCGATCCCACCAATAGGAGTGTGTATCGTTCTTAAGGAAAATGCCTAAGATTACTCTCACTTAACTATAGATTTTGCATCACCTTAATTTTGTGAATTAATTTTTTTTTCATTAAAATTGAAATCTAAATCTAAACAGAATTTTAATAATCTATTAAATAATTTTTTTATTTTATTTCCCCCTTTTGTATTTTTTTTTTTGAAATATTACTATAGTTTTGGATTTTGGATTTTTGAGAGAGGAGGAGAGACTCGAATCTACAACCTCGGAACGTAATGTGAGGGATATACCACCGGACCAACCTCATTTTACCTCATTGACGGTAAATATTTACTCTATTAAATTATTTTTAAATTGATGATTTTTTTTATCCAAAAGTTGAAAAGTATGTCAAGTTGGACGAAATTAAGCTTTACAATAATTAAACCATGGAGCTAGAGCTTCATTTTGAAGTGTCGAACCAACCAATCAAGATAACCGTCAACCATGTTCATCTGAGGATATTAAAACTTATTGATTCTTAGAAAGAACTAACGTGAATAATTTCAATTTAATCAATAGTTTTTACTTTTTAGGGTATGAAAACAGTTTAAATTGGTGATCGTTTGATCATTGATGAATCCATATAATACCATGATCTTTCGGTTTTATATGAATAATCAATTCGAAAAATAATTTAGATAATGTATGATTAGAAATTATGAAATGAACACCCCTAAAACATGTTATTATTTTCCTTTATCAAATTTATACATATCTCCTCTTCACATCAAAAGCGTCAATCATAAAACAGGAATATTGAACTTTGAAAACTATAATTACATTCAATCAAACCTAGTAAGCGCAGACACGCCATTTTTTACCGGTAGCAAGTGTCGGATACGGATACGTGTTTGAGGTAGCTTGTGGGATACTGACACGGATACGTTTGGGGTAGCTTTGCAATTATGTTTGTCAATAATGGGCTCAATTTACAATTTTTCAAATCCTCAAAATCAAAATTTGTAAAAACATATCTGATTACAAGATTCTAGGGTTAAAAAAAACGAGAAAGAAAAGAAGGGAAAAAGAAGGGTTATGTAAAGTTTACCTTCAATCTTCATTCTTTGAAAATTAAAAATTAAAATTAATGCAATAAACATCTTCATTCTTTTGAGGTTTGGATGTGAAGTGTGAACTCAGTAGTGTTGATTCAGTGTATATTTAAATAATTTTGTTGAATGTGAATTCAAGAAGGTGCTTTTTGCCAGAAATTTTGTTTTTTTTTTTTTCTTATGAATTTGTGGTGTTAAGCTTCAACTGTTTAGAGACAACTGAAAATTTTGATGGATGATTATATACCCTTGCATTCCAATAATTACTTCAAAGAAACCACAGAAGAAATAAAGAAAGTTTGATTTGTAAAACTGTAAATTTGCCGTCTGGTCAGGTAGCTGATATTCATATTAGTTATCACTTTGGTGCTAGTTCATGAATTGTATGAGTGTACTGTTGTTTAGCTGATGGTGTTTGTATAACGTTTTTAGTGGCTATATCCTGTGTATATGTTGTTTATAGAATAAGTGATGATGATTTTTTTGTTTATACTTGTTTCATTATGAGTGGCAAATTACATGTATGGTTTGATACTTTGATTTGATCTGTTTGTTGTTATATGATCCATTAATTGCTCTTGGTTAATTTGATTGTGGCATGTCAATAACTGGTAGTTTTTTTTTTTCATAATTGCTTCTTTGATTATGTTGTTTTTTGAAGTAACTATTGGTAAAATAATTGTAGTCGAGACTGTAAAATTGTGATTGTAATTGAAAGAAAGACCATGAAAAGAGGAAGGAAGAATCTGAAGAGAGCAGCAGAGGAGCAAAGCTTGACAGTTCAAGATGGTCAAAGTGTTATGCAAGTTGTGTCTCTTAGAGGTTCTAATCTAATCGAGGTACCCATTAACTTCAAGTTCCAAAATTTCTGATTTTTCTTGAAATTTAGGTTATACTGCATGTGGGTTGTTGATATTCACTGATTTTAGCTTCTGGGTTTGATTTTTTATTTGCCAAAAATGTTTCTTTATATATATATATATATATATATATATATATATGTGTGTGGTGTGTGTGTGTTGTTAATTGCTTGAATCGTTTGGTTTGATTGAAATGCAGAGACTTTGGTCTGGTGTGCTTATTCACCGCTTTTCTCTTGATTGTGTAATGTGTAAACTTAGTGTTGAGTGTGGATCCATAAATGTTTGTAGCTGCTATGAGCTTTTTTGCTGATGATTATATCTGAAAAGTTCGTTCATTGTGTGGATTTCGCGGTGGTGGGGGGATGGTTTAGGCAATTATAGAACGTCTTTTCCTTTTATTATGGTGTGTTATTGGTTAATGAGAGCAATATGCTCGATATTGAATTAGGTCATCAAAGTTTGACATCATGAACTCTCTCTTCAATAGGGAAATGCTTTTTCGATTGTGGAACTTGGATAGAGTAGTTATTGATGTAAGGTGTGGTTTTAACTTTGGACACCTTTTTTTTTCTTGTTTATTTGCTTCTAGTGGCGTGTCGTTTCCCCTTTGATCATGATTGCTTTTATGTTTACGTAATAATATGTTTCTAACATTTCGTTGTGTTTCTCATATGTTTCCTTATTTTTCAAGGTAATAGATGCTCAAGGTGAGAAATCACTAGCTCTGTTTCCTGCCAAGTTTTAGAAGAGCATGTGGATAAAACGAGGTTTGTTTCGGTTTTACTTAAGTAAAGAGATTAATCATTATTTTCATGTGTATGGGTTGCGATTTCGATACAGATTCTTCGGTTGATCATATGTATCAAAGAACATGAGAAATGAAATGCATCTTAAAATGTAAACAGGTAGGTATGGATGTTCAAACATTTCAAATTGAAGGCTGTGACAAGCAGTTTGAATATAATAAACATATCAGACAGAGCACTCCACAATAAGACAATCAATTGTTTATTTGAGATTAAAATCAAAATCAGAAGAACAAGTAGAGTGGGGACTTTTATCAAACATGTAGTAAGCAGCAATCCACATGTAATAAGTATCTGTAATTCGACAATGAAAAACGCGAATATTTTGGAATATTTTGGCATAATGAAGTAGAATAAAAATCAGACAACGAATTGTTTATTTGAGAGTAAAAGCAAAATCAGAAGAATAAATAGAGTGGGGACTTTTATCAAACACGTAGTAAGCAGCAATCCTGGTATTTTGACAGTGAAAAACACGAATACATAATTTGACGAAATTGAATGTGAATTTAAACCACCACAAACAAACAAACAAAAGGATTGAAAAATTGAGCTAAACTCATATTGTATAGAAAAAATAACCGTTTTTCTCTCTATATATAACCAATTAATTGACCGTATTATAGTGAAGTAGCTCCTTCCTAATTCCATAGGTGGCTCGTTGGGTAACATTTATTATTTAAATATTCGACATCAATGGACAAACCAGAACATAAATATTGCTTAAAAACCCTCATAATGCAATTGTGCCTTTGATATAAAGTTAGAAATAGAATTTTGACAATATACCATGTAATCTATCACCAACTTTTATCGTATAGAATTCATATTTATCATTGATTGTGGGTTTTTCCTTAGTATTCTTGTTACTTCTATCTTCAACAACCAACAACAACTTCAACATCAGTCTTTTATGTTACAACATTTGTTTGTTACTAATGCACAAAATTTGAGTCTACATAACTTTTAAAGGTGTATATACCATTGATATCACCAAAGTTGGTTTCTTACAAAAACATAAACCAAGTTGTGATATTTATGGTGGTGTGAAAAACATTAATTCGTCTCTTCTATACTGATTGAAAAATATAATTCACTTTCAGAGTTGGCCAATTATTTTATCTTGGGTATATCCGGTAAACTTGTCGTTGTTGCGTTGATTTTTCTTTCCTTTTCTTGTTGAATGACACACTTTGGAGAATGTACTCTTTCGGCGGTTATTAAAAATATGTTATGTGGGAAGTTACTTCATATGATAGTAGTATTTCTAGCATGTCTCTGCTTTACTATCTCGCAAGTTCCATAGTTTTATTCTTATAACATCAAAATATAGTAGTATGGTTATATGTGTGTGTATTTTGGTTTGATTGAATGAGTGTAGTGGAAAATTGTATTTAGTGATTGAGAGGCTTAGTATGAATTTAAAATGTAAACTTAGTAGTATGCGTAATTTCTTTAACATGAAAACGGTCTTTGCTATTGGATGTCGTCTTTGTCTTAAATCTAGCAAGGAAAAATGAACTTTTTAATCTAAAAGCTAATTAACTTGTCATGAGAAAAAAATTAATCTTCATCTTTATCTCTATTCAAAAATGAAGGACGGTTCATTTTTTATTTTTAGAAATATATTAATATAAATATGACCGTGAAACTCGTGCCTAATAAAAATAAAGCAATTTAATTCTGATTCACAAAAGAAAATAAAACAATCTCAGCCTTCAAGATCCTTTGCCTCCAAAACCAAATGTTGAAATAACCTCTATCTTTGGTAATTCATGTCATCCTCTGATTAGCCAATCAAAATGGGACTAATCCAATAACAACCTCCTTTTATTTATTGCCAAAAACACAAAACTGGCTCTGCTTTCAAAACTTCTTTTACAGCATAGGTGTTGTTGGAAAAATGGTGAATGGGTGAATGAGAAATTGATAATACTCAAATTGCACCAATTGAACTGGGAAAAATAATCAACATCACCATCACCATCATCTTCTTCTTGATATAAGGTTAGAAAAGGTATTTTGACGGTAAATCATGTAATCTATCAACCACTTTTATCGTATACAATTCGTCTTTATCATTGACTGTGGGTTTTTCCTTAGCATTCTTGTTATCTAAAATTTTGGACATAAGGTCAACATCAGCCTTTTATGTTACAACATTTGTTCGTTACTAATGCACAAGATTTGAGTCTACACAACTCTTCAAGGTGTATATACTATTGCTATTACCAAAGTTGGTTTCTTACAAAAACCTAAACCAAGTTGTGATACTTATGGTGTTGTGAAAAACATTAATTCGTCTCTTCTATACTGTTTGAAAAATATAATTCACTTTCAGAGTTTGGCCAATTATTTTATCTTGGGTATATTCGGTAAACTTGTCGTTGTTGCGTTGATTTTCCTTTCCTTTTCTTGTTGAATGACACACCTTGGAGAATGTACTCTTTCGGCGATTATTAAAGATATGTCATGCGGGAAGTTAATTCATATGATAGTAGTATTTCTAGCATGTCTCTGCTTTACTATCTCGCAAGTTCCATAGTTTTATTCTTATAACATCAAAATATAGTAGTATGGTTATATGTGTGTATATTTTGGTTTGATTGAATGAGTGTAGTGAAAAATTGTATTCAGTGATTGAGAGGCTTAGTATGAATTTAAAATGTAAACTTGGTAGTATGTGTAATTTCTTTAACATGAAAACGGTCTTTGCTATTGGAGGCCGTCTTTGTCTTAAATCTAAGACAAGGAAAAATGAACTTTTTAATCTAAAAACTAATTAACTTGTCATGAGAAAGAAATTAATCTTCATCTTTATCTCTTTTCAAAAATGAAGGGCGGTTCATTTTTTATTTTTAGAAATATATTAATAGAAATATGACCCTGCTACTCGTGCCTAGTAAAAATAAAGCAATTTAATTTTGATTCACAAAAGAAAATAAAACAATCTCAGCCTTCAAGATCATTTGCCTCCAAAACCAAAGGTTGAGATCATTTATATCTTTAGTAATCCATGTCATCCTCTGATTAACCAATCAAGATGAGACTAATCCAATAACAACTTCCCTTATTTATTGCCAAAAATACAAAATTGGCTCTGCTCTCAAAACTTCTTTTGCAGCATAGGTGTTGTTGGAAAAATGGTGAATGGGTGAATGAGAAATTGATACTCAAATTGCACCAGTTGAACTGGGAAAAATAATCACCATCACCATCACCATCATCTTTTTCTTCTTGATATAAGGCTATAAATGAAATTTTGATGGTAAACCATGTAAGCTATCAACCACTTTCATCGTATACAATTCGTCTTTATCATTGATTGTGGGTTTTTCCTTAACATTCTTGTTATCTAGAATTTTGGACATAAGGTCAACATCAGCCTTTATGTTACAACATTTGTTTGTTACTAATGCATAAGATTTGAGTCTACACAACTCTTAAAGGTGTATATACCATTTCTATCACCAAAGTTGGTTTCTTACAAAAACCTAAACCAAGTTGTAATACTTATGGCGGTGTGAAAAACATTAATTCGTCTCTTCTATACTGTTTGAAAAATATAATTCACTTTCAAAGTTTGGCCAATTATTTTATCTTGGGTATATTCGGTAAACTTGTCGTTGTTGTGTTGATCTTTTCTTTCCTTTTCTTGTTGAATGACACACCTTGGAGAATGTACTCTTTCGGCGGTTATTAAAGCTATGTCATATGGGAAGTTACTTCATATGATAGTAGTATTTCTAGAATGTCTCTGCTTTACTGTCTCGCAAGTTCCATAGTTTTATTCTTATAACATTAAAATATAGTAGTATGGTTATATGTGTGTATATTTTGGTTTGATTGAATGAGTGTAGTGGAAAATTGTATTCACGGATTGAGGGGATTAGTATGAATTTAAAATGTAAACTTGGTAGGATGTGTAATTTCTTTAACATGAAAACAGTCTTTGCTATTGAAGGTTGTCTTTGTCTTAAATCTACCAAGGAAAAATGAACTTTTTATTCTAAAAACTAATTAACTTGTCATGTGAAAGAAATTAATCTTCATCTTTATCTCTTTTCAAAAATGAAGGATGATTCATTTTTTATTTTTAGAAATATATTAATATAAATATGACCTCGCTACTCATGCCTAGTAAAAATAAAGCAATTTAATTCTGATTCACAAAAGAAAAGAAAACAATCTCAGCCTTCAAGATCTTTTGCCTCCAAAACCAAATGTTGAGATCATCTCTATCTTTGGTAATTCATGTCATCCTCTGATTAGCCAATCAAGATGAAACTAATCCAATAACAACCTCCTTTATTTATTTCCAAAAGCACAAAACTGGCTCTGCTCTCAAAACTTCTTTTACAGCATAAGTGTTGTTGGAAAAATGGTGAACTGGTGAATGAGAAATTGATACTCAAATTGCACCCGTTGAATTGGGAAAAATAATCACCATCACCATCATCATTCTTCTTCTTGATTTAAGGTTAGAAATGGAAATTTTGACGGTAAACCATGTAATCTATCAACCACTTTTATCGTATACAATTCGTCTTTATCATTGATTGTGGATTTTTCCCTAACATTGTTGTTATCAAGAATTTTGGACATAAGGTCAACATCAGCCTTTTATGTTACAACATTTGTTCTTTACTAATGCACAAGATTTGATTCTACATAACTCTTAAAGGTATATATATCATTGCTATCACCAAAGTTGGTTTCTTACAAAAACCTAAACCAAGTTGTGATACTTATGGCGGTGTGAAAAATATTAATTCGTCTATTCTATACTGATTGAAAAATATAATTCTCTTTCAGAGTTGGCCAATTATTTTATCCTGGGTATATCCGGTAAACTTGTCGTTGTTGCGTTGATTTTTCTTTCCTTTTCTTGTTGAATGACACACCTTGGAGAATGTACTATTTCGGCGGTTATTAAAGATATATCATATGGGAAGTTACTTCATATGATAGTAGTATTTCTAGCATGTTTTGCTTTACTATCTCGCAAGTTCCATAGTTTTATTCTTATAACATAAAAACATAGTGTTTGATTGAATGAGTGTAGTGGAAAATTGTATTCACGGGTGGAGGGGCTTAGTATGAATTTAAAATGTAAATTTGGTAGGATTTGTAATTTCTTTGACATGAAAACAGTATTTACTATTGGAAACTGTGTTTGTCTTAAATCTACCAAGGAAAAATAAACTTTTTAATCTAAAAACTAATTAACTTGTGATGAAAAAGAAATTAATCTGCATCTTTATCTCTTTTTCGATAATGAAGGACGGTTCATTTTTTATTTTTAGAAATATATTAATATAAATACCACCGTGCTACCCTTGCCTAGTAAAAATAAAACAATTTAGTTCTGATTCACAAAAGGAAAAAAAAATTCTCCGCCTTCAAGATCCTTTGCCTCCAAAACCAAAGGTTGAGATCATATCTATCTTTAGTAATCAATGTCATCCTCTGATTAGTCAATCAAGATAAGACTAATCCAATAACAACCTCCTTTACTTATTGCCAAATACACAAAACTGGCTATGCTCTCGAAACTTCTTTTGTAGCATATGTATTGTTGGAAAAATGGTGAATGAGTGAATGTGAAATTGATACTTAAATTGCACCCGCTAAATTGGGAAAAATAATAAGTTCCACATTGGTGGGAAAATAAATACTTAATCAAATATATAAAGGTGTCTACTTGTTGTGGCTTACAAGCATGAGTACAATCACATGTGTATATTACTACGTGTTTAATTTTTCCCAAACCAAAGAATGAATGACATTTAATATCAAAATGAATTTTGTAATTATTAGAATTTAAGTTTGCTAAATTTAAAAAACTGCAATTACCAATTTAATAGTAATTGATTTTGATTAATTAAAATATTAAATTTTTTAATTAAAAATCGTTTTGACTTTTAAAATTGTCATGTTAATGAGAATTATTCCAAATTAATTCTATTGATTTCCAAATTGAATTCTCTCTGTAATGAATTGTTATAAATCGAGTCTTCTCATTCTTTTAAAGACACGAAAATCACAAACTCTTAAAAATTAGTCTTATGCTTTGCAACCTTAGTTTATCTACTATTGTCCTATCCTTTTTGCTCTTGTTCTTCGGTTTTGTGTTCTTCTGTGGTAAGTTTAGATCATAATTTGAGTTCGCCTATAGAGGTGGTGTTAATACACAACCACTATGAATCGTTTTATTCAGGGAGACAAACATCAAACACATACGGTGTTGACTGCGAATTTATCTTAAGGACATCGTATTAAACATAAGACTCGATTATAAGATTCTTTGTACCAAATTTCTGGTTTCATTTGTATTTCGTTCGTATCTGTGATCTGAAAATTTTTGATGGTGTATGTTTTGCACGTCAATAATTTTTGTAAAGGAAATACTGGAAATCAAATTTTTGTAACAGGTATGCGGCTGCTAATACCTAGGTGCCGATTCAATGACGAAGAATCAGTAATGGAGAGGCTTGAGAAAGAGAAGGAAGAAAGTTTGGATGGAAACCATAGAATTGTTAGACAAATACATTAGGCAGTTGAGGACAATATAGAGCTTTGAAGAGCTTGAAAGTCAACTGGGGAGGTTAGAGGTTGACGTGAAAATTGCTAAGGACGATATGGTTTGCATCGAGAGGCCCAACCTATCTTTATCTCAGTAGGATCTAAAATGAGAGGAGACATAGCAGAGAATCGATGATTTCATTGTGGAAGTGTATGATCCATCCTCTGCAAGCTCATGTGGATAAAACTAGGGGAGAGTTGTATCATGTATGATCTCGTCAAAGCCAAAAATGATGAGGAAGGGTATACGATGGAGAAGCTTCAAAACTTTATGGAGAAATATTTGAAGGATGATTTGAGGGATTTTGGATCAAGAAGAAGAAGAAGGACGTGATGATGATGGTTAGACTGAAGTTGACTAAGGTGATAACTTACAAGTAGCATATTACTTTTGATTTGTGTTTTTTTTTTTTTTTTTTATCATTTTAATTTTTGTTTTTGATACATCGTGTGGACAAATGATGACTTGACTTAGGGTTATATGTTGAACTTTTCGTTTGACTTTCGACTCTTTGTTGATATCCTTTTTGTTGTTAGTATTTTACTGTAAAAATGCATCTCATCTCTCGATTCAATATGAGAGTGTAGCTCAATTTTTCAGAATTCTCACAGTAGTAGTAATACAGGTATTCTTCGATTTCACTTTTAATCCTTTTGTTTGTTTGTTTGTTTGTTTATGGTGGTTTAAATTCGCATTCAGTTTCAGCAAATTATGTATTCATGTTTTTCATTGTCAAAATACCAGGATTGCTGCTTATTACATGTTTGATAAAAGTCCATACTGTGCTTGTTCTTCTGATTTCGATTTTTCTCTCAAATAAACAATTCATTGATTGATTTTTATTCTACTTCATTATGCCAAAATATTCGTGTTTTTCATTGTAGAATTACATATACAGTACTTACTACATTTCGGATCAATGCTTACTGCATTTTCGATAAAAAGTCCCAGCTCTTACCTTGTCTGTTTACATTTTAGACTATATTTGAGAATGTTTTAGCTTAAAAAATAATCTGTTTATAGTTTAACTTAAGATATAATCAACTTAATAAAAAAGTGGATAGGTATTTAGGTAAACTAAATTTTAAAATTGATTTGCTTTTAAAAGGGTGGAAAATGTATATGATGAAATGACAAAAATAGACATCATTTTAATATGAAAAATAATCGATTGGTATAATAATTACATATTTAAAATTTAAATATAAAAATTTTAAAAATAAAAAAATAAAAACTTCTACGATGGCCGTCTTAGTCGTAGAAAACCCAGCTCCCTCATCGATTTCATCATCTCCCTCATCTGCCAGCTCCCTCCTCTGTAGCTCCGTCCTCTGTCAAATATCGTCCCCGTCGTAGAAAACCTTTCTCCCTCCTCGATTTCATCATCTCCCTTCTCCGCCAGCTCTTTCCTCTATAGCGACTCGAAGAAACACAGAAACTCACTGGCAATCGCTAAACTCTTCTTCACGTGCTACGCCAAATAGAGGTCCGGTATCAGTGGCATGTTTCCAAATTTGGTATCAGCGGCATGTTTCCAGATTATCGACGAATATGATCGGGAAATGTTTCTAGAGATCTAGTCCGTCAATTGGCTCAATTGTAGATTATTTCCGGATTTTATGGGGGAGGAAATAGTGAGGGAATTATGGACATTGCATAAGCAATAAGCTAGTTTCTGCTCTAAAAAGCAACCTCAACTAACTTCTTAAAAGCTGTTTATTGGAGAAATAAATTGTAAAATAAACGCTTTTAGGAGGTTATAAAACACATATTCAAAACTTGAGAAATAAGTGATTATTTCTCGAGCAAAAGCAAATTTTGTTTTTATACACCTCTCTCAGCCATGTAAATTATGATAAATTCATGGATTTCAATGTTCAATTGTTCAGTAGATTTTGTATAATATAATTTTTGCATCACATTAATTTTGTGAATCAATTTTTTTTTTTTACATTATAATTTGAAATCTAAACAGAATTTTAATAATCTATTAGTTGTTAAATAAAATTTCTTGAACACATGAGGAGCCGAGTTTCCAACTTTCAACTTTACTTGTGTGAGAGTAACATTTTCACCCAGCTGTATGCCTGTATCTATTAAATCGTTTTTAAATGACACTTTTTATCCGAAAGTTGGGTTAAAAGTTTGTCGGGATCCGATGAGATTAGATTTTACAGACATGACTCAAATCGCAAGTCCAAAATACAATTCTCACTAGAGGCAAATAAGAGATTATATTTACTATACCGATAATTAAATTAAAAGATGGTGCCAGAGCTAGATATGACGCCGGTTCCGGTTCCGGTTCCTCCGGTTCTGAACCAGAACCGGCCCTTTTTTTCTTTTTGTTACTTATCATATTTCATTAAAAATTTAATCATATAAAATGTAATTGGTAAATGTATTTTATTGTGTCACCCGCAAAATAAAATAAAATAAATAAATGACAAATTAAAAAATAAAATAAAATAAAACAAAACCAAAAAAAATAAAAAATTAAAAAGGAGGAACCGGCCGGTTCGAACCGGAACCGAACCGCCGGTTCCGGTTCTGCTCTAAAGCTAACCTGGCCTGTTCCGCTCTAAAGCGAACCGGAACCGGAACCGATTTTTTCGGTTCCGGTTCCAATTTTTGGACGCCGATTCCGGTTCGATTCTCCGGTTCGAACCAAACCGGCGTCATGTCTAGCCAAAGCTTCATTTTGAAATCTTGAATCAACCAAACAAGAGAACCATATTTATTCCGTGATATTAACTTATTGATTCAATGATTCTTAAGAAATAACTGATGTGCATAATTTCAATTTAATCAATAATTGTTAGTATGAAAAAAGTTTAAATTGGTGATCGTTTGATCATTGATGAATCCATATAATACCATGATCTTTAGGTTGTATATGATTAATCAATTCGAAAAATAATTAAAATTTTGTATGATTTAGAAATTATGAAATGGACACCCCTAATGGCTTAAAACATGTTGTTATTTTCCATTATCAAATTTAAAAGGTAAATGGATTCTTTCAATGAGGTTATTGATGTGCCTACATCATATCTCCTCCTCACATCAAAAACACTAATCATAGAACATGAATATTGAATTTTGAAAATTATAATTACATTCAAATTCAATTGAACTTTTGGCTGATATTGAATCCAATTAGGTTCCACGTCTTATCATCTATTGATCTTGACATATACCCATTTTGGTTGTGACATTTAATTTTTAACCACTTATATGAGAGTGCTTCGCTCGCACCTTCTACACATGTTTAGGTTTTAAATTCGAATGCCCCATTCGGCCGTGGACCTCCCCCATTCTCATTTCCCTATTTCTTTCCAAAACTATTTTTTTATTTTAATTTTAATTTTAATTTTTTAATAATAAGGATTTCTCGATTGGATTTTACTTGCATTTGAATTGGTATTGTTTTTGTATGTTATAACTTATAAGCAACTTTTTTAAATCAATAATTATATTTTGTGTAAATTTGGTGTCCAAATATAGTGTCTAAATGATGTGACATCATTGTAATCAATTCATTTAAATTATATTAGATTTTTATGATTTAAATAAATGGACTTTTTTTAATATGTAATTTTTAGTGAAATATGATCAAACAGAAGAAATAGAGAAAAAAATTCGAATCTATCCTCCCCCCTAAAAAAAAAAAAAAATTCCCCAAAGGGAGAAATGGTAAGGGATGAGAGAAGGTTTTGGAAATAAGGATGGAGATGGGGATCAATATCTATCCCTATTTTCCCAATACCCATATCAACTTCCAATTAAAGCTATCGTTAAATGAGACTATTGACCGTCAAAATAAAATGGATTTGCCCCTAATTAAATAAACAATACATCAAAAAATAAGATTTAAAAAAATGGGAAATAAAATAACCCCACTTTACAACGGAAACTAATTCATAAAAATTAAATGGATTCCCACTATCCAATTGCAAAGATGGATGGTATAGACTTATCAAAACAATAAATAAATAAAAATCTGAAGAAAAAAAAAAGTGAGAGACTCAGAGAGGTCCACATGGATCTCCACCCATATTTTTTTTTCCTTCATTTTTTTATTTGCTTTAATAAATCTACACCGTCCAATGATGACAATGAAGACCCGATTTTTTTTTTTTCATTTTCTTTTATGAATTAATTTCCATCATCCGTCTCAAGATCTAAAGTTTTTTTTTTCATCTTCATAAATTTTATTTTTTTAATTGTGGGCATTTCCATTTTTTTTTTACTGTTTTTAGACGGTCAATGATTTCATTTAACGATTAACAGTAATAGAAGGGAGTTCAATGTCATTTTTAAATTTTTTAATTTAAAAAAAAATTGACTTCATGTGTCACAAGTAAAATCTCAACAATTTTTTTTATAATCTCAAAATATATAGTTTTATTATCAATATTACTTGAAAGAATGATATCCATTTAAGTGATTTTGTATTGGTGCAAAAACAACAATTTAGACTTCACCGAAACTACAAGTGATACAAATGAGCATTATGCTATGACATGATTTCAAGTTGGACCAAATTTGGTGCAAAAAAAAAGGGTCCAAAAATTGTCCCAAGCCCTTTGAACATTTGATGGACAGCAAAAAATTCCATAGGCTCGATCGTGATGTTGAAATGAGTAAAAAGGAAAGAGACCCACACTCATGTACTTCAATCAATTTAAGGAATTTTGATGTCAACACTCCCAAGTCCCAACTACTTTACATTGCATCAAAGTTTCAAAGTCCTTGGTGGGTGGGATATTCATTGGTAATATTCTTTCCCATTTACATGTACAAAGCAAGAGTTTGGGAAATAAAGTTTTTTTTTTTTTTGGTCACTTTGACTATAACCTTTATTTCTTCTTTTTTATTCTTGTTATAAATTATAATAGAATATTCTTTTCTCTATTTTATATATACATATATA
Source organism: Dipteronia sinensis (assembly GCA_033220585.1). NCBI lineage: Eukaryota > Viridiplantae > Streptophyta > Magnoliopsida > Sapindales > Sapindaceae > Dipteronia > Dipteronia sinensis. Next base: position 5,601,444 of record CM065641.1, on the reverse strand, counting down.
TATATATATATAATGTTCACTCTCTTTTAAAAAAATAAAAGAAAAGAAAATGAGATGTGGTTGTGTGTTTTTTTTTAAATTGTGCCATAGATGTAGAGGTTGAAGTTTTTTCTCAAACAAAATTTATCAAAACTATATTTTATTAAAAAAAAAGGGATAAAAAATATCTCTTAGAACTAAATAATGTGCATCTCTTATGTTTATAGTGGGCGTTTAAGTCTTATCATGCATATTTGAAAAAGAATGTGTGGATACATCTACATATATAGTGTTTAATCTCGGCAAATCGCGAGATGTAGTAAATATTAAACATTGGATTTTCATACAAGGGTCTACAAATCAAGGGTTTGCTAAATAAAAATAAATTAATAATTAAAAATATTGTTTCCTTATGAAATATACTCATTAACAATTCTATTACTGTATTGTAGCGAAACCAATAAATAAAAAGATGGCTAAAAGCCTAAACTTTTGCTCAAACATCTATATTTGTTTTTAAAAAATATTTCATTAACGCATGCTCTAAAATATTGATATATATATATATATATATATAAAATTCGTCTATATTTGTTATATTTCATGACATAAAACTATGAAGTGTGTATTGATATAAATATGAAGTGTAGAATTGTCCAAAATCCCCACGGGTGCTGGTCCCCAATTGGGGCAAATTGAACTCCAAAAAGGGCATAGAGACAGATTGAAGAATTGTAAATTTTATTTTCCTATAATGCTGACAAAGTATACTGACAATTGAATGATGTCATTTTATTAAGAATTTAAGGCATGAAACAATAAAATTGTGTAAAACAAATGGATAATAAGAAACGTTAAGGGTCTGATCGTTAATTTTTATTTTTTATTTTTGATGTTTATGTTTATATTTGATCAATTTTCATATTTTTAGAATTTGAACATTTTTCTGGTAGCACTAACTTAAAATTGTATTGTGAAAAATTATATCAAGTAATAATTTTATAATATGTATTCAGTGTAATTGTTCTGGGACATATTTTTTATTAATATTTAAAAAGTAAATTTATTAATAATAAAAATAAAAAATATTTATTTTTAGTTTTAATTGATTTAATTTGATTATATATATAATATAGAAGCGGAGCAGGAAATTCAAGTTAGAAATGCCATTATAAAAAAATTAGAGGGGCCAATGTCGAAAGGATTTAAAATTTAGCAATAATTTTCTAATTTCTTGAAAGTGATTTAGGTAAACGGGGCCAATATATATATAAAATTTTACTCTCGGTAAGCTTTAATGATTTTGTTTCTTTATAATTTACTTTCGGAAGAGAGTCGATGTTTCTTATCTGTCATACTATACATCTAACATATAAACCGGTAGGGCATGCATGCCAGACACGTGTCACGCAGTTGAAGGAGGACATGCGGATTTGTGTCCAGGTAAAGTCCAGGATCTACGATACCAAAAAAAAAAGAGATTTTGTTTCTTTATTATATAAAAATAATAATTTTGTTTCTATATAAATAAGGATAAATTCATATAATATATGTCATATGTCACTCACTTCGATGATTAAAATAATAAAAAATAAAAATTGCAAAATAGTGTAACTGTCAAATGATGTTTCCAGTTTTTATTCGATAATAGCGAGAAACATGGTTTTTTTTTTCACTCGTTTTTTTTAAAAAACATTGCCAACGAACCCATTTCTCGCTATTTTTTATTTTGAAAAAATAGAATACGTATTTTTAAAATATGTTATGACATATATTTTATTATTTTTAAAACCCTTATTTAAATAGATGGAATATTGCAACAGCAAATACTCAAAATACACTGCCTCAAATTAGACTGTGATAATGTAAAGGAGCACACTATTTTATTTTGTTTAATTATTTATTTTCATTAATTTACATGGGTCTATTAAATGAAATATTTAAATATCATAAATTCATCCACCCACACTTCTTTTTTGAAAGGTCATCCACCTACATTTGATGACCACATTATTTCTCAAAATCCAAAAACAAGATAGTGTGTCACTATGTCTTATCATTTCTATAAAAATGAAAAACTATTGGTCGATACTTATTTTATTAATTTTTTAATATATGGATTTCATTAAAGAAATGATAAATTATACCATCACTCCTGCTGTATTGATGTATTTGCACACGATTGTTTATAATTGTATGGGTATCTCCGTTATTTGACTTCTATAAAAACTACCTACTGATCACATTATTCTATTTTTTATTTTGTTTAAATGTTTTTTCTTTAAATTATTTTATTTTTAATAAATTGTTTTCAATGATGGATATCGTCTGATGGATGGAGGATATCAAATATCATCCATCTAATATTTTTTTAAAATAATTAATTAAGTGTTAAAATGTTGTCATATTAATTTTGCATAAAAAAAATTCCCATTAGCCGTTAACTTTTAACGGCAATCAACTAATGACAAGGGATGTCCGTGAAAATATGAGCAAAATTGCACGTACGTGTAATAAAATCAAATGTCAAAGAGGGTACTAGTGCAATTTGCCCCGAAATATTTTATTATTATTATTATTATTATTATTATTTATTTTATCAAGAAACACCACTACCTGAACATAGCAACCTCGTTTCACTAAATCTGACACGTTTTGTGGAGATTGTTTTAAGTATCTTCAGAACCAAACAAGTGTATTAAAATACATAAAAGAAAAGTGATTCATATACACTTCATTAAAATACCTTTATTTTTGTATGTTTATTTTATAATTAATTAAAATATATAATAAATTATCTTTTGAAGTTAGAAAACCCCCGATTTTTTTTAAGAAAGTTAGAAAACATTTAAAAATGGTAGTTTTTTTTTACATTATCTATCCACCTCCCAAATCTCACTCAAATCTCACTCGTATTAAAGCTTGGAATTTGTTTATTTATTTATATAATAATTGTAATAAATTTATAACTTTTCAATTGAGCAAGACATGAAAAATCTTTCTCACCATATTAATTGAGAGAAAAATATTAATCAAAAGTTTATGAAATATAATTTACTTTATATATAATATAAACAATATAAATTTTAATCCTTCGTGACTTTTTCCTTCAAACAAAAAAAAACTTTTTCCTTTTAACAATTCATGACTTGTTTTTGTTCCTTTCAATCTAAATATTAAAGGTGTATTTGATATAACTTTTCAAATAGAGCTTCTAGAGTATATCATTTTGTAGTAGAGCTTCTAACAAAAAAAAGTTTTTGGTTATGTAAATTATAAAAAAAAAATGTTGACAATGTATTTTTAGAAATAGCTTTTGGTTGAGTGAATTATAAAAAAAGTGTTGACAATGTATTTATAATGAAAAAGTTATGGTGGAATATCTAAAATTTATAAAGGGTAGTTGAATCAATTCATATGTTTTTAAAAAGTTTAAAAAAAAAACTTTTTAGAAAAACCCAAATTTTAAGCTTCTCCAAATAGATATAAAATATCTTTTATAAAAGGTAATTGAGACAATTCATATGTTAAAAAAAATTGTTTTGAGTTTTACCAAACAACTAAAAATAACTTCAAAATAGTTTATAGCATTAAAAAAAGCTTTTTTGATTCTTTCAAAAGTCATGCTAAACATACACTTAATATAGCAGGGACTTTAGAGCATCCCAATAAATAAAAAAATAGCACATCTTTGAATATTAATAGGGAGGATGAATCGGAAATTGCTCTAACAATCTCCTTACCTCACTCTTCAACTTTTTTTTTTCCGGTCAAAGCCTCCCTAATTCTAAGAAGACATCCTCCCTATAATTTCTTTCTTCATCCTCAATTTATTTCAATGGTCAAGATTAGTTAACCTCATTAAAAATGAATGGTCCAAATTTTACAATTATTTTTGTTTAAATAAAATTATAATATATTATATATTAAAAATAATTAAAAAATAATAATAGATCATTTTTAAAAAGGTTTATTGAAGTGTTAACTTTTTATATAATTCATCACTTTTAAAAAGTATATCAAACTGTCTATATATATGTAAAAAAAATATAAAGAAGCTTATCGGGAGATGATCTTACACATCTCGTTGTGATAGTGACACCTACGTTGTATAATTGCAACCTAAATACACGGTACATTACACTTTTTTTCCATTAATCTAAACATTATATTTTATGATCTAATCCGCACTAAAAACGCGAATATCCAATAAATGCTAATATAAGTTGCGGTGAACGGAGGGAAAGCCAAGGGCCCTGGCCTGTCTCGACAAAAATAATAATTAAAAATTCTTTTTAAAAATTAAAAAATTATTAAATCCTAAAGTTTGTTGACTTTAATCCCTCTATTTTTTTTTAATATAATGATTATCAAATTAAGACTTATATTATGAGGATTAGACTCCGCGCCCGCAATATATGTGTATGGTGGATACTAATTTTAGCTTTCAATTATGGAAATAAACGGAGGTTTACTATCGGACCAACATCATCTTGTCAACGAGATAAAGTTGGTTTATGGTAAACCTCTCATATCTATACTACACCATTAGATTACGGGTTTAAGTCATCTCATATACTTCTCTTAAAAAACCTAGAATTTATAAAATAATATAATACTTTAAAAAAAAATCTTGTCCTGTCTAGTTTTAGCTTATTTTATTAGAAAAAAGAGTGTCAATATTTATATACATCTAAAACTACTGTATGTTTGTTCACCGCAAATAGTATTTTTTTTAAAGTTTCAATATTATCCTTGATTCAAATTATTAAAATATTTTTAAATATATTTTGTATATCATATTAATACAATGTTTAATATTTTAAGCATTTTAAAAAACATAATAAATAATTTAAACTATTTATTACGTAAAGCTTATAATGTAATTATTTAAAATTAAACTTACTAAGTAACCGAATTAAAATAAAAAAGTACCTAAATTAAAATAAAATAAAAAATAAAAGATGGTTAAAGCGGAATGATGTATTGATATACCCTCCTGATCAGACCGTTATTTAGTTGTTTTATAACTTATTAATTTTTAATAATTTTTTAAAAATGAAAAAGAAATGACATATTTATTAATATTGCATGGTTATTTTAGAAATGTAAATATGGACATTTTAAGATTTTTTTTTTCTTTGCTAGTAAAAACTCATATAAATTTTAGAATATGGTAATACTATTTTGTTCATATCTAAATGATGTGACATCACTATTATCCATTCATTTAAATTGTATTAGATTTACATGATTTAAATGAATGAATTATGATGATGTCACATTGTTTGAACATCAGATTTGGACATCTCAAATTCGGTCTAATCCACCCAACAAAATTTTTCAACTAGGCTTAACTTATGGTATATATATATATATATATAAATTAACGAATCACAGTAGCTCGACTTATTAATATTCGAATTACATGCTAGTTTATACCAACCAAACGAGTAACATGCGGCCGCCGATGTTAGTTGACAATGACTCCTGCTGTCAATCTCTCGACCATTTCTGTATTTGGAAATAACCTTTATTTATTAAAATAATCTAGTAATCTCAAAGTGTAATTAAGCTAGTAATTGCAAATTCTAAACCATCCCCGACACGTCACCTCAACTGACGTGGCTAATCATTATCCTCTCCGATTTCATTATCATTAATAAAAAAAATCATATAAAATATATTTCCAAATATTCTCTTATCTTGTTGAGTCAAAATGCAATTTACTAAAATTGTTAAGATAAAAGTTATTTAAAACAAGATAAGGTTAGTTCCAGTGTATACATTTCGTAGTTATAACACGATATTGTAAGTTCGAGTCTTTCTCCCTTCTAAAAAAACCCCGAAGTTATATAATAGTATAATAATTCAAAGTTAAAGTTGCTATATCGGACCTATACATCTTAGTAGAGAGGTCCAAGTCCTTCCGTAGCTAGAGTTGCAATATCATATCCGTATATGTTAACAATCAATCTCGTTAGGTTCAGTAGATTCCTATATCGGTGTCAGATTTTTATTTTATTTTTAAATAATGCTACTACAACAACAACCACATCCTCAACATATATTTTCATAATCAATACGATTTCTCCAAATCAATTCAACATATTATTTGAACGATAAAATTGGATAAATATTTATATGACCGAGCGTTACTCTTAAAATAATATATATACACATTATTAAGATAAAGTTGGGGCCCAATATGTGAAATTGAACGCAAAACTTTATCTGAACAGTATAAAATTTGTATAAGGAAAGACAAGTAACTCAGTGCTGCGTCATCGGACTCCAAAAGCGATTTAAATAGAGTTAAATCCCCACGAACTAAATCATTTTTTTTCTCTTTTATTTTTATTTTTACTTTTCTCGTCCAATCATAATCCAAATTCCTTTTTCGTTTTTTTTTTCCTTTCTAATTTTAAATAGAGAGAGTGTGTGTTATTCTCACTCTTAGTGAAAAAAAAAAACAGTTCTCATTCAAAGTATCTCTCTGTGAAGTCTTTGACTTGTGTCAATTAGTGGTTCCAGCTCTAGGGTTCGCTGATTCTGCACTTCATTTCGGTAATTAATTTGTTGTTCTGGTGTTTTATAGAAGTTGCGATTTTGTTTATGTACTTCAATTTTTTATTTATTTTTGGATATTTATGTGTTTTTGGTGTTTTATTTCTGTTTGTAATTATGCAATTAAATACACTTTGATGGTATTATGTAACAAGTTTGAAAATTTTGATTGTGTTTTGTTTCATGTAATTGGAGCAGGGTGAATTTGAATTTTGGTGTTTTTAGACTAGCATGAATCTTGTGCGAACTCAGTTTTTGATTCAATTCGGTTTCACAATGAAAGCTGAATTTATGGTGTTCTGTGTCGAAAAATTGAAACAAATAGAAAATATTGTAGGTTTTGATGGAATATACTTTACAATCTGTAGTTGCAGTTATAGTGATGATATTATGAAGATTTTGTTGCAAAATCATTTTTTTGGATGTGAGGAGGGTAAAGACAAATTAAATCAATTAAGACTTCAGGGTGTTGGTTGTGATAGATGATATTGTTAATTTGTTATCATGATTCTGGAAAAAAGTTGTATTTTGTATGGGTGCTGAATCCAATGAGATTAGTATTTATTTTGAATGTTTCAATAATTGTTTTTATTTTTATTTTTTATAGAGTACTCTAATTGCCCACTCTGTTTTATTGAAAGTTTGCCGCCTTGTTATGGTTGTTTCTTGTCTTGTATTACTATGACCTTTTTTTTTTTTTTTTTACTTTTCTCGAATCATTTATATGTCAGTCCTCTGAAAATTGTAATTGTGGAAAGTGGAAACTGACACATGATATTCCTTTTCCCCTTAAATTTATTGTTTTCTTTGATTTTAGTGGGAAGGTAATGCCATGAAGCAGTCTTTAGACAACTCTCCAGGTAATTTCTAAATTTACCATAATGTTATTCAGGGAAAAACTAAGTATAAATTCTGGTGTATAAATATTGTGAGTGATTTGTGTTAGGTCCTAAGATCCCCTCTGTGAGTATATTTAAAGAAGTGAGCAATGCTGCATGGGGGAAAGCTGGATCTTTTTATCATGCATCAAGTGATGCTTCCCTCTTCTCTAGCTCTTTACCAGTTCTTCCACATGAAAAATGTATGTACAGCTTGTGTGTAAAGACTTCAAATGTCTCTTTGATATTATTGGATTTCTCACCTGTGTTGACCTGAACGCAGTGAACTTGAATGGTGCGGACCTTAATCATCAATCTGTTGATGGTATCTCATCTGGCGGCTTAGATAAAGTTCACCAAGGTTTGGAAGGTAATGATTCACTTGAAGATGTTGGAGGTCCTGCAATTGGAACCATGCTTCCTGATGATGAGGATGAGCTTTTAGCTGGCATAATGGATGATTTTGACCTAAGTGGGTTGCCTGCTTCACTTGAGGACTTAGAAGAGTATGATCTTTTTGGTAGTGGAGGGGGTATGGAGTTGGAAAGCGATTCTCAAGAAAGCCTGAGCCTAAGCATGGCAAAAGTAAATTTATCTGATGGTGTTGTTGGGAACGGGATGCCTCCGTTTGGTCTTTCTAATGGTGTGGGAACTGTTGCTGGAGAACATCCATATGGCGAGCATCCTTCAAGAACATTATTTGTTCGGAACATTAATAGTAATGTTGAGGATTCAGAACTGAAAGCTCTCTTTGAGGTAAATATAAATTTTAGGCAGGCAACCTCATAGTTATATATGAGTAGTAACGAAATATGTGTAGTTACCCAATTTGTTTTTAACTTATTCTTCAACTTGATTCATACATTTATATTATTTTAGTACTAATTTTATTTATCTCTTCTGTACTTTTTTCTATTGGAAGCAATACGGCGATATTAGAACTCTGTACACTGCATGTAAACATAGGGGCTTTGTGATGATATCTTATTATGATATCCGTTCTGCTCGAACTGCTATGCGTGCATTACAGAACAAGCCACTACGGCGGAGAAAACTTGACATTCACTTCTCAATTCCCAAGGTTTGACGAAGCTCTCTAATTCTACATACCCTTTTCGTTTTTAATCTGTGATATATAATTCTATATTATCAATTCTTCTTTCCCTTTATTATATCGCACCAGGATAATCCATCAGACAAAGATTTGAATCAAGGAACTTTGGTAGTTTTTAATTTGGATCCATCAGTTTCAAATGAGGATCTCCGTCAAATATTTGGGGCATATGGCGAGGTCAAAGAGGTGATTAGCATTCCTGTTTTAGTTCCTTATTTCGCTTGCTTTAGGTATTGTTTTGGCATTGTTATATGATTGACATCTATGCTATATGATATTTGTTGTGGAAGCGCAGATAAGGGAAACTCCACATAAGAGGCACCATAAATTTATTGAATTTTATGATGTTAGAGCCGCAGAAGCAGCACTGAAGTCATTAAATAGGAGTGACATAGCTGGCAAACGAATAAAGCTCGAACCTAGCCGTCCTGGTGGAGCTCGTCGAAAGTATGTATAGTTTTACTTGACTCTGTAGTGCAGATAGTGTTTTGGTGTTATAACATGTCTAAATTAGTAATTCTTTTTTGTTTGTCTTGGTTTCCTTCTTTGATTTGTTAAAGTAGTCAGCTTCTTAGTAACATAGAGATCTTGTAACGATTGAAAGGTTATAAGGGCAGAACATCTCACTCGGTATTCCTTCTTTGGTTTACTTCTATTTTTGTACTTATTGAGATTTTCTTATATATGCATTGGAAATTTCTTGTATGAAATAAATTGATATAGATTATGCCTTTAGACCTTATAAAACATGGAGACATCCAGAACGAAGCTAGCATAAGTTTGGTTTATATAGTTTTTAGTTTTATACTATGGTCATTCTTTATGCTGCTGTGTATTTTGTAGAGTTCAGTTTTTTTTTATTTCTTGCTTTATCTGTACAGTTTTCAATGACTAAAACATTGACTGATTGTATCTTCTGCCTTTTAGCTTGATGCTACAACTGAACCAAGAGCTTGAACAAGATGAATCTAGGATTGTGCAGCATCAAGTTGGTTCACCAATAACCAACTCTCCGCCTGGTTTGGCTCTCTGTTATGCTTTGGATCAACCATGAGCTTGTAATTTTTATTGTCTACGTTTATACATGCAGACTAAGTTTGGTGCAACATCTGTGGCAGGTAACTGGATGCAGTTCAATAGCCCTATTGAGCACAATCCATTGCAAACTTTAAGTAAATCCCCTGTTTTCCGGACCATGAGTCCATCGACTAACAATCATTTGTCGGGATTGGCTTCAATTCTGCATCCTCCAAATAGTGTGAAAGTCGCACCTATTGGCAAGGACCTGGGAAGGGGTGGTCATATGGATCATGCTTTTACTAATACAAACTCAGCTCTTGGAGCTGCCTTTCAACAGTCGCATTCATTTCCAGAACCAAAGATGAGTAACTACCATGGAACTACATCTTCGTTCGGTCCTTCAATTTCGAATGGGTCTAGTATGGAGACATTATCAGGGCCTCAATTTCTTTGGGGAAGTCCAAACCGATATTCGGAGCATGTCAGTTCTTCAGCTTGGCCAACACCGTCTATGGGGCATCCATTCTCATCCAACACGAAGGGACTTGGCTTCTCATACCAAGGTCGAACTGGCTCTTTTTTGGGCTCATCCCAACATCATCATAATCATCATGTTGGATCTGCTCCTTCTGGTGTTCCATTAGAGAGGCACTTAGGTTTTTTCCCAGAGTCACCAGACACTTCATTCATGAATCCTGTTGCCTTTCGCAGCATGAGTATTGGGCAGAATGACGGAAGTTTTATGGTGAATATGGGTCCTCGTGCGACTGTGAATCCTGCCATTACTGTCCCAAGAAATATTTCTGAAAATGGTTCCTCAAGTTTCAGAGTGATGTCTTCACCAAGGCTAAGTCCTGTATTTTTAGGCAATGGCCCATACCCGGGACTGGCACCTACCACAATGGAGGGTTTGGCTGACCGTGCAAGGTGCAGGCGGGTTGAGAATAATGGGAATCAGGTAGATACAAAGAAACAGTTTCAGCTTGACTTGGATAAGATCAAAAGTGGAGAAGATACTCGAACAACCTTGATGATTAAGAATATTCCAAACAAGTACGACTGTCCTCTATATTGCCCGTGATATCTAAATACACAATACAATATTTATTTTGGTTTTTGAGTTACGTCTAGTCTTGATTCTATTTTATTTATTGTTGTCCATAGATACACCTCAAAAATGTTGCTAGCTGCGATTGATGAAAACCACCGGGGTACTTATGACTTTCTCTATTTGCCGATTGATTTTAAGGTAATTTTATAAGCCATTTGAGAAGGAGATGTTAAATAATTCTTGAACTCAATTCAGACTGATGAACATTTTCATTTGTGGTGCAGAATAAATGCAATGTGGGCTATGCATTTATTAATATGTTGTCTCCTTCACACATAATTCCATTTTATGAGGTCTTTTTTTTCTAACTCATTATGGATTTTCTTTTATCATTTTTTGTTGGGTGTCAATTATTTAGGAAACTGGCAGTCTCCTTACATTTCTTGTCAATGAGGTCCAGGATTATACTTTGTAAATTCGCTCATGGTTTTTCCTCTTTTAATAGGCATTTAATGGAAAGAAATGGGAGAAATTTAACAGTGAGAAAGTTGCTTCTTTGGCATATGCTCGAATCCAGGGAAAGGCAGCCCTTGTGACCCACTTCCAGAATTCAAGTTTGATGAATGAAGATAAGCGCTGCCGCCCTATCCTGTTTCACTCTGAGGGCCCAGATGCCAGTGATCAGGTAATACAATAAAGTACCACATTAATGGCATTGCAGTGCGATTAATTATTTTAACAGTAGTAAGATGAAATTGTTGTCAAGTGTTGGAACTGATAAATGTTGGATTCTTATTAATTGTTATTTGATGCACGTGGCACTTTGTAGATCATCCAGGAACATCTCAATTCCAGCAGCTTGAATATTCAAGTTCGTCTTCCAAATGGGTCACAGTCAGGGGATTCTTCGGGAAGCCCTACAAATGATGGTGCTGGTGATATGCTGGAGAAGAGTTGACGGTAAAAGTGGATGGAGATTGCTCGATGCCCAAATTTGTGGGGGGCTTCGAGTGCTAACTCATGCGTAAATATATAAGTGTAAAAAATTAGGAAGAGTTAAACTTGGTAACAGCTTGCAGATTTTGTATAGTATGTAGTAAGAAAGCTTTCGAAGCAGCCGCAGTATCATTTTGGTTGTAGTGGCTGGCTATTCAAGGGAGGATAATAATGGGAAAGCTTTTGGACGAAATGCATGAATCACCATTTTTCGTGCAAGATTTTTCCTTTCCTTCCTATTTTGGGTACCTTTTTGTGATCTTGGGATCGGATTAATCTGCAACATAAGAGTTCATGTGTTCTGCAGTGTTGGTTGAGAGTTTGAGGGTAAATGATGTAACTTGGGAATCATTTGCTAAACTGTATAGTGGGATTGTGGGAAAAGATAGAACAAAACTTTTTGTTAATCTTATATCAGTATTTATGAAATTGAACTGAAGTTGTGCATTTGAACATACAATCTTACGGTAATTGTGGTTGTTTGAGAAGGGTGTGATTTCATACATGTTTTACTGTATTTGAATGTGCAAAAATATTTCTGGAATAGGATTCTAAAGCAGCCACCAAAAGTTGCCAAAACATGACATGAGATGTAGCATAGCTTTTGTGTGGCCTAACTACAATGTTGAGGGAAATGTGAATACTGGAGTTTTACAAATTGACATAAGTTTTTACTTATTTTCTAAGGTAAAGTAAAAACTGGCTCAATGATAATCCAATCTAATTTTTCATTCGAAATCTTGGTGGATCCTTTATAAGTCAATCTTCTTCTCGGAATGGGTAATGAATTGCAAGTCTTGAACTTATTTCATGATCTAGTCACAAAGCATACTTACTAGGTCCGACTGTGGTTTGAAGGTTAAAATTCGTTTAAAGAAAAACTTTGCTGTGACGGGAAAGAATGATGCATTTGTGTTTATGCCATGTGACATGTTACGAGTGTACGTCTAAGAATGGCAAAAACCTTTAACCTTTTAAGTATGGTCTGCCATTAGTTGTCACTGGATTTACAAAATCAACAAAAAAAACTTTCTTTCTCATGCAATTTAATTAGTTTTTAAATTAAAAAGTTCACTTCTCTCCCTGTAGATTTAGGAAAATGACTGCATCAATTGTTATAAAGGTCGTGTACCAAACACATATACCCTTCATATTTGTAGGGGAACTTGAAATTTCATGAAATAAAAAAATTAACATGGTTTGCTGTGACAGGTTTTCAGACAAAATATGTAAAGGCTTAAATAATATACTCATTCAATCAAACCAAAATATACAATTTCGAAATTGCTGAGACAGTAAAGTAGAGGCATACTAGAAAGACTACTTCATATGAAGCAACTTCCCACATGACATGTAGTGTATCAAAAAACATGAGCAACAATGAAAGTTAAGATTCAATATATACCGTGCTACAATTTCTTCCACCATATCATTCCATGATATGGGAATCTACTTAACATAGGAAACAACAAGATGATAATAGAAAATGGGTGACTTACATCTTTTTGCTTGTATCAGCTCGTGAATCTTGTAGTCTTGTTATTTTGGTTTTGAGCTCAAAATCAATAAGGAAATAACATTTATCATGCTCAGTAACATATTGGATATGACGGTTCTTCCTAATATGCTATGTAACATATTGTACAGAGTATAATAATTGTTATTTCCTTATTGTTATTGAACTCAAAACCAAAATAACAAGACAATAAGCAAACATATCTTTAATAATAGCCTGAGGAAAACCTTCACCGAGTGGGTCATTCTACAAGATAAAGAAAGAAATATCAGTTTATTGCATATACCGAAGATTAAATCATTGACCAAACTTGAAAGTGAATTATTTTTCAAACAATATAAAAGAGACAAATTTATACTTTTCGGTTTTCACAATTCATAAGTATAAAAATTTGGTTTAGGTTTCCATAAAAAGCTAACATCGGTGATAATAATGATGTATGCAGCTTTATAAGTTATGCAAACTTAAATCTTGTGGATCAATAATAGACGAATGTTGTGATTTAAAAAAAGATGCTCCACGTGGTCCAAACTTCTAAGTCACGACAATGTTGTAACAAAAAAACCCGCAATCAATGATATAGAAATAAAAGTTGTTGGGAGATTACATGGTTTACCCTCAAAACAAGGCAGGTCCTAGGAGAAGCCTAGTGAGGTAACTTCCAGGCCCCAAAAATACTCAAAAATATAGGTTTTAAATTTGTTTGTTAATATTAGACATATATCTAGGAGTTGGGTGGTCCACATATGAATTTTTTTTTTTTTTAAGCTATGCAGCTAACATATGATTAAAAAAAACTCACAATCTTTTTTTCTTTCCAAAAATAAAAATAAAATAAAAGCCCACATTCGATTTTGTTTTTAAAAGGTTTACGCATTAGACACAAACAACATTCTTATAAAACCATTTACCATATCAAATCGAAGAAATTTATTTATTATTTTGTTATGTTACTCTTAAGTTTGAGTTATTATATTGATTTTTGTAAGTATTTACTATTTACTATAAAAAATAATCAAGTAAACATACACGGAATGTCTAGACCCTCATTTTCTATAGGTTCATCTTGGACTCCGAAAATATCAAGATCGGTCATGCCTCATAATTGGCATTTCTAAAGTACTAGAACCCCTTTTTTTTAACTCAGTATAGAGTTTCTTTCATCATTTTATGTCGGGTGTCACTTATTTAGGAAATTGGCAATGTACTTGCATTTCTTGTCAATGAGGTCCAGTATTATGCTTAGCAAATTCGCTGATGGATTTTCCTCTTATAATAGGCATTTAATAGAAAGAAATGGGAGAAGTTTAACTGTGAGAAAATTGCTTCTTTGGCATGTAGTTTGATAAATTAAGACAATATAAGGTTGGTTTAGTAGTTTACCTCTCACAGTGTATAGCATAAGGTTGTAGGGTTTGAATATGTCATCTTTTTCAAATATCGATTTATTGTAATATTTAAAAAAAATAATTTGATAAATTAAATCCCGTATCACTCTGAGGGCCCAAATACCGGTGACCAAGTAATACAACATGAAACCGATAAATATTGGATTCCTCAAGAAGCCATACAAATGACAGTGCTGGTAATACACCGGAGAAGAGTTGACGGCAATAGTAGTGGGTAGAGGTATAGATCGGATGATCGGATCCGAATTTGGTTCGAAATTTAGACAAAATGGAAAAATTACTGTTTAAATTCAAATTATGAAGATAATCCAAATCCGATCCGGATCCCAATCCAAAACTGGTCTGAATCCAAATCCGATATTTCTTAAAAAAAAAATTAAATATATAGTTTTTTTCTAAAAAACTTATATCTTTTATCCAGTGTGCACACACTGAACATCGGACACTTTTTAATTATTTTTTAAAAAATGACACAGTAATTTAAATTGTATATTTTAATCAGTTTTTATTTTTTTGAAATCAGAAAAGTCCGAGTCCAATCCAAATATAAGTCCGAATCCGCTCTGAAAATAGTCCATATTCATATCCATATCCGGTACGAATTATCCAATTGGATTTTTTTGAGGAAAATTCGATCCTAAAAATTTCAAACAAGACCGCTCTGGATCCGAAAATCCAGAAAACCGAAAAAATTGAATTCGGATAATTCAAATTCGATCCAATTGACACCTCTAGTGGCGGGAGAAAATTAGGAAGAGTTGAACCTGATAACAACTTGCAGATTATATATAGTATGCAGTAAGAAAAGCTTTCGAAGCAGTCGGCAGTATTATTTTGGTTGTAGTGGCTAGTTATTCAAGGGAGGATAATAATGGAAAGCTTTTGGATGAAATGAATAAATTGACATTTTTCGTACAAAATTTTTCCTTTCCTCCTATTTTGGACGACTTTTTTGTGATCTGGATATTCGGTTAATCTGCAAATATGATGCTCATTTAGGTATAAGAGTTCATGTGTTCGTGTTGGTTGAGAGTCAAGACTCAAGAGATTCAAGAGTTTGAGGGTCCATGATGTGACATGGGAATCATTTGTTAAACTGTACAGAGGGTACAAGATAAAACAAGACTTTATGTTAATTGTTTAAGATATGGAACTGAAGTTGAGCATTTGAATATGCGATCCTACTGTATTGTTTGTTTGAGAAGGATGTGATTGCATACAGTCTTCAATGTATTTGAACGTGCAAAAATATTTCTGAAATGGGAGTCTAAAGTTCAAACTCAGAAGGCAGCCACCAAAGAGTTGCTGAAACTTGACATTAAATATAACTTTTCTTGATTGTGTGGCATAACTCCAGATTTGAGGGAAATCCAATCTCATTTTTCATTCTAAATCTTGGTGGTTTCTTGAAAAGTCAGAGCAGGAACTGCGGTACATGACTCACTATTTTCGTCTCGGAATGGCTAGTGAATTGCAAGTATTGAACTGACTCACTATTTTCTTCTCGAAATGGCTAGTGAATTGCAATGTCATGAACTCATTTCATGATCTAGTCACAAATGACTAGATCATCCTTACTAGGATTTTGGCTGTGGCTGAGTGATAATGATTTTGAAGGATAAAATTCATGTAAAGAAAACTTGACTGGGTTGCAAAATACAAGTCTCATCCACTATGAGCCAAAATATGCCACTTGGTGGTATATATAACTTATGACTGAATAATGCATTGTGTTCATGTGACATGCTCTGAGTGAGTATATCCAAGAATATTGACAAAAACCCTTTTAGCTCTGAATTTTATCTAGCATTAGTTGTCACTGGATTTGCAAAATCAATAACAAAATTTCTTATCGGGACGATTTAATTAGTTTTTAAATTGAAAAGTTCACTTTTCTCCGCAGTAGATTTAGGAGAAAAACTACTGTTACCCATATATATATATATATATATGAAAGGCTTTGTTTCACGGTCTTCAACAGCAAAGACAGTTTTCATGTTAAAAGGAATTCCACATCCTGAAAAGTTTATGTTTTAACTTTCTAATAGATATGTTGATCGGAAGGCAACTTATTATGTGCACTATTTAATAAAAGACTTGCATTAAATTCATACTAAGCTCCTCCAACGATGAATACATCACTCACTCGATCAAACCAAAATATATACACATACATAACCATACTACTGTGTGCTGAAATTGTAAAAATACAATTATGAAACTACTGGGACAGTAAAGCAGAAACATGCTAGAAAGACTACTGTCACATGAAGCAACTTCCCACATGACATTGCAGTGTGTGAGAAACATTGAAAGTTAAGGTTCAACATATACCGTGCTACAATTTCTTCAGCCATAAGGAAACGACATGAAGAGAATAGAAAAGGAGTAACTTACGTCATTTTGCTTGTAGACGCTCGTGAATCATGTTGTCTTCTTTTCCTGGTTTTTAGTTCAATATCAATAAGGAAATAGCATTTATTATGCTCTCTCACATATTGAATATGTCCGTTCATCATAGCAAGAAGTTTCCGTGACAGGTTTAACCCAAAGCCATCTTGTGTAATCCTTTGATTTCCACTATCAAACATATCTTTAATAACAGCCGGAGGAAGACCTTCACCGGGATGGGTCATTCTACAAGACAAGGAAAGAAAGCTCAGTGCAAAAGTGACAAGTTTACCGCATATACCCAAGATGAAATCATTGGCCAAACTAAGGAAGTGAATTATATTTTCCAAACAGGATAGATGAGACAAATTTACACTTTTCAGTTTTCACTCTGCATAGGTATCACAACTTGGTTTAGGTTTCTGTAAAAAGCTGACATTGAAGGTGGCAATGATATATGCACTTATACTGACTTAGATATTGTGGATTAGTAACATATAGATGCTGTTAGTTAAAAAGGATGCTGCCTCATGTCCAAACTTCTCAGTCACTTAAATACTACAGCACGACAGTGTTGAATAACCATTCAAAAGAAGATGGAAGTAACAAGAATGCTCCAAGAAAAAAACGCACGATCAATGATACGAAGGAATTGTATACAATAAAAGTGGTAAGGGATTACATGATTTGCCCACAAAATTGGCATTTCTAAGGTACTAGTACTCTTTGCTGGCCTTATATCAAGGGTACAATTGCATTATGACGGTTTTAAAGCAGTTATGCTATGCTCAGGTTTATCCATTGCTTTTGAATAACTAAATAAGAAATTCCTGGTGTTTGACCCAACGGGCCAACTATGGAGTTAGCCGGAGCTACTTCACTGGAAACTAAAGTATGGTCAGCAAATTGGCCATACCCAGAGAGAATAACATATATTTGGGCTTAAAGGTCATTATTCACAGTAACTCTGCAGCGACTGCTTGGCCTTGATTATGCCCATCTATAGTTATATGCTTTGGTGACCAAAAAAGAGAGGGGCTGCATAAAATTATATCCAATTCTTGATGCTCATAATGTTTAGGTTTCTCTATGAAATGCTTAATGCATTTAGGGTTTTGTTAGAAAGATTTATCTCAAAAGGTTACGACAGTGAGTTCATCAATCAAAATGTTCTGGATCGTATCAACATAGAGCACAAGAAGAAAGGGTAATATATAAGACCAACTAAAATAAAGGCAATGAACCTCTATAAATGATGATCCAAATGGGGAAATCCAAGGCTCTCGTAGAGTGTGGTCAATTACAAAGTGGATGATTGTCATTGAAGATCAAACACTTCAAGAAAAGATGTCATGGGAAGTAGAAATTGCGATAAACTTAGTATAAAGTTTGATATAGCTAGGTGGATATGTTCTTATGATGAAAATTATAAATACAATAAGTAAATATGATATTTCCTGCCCTTAAAAAAACAGACAAAGTATGAGACTGAAACAAGCTATATGTTTAATCATATCAACAGGATAAGAGAACGAGATGAAATTTTCAAAAATGGTCAAAAAGTAACTGTGATGTTTCCTATGTAAAGCCAAGAGCTGCAGGTTAAAATAAAAACGCTAACATGCTCTCACCTGAACTGTACGCGAGTAAATTCATTGTTGTTCTTTATTAGCTTCAGACCAAGTGAAATCTTGATTTCTACCCAGCCATCTGGAGAAGGTGCATGCTGGACCACGTTAAGCAAAAAATCTGACAAAACCAGCTGAAGCCTAACTTGATCACCATACACTGACAGTGTTTTCACTTCCTCCCGAATCTCCTGAAAAAACTGCAAATTTCTGTCCCTCAACAAGATCATGACTTGACTGATGATAGCATCTAAGATATTGCCAAGACGGAATTCTTCCACGTTTAGCTCCACATTGCTGTGACAACCAAGTGATGTTATACTTTAGTAAGCATTGGCAAACAGATATAATAGCATGATAATATGACTAATATTTCTGGTAATTTTGTGAACTAGCAGCATCAAAACTCCGAAGCCTGATATGGGTTTTATTGTCCTTTTTCCTAGAAGATATTCATACTTGCATGAGAATCAATATGCACAGCACACCACAAAAACTAACGATATGAAGAAATAATTAGTACATTTTATTATCTTTATTTTTTCGAAACATAGCCAAATATCTTCTTTTGAAATACAATATTTTTGTTCAATGCTTTAACATCCATCATACTTGAATTTTCTAATTAAGGTATAGGCTGTGCATGACCAAGTGAAAAGAACCGAAAACAACAATGATATGTTTAAGCAGCTCAAGGACTTGAAATGAAGATTTACCCTTCCTCTATACGTTTTAAATCCATATCCTCGATAATTGACATGATTTGTCTTTCGCAAGCATCACTAGTATCAAGAAATTGCTTCTGCTTTTCTGAAATATCTGCAGTTTCCAGAAGTTTGTGAATAAATCGTATACCGTTTAAAGGATTTTTCACCTCATGACATATATAAGTCAACTCCTTCAATTTTGAAACCATCTCTCCGTCATCGAGTCTGTTTCCTACTAACGCTAGTTGCATGTCAGGCACAGCATTCTGCAAGAAGCAAAAGCAGCCAATTACCTTACCATCTGCATCGATCCTTCTATTTGCAGTTAAGAACACCTCTACAAACTTTCCTTCTTTATCAAAAAACCCAAAAGGGAACTTCTCAGTGTGTTGACCACTAATTCCTTGATATAATAGAATCATAAATTTTGTAAGTATATTTTGACCTTTCAGTCGACATAAACTCCCAAAGATTTCTCCAGGAATCATTCTACCTATCACCTCATTTCTCGTCCAACCGGTCAGCTTTTCCATGGCTGCGCTCCATTCAGAACAGCAGGCATTCTCGTCAGATGCAAATATAGGAGGAATCAATGGATTAAGACTTTGTATGATGGCCTCATAGTCGCCTTGCAAGCGGATGAATTTATCCATAACATCTTTCTCAGGTGTAAGGTCCTGACCCACAAAGCACACCCCTTTGACATTGTTCATGTAATCCCTACTTGTGCAGGCATTGGCCATGATGTATACAATTGAATTTTTCTTTTGAAGCTCGAAATGTTTCAATTTTAACTCAACATTTTTGTCCTCCTCTCCTGGTTGGAATAATAAAAGTAAATACAATAGAAAATAATTGAAGTTTCAAGCGAAAGAAAAAAGAAATAGCATGCCAGTGTCCAAACTTAAGGTTAACCTTGTGATTTTAGCAACTATTATGCTACAACTTATTAGCGGAAGGAGATGAATATTTATTGTTCATTTATTTGAACTTTTATGCAAATATGAAGCATTTTGTTTCATCCAGGGTTTCATTTCCTAGTCAGAGTCCTTTAAAGTTCAAAAGGTAAGAAGAAAAAAATGATACGGGCAAATATGAGACTGACGTTCTGCCACTATGTAAAAAAGATTATTTGCACCATAAATGATACGGGCAAATATGAGACTGACAGTTGCACAAACAGATAGCCAATACGATGTTGGAAGAATAGACTCTGATAAACAGATAAATAGGATGCTGGAATAAACAACACTCAAATAAATTGATAAAATACAGTAGAATGAAAGGTACTGGGGGACAAAGAAAGTCTGAAAAAGATCATGAGGCTTTTCAGAAGATGCTTGATGTCCATTGATTGTCCAAGGTATGACTCTGAGTACAACAAAATGTTGAAATTGATTCATGCAACCAACTCCAAATATTAAACTTTTATGAAGTATATTTGATAGCTTAACAAAATTAATAAAATGATAAGCATTGTGACAATGGAGTCAGGTAAAATGTAAGAGGAGAATTACCAAGCAAAGCTCTGGATATGAGATTTTCGACAACTTTACGTGAGTCCTCATGAACAATTTCATCAACCAATGACTTGCCCATTGCTTCACTAACTCGTAATCCTGTCAATTCGGCAACTTTTGTATTCCACCCATCAATGCAACCGGATGAATCAACCCCAAAAATTGGGGCTGTAGCTGTCTCAATCAGCCTGACCATTTCACATGCCACTGAACTGAGTTCATCCAACTCTTTCTTCTCAGTATTGCTCTGTTGAGGATCAACCAATACCTTAGAATCATTTTTCTCCATTTTATGAAATGAATCTCTCATTATTATCTGTAATGAGTGAATAGCATTGATTTCCGAAACTTCCCAAGGCAAACTCTTGTTTTTCACCACTTCAAGGAAAGCATTAAATGATGACCTTGGATGCATCCTTGCACCATCATCAGTGTGTTCTGGATGATGCTTAGCTCCCCCCCATTTAACTTCCTTTGCAGTATGAGACCTGAACCAGAATAAAAAATCCTTTGAAGTGATTCTGGCAGTCGCCATACCGCAAACTGCATCACCCAACTTGAGAAGCACCAGGGTAACCAGCCTCTGACAAACTATCAGTACTCAACCCTGTAGAATCCCCGTGATTATTGAGAAGCCAGTCTGCAATATCTTTCACCTGCAATTCAGTTGGAGTTACACCCAGCAACCAACAGTTTCTACCATAATATAATGCAGCCCCGTCGCACTTCACAAGATCCATGATACTGGGGGATTGTGTCACAATACTAGATGGGGCATCACGGAGTAGCATGTCACACAATAATATTTGTGTCCTAATAGTCTTCTTCTCTGCCAATTGTGATGCCAATTGAAGTTCTATGTATATCTGCAGCCCAAATGCCTGCATAAGAAATTCACAAGCATAGCGAAGAGGGAAAGGGACATAGCGTGGAGATGTGTGGTGGCACACCACCAACCCCCATAGCTTCATTGAATCATTATTATTGACGATAACCGCCATTGCCAATGAAGCAATAGACCCCATGTTATTCATGTACTGTGTGTGGCAGCCATGAGGCGACCGTAAGGTTGAATTGACCAAACAAAGAGGCTGCATCAGTTCTTCACTTTGGATGACCCTCACATTATTAGCAGTACAATCACAAATCATCCTAACACGATTCTGTTTGAACAAGAAGCGAGCGGCTTGAGGGATATCTGAGGCTGGATAATGTAATCCCAAATAAGGTTCTAAATTAGACCTTCTAATTTCAGACACAACTTCACCATGATCATCATCATGGAACTTATACATCATGACCCTATCGTACCCAGTAAGCTTCTGTACATCCTCCACAACTGTATCACACAAGACACCAATATCACCCCCAGGAAGTGACTGCAACCTAGAAATTGCCTTAACAGCAAGTTTCTGGGACTGCACAGCCCCAGCAAGTGACAATGCCGGATCTTTAGACCTTGCAGGCTCTAAATCAATCACAATACCCACATCAATTCTATGCAATATAGCATAAAATGGTTTCTGGGTACTGCTAGAACAAACCCAAACTGGGTTTAACAACGATAACTCCTTAGAGGAAATCGCTTTTGCCAAATAAGCCACAGAGGTAGATGTAAAAAGGGTTCTTGCATCAACCCCAATCAGACCCTTTAATCCTCTTGACTTGAAAGCTTCACTATCTGAACTTAAACCCAACAATTCAAAGCAATTTTCACTATAGCTAATGATTCTGTATGTGGGTTCTTCAATAGCAAGCATGCAACCAAAGGGCTGAACAAGACCGCCCCTTTGGATTTTTGATAAATAAGCAATTATTTTTTCGTCAGGTACACTCTCTGGAGCATAAATGACTGATCTAGAATAGTTAAATAACTTACCAGAGGCAGAAGACTCCTCAAACTCAGCTAAAAGACCAGCATCTGCATTGTACTGATCAATTGTTCTCTTGTTGGGTTTCATGTTATCAGCTGATGATGAACCGATGTTTGGGTCGTGTTCTTGTGTTTGGTTTGCAGTTTCTCTGTTGCCTTGAAGTCTCATTTAGAAGGTTTGTGGTTCAAAAAGCTTCTTTAGAAATTCATGTGGGTGTCTTTCTCACTAGTCACCAGTAGCAGGAAAGTTGTGATCTTTATCACGTATTTGTACTTGTCACTCCTGTTTGTGGATTCTCCTTCCTTGTAAAGCTCCACATGTCATTTTCATTTGCATGTGGCATGTGGCATGTGGGTTTTTTCTTATCTCCTAAACCCTGTCATTAGTTGTTTCTAATCAGCTCAACCTCTCTCTCTCTCTTTCATTTCTGTTTCTCCTGGGTAAAAAAACACATATATCTCAAAGAATCTGACAGAAACATAGTTTGCTTTTTATATTGCCGCTTTGACAATAACAAGCCTTGTTTCTAGTACATTTTTTCTGGTGGAAGTATTTGAACCACTAAATTTAAGAAGCAGATGACTCAACTTACTTTTGTTATATTGTCATATGGACGTGGCACTTTATGGACAGATGAAAATGATACTTTATTGTTGCATGGTCAGAGTTTGCATGGTCAGAGTCCCCCGAATATCTAATTCTACTGTTCTAATAAAAAAAATTCTACACATTATAGTTTTAAAATATAAATGGTAGTACTTGAATCCTCGCAACTAAAATGGAAGTGACCAAATAAATTACCATCTGTATCAAGAAGTGATTTACCTTCAAATCTTTTACTGCCATGAAAACTAAAGAGTTACTTTCATTAGCTTAAACAATTAATATGATTTAAGGATTTAAGAACATAAAATTCCAAATAAAAAGAGAGAGAGAGAGAGAGAGAGAGAGAGAGAGAGAGGAAAAGAGTCACTGTTTGTTTGTATTACTTATGCTCCTTGTGACCTTGTCCCCGTTAGAGGTATGGCACCATAAATTATAATGGTAATAAAAGCAGAAAAAGAAGATAAGTGACAAGTGTTGTAGATATACAATGACATGACATAAAAACACAGACTTGAAGGAGAAAAGATTGACACGTTAGTTAATAATTATCATCATTCGGCATTGTTTCAATATTTAGTGCACTAGCATGCATTGCCTCGTGCTACCCATATGCTATATCTCTTTACAAGTCTTTCTATTGGACACCATTTAGGCATTCCAATTTTGATATTATCAAGGGTACATATTATTCGACCGATGAAAGGTGCATTTGTTTTGTAATGCCGAAAGCTTTTAAAATAGAAAAAAATATATATTTATATATAGTTATCTCTTTTTCGTTTCTTTTTTAAAGTTGATACTTGTTATTTAGGTTTATTATGTACTATATAGCATGTTTTCATCGGTTCTGGTTCCATTACGTGTTAGGACTAGAATGTGATACGTAGACCTTTCAGATATATTTGAGGAGAAGACATTATTAATGTACCTTTTAAGATTTTCACCTTAAAAGTAGTGGTACATGGGAAACGAGAGGCAATATTTTCATAGAGTAAAGAAATTAGAACTAGTAAAAGTTAATTCAATCGATAAAGTTGCTCTATGTTGAGGAAAGTTCTAGTCTCTAATTTATTTAGGCTTTGATTAGTATACCACATTATTGAATTAGATTGAATGTGATTGTATTGAATCAGATTGGATTGTAATGAAATAGATAAAATTGTGTTAGTCCCAAGTTTCGATACTAGATTCCGATGATAACAAATAATTGATTTTGAGTACTAATAATTTTCAATTCATGTGATATAACAATTTAAGCTTATCCCAAGAATTCAAAAACATCAATTCAAGAGTAATCATGTCGGGCTTATCAAAGGATCAAGTGCTTCAAAACTTTAGTTAATTGTATTGCGTTGTAAATGTTATGACGTCTATATGCCTAAGCTTGCTAATGAGAAAAATAATTTTCTAGGCAAAAATTAATTGACCTAAATCTTTAAACTATTAAGTGCAGTCATATGTGCAGCGACATCGTCTGTGCGGCTACAAGCCTACAGCACCCCATATGGCAGTCATAGAAGTGTGAAACCGGTCCTTCCAATTTAAAGCCACACCAACTAGTTTTGTAGCCGGTCTCCTACTGCTCTAAAATCGGTATCCGACCGGTGTAATAACCTAAATCCGATACCCAAAAAACTATGATGTTACGGAATTCTCCTTACAAAAACCTCAATTTACAATATTTCAAAAATAAAACCTTTAAGAATCTATCCACAATTATAACACTCAAATGTTATATTTAAGATTTCATTTGTCTCATTTTTCTATTATTCCATTATTGCATGCTATGTAGAAAATTTTGGGTTGACTAAACTAATTGAGTAATAGGGAAACAATTTTTTTTTCTTTCTTGTAATAATTCCGTTTGAAAAATAGAGCAAATAAAATTCTACTATATTATAGAAATTTCGTCCTTGAAATTTTACTAGTGTATCTCAAACCTAAAACAATTGTGTAACTTCTCCTTGGTGAAACAATAAACCTCAAAAATAAATCCTGTATACCTCAAAGTCTAGAATATTAAGAATATTATCTTGTCATTTCCACACATCCCAATATATCTGTACAATAAAAAATTAAAAATAATCATAACCTAATAAATAAAATCAATATTTTCCCAACATGCATCATATGAAATCATAACCTAGTATCTAGAATCCAAATTGCTCTGACATCATCGATTTATAACATCCCAAATTCAATATCCAATGAACTAGGATGTTACAGAATTCATACCTTACTAAAACCTCATTTTACAAGTATGTACAAATAGAATCTTCATAAATCTATCCACAAATTACAACACTCAAATGTGATATCAATCATTCCAACAAGAAAATATTTAATAAAACATGAATTAACGTTTAATACAGTTTATACAATGAATATCAATAGATCCAAATGAAAAAACCTTTAAAAGTCATTGATATATTCATAATTTGATGAGATGAGGTTAATTCGTAATATACATCTCACACATACACCATGAGATTATAGTTTGAATCACCTCCTCCCAAAAAAAATCCCTGAATTTATTTAATATTTCAAAAAAGAAAAAAATTATATTTCATAATCTTAAATTATAAGAAATTCATTAGCAATATATGCATTAATAAATCAAAATATCATTTAAGAAAATCATAATGAATGCTCTATAATTTGACAAAAGTAAACAATATGAATTACTTATATTATAAAATGGTAAACAAATAGCTCATGTCCGGTAGTGTCACAAACTATGACGGGCCACCATGGAGGTCCAGGGGCTATGGCCCCTCCTGTTCCACATAAAAAAAATAGTGCAAAAGATTTATAAAATATTTTTTAAAATGTGTATTTTACATTTTAGTTCTATAAATTTTAAGTTTTTATCATTTTACTCCCGACTCTAGACTTCCGGTTTTGCCTCTAGTCACAAGTACATGTGTGACACAGCAATGATCACAATAAAAATGTCATAAGTACATGTGTGGCGCAACAACAACAGAATGCCACAAATTCCTGTGTGACACCGGGTAACGGTAGGTGTGAGCCAAAACATAAATATATTTTTCTTTACCCTTTTGAATCACTTATGAGAAATGTTAATTTTGAAAATAATACCATTAAAAAAAAAATATCGCATCTTATACACATTTCGAACCAATTATATATATCAAAATATTCCAAATGCTTTCGACGTTATAAATCATATTTTTAGATAAAATGAACAACTAATTATGAAGAAATCAATACAATTAATTAGTTATATATACATTTAAAAATATAATATGTCATAGAATAATTTACTTACCTTGAACAAATACAAATCAACTCTAGTTCTAGAGGCTCTAGAATCACCCGAACCTATTCAATTACAAATTAAAGTACTGTCACAACCTCATCATAACCATAGCAATTTAAACGGCATAATTTTATGCTGAACTAAACTTAGAATCTATTTTGTTTTTAAAGAAACCTAGAATCTATTATTCCTGATAATTTCCAAAACTGACCACACTCTTATCCATGATTTTTAATTAATTCTCTACATCTCCAAATTAAATTGCATCGAGATAATCTAGACATAATACATGCTACAGTAAAAGTTTCAAATTAATCCATGAATCGTTAGCATCAGTGGATCAGATCCAGAAATTTTTATGAGAAGAAGCACTTGCAGGAAATAATAATTATATTAAAAAATATTGAAAATTTAAGATCCTAATAAAATGAGTTTTTTTATATAAAAAAATTGATGGTATAATGAAGTTTAGATAATATAAAACAAATAGAATACTTACTCAAGATGAACTAAATAATCTTACATTGAAAAGAAATAAAAACAAAAATACACGAAATTAAAAATAAATAATAATAAAAAACAACATAAACAATGGAGAAATATAATCTTTATTACTAAAAAAATAAATTACAATATAATTTTATAATAAGAAAGTTTGTTTTGGATTTATAATGAATTTACTTTAAATTCATACAAAAACTGATTAATAAATATAACTAGATATATTTTTGAATTTTTTATTTTCTAATTGTTGGTAAATTAATGATTTATTGATTATAATGAAATTAAAACTATAAAATGAAGAAAAATATTGAGGATAAAATAAAATGAATCATAATAATAGATAAACTATTTTAATACAATTAATAAATTTAAGATTTTAGGGATTGATGGTTGTGTTAGGATTATGACTTAGGTATGTAAAACTAAAACTATTAGAAATAAGAAAAATTTAAAATAAGAATATATAATTTAAAATTAAAAAATAACAAATTTAAAATAATAAAAACATTAAAAGAATGCAAGCAGTGGGAGTGTGGGACCTGAACTCCTACCATCAACAAGCCGGTGAGCTCCAAAAAAGTAGTACCAAGTTCAATTATGATAGAAAGGTTATATTGTTATCGGTGTTATTTGATATAATTATCTATAGAAAATAGTAGAATCAATTTTTTTTTTTAAATCAAGGTAGGGTACAGGCCCCACTTAGTCTAAAAATGGGTCCGCCTTGGTTAGCATATGCCAAAAATTCATTGCTTTCTGGTTTCTCAAATCTGACCTCTGTCACCTCCGAAATTTATAACAATATTTATATCCATTTAAAAAAATACGAAATTTTGCAAAATGACAATAAACATAAATTTATCTATATACAAAGTTTCATAAATTTCCTTGAATGAATAACCACCTCAAAATATTTTACGAAAAATGGATGGTCTATCCGAATAGAAAATTCCGGCAGCCATCGTAGTGGTTTGTACTTTGTACTCAAATACATTAAAAATCATGCTAATCAACGGAATAAATTTAAACCATTCCTGCAAGTTTCTACCTTCATCAACTGGAATAAGAGATACACCAAATAAGAGAAGCAACTCACCTCTTCAAAAATGCTTTTGATTTTTGGTTGGATGATGGAAGGGTTAAACGGAAGACCAACGTTAATTGTAGGATTTTGAGGATGGTCTTTTGTATAACTTGCAATATTTATTTATAAAGCAAGAATATTCAAAAACCCTATCTCATTAAGAAATCAATCTAGAATGGACACTCTAATTATTAAGATTTCATCAGTCTCATTTTCCTATTATTCCATGCATAAAATTTTAAGTTGACTAAACTAATAAGGAAATAATTTATTTCTTTCTTGTAATAATTCGGTTTGAAAAATACAGCTATTAAATATAATTTGTTTTTAGCAGAGGTTGCAAGAATGATGATCTGAAAAACCTGAAATCATACCAAGTGAGGTTTTATCCCATTCGTCATCAACTCTGCTCCAAAACCTCCCTTGTTTAGTTCTTGTAGGATCAAATTCCTCAGAGTTTTCTGGGTCTATACTCTATATGAATACAAACACGACCTGTTTTCATGTGTTTTGAAACCTACATTTCAATTGTCAAGCCCTTGTACTTTTTTTTTTTTGAGTTCTTTGGATATTGCTTTGAAAAATCTTAAACCTATATATGATCTTAAGCTAAGCTTAGTGCATTAAATCTTCATATCTACTCTTGTAATAGTTTTTCCTGTAATTTTACTACAATCCATCCAGTTATAACTTATAAGTGAGACCAGTGCGAATTTTTACATTTAATCCAGATTGTGATTACAAACAGAAAATAATGAAAGATTAAATACGATATTGTTAATAGCCAAAATTGGCTAAGGACCAAAGGGAAAATTTTCACCCTCCAGGCCTGGCTCCATGCCCGAGATCATCCACCAGGAGACCATGCTACCCGAAGCCAAGCTACGGTACCGCCCCACAGGAACAAGGACGGGCTCCGGAAACATCCGGAATAGAGCCAGGAATGATCAGATCAAGCCCGCGTCACCGAACCTGAAAACAAGAAATCTTAAACCTATATATGATCTTAAGCTAAGCTTAGTGCATTAAATCTTCATATCTACTCTTGTAATAGTTTTTCCTGTAATTTTACTACAATCCATCCAGTTATAACTTATAAGTGAGACCAGTGCGAATTTTTACATTTAATCCAGATTGTGATTACAAACAGAAAATAATGAAAGATTAAATACGATATTGTTAATAGCCAAAATTGGCTAAGGACCAAAGGGAAAATTTTCACCCTCCAGGCCTGGCTCCATGCCCGAGATCATCCACCAGGAGACCATGTTACCCGAAGCCAAGCTACGGTACCGCCCCGCAGGAACAAGGACGGGCTCCGGAAACATCCGGAATAGAGCCAGGAATGATCAGATCAAGCCCGCGTCACCGAACCTGAAAACAAGAAATCCCCCCCCCCCCTGAAGTCGGGATTACCTCGTAACTTCTCTAGAAGCTCGCCAGTACCTCGCTGACATAGTAAGGTGTCCGCAGGAGGCCGCACCTAGCTTCAAAAGTTCAAGGGAGGATAGACCTAGCTTCTGATTAGACGAAATTCCTTTATATTAGGGCTAGAACACTGATCGACCTCACTACCTGATGTACCCCGCCACAATACATGCCATATTCGACCTATCCCTACGGGAGAACATGCTAGACCTGAAGACACACAAGATCATATCTTAAGACATGACATGCGTACAAAATAAATAATAGAGTCCAAGTAGGAAACAAGTTGATCTCCGCCAAGATATCCACGATTCAGCAATTAACTCAAAGTCAATAACATTTAAAATGAAAATCCCGTCCGATAAGGAGAGGAGAGATGGAGAAACTCAAGGGAAGAATCAATTAGTTTAATATACGAAGACATTGTATAAAGGAGGGACTTCCTCCTTCTGAAAAGAGGAGACTACTATTCGACAGGTACACAACAAGTACCCAACGACACCCTAGAGAAAAGTGAGAGCAATTTGAGAAGAGAGAGACATGTATATCACATATTATCAATAGATGAAGCCTTTTTTGATTCTTTTGAGTAGATAATAGTATCGTTGTTTCCTTATCATTTTATTAGGTATTGTTATATATATATGTTCTACCTTGATCATCACCTATGTGGTAATGATCTCGAGGGTGCTAATTGAGATTTATTGTCCCGAGCAAAATTTCTGTTAACAAATATATATATATATATATATAACAATAAAACGAAAATCGAATTTTGTAAAAACCAGTAAACAAAAAAATCAGACAAACCTGAGGCTCATGTTTCACATGGAAGATTTATCTTATATCATATGTGTTCACGTTTGTATCCTAAGATACAACGCCACTACAACGCCAAACTTTAAATTTTGTTTGAACTACCATACTAGAAATAAGAACTTTGGAAAAAATGAAGTACAGACGAAGTATTCTGAAAAATCAGAACTGTGGAACAAGAATTCTCTATTCTCTAATCTTTCGTATGTGTTTTAATTGAATAAAATAAGGCCATATATGAATTCATTCAAAGGAAGCTAAACGTATGGAATTAAAATGGCAGTTTAATCTTTGAAATTTAATTTGGAAATCAATCGCCATTAATAAGTTTTTATTTTTACTTAATTAGTAAACACTCCCTTTGTGTGTCTACCTTTATTTTTTATTTTTATTTTTTACAAATGTCTACCTAAATTTTTATAACACTCAAATTCGTTATAAGTCAACTAAGCTCCTTAATAATAATGACTTTAAAAAAAAAAATATTACACTATTATATAAAAAAAATTAGGATTCTAACCCACAACCTCGTGGTACATGTATGAAAAGTATACCACTGGATCAATCACATCTCGTCAATGGTAAATAACTTAGTTTATATATATATATATATATATATATATATATATATATATTTAAACCTGTTTTAAATATTACTTAAGAAACCTATTGAGATTGCTAAACGAAGGAATGTGATCAAAATGCATATTGGCCGGTACATGCAAAGGATTGAGTATGATAAGTTGGACTACACAAACCCAACGAACATGTCTCTTGCAAAGAGACATCATGTGGTTTGGTGGATGAACATGACTGTTCGTGAAAGGATACAACTGCAAACACTTTTTTTTTTTTAAAGCTCAACTGCCAACAATTGACACTTAGAAATCTATAAATAGCATTGGCCATGACAATTCTAATACACTTCGATCAGTCAGGTTCGGTTACAATTCAGGATCTGTATAGTTGCTGGATCAATTTCTAATCTTTAGATTTCAATCCAATAATATATCAAAATTAATGATTTGAAAATTAAAATAAAAAATAAATTAACTCCCTCGTATAACTGTCCATTAACGATATAGTTCATGTATTGTATCTAAACCATACTAAACAATAGTGGGAAACTCTCCTAGAAAACTCTATCGATAACTGCCTAGAAAAATTTGTCACAAATAGCAGAGCGTTTATAATCTTTGCATATTGTCACCAACCTCACGGCCCAACACTAGCTAGTTCATTAACATGTAAACCAATTGAGATGTATTTGAAATACAACTTTGTTTAAATCTCAAACATGTTAGAGTTCGGTTTAAAATTGATGTAATAAAAAATTTAAAGAATTACATAAAATTATAAAGTTTTCCTTTTACACTACAAATCAATTTGTGCAAAAACCAACACTAGCCACCCCTCATTAATGTTCTAATGTAACAAGTATTTCATCATTTTATATAAATATATATATATATAACAAACAATTAAAAATAAATTAATATAATATTTAAAGAGTAATGCTAGACTTCCCAAAAAATTTCCCAAACGGTGTTGGCACGTAAGGTGTCAACATC
This sequence comes from Dipteronia sinensis, assembly GCA_033220585.1. Lineage (NCBI taxonomy): Eukaryota > Viridiplantae > Streptophyta > Magnoliopsida > Sapindales > Sapindaceae > Dipteronia > Dipteronia sinensis. The sequence continues at coordinate 5,569,502 of CM065641.1, read as the reverse complement.
ACATCACTCACTACATAATCTCATAATTTATAATATATTAACAATACCATTTGGAAAAGAATTTGAGAAAAAATTTAGGAAGCATAGCATTACTCATATTTAAAATAAAATAAAAAATCCACCCATCTTACGCTCCCACTCTTACCATTTGTTTGTCTCTCGCCAATTACAATAGAAAAGAAGAAATAAAAAAGGTTGTATTTGCATAAACATGAATTATAGTAGAGAGGTGAAGTTCATTTTTTATTTTATTTTTATTTTACAAAAGTTACTTCAAAATGTAAAAAGGAAAACTTCTAACTAATTTTGTATAATTACTTCTAAACAATGGCTGTCTCTTATGAGATTCCTTTTTTAATTTTCGAAACGACTCGATGAAATTACTCTATTCTAATGAATTTTAATGTGATTTTTTTTTTCATTTTTCTTATATTGTCCATTTATTAATGCTTCATATTCAATAAAATCAAAAAGAAAAAAAAAGATTGTAATACTTGAAAAGGTTTCAATTTTTATTCAGATTTTGTTTAACTTGTCATAGAAAAAATAAAATTTACATCAAAAGTTAAAAATAAAGATATCTTTAGAGATTGTGAATGAATTTATTATTTTTGATTCTCAAACATTGAGTAAGACTTTGAAATTTGACTATGAAGATTGTGAATTAATTTATTATTTTTGATTCTCAAACATTGTCTAAGATTTTGAAATTTGACTATGAAAATATGTTGCTGTTTGTCATTGCCTCATTGGTCGTGACTACATGAAGCAGGTTTGGTCAATGGTTTTATCGTATAACTAAATATATTCCCAGCATTATGAAATTTGGCACATGGTGACATGGACCCATGGTTATTAAAGTATAATTGCGCCAAATTAACTATCTCAACCTTCAACCTAACTCAGACTAATCACATCGTTAAGTTAATTATAAGATAATTTACATTTCAAAAAGATTATTACACTAGGTAAGTTTTTTTTTTCCAAATGATGTGATACGTGAATTATCAACATCTTTTAAATCGTGACATTATGTGATGAGGAATGCCATATTAACAACTAACATATCATATCATTTGAGAAAGAAAAAAACCAGGGACACTTAGTATTATTATTATAATTATGATTAAAGCAATTTAAAGTGATATTACTTAGGGTAAATCCCAATTTCATGTTAAATTTATCTTTAAAATGAAGGTCAATATTATGACTTAAATCTTGATTTTAACATGTAATTATTCAAGTGTCAAAGTATACACATCATTTTCTTATGATCATAATAATTCTAATCAATAAATTATTGTTTTGAAAGTAAATAGCCGTTTAGGTAATGTGTCTATGTTACTGAGAATATTAAACTGGAAAAAGATTTGATAATTACATACAAATTTTTTTTTGAAATAATTACATATAAATTATTATAAATTAATTTATCCTGACCATGTACATCACCATGTCATATATAATTAGGGATGACAATAAATAGGGTATGAGTTGTTTTGTTATATTTTTATTTATATATAGACTCTCAATTAGGGTTCGTTTGAGATACCATATTGAATTGTATTGTATTATCATCAATACAAACCTGTATTTTGTGATGCACTGTATTATATCGTATTAAGTTATTACTATATGACTTTATTGTATTTTATTATATTATAAAAATATAATATTTTAAAAAAAAGTTAATAATTAATTTTAAATATCCTTACCATGAATAAATCAAAATTCTTTTTATATAAAAATCAATAAATATTTTTATATAAAAAATAATAAATATTTATTTTAATTAAAACAAAAAAATTAAATAAATAATATTTTTATAAATAAAATAAATATTTCTTATATAATTTTAAAATTATAAAAAAAATTTAACAACATAACACATATTTCATCAATATTCCATATTTGTCTAAAAAAGAAAGAAAGAAAAGTGTTTACCACTAAATATAATGTATTAGCTAATACGGTGTTTGATGTATATGACAATTAAAATGTACTAAAATAATACAATACAATGTTTGCATCAAACAATAAATTATATTTTTGCAAAACAAACAAGGCTTTCAATGTTGGACACTAAACTATACTCCACTAAAATTTGGAGTTGAAAGGGAATCTTTTAGAAATATATTTTTATCAATTTTTTTTAACTCGATATTTAACATTAAATTTTATATAAAAAAACATCTTTAAAAAATATTCTCTTGATAAATATTTAAATTATTATAAAAGTATATTTTTATTTAAATATATAATTGATAAGTAAATTAAATATATTAAATATATATATTAATATTGGTATTATTTTAAAGTTTTTTTTAGAATACCTATTGTCATAATTAAGTATAGTAAGATTAAATTAGAAATTTGAAAAAAAATTAAAATAATGATTTGACTATTAAATAATATATTTATAAATAAATAAATGTTAGTGCAGTGAAGCTGGCTCAACTGTTCACCAACACAAAAAATATATTTGGAATTTGGTGTTGTGTTTGGCGTTAGTTGGAGATTGCCTTAGTGATTTACTAAAAATTATGTGTATGATGTAAGTATTTACCTTGAGCTTTATAGCCTATTTCCATATCAACCTGCTATACCCACAAAGTAAGAAAAAATGATTAAAAATTATAATAATCAATTAAAACCTAGTTATGTTGGCATGCATTGTATTATCAAAGATAAATTTGATAACAATCTAGATAATCTTCAAAGTTCTACCACAATAACAATATAAAATAAATATAAACTTTAAAGTTCCACTACAATAACGAAATAAAATCCAATTAAACTTACAAAATTACACATAACACAAATACACAATCAAAAAAAAAAAATTATGTTTAGGTGTTGGGTTTTTTACTAAACTCAAAACAATTTTGTTTCAAATGTGTGTGTTCATACCCAACACAAACTTGTAACATATGTGAATTTTCACAATCATTTCCTCTTGTATAAATGTTTAGTAATATTTGTATCCGTAGACAGAAATTTGCGGTAGAGTTGGAATTATCATCCATATATATAATAGACATGACCGTATTATTTCAAATAAGTCATATTAATCAACGTTTAATTTTTTATTTTTTATTAATCAATGTTTCTAAAATAATTAGAACTAGTGTGTAACCCGTGCGATGCACGGGTTTTATTAAAAATATATATATATTTAAAATACATCGTGTAATATAATTTTGTATACCCAAAGTGTTTCATATTCCAAAAATCTTTTTGTTGATTAAGGACTTTGAGTATACAAAAATCCATAATTTGGCAATTAGAATGTAATAAAGATTTATCTTTAGTAGTAATTACTTCTGTTAAGAATGTAGTATTGTTTTGGATTCCAACTTGACTTAATAAACTTCTATACTTCTCATTTTCCTTGTATCATGTCTTTTAAATGGAATGTGAATAAATTCTAATTAAATTTAGAAAATCAACTAAAACTAAAACACTAATCACATTAGCTGTATTTAGAAACATTAAATCAGGAAAATCAAATGACCTAAAACATTAATCACATTAGTTGGATCTAGAAAATTAATTTCTTTATCGTATTAATTATGATATTGACTCTTGATTTTATATGATTAATTAATGAATATAAAAAATAGAAATGAATATATAGAATTTAATATCAAAGCTTCCTCACGCCAACACGTGGCATATTGAGATTCAGTTTTAGTATATTATAGTATGATTAAAGGTTAAAATTATTCAACCAAATATTAAAAAAAATTTCACAAATTACTCTCACCTCCAAATACCATCCAATACCCCACCTTTCGAGTGTTTTTGAGTTTATTTGTGAGGAAGAGTCATCGGAATGAGATGGGAAAAATGTGAGATTTTAAGTGGTTTTTATAGAAAAAAATGAGGTAGATGAGATGGCTTTTAGTTATTATAATTATGTAGTTTAATTGAATAATCTTAGAGCCTGATTTAAAGGAGAATATGATGGGGGGTTTCGATGTTTTACTATTGATCATGATAGTAACCATTAAGAGAATATATTTTTAAAAATTTTAAATAATTGAATTATTATTTTTATTAATTGTAATCATCTTTTGCTGTGAATGGTTTAAAAAGATAATATAGTAAGAGTTTAAATAATTGTTATATTATTTCATAATTGTAATCAAATTGTCTATTTATCTTACTCTATTAAGATATATATATATATATATATATATATATATATAAAATGAATACATTTACATTTAAAAAAAGAAATGAAAAAATTAATTGTAATAAATTGTATATTTATTTTGCCTTATTAATATATATATATATAAAGAATACATTTAAATTCAAAACTTCCTCACGGCAACACGTGGCACTGTGAAAGACAGTTTTTATATATTATATAGATTGATTGATTAATTATTAAATTAGAGAGATTTATTACTTTAAAAAGAGGTGGAATAATAATTTGATATTACTATAATTAAAATGTAAGATTGCATTATCCAAACGATGTTGCTAAAGCCTAAAGGTACGATCCGAACCACAGTTTTATTCCTATAGATGTGAGATAGCACAAACGGTGGTGAATGTAGCCTTTTTTTTGTTCAAATTATTATTTAATTTTTAAAGGATATTTTTATACTTTCATATATAATCAAGTTCAAACTTCAAACTAATATTGAAAATAACTACAAATTACTTTTTAGGTTTTTTTTTTCCTTTTTAAATTAAGGACAACTGTTTTTTTTTTTTTAAATTTTTTTTTACTTAAAGACCGAATATGTTTGAATTTTACTTAATGCTAAATGGTGACTAAAACCTAAACTACTCGTTCTTCTTTTCTTTCAACATTTGAATACATCATACATGTGTTGATTGTTTAATTTTTTTCTTTTTTAGATAGAAATAGTTGATAGAATTATTATTTTTCAATATTGGAAAACTGTCATTGCTATAAGCAATTGTTTATTCTAACAAATACAAAATATGGAGACAACAGATTACTACAACTCAAACAATCAAACCTTTGAGAATTGTATCCTCAAACATTCCTTTAGAGTTACATGACATAATTCGTTTAAACTATTCCTTACAATCTTTGTTTAACATTTGATATTGCACTTTTTGATTAGGGTAGGTGTCCGAACTCAAGATGTATATTGATAGGTTATTATTGCATTTTTCTAATACACATCTTTTCTTTTTTGCATGGTAAGGATACTTGAGAATACAAATAACATGTTAATATTAATATTAATTGGATCCTCCGTTTTATAATTAAGAGAAGTGTATTTAAATTATCAATCAAAATAGCCTACAAAACATAAATCATTTATTTATTATTCCAAAACATCATGTGTACTCCTCCATTTTTAAGAACAAGAGTAATGCTATTTTGTCCAAATTTGATGTCCAAATCTAGTACTAAAATGATGTGACAACACTCTAATCTAATACAATTTAAATGAATGGATTATAGTGTTGACACATCATTTGGACATCAGATTTGGACACCAAATTTAGGTAAAGTAGCATTATTGAAAACACGAGCACACAGTAAAAAACTACACTGCCGATGTAGAAGTTCAAATTTAAGTAACTTATATAGAACTATTTCATAACGAAATCATGACTATCACTTGATCCATGAAAAAAAATGATGATCTGGAACAAGATAAAATTATTTGATTTGTCTGTGATAGTTTTCTTAAGAAAGTGATAGAAAATCTTCAAACTCACAGCAAAATTTGTATTATGAATGAGAAATAAACCTTAATTTAAGAAGAGATTAGGGTTGAAAGATAGCCTATTAGGAAGAAAAATAAGGACATATTTGTCTTTAAGTTAAACTAATGAGGGTAATTCGAATATTTTAAAAGATTCGTTAAATCCTAAAATTGATTATTTCATAAATACTTTCGAAAAGTAACATCATACCTCATTATTAAAATCATCGAATAATTTCTGAACAAAATTTACTATCAAATCAAGATAGATTCTTAAATAATTAGTCTCGGAAGGTTTTATTAAATATCTTTCTCTACTAAAATTATGAAATGAATTAATTTTAGCTTATCAAAATCGATATCAAACTAACCGTTACTTGTATATGAAGGTTGAGAATTTATAAGATATATGAAGAAGATAAAATTGGAAATATATTATTTAGAATAATAGTTTTAGATGAAAATATTGTAATCATGATTCAGCAATTAAGTTATAAGTGGTGAAGTCAAATTTTTTTAAAAGTCTTTTCTTAGTATTTTTTAAGTTGTTTGAAACTTTGAATAACTCAAACCAGAGTTTTTTTTAGATTTTTTTAAAGTTGTTTCCTAGCATTTTATAAATAGTTCCGACCAACCGAAAAAAAAAAAAGCTTAATGAGTCAAATTTAGATCCAATAAATAATAAGTGAAAAAAATAAACGGTTATAAATTAGTAAACATTTGAAATGTTAAAAAAAACTTGTTTGGTTGAACTTTTGAAAAATCTTCTACTTGTAGTAGATCTATTAAAAATAGAGCTTTTGAAAAACAATTATAGTCGTTTGGTTAGTTGATTTTTTTTTTAAAACGGTCTATTTAGAGAAGCTCATCCCGTAGAGCTTTTACCTAGTAGAATTTTAAATTCTACTAGTTTTTATTGAATTTCAAATAAACAATTTCAAAAACCTGACCAAACTAGTGCTAAATAATTAATCATTTTTTAAAAGTAATTTATAAATTTGGATTATTTAAAAAAAAAAAAGGATGACTCGAATTCATTAACTCGTGACGTAGATACAAAGGGTATCCTGATGAACAACATCGTCAACTTATTTAATATTTTCTCAAGAAACAAATAAGACGCTAACCTTATAAGTTATAAAGAATAAGAAAAGGAAAAAAGCCCATCAGGTATCAACATCAACGAGAGAGAAAAGAGAAGCTTTATTGAATCTCCTTCGTTTCCACGAATGTGCACGTGGCAACGCGTAAGTCTGAGCTGGTTCCACATCCCACGTGTCCAACTCCTACACGTACACACCACTTCCCACAAGATTCAATCCCAGCCGTCCGTACCATCCAACGGAACCCGACAACTCTACTGTCTTGACCGCTCGTGGAAGTAAAGAGAGAGACAGAGAGAGAGAGAGAGAGAGTAATAACGAAACAAACAAGTCTTTATATTTTTAATTTTTTTTTTGTTAGTTTTTTTGAGACAGAAGAGAGAATTAGAAGAAGAGAAAGTCTCGTTAGCTTGTCACATGAACAGGTATGGTTTTTTTTTTTTTTTTTTTTAAATGATACTGTTCATCGTCGGTTACTGAAATTCACTGTTTTTTATGTAACTGTGTGAGTTGATTATTCTTTGATTGTTATTTTTTTTTGGTTTGTGTGCTTAACTGTATTGAGCTGTGTAACTGTCATTTGAGCTGGTTGGTTCTAGGGTTTTTATGTGATTCTAAATTGCTTTTGTTAATGGTTTCTTGCTCTGTTCTTGTGAGTTTTGCAGTGTAATTGAGTTATGATTGTTGAATTTAATAACATTTTTTATTTATTTATAAAAGCCCAACTTGGTTGACTGTTGAGTTTTGTTGTTAACTTGATATGTTTTTCTATTCTGTGGTATGAATTGTTGGTTCAAGTTCTCTTTGTCTCTGGTTTCTTTATCCAATTTTGAAGTTAAACATGTTGAACGCATGTATTTGTGACCATAATCATGATTTATGTCTCTGGAATTTTTGTGCTTTTTGGTTTATATTTAAATGAACGTAAAAATAAGGGCCAGTCTCTTTTCATATAGGAAACTTGTATTTTTAAATGATAGTAGGTAAGTTGAACCCAACGAAATCGTAATATTGCTTGGTCATTTGTTTGAAATTACTATTCTCAAGTACCTTTTACAATTTTCACCACTTCATGTAGAATCAAAATAAAAGATGGTGACAATGAGATACAAATAAATGTTTCTATATGTCTGACCTACGTTTGAGTTTCAACACATTTGCAAATTCGACTACAGCTGAAATGCTTGATAGATGCTGTATTATATATCTGAAATGCTTAATGTTTATGTGGATATGTTAACATTAGTATAGGGAATTCAATCATGCTTTCATGTATAAACAGTAAACCGTGAGATTTATATGAACTTTAATTTTGAGCTTATAGAAGTATTTGATATGAGATGCTATCAACCCTTTTAATTTAATTCTCTGTTCAAGTAATTTACTAATTTACTTAATTTTAATTATTAGCTTTAGAGTGCTATGGTTTTGACTTGAAAGACTTGGCGGATGGTGACCCAACCTATTCGACAGGATTTTAAGTGAACTTGAGCTTTGCATTTTTGTTGCTTAGTAAGGGTGTTTCTCCTTGGTCCTTAATCTCTAGAGGTTAATCTTATGTAGTTTTTGATTTATGAGTTTCATTGCTGTACATGGATGACCCTAGTTGTATATATCATGGCATTTCGTTTTATTCTTAGGGGCATTAATAATATTGGCTTCTAATTCTTTTTTTTTTTTAGGGAATGACATTTACAAAAGAAACATACATATATTGTTCTACAAGTTATATTACTTGAATATTTTTTAAATGTATAATTTTAACAATTTTTATAATCTTCTTCATGTCTATTTCGGTTTTGATATCCTCACTTTTATATCAATTATATCTGTGGCACAGCTTTTTGGGTTGCAGCATTTATTGTTTAGAGGGGTCTTACTTCACCACTGTTGTTCCCAAATCAAGATTGTAGTAAACATCACCGGTTCAGATCAAATGCCATCTTTAAAAATGAAGACCAAATCAAGCACAGCCTCGGTCAAAGAAAAATACGGTCTTCGTGTGTGTTTAAAGTCTAGTATAATTTCCAAACATTCATGTTCCCATGTCAATATTTCCCAACCAACAGCTGAATTTGACATGTGCGCTAACAACTGTCATGATGGTAAGCTACTAATCTCAAAAAGGGTGTAATGTTTCTCACATGATTAATAGATGTAATATGTGTTTTTCAAACTGACTTTTTTGATTGTGTTTATTATTGTGCATTTGTGCTTTCATATCTTAGTATTCCATAATTCATGCAGTTGCGCTTTAATTGTCAAAGTAAAACATAGGATTGCATTTGTTGATCTGGTTTAGTGCTCTCCAAATGCACAATCACATCCAGCATGTGATCGATTCAAACTTTCATGTTCTATTAGCTTTTGTGTGATAATATCAGTACATCATATTTTTCAGTATATATCATACATCAAGGTATTTCAGTTATGTTTATGCATCCAACTTCTTAATTGTTTTAAAGTTCAATACTATATCCCAACCCTTCAGTTTTCCGTGTTATACTTTTAAAGGGAAATGATGAATGTTATAAATTTGTGTCATCAATCTCTGTTTGATATTTGAAGAGACAACAAGCAATTCTGTTTTAATTTCTAGCTCACACCATTTTTGAAAAACTGAAATGAATCTAAATATTCAATATTTTTTTGAACCATTCTCTTGATATTGAAGTTTTTCCTTCAAAATTTTTATATTTTATTAATTTCACTTTGTTTTAATAAAGAAAAAGATTGTAGAATTCTATTTTAAAATGAAATATAGTTGATCTCGACTTAAGTGAATTTAGAAAACCAATGTGGTGATAAAAGAATTCATTGTTTTTCATGCTTTATCAGCTGTCTGGTTTTAAAGGTCATTTTCTTATGTTAAATTGTATTTCTCTGAATCACTTACTAATTATTTTTATAGTTTCATCGAGCATGGAAGTATTAACCCCGAGCTTTGATTATGATCAAGCCATTGAGCAGAAAGAATTTCTTGGTGAAGAAAAATCTCATATTCCGATGCAGCCGTCATTTTTTGTTGATTCCACAGATATTGGGAGAATGGTAAAGTTTATTAAAGACACTGGAACTTTGTGCATGATATGGTATTTTTTCGTAGTGTTTAAAGTTTTCTAATGTGTTTCATTTTGGAATCACTCGATATGCTTAAAACACATTTACTGTGCTGGCCCTCCATGTTTTAGATAATTTTTTTTATAAATTTTTTAATGTATTTTTTCAATCTGTGGATAAATCATCTCAAAAAAAGGCGGATAATATCCTTTCCATTTCTCTTATCAAATGCTTCCTTCGGTCCTGAATATATTATTAATGTTATGGGTCAAACTCTGTTGAGTAACAGAGAAACAAACTAAAGAAGCCTTATCCTTGATTTGCATGTGTTATTGTTTTCCTCCTTAAGCTGCTTTTTGAAGATATCTTTGCTCTATGATTAATTTTGCTATATGAATGACTGTTCTTTAATTACAGGAATCAAACAACTCCTGTCAATCAAACTTAGAGACAATCTTTTCTCGAATTCTGGAACCAGTTGATGCCTTCAATGAATCAAATATCAACTATGATGCAGGTAACTCCGATTTCTGGTGGGGGGAATGTTGACGCGATGATAAAAAATTGATTTGTTGAAAATTTTGTTTGTTTGTTTGTTTGTTAACACAAGAACTTCGAGGGCATGCGTAGTTCAACTAAACAATTGCATAGTATTTCTCTTAAGTTCTGGCATAAAGCTTCTGGCAAAAAGCTTTTAACTGTGCAAGTTAAGGAAGACTTGCCAATAGTATCTGCTGACTGGAAAATGTTAGAACAAATGGAATTTCTTTAAAGAATCATGCATAGCATCTGCTGACTGCTCATAAACTTTCTTTGAGTTCATGAATCATGCATGGAATTTCTTTTGCTACATTCTTCACTACGTAATTTCGTATGTGTATCTGTAATGGTGGATTTTCATTTAATTTATTCTAGGGAGCAACAAGGGTCCTAATTTGCAAGGGTTGGGAATTGATGACAGTGATGACAACAGAAATTCATGTGACTACCAGACTTGCAATGTATCAGATTTCTTTATTTCTGACATGATTATATCGGGTTTACCTTTAGATGGGAATGCTGTTGATGATGCTATCACTGAGTCCAATCCTTTTTCTGATTACAAGTGTGCTGAGCCAAGTATGTTATTCGATGTGGCTGATCAATATATGATACTGCCTTTTCTCGAGGATACTGCCAAAACCAGTGATACCAATGATGTTAAACTGCATGAAGAAGCCACAATGGATCCGGATAATGCTAGCTTATATTTAGCAATTGAGCAAATGAAATCCTTCAACCAGGACTCTGATATTAATTATGACTTTAATCAAACAGAACACTTTGACCCGCAGATTTTTATCAAAAATCTGCCGGAACTATCAGATGTGGTGTCAAATTGTCAGCCTGCTGTATTGCCAAAGGAGACTCAGAGAAGGAAGGCTGTAACCCTAGTTCTTGATTTGGATGGTAAGTGATTTTTTTTTTCTGCTTCTGCTTCCTCATATTGATGTATTGATACAACTTAATTTTGTGATTTCTCTTTTAATTCTGGTAGATGTGATATGATTTTCTTGTAAAAACTAGTAATGATCAGATAACTCACACATCCTTCTTTTCCTTGTTTTCAAGCTAGCACGGCAATGTTTAATTGATTTCATGAGTTTGAAAGTGTCTCAATATGCAAACAGTTTGGGAACTGTGTTCATGCCACATTAGGTGCTTCAGTTTGTTGCAAGCAGTTGGTTGTTGGACTCATAGAATGTAGAATATATTAATCTTTTCTGAAATTGGGTAAAGATCAGGTTTTCAAGAAATGTGCAAAAAGCGTTGGATATTCTTCATTGAGTTGTGAAAGAAATGTTTAAATTTAGGGTTACTTGGTGAATCCTATGTTGTAGGTTGCTTTGAACTTTAAGTCAAGCCTCTGGTTGAGATTTCTATGCAGCGTAGTCTTTTATCTTTTGTTTCCTTTTATTTTCTTAGAAGAATATGTACATAAATAAAAGGTTTCATCACCATGTCTTTCATTTGTGCAGAAACACTCGTTCACTCCACATTGGAACATTGTGATGATCCAGACTTTACGTTTACTGTTTTTTTCAACATGAAAGATCACACTGTGTATGTAAAACAGAGGCCTTATCTTCAGACATTTTTGGAGAGAGTTGCAGAGATGTTTGAAGTTGTTATCTTTACAGCCAGTCAAAGCATCTATGCCGCTCAACTTCTGGATATACTGGATCCAGATGGAAAGTTTATATCTCGACGGGTTTATCGTGAATCATGCATTTTTTCTGATGGAAGTTACACAAAAGATTTAACAGTATTAGGCATTGATCTAGCAAAAGTTGCCATAATTGATAATTCTCCACAGGTATGTAACCCTTTTCATTTTGCTTAATGGTTTTGCACCATATACTTTCACTAATTTCTTCAATTGTAGTTATTCTAATTTATATTTTCCGTAGTTTTAATCCTTTTGTTTTGTTTTTCATTTAGGTAAAAATGGGCTTGTTATATTAAATTTTGTTGGCATAACATTGGATGTATGATAGCTGTGTAATCTATAGCATTGAATTTGCGGAAATTCTGCAAGGTGGCCCTGGAAAGGAACAATAATTTTTATTATAATTATGATCTAAACATTTTGCTGATGCAACTCCATGGCATAATATTCAATGGTCTATTATTGTCATTTGAATCAACACTTTGTTTGGATTGACGGAAGAGAAAAGAAAATAAATGATAGGTTAAAGAGGAAACGAAAGGAGAGGAGAGAAACCAAGTTGGGTGAAACAAGAAGAGACTATTCCCTCCCTTTTCCTCATTATCCTTTCCTTTTTATTTAACAATCCAAACAAGAGATAAGAATTCCACCCATATCCTTTCCTTTCCTTTCTCTCCTATTCCATCAAGCCAAACATAGTGCAAATGCTTAGTTCTTGTTTTTCATTTTAAATAATGCCGAAAATCGGTCCAAAAAAATGAATCGGGTGGAACCGGTAAATCATGATTATGCCAATCTTCATAGGTCCTAGGTTCACATCTAGTGAAAGAAGCACTTAGTTTGCAGTTGGCCTCTAATGTAGCCTAGAATGGGTTGCCTCCAAAAGGTATGTCCTAAATGGAAACATAAGAAAACATTGCCTAACAAGTAATAAGAAATAAGGACCAAAATAACAAAAGAAAAAGAGAAAAAAGAAAGGAAGATTGCCAAAATTAGATATTCTCCTGATTGCTTACTCCTTGTACTCGCTGGTAATTTCAGGTTTTCAGGCTGCAAATAAATAATGGGATTCCTATTAAGAGTTGGTTCGATGATCCATCAGATAGCTCACTGATTTCATTACTTCCCTTCTTAGAGACTCTGGCTGATGCTGAAGATGTGCGCCCTATCATTGCTAAGAGATTCGGTAACAAGGAATAAAGTCCCTTGTTTTTCCTCACTAGCTTGAATATAGCTCCTTGTTCTTCTGGTTTATTTTTGAGCAAAATTGGTCTTTGATTTTACTTCTTACTTCTTTTTTCTCTTTTCTCTTCTAGCTCTTGAGATAATTTACTGTCAAATAAACAATTGATTGTCTTATTGTTGAGTCAGCTTGTCCAGTCTCTTTCTCCTCTCAGCTGACAACCTTGTGGAGTGCTCTGTCTAATTTTTCAGAAGGTAGTTTTAGAAAATGTCTCTGTTTATTATAGTGTACAGTTGAAGTTTGCAGGTTATAAGAAAACATATATAAGTTATTATCTTGTGGAATATAATTCTCACTCATATCTGCTCTAATATCTGTTTGCCTAATTTGCACTGCTTTTTTTCTACTTCCCAAAAAGTATTCAATCTGCCTGTATGCTTGTACCATGAATCAACTTTGAATTTGAAATGTTTGAACATGATGTTAGCATTCTTACCTGCCTGTTTACATTATAATGTCATTACTTTGTTGTATCATATTCATAAGCGCAATAGAGAGACAAACACTGTAAGATAAGGGTTTAGACTTTAGACTGTTGTTTCTCTATTTTATAGATATGAAGTATATTTTAGAAGGAAGGATTATTGTTGATAAAAAGAGAAAGTTTAAATATAGTTGAGAACTGTGAATGTATAGTTGTTTGGGGACATGCTTACAAATAAAACGCTGAGATAAGTTTGAAAAAAAAAGCACAGAAGATAAAGACAAAGGAGTGCCTTTTTATCTATCAACATAAATTCAAATGCATTGATATCAAGTATCGTGGAGACATTATGAGAAGTTAAAATTTAATAAATCAATTCTTTTAAGTTTTTACTGAAACAATTATCTTTTAGTCAATCTTGTTATATAGATCCAATAAATATATGCTATTACCCATAAAATGCAAACTCTACTGTGATTAAATAGCAAGAATAATGGACCTAGATTATGGTAAAGAAGGTTTGGGAAGTACCTATTTAGCAATGGATATGCATCATAGTGTGGTGCATGGATGGAAGCACTTAGGCAATTCATGAAAGATATGAAACAAATTAATGTATAAAGTATAAACATTGTTTTGCCAATTGATTAAGGAAAGCAAACAAATTAATGTATAAACATTGTTTTGCCCGAAAAAAATGGTCAAAGGCTTGCACGGTCAAAGTTAAAAATAGTGTATCATTGTATCAAGTTAATTCTATGTCGCTCAATGGATCAAAGAGTATATATTTGTACTTTTATTTTAACTGTTTGTGGTTATACTCTTAAACCTCGTAGGCTCTTAACTTCAAAGATCTTGCTGATTGCAAACGGAATTTCATTGAAAACAAGGTGTAAATGTTGTCTATTCAGTGCTATGAAATTTTGTAAAAACCGATGAAACCTAGTTCTTATATTCCATCACTCAGTCTCCTAGTCTAAAATAGTTCCCATATGCACTTCTTGTTGTCTATCTAATGTAACGAATGTAGTTTCATTGTTATAATGCTTAGAGAAAAGACAAAAGAAGAAAAAACTCGTATTTATTGTCTCTAGTTGTTGAGAGTGACAAACGAGGGGATGCTAGGAGTAAAGCATGTTTGGTAGGATTCCAATTTTGCCTCATTGAATGAAAAGTGATATGCTTAAAGAAGAAGGATCTAGTGGGCTGAAGTGAGACACAAATAGAGATGGGAAATTATAAACTTATCTACAGGGAATGTTTGATGAAGTCTGCTTCCCCAAAGGTCGTATTTTGTGACTCAATTGCTGTTTATTTTGAAGCTGATCATTCCGTTATGGGTTCTGAATACTTAAATCTGATTCTTTATTTTCTCATCATCTATATAGAAAGCAAAGAGAGTTGTGAGAAATTCTGTTCTATTTCTTCATTAACACACACACACACACAACTTTAGAGAGAAACTAAATAGGAAACTACCTAAAAACACCTACAAACCTATTCTAGGAAAAAAATAGCTGTCCTATTTACATAATGCAATAAAGGTAAAAAATAATAGTCATTATAGCAAATCTTGTTTCCCAAAAATAGCACGTTGAGAAAACTATATCTGCCATAATTGAAGGATAGCCTAATATTTTATATTTAAACAGCTATCTTTCAGGTTGTATTTCTGTTGTCCATGTACTGTCTTATTCTTTTTGAAAGGCCACTCCGTGCTTATGTTGCTATAAGTTCCTCGAGCAAATGGTTAGATCTCTGTAATTGGATGTACCATTATCTTTTTCATTACCTTTTAATATGCATGTTGGTTTTCAAGCAGTTTTACTGTGCTATTAGGTTTATAATCATCATAGGGGAGGTAGTTTGCAAAGAGAGAAATGACTATAGGTCAAGCAAGTTGTTTGTTATTAAACTCAAGTGCCAAGTCTATATTTCTTAATATTTCATAATGTGTATCGCTGCTCCTAGAGTTTATATTATCTTTTTAAATGAATAAGTGAGGTCATAGAATTAAGAATTGAATGAGTTAAGCAGGAATTGAAGTTGAGAGTAAGCCAATTTATTCTATAGATAGATACACAGATGTATTGAATTTGAAGATAAGACCATAATCCCTAAGCGGGTGCCTAACTGAGCCTTCCAGTACCTGAGAATGCCTGTGACAAGTTTTTACTTTTTCTCAATGGATCATTGGCAATGGCAAATTACAATGGATTAATGTTCAAATGCCCAAATCTATAAATGGGTATGAACTAGGTTTTAGTGCTATGCTTTAAGTTTGAATATAGGAATTGATGGATCAAGAATTATCTGAATGGCGATTAGTTTCTTGTTTGGGTGGCCTGTTTGAGTTTATTCAACAGATTGCAGAGATAGGGTTTAAATTATTGATCTTTACCTGGAAGGATTGAAAGAAACTGGTGATATATTGTGGGCTGTAGAAATTAGCTATCACTTCCTGCATACATTTTTTCCTTTGATAAAACATTAAAGGATAATGCTATTACTATCCAAGAAGAATGACAATTCTTAACTTTTAAAGGAGAGGGGATTATTTCATCTGTTGAACCTTACTATCTTTAGTGCAAATTCACAATTTTGCCTGCCTTTCTGCAGGTCATGTAGATTTTCTGCCAGTGGCAAAATAATAGGTACGTTGAATTTTATTGAAATTACTTAATCTTTTTGTGAACCTATAGCTATATGTGACTTGTCATGGGTTACCCTGACAATTTTTTTTTCTTCATATCTTTTGAGTATCTAAAATTGTTATTGGAAACAGATTGGATTATGTAATCTCATTTGAAACGATAGATACACACCTTTTTATTATTTTATTAGTATTTTGTATCCCTATATTCCCTGGTCAGCTGCTCTGTTCTCTTTACCATTGGCTGGTTATGTAAATAGCTCATTTGGATAGTCTAATGCAGCAGCTACAATGATTTTTTATTTTTTCCAATTTATGGAGAGATTAGGATAATGTTTCAGAAAATATCTGGATTCATGTATTGTTATATCAAAGCATCATTATTGCTTTTCTGTATTAAATAATAAATAGTTTCTCCTCTTAAAACTGTACAATTTGAATCCTGTAATACCAATTTCCATGCAGTACAGTAATCATATATCATCTTTACCTCTCCCATACCATCTTTGCACTTATTGAGTTTGTTCTCAGTTGCTCAATATGGTTCTTTTCTGAGTGAATACCATGCAATAGTGCAGATATATTGTCATTGATTTTGGAGTAAATACCTTACGGTTGCAGGATGTTGTTACCGTTTGATCTGTTGTTTTTGCATGGCATTTACTTGCTATTGGCTATTGCATCAGTGTAGACCTGATTTCATCCTTATTTATTTTTTGGGGGTGGTTTCTGTGGGGGTTTGGATGATGGAATGTTGGCTGGGATCATATGCTTATATATATATATTTTAATTTAAAAATATTTTATTACTGTCATCATTACACGATTGATTTCTTTCCCGAGTATTTACAGAGTAAAGAGATGTCAAAATGTCCCTTTCCCACTTTTCTTTTTAGAGACAAAAAACCATATTTTTTTCTTTTTGATATTTTGGTATTATGAAACTTGTTTGAAATTTGAAACATGTTTTGGGATTTTTCGTCCTGCCTGCTGGAAACCAAAAAAAAAAGTTCAATCTCCGATCACTAGTAACTACCCAGAGAAGTCCTTTGGTTTTGTTCAATTCTCTTCAAGGAGGATAACAGAAATTTGTGAAACCATTGTTAGTGTAATGTATAACAATAATCTCGGTTGTTTTACTACCTTGGTTTATCCTTGTAGAAGCAGACATAAACAGTAGTTCAAATTCAGCAGGACCATTCATTCACAGTTTTCCTATAAAAATGTTTTAGATTTGACACTCAAATTACAATAGTCTGTTTCGAAGGTGTCTTTGATCGTCTCTTGTAATTAAATGTATAGTCCGTCAATGGCAGAATTCAAACTATGGAAAACGATGCATGAATGCGTCTCCTTCATGGTTCTGTACTGAGGAAATGTGCACCCTTCCTCTTGAGCTTTCAAAAGCTGATTTCACACCACCAGTTTTTTTACCAGAATCTGAATTTGTAAGACTAACCGGATATAATGATTTCAAAAGTAATTAATTTTATACAGTTTAGAATGTTTTCAATTTTATAATAATATGAAAATGCTTTCAAATAGTAAAACAAAATGGTTTTGTATGGAGTATTTGTGGTAATATGGTTCAGATATCATCATTGATCATACTACCGGTAATGCAGGCAATACCCAATTCGAGTTACAATGGAACTTTGATTTGCATGGACGCAGGAAGCTTAGACCTTATTCCTTGCGTTTAATTTGAAAGCTGCGGGCAATAGCCATGGCATCTAAAATTAGAAATACTATTTGAAAATATTTTCATTGAAAACGTTGTTTGAATAATAATGTTTTTCAATAATGCTAGGCATCTCATGTTGTATTTCATCTTATAATGTGATAATTAGTAAATGAATATACATTAATAATGATTTAATTTGAGTTCGATTGTTTCTAAAATCTACCATTGGATGTTGGATTATTTCAAAACAGGCTTATTGGGGGTTGTGATCGTCTTCAAGCATTTAAGATGAGAGATTTGAGAGACTAATACAGTGTATTTCCATCAGAAATGCAACAGCCGTGTATTACTTATTAATTGCTATAAAGTAATTCAAAAATAAGAATAAATGGAGATGTATTTTTATTATCCATCTGTTCCTCTTCTTTCAATCAACGTGCTCATTTTTTTTTATACAGTCTCTTGTCACCCAAACATATATTGATCAGAGTTTCAATTCTTAACTGAATAAGTGAATATAACTAGCTAATAACAGCTTTTGGCTCCTTCAAGTGTTGGGTTTGTTCTTTATTCTGTTCCTGTTGAAGGATCATCCATGGCTGATAAAGCTGAAAGTGAAGTTGACATTGAGGTTTACACTGGAGTCTCCAAATTACAGCACACCATTGAAGAGTTGGGTCAAAAGATTGATGAGATATTGGTGAGCGTGAAGAGCTCAAAATGTTTTGCTGAAATGAAGGCCTCATTGATTGAAATTAGGGTACAGAAGCATAATCAAGAACGTGTGAATGAAGAGATTCGATAAGTTCTTGACACAGTTCTGTCAATCTCATGATCACCAAAGTCCTGAAGTTTTCATGAGTAGTGATAACGGATTTGCAGAGTTGAAAGAAACAGTCGAAGGGTTCGAGAAAGAAGAAGATGATATGAAGGAGAGGATCGATCAGTTGATGGTTAAGTTTGGTAAGTCAAGAGACTCTGGTGATAGTGATGTCGGGGTTTGGACTGCTGTAGGAGGACACGAGAAAAGTAAAGACGAATCGCATTTCGTGGACATGGGGGTTAAAGGGATGAAGATACAAGAGGAGTTCTATAAGGAGCCTGGCAGCCCCAGTGATTCGACTGACATTGATTCCGAATTTTGGAGAAGTACAGGGCTCGTCGTGCAATGATGGTTACGTTGACAAGAAAATGAACGAGTTACCTCCAGAGTTTGAAGGACAGGAACAAGATACATCAGTGGTGATCAGTGACTTTGAAGAAATTGAAGCAGAAGTTGATATGAAGAAGGTCATGGGACTGGAAGGGAAGATGCAAGCATTAATAGAAGCAACAGAAATTTTAATCAAGAAATACAAAGATCAAGATGTTGAAAAGAAGAGTTTAATGAAGTGGATAAGAGACTGTGAAGCTCCTGGCAAAGAATGGATAACTCTGAAAGAAATGAAAGATCGAGCTGTCGAGCTGGGGGCTGATGTCTGCCGAATGCTAGGTGACCTTATGTTCAGGCTGTCAGAGAGGGAAGAAATGCTGGCAAAGTTTCATGAGTTCAAATCTGCCCTTCAATCTCTGACTGACAACAAGAGTTTCATGGTGACTAGAAAGCTTATATGTGCACTGGAAATCGCGGATGGAGAGATAAGAAAGAGAGAAGAAGTTAGGCTGACGAAGAAGAAGTCCAAGGCAGGAGGATTGGCAGCTGGGAAGCAAATAGATATCAGTGAGGAAAAAAAACTGAAGAAAAGCAATTATGAAGAGAGTCAAATTGATCAACTCCTTCTACAATTTTACCATGAAGTATACTGGTTGGATTCGATGCTGATAAATCCTGGCCTGCCTGAATCAAAGGTGTTACCTCCACCGAAAAAAGATCTTAAACAGTATGAGAAAGCACTGAAAAGGATTGATAAGGAGGTAAAAAAACTGAAGAATAAGTCCTTGTTCAAACACTTCAATCTTTGGGGCTGAGGTTTTGAACTTTGAAAGTTTCAGGAGAAGAGTTGTGGAGATGAAGATAAACGATCTGTGGAGCGGAATGGAGGTATAAGATAATTGAGAATTATAGAAGACTGTTGCATTTGAACTGAAACAGATGCTTCTACCAGTGTTTTTATTTGCACCAGCAAATGAATTTTGCTTTAGCAAACAAAAAATGTTGCCAGAGGTGTGGAATTTTGACTTAAATTAATGTTTTCTACTTCTGCTAATTGCTTGGAGATGTAAGGAATTTAGTTATGTTGATGTTCACCCTGCTTATTGATTTCTATTTTGTTAGATTTGAATTCCATTACAAGTATTGAATAAGGGATTTTAATGCAGATATAAGACAATATATCAAACTTGATTTCTGTAGCAGACCTGATTGCAGTATAACTGTTTCGTCAATTCTGAAAAACAAACATTATAACTGCAGGTGACCGAGAATTACAAGAGAAGGGAATTCCACTACTTAATTACTATATTAGAGAATGAAGTTTGAATGACCATATTGAAGATTTTATAATCTTGGAGAAGTTAAGCTGATTCAGTCATTTCGTCTCATGTTATTTCAACCAGTTAATCCTATAGTAAGACTTTGAAGCCAAATACTTACAATGTAGACTTCTATAAGTGTTGGACATCTATTAATCCTTGTTTGAATGTACTTACATGGGGAATTTTCATTCTAGATTTATGCACTGCATATAGTCTTAGCAATAAGATTTAATAGTTGTTGCAATGAGTTGATGTTACCTACAAGAAGAATGAAGGCAAATGTTCACGGGCAAATCAAGCTTCAAATGTATACAGGCAAACTTACCAAGTTGTAGTAATCAAACATTTCTCTTGTTTGATACATTATTCATCAATTTTAAGTATTTGTGATTTGTGAATAGGCTTCTATTTGGGAAGACAATTCACGCCTAGAAAGTTGAGGCACAGCAAGCATACTTTAGATTAGCAAAATCAATGTACTACTAACTGAGTAACTGCATCATATGGCATAATGGCAACAAAACATATTCATGAAGCATTTTTCAAGATACATTTGAAGGACTACTCAGCTAACACATAAACCTATCTATAATAACTGACAGTTAGGTTAAATGGCTAACCCAAAAACTGTAATTTGATGAAACTTTAATCTCAGGGATTCAAGTTTAAGCACTTTAAGTTAACAACTATTTAATCAGCGCAGTAGTCTTACTCTTTGGGAAAGAATAACTGATTAACTGAGCATAGAACATCACAAAGATTGGTGCGTTTGTTACAGTGGACTGTGGGGACGGGGCATTCACGCACACCTACATCTTTGACTTTGGGGAGACTGCTGTGAGGGATATGGAGATGTAGCAGAAGCAACAGTTTCAAATGCACCAGTACTATGCAGCAGTGCAACTCCTTAGTCCTGCAGCATTAAAACAAGGACTGGATAAGAGATTTATTTCATAAAACAAACATATACACGGACAGGAGAAGTTTTTCATAAGTAGTCACAACTCACAAGAGATTTGAGGAATCGAAGGAAACAGTCGAAAGGTTGGAGATAAAAGAAGATTAATTGAATGAGAGGATCTATCGGTTGTTGGTTGAGTTTGGTAAATTAAGACACTCCTCGAGGAAATGGTAAAGAAGAAGCACATTATTGGACATGGGGACTAAAGGGGTGAAGATGATAGGAGATTTCCACAAGAAGCCTCCATATTTTAGTATTCTAAACAAGACGGAAACTCAGCAATTAAGACTCCTAAAATCAGCAATTCTATCGTTCAAAACTTATATTCTCTCATCTATTTGACAATCAGTGAACAGGATAAAAGTGAAATACTGAGAAAATATAAATGTAAAAACGGGTGAAATTTGGAATGAATATCATATGCTTTAAAAATATTGTAGAAATTGGAAAATTAATTAGTATAATCTAAGCCTAAGCTAGTTCAACAAGAATTCATGGGACCATAAATCTCATCAAATCTTCATCTTCAAACAAAAATCACAAAGCAGAATTAAGTGTTTTCTTCCAATTCACATTCCATAACATGCTCATGCTTGCTCACCATCAAAAATCACAATTCAGACTACAAATTTGTTGGGGGATGATTTCGCGTCTGCCTTCACAACTCCTCCTGCCAATGCCAGTAGAAATAACCACAGATAAGTCGACGATCGAACACATAAAGATACATATATATATATACACACACACACACACACACATCTATCTTACAGCTGACACCAAAACTTATCATCTAATTAACCTACCTGAGACATATCTAATTAATAAGTTAGGAATCACTATTTTTTTTGATAATAAGTTAGGAATCAGTTTAATTATTGAATCAATAATACTAAAAATCCCAACATTGAATTTTAATTTGTATCCCAACCCGTGAAATAATTTACAAATAGCAAGTGAATTACTAATTCATACAAACATAAATCTGGTTAACTAATAATTATTATAATAAAAAAAGGGAGAGTTTGAATTACCAGGAGCGGGTGCGGGTGCTTCACCGTAAATGGAGTTGAGAGTAGCGACAGATAGCAAAGGAGAATCTGTGGCGGCTTCGGCGAAGAGTTGTTGTTTCCAGTCCCACAAAGTCTTTTTGATGGATTTATTGGATTCGACAAGAGAGACCTTCTCCGACTCCAAAGCTTCAATGTGATTCTGCTGCTTCATCGATCTAACGCTTAAAGCCAAAAACGATGCCACCAGACATGTATTTACTACTGCGTTGCTGTTGCTGGCTTTCACTGCCACACTCACTACCTTGTTCCCCAACTCCATTACTTTCCAGTTTCCACGCGCTCTGCTATCAAACAACAACCCTCGAACGATCTTCTTTCAACTTGCTTCAAAGTTCCTAATGGGCCTCAAACAGCCGGCACAGGCCCAAACCCACAATTTTATGAAGCAAAATGACCGTACTACCCTTCAATCTTTATACTCTCTCTTCTGTCGCCGAAATATAAAGAGATATTTGTTTTTTCCATCATAAAACTTATTGCCTTCTTATTATTAATTATTAAATTAAGATAAATCAGTTTGTTTGTTTTTTCAACTTTTTTTAAGATATATATTTTTTAGACAAAAGTAAAATTTGTTGACTTTTATCTTATTAAAAAAATGCTATAGTAGAGTTTTTTTATAGTAAATATCTATAAATGTCCTATAATAATTTATACATTTACAATTTTATCCGTAAATAATAAGACTCTAAATATCAATTTTCGAAAAAAATTCCTAATTTTGAAGCAACCCTAACACAATCTAATTAATTTTACATTTGTAATACGTCATCCAAAATGAAAAAAATAAACATATCATAGTATCTTAATTTATAAGACTTATACATATTTCTAAAAAAAAAAGTTCTTATAAAACTTTAGAATAAAAAAACAAACAATCTCTAAATCACCCGCCAGTTACTGCTTGTCCGAATGTAACTAACAAATGACAAGTGACAACCTGTATTGGCAAAAGCCTATTGCCGCCAAAAACCCTTCCCGTAAAAAAAAATGGATTTAGCTACTATACATGATTTTGTGGTTGCCGGTCAATTTTCACCTTTTAGATTATAATCTAAGAATGTATAGAAATGAAGAATTTAAAAAATAAAAAAATAAAACAGAAATAAACTGACTCTCACACAGAATAGAAATCATTTGATCATGAAACTCAACCTTTTGAATTGTTTGTTTGTTGTCAAAGGTTCCATCAATGGCTGATCATAAACCTGAGATTCAAGCCGACATCGAGGTTTAAACCGGAGTCTCTGAAGTATTTGAGTCGGTCGATTGATGACATGTTGATGTCCGTGAAGAGCTCTGAAAGTGGCGCTGAAATAAAGGCCAGGTATCAAGCAGAGGTTCTATGAGTTCATGACACACTTCTGTGAATCTTAGGGTTATCAAAGTCCTGAATTTTTCAAAAGTTATGATAAGGGATAATTTAAGATAACAATTGAAGGGTTCAAGAAAGAAGAAGATGATTTGAAGGAGAGGATCAATCATTTGACGGTTAAATTTTCTAAATCCAAACTCTTTAGCGATATGGATGTTGAGGGTTGGACTGCTGTTGGAGGACGAGAGAAAAGTAAAGTCATCGAATCGCATTTCATAGATAGGGGCTTGAAATATGTATCTGTGGATGATCTAAGTCCTCTTAAAGTTTTTGTTTTTCTTAGGTACTTTGTTATATGATAATGGGAAACTTTGTTAAATTAAATAGAATTAGGGTTTTTTTTTAATAAAGTGATATAGTTAAAGATTAGGTGTACATAATATTTGATTTATTTTTAACTAAACTAATTTATCCTTATTTTTAAATTTATATTGGGGCAATTACTAAATTCATCATGGACTTTTTTTTTTAATTCTAAGTAGTTTGCGACTTGTACAAAAGTGGTCAGATTGGTCCCTAACTTCTTATAATTGTACCATTTTCATCCACTAACTAAATTTCAGTTAGTCAACTCTAACAGTCAAATGTTATTTAAAATAAAAGTACACAAATACCCTTAAAATTAAATAATAACTTAAATAAAAAAAAGTAATAAGAAAAAAAAGGCAATCGCCATATAATTACAAAATCAATGTTAATTAAAATATTAAATAATATCAACTTAAAATATTCAAAATAATTATTTCAAAAAACATATATTCAAAATATTAAAAAAAAATAACAAAATAACAAAAACTGGAGGCCACAATAATGGTAACCTCAGTGGAAGTCTGGAAGAGCATATCGGGGAGGCGCTGCTCCTCCGCAATCTGGTTCGATTGTTCGCCGCATCAATGGTGGCTTCCGTTACTTATTATTATTATTATTAATGATAGGTAGTGTAGCTATGTTTTTTTTTTGAAAATCTGTTTTGGGTATTGAATTGAAGAAAAATAAAAATCTCGGCCATCACCATCTTTGTCCATTTGTATAGCTTTTTTACTAAATCTTTCTCTCTATCTGGATTTCTTGTTTTGTGTCATCTTCTATTCAAATCTCTCTCTCTCTCTCTCTCTCATTTGTTGTTTTTCATCTGGGTTTTGTGCTGTGTTTCAATGTTCACACCTTCAACAACTTTGAACACTCAAAAATCAAAGCTTCTGGGTTTTGTGGGAGTGGATTGGCCTATCGATGGGATTTGTGTTGGGAAATTCGATGGATCTATTTTTGGGTTCGTTTCATCTTTTGGGTCTTCTCAATTTGATGTGTTCTGCTATTGTTATTGTTGTTGAAGAAAATGCATGTTCTTGCCCCTCAATTATCTTTTATTTTTTCAGATCTTAGATATTTTTTCGAAAAAAAAAAGTTAAAAATTAAGTTTTTAATTAATGTAAAAAAAAAACTTTTAATGTACATGTGTCAATCTATCAATGAAATTTTTTTATATCAAAAGCACAATTTTACCCTTGAGTTTGTTAAGTTTGACCAACGGATGTTAGTCAAAATGACCAATTTGACTCAACCCAAAAAGTCAAAGACCAATTTAGTCAAAAATTGAAAAGTCGTAAACTAGTTGGAATTAACAAAAAAAAGTCAAAAACCAATTTGGTAATCGTCCTTTATATTGGGATATTTTTTATAATTAAATTTTTTAATAAAATATTTAATCTGTTTATCATATTTATAAGTGACAATATTGACACCTGTAGTCTAAACTAATATTAATATCAAAAAATAAAAATAAAAATTTAGGAACTGAACAAATAGAAAATCATAACCCAAAAATTAAAACTTGTTTTGAGTTTTTTTAGAATTTTTTTGTCATATTTAATAATTCATGTTAAAATTATCATTAATAAAAAAAAAATCTAACCCAAACACACAACCTCAATAGTATAAATATGGGGCAAATGGCATACGACTGGACTTATCCGTTGAAGCTAGATTTTGAATTTGGATCAACATTCAACACCTAGAGTTGTGGACTGTGAACTTTCATTATTAAGGTGAATATTGAATAGTCCTTTTTATGGGAAGTTTCATTTGTCAATCCTCTTTTCAATCAAATAAGATTTTGAATTTGGATCAACATTCAACACCTAGAGTTGTGGACTCCTTTTTCCGATTCCATCCAAATTTAGTCTAATTAATCCCAATCCAATTTCAGAAAACGGAAAACGAAACAAACAATGCAAAACAACATAAATACCCGGTCGACTCCTCTTTCCGATTCCATCCAAATTTAGTCTAATTCATCCCAATCCAATTTCAGAAAAAAGGAAAAAGAAATAAACAAATGATCAAGATCCTCAGATGTGCTGATATTTTTCTTTTTTCCTAAGCTAAAGCACTTAGAATAAGACTTGCATTTAAAAATAATGAAATTACAATAAATAAATAAAATAAATTACAGCTATTGATTACACATGTCAGTAGGTCAGAACAAAGATCAATTCAGCAGAGTATCCAAATTCACAAAGGAATCACACAATTAAAACCTTCACATATTAGGGAATTTCCATGCCAAAAAAGAAAATAATGGATTGAAATATACCATACCTATCATAGCTGCGAATCTGCGATGTAACTTTATGTCGAATACAAAATACAAAATATTTACAATGGTATCTACACACAAAAGTAATCAAATCAGAGTTTCTTATATCGCATGCAAGTGTTTTGCATCCTTTGTTATCACCTAGGAAAATGACTGGAAAAAAGGAAATAAATTTCTCTACAAACAAATCCCAAATTAATAAAAGTTACCAATACACATTGTGAATCAGAAAAGATTACTTGACCTTACGAGAATTGATCACTCATTTTTTTTTATTTGTTGGAAATTTTTGTTTTCTTGAGTGGTTGCTGACTAAAGATAAATGGAAAAAAGAATAGTCAGCTCAACCAAGCATATGCAACATTGATTAGTATTCAACAAGCCTCTAAAGTAATTTAAAAAGTGAGGTTCTAACAACTAGATATTGAAGTTCAAATAATCCAAACAAAGTCAAAGCTTCAGTATTAACAGGTATAGGATATTTTGTTACAAAAATGTTTCCTTTTTAATACATAATTTTAGCTTCTTCTGTCTCTTGGTTGAATACTTATAAAATGTGAATTCCAACACTATAAACTATCAAAATGAAGAGAAAGAAGACTCTTGCAACCTTGTGTCAAACAATCTTAAAAAAATTCATGAAATTATGAGGGTCGCTGTCATTATTTAGCATTGTTAATAATTTCCTCGACATTACAAATTCATGAGAACATGTAGGCCTCAGTATCTTCTGAGTTTCGTGATGTCTCATTCTTCTTTACTGTCAACAACTGGGAAGCCGCAGTATTTTAGAGGGCTATTTTAAGCCTTTGTTTTGGATTAGTCGATAGTTCTTTTGAGCACTACATTTTCATATTCTGCTAATGTTTGGATTTAGGGGAGAGTTTATGGTCTTTTGTTGCCCCCCTGTTCACCTCTCTTTTGTACATTTTTTTCTCTTATTCAATGAGTTTCTTATGTTTCCTACCCAAAAAAACAAAAATAAAATTACTAGAACTTTGGAAATATGACATTAAATTTGCATTACTACGGATTTAGACAACATAGTCCTACAATGGACAAATAACAGCACCTGAGCAACGACTCTAAAATTTAGAGCTGGCAATACACTGTATCACAAATATTGGAATATTGGATATTAGCTGCCCTGACAAGTGTGACAAATATGTTTTAGAATGTGTTTGATATGACTTTTGAAGTAGAGCTTATAGAATAGATCTTTTTATAGTGGAGTTTCTAACAAAAAGATTTTTGTTGTGTAAATTACAAAAAATTTGTTGACAACGTATTTTTTAAAATAGCTTTTGGTTGTGTAAATTACAAAAAGGGTGTTGACAATGTATTTATAATGAAAGAGTTGTATGGGCATTTGAAACAATTCATATGTTTTAAATAAACTTAAAAAAAACTTTTTGGAAAAGTCCAAATTTTGGGCTTCTCAAAGTATATATAAAATGACTTTTATAAAGGGTTATTGAGACAATTCATAAATTAAAAAAGCAATTTGAGTTTTGTCAAACAACTAAAAAAACTTCAAAATAGCTTCTCACCGATATCTATCCCCATGATTGCCATGTGGCGTCAATATTGGTTTAGTGATGGAGAGACTATGGAAATTGAAGAGCGAGAAGATGTCTTCAGCCAGTGCCCAGAGGTAGAGAATTCTAGAAAATGACGTGCAAAAAGAATCAATTTTTTAAATTTAATAATGCCACATGTCAATTACTGAGTGGAACCGATGCACCACCACCAGATTATAACGTGGTGCATCGGTTGCACCTAAGTTTTTTAATGGGTCTCCATTTCTTGACCCAAACCACTCCAATGGTTCTCCAATTCACGCCAAACAAGGAGAATAAATTTGGAAATCAAGTTTTCATCTTCATCTCCAATTGTTCTCTAAATATTTCTTCATTTTGGAGACTCAAAATGGAATATTCCATCTCTATAAATTTACAACTCCAATTGTTCTCTATTTTACAATCTCCAAATAATAAAATATTATTATTTTACTTTATAAATAGTATCTCAAATTTTCTTTAGTAAAAATGTTTTCTCTTAATTATTTTAGATAATAATTTACTCACTCTTATTACACCTACAATTTTCTAATTTTTTTTATAATCAGTTACACATAACTATTTTTACATATAATGACAGGTACAATTTTGTTTAAACATTCATATTTGTTTATCTAATTTTTAATGTTATTTGTATTGGTTTTATTTTAATTTTCAATGTACTTTTTGTTGTTGTTATTTTTCTATTATAATATTTTAATTTGAAGGTGTTAATGTTATTGATGATTTTAAAACATTGATTCAAAGTGATGATTTGAAAACATTTGTTTTGAATTAAAATATTTTTAGTTCATTGATTAAAATAGAATGTGTAATAAATTAAAAAAAATTAAAAATTATTAAAATATAGTTAATATTATACTCGTATGAAAGATCTCAACAAAATATTTCTAATGGTATAATTTTTATAGTAATTAGATTTATGAATAAAGAGTTATAATAAATTAATTAAGTTTAGTTAAAAAAATGAAAAGGATATAAGAGGAATTCAAGAAAGAATATGAGGGTAAAGTGAGATTATAAGAAGTAAATAGTGAAATGGAGATAGGGGATTTGAATCTCCAAATATGGAAATGAAAACTTGATTTCCAAATTTATTCTTCTCGTTTGGCGTGAATTAGAGAACCATTGGAGTGGTTTCGGTCTCTATTTTGAAGAAATGGAGATCCACTGGAGTTGGCCTAAGACGGGAGAAAAACTTGGGTGCAACCGATGTACCACGTTATAATCTGATGGTGATGCATCGGTTCCACTTAGTAATTGACATGATGCATTATTAAATTTAAAAAATTGATTCTTTTTACACGTCATTTATTAGTTCTCTGCCTCTGGGCACTGGCAGAAGACATCTTCTCTCTTCGATTTCCATCGTCTCTCCATCATCTCCTTGGTCAATTGGTCACTGTTGTTTACCGAGTGCCATCGGTCCGGCCAACCACATATTATCATTTTCATTTAAGTGATTATTTCTATTCATAATTTGGGTGGGTCTTCATGGAACCTGATTTTTTTTCTCTGTGCAAATGTGAGAATAAGCAAAACCCCTAATTGATCAATCAATTGATTATGTAATTGTATCTGAAGTATGGGTCAAAAAAACAAGAACCGATTGGATTTGTTTTGATTGGATTTGCATTAGAAGAAATCAGGAAGTACAGACGGAAAATGGTCAAACACCAAACATGTACAAAAACAAAATTGCATCTCTGGGTGTTTTTCGAACTTCATTTAACAAATCTCATTCACCAAATCCTTCAATCATCAATCATCCCAACCAGATCAATTCCACAATTTTTTTTAATGAATCTCAGTCCAAAGAAAACTTGGTATTGGAGGTTCGTGATGCGTGATATTTTGGCGACTCTAGATCGGCGACACAGACTAGCCGTTTTGGTAGAGGAGGCGATAAGGAACACAATGGTGGTGGCGGCACGGCTTGAATAGTGGCAGATCGGTGAGATTTGTACGAACAAACTAGGCCTACTTGGTGGACTACTCCATATCTGTAGATGGAGCAAACTACTCCAAATGGATCTTTAATTGGATAAGCTCAGGTTAGAGCATGAAACAACGACGTTCATCAGAGGATGGAGAGGATCGGGAACGATGACGGTCACCAGAAGAAGACAAGTTGATGTCGATGTGAGGAGAAAGAAGAATTTGGACTTCCATCGAAGATAAAGATGAAGAGAGAAATTGAAAAAAAAAACTTTAAGTAATATTACCACGTGTCGGTCACCGAATGGAACCGATGCACCACCATCAGATTTTAGTGTGGTACATCGATTTCTCCTAAGTTTTTCTCCTAAGACGGACTTAAAGTCAGTGGATGCCCGAGCCTTGATGGCCTTCTGGATGCTGTAGATTAGCAGGATAAAGAAGAAAGATGACTAACATATTCTTTTAGGGTTTGACTATGTTACTGGGATTCTATTCCCATTAAAATTTCAAGTTCTGTTTGGCTGCCAAACTTAAATATTTAATGGCCAGTAATAGGTTGCAACCGGTTATTAATAAATTTTCTAAATCCAAACTCTCTAGTAATAATGATGTTGAGGGTTGGACTGTTGTTGGAGAGCAAGAGAAAAGTAAAGACGAATTCATAGACAAGGTTTGAAAGGGCTGGAAGATAAGAGATAATTACTTTAAAGAAGCTGACAATCGCGATGATTCCACTGATATAGCAGAAGACTTTGAAGAAATTGAAGGAGATGATGCTGTGATGAGTGACTTTGAAGAATGTTGGTGTTTTTTTTTGATGATTTGTATATAAAGATTCAATCTTGGCAAGGTTTTTTTTTTGTTAGGGATTTTGAGAGGAAGAGAGGAAAATAGAGAAGGGGCAGTCCACGACACACCATCAGCTGTCCCTGTTTTCTTCATTTTTTTAAGGGACAATCGTATTTTAGTCCCTGTAGTTTGCCTTAATCTGCGTTTATTCCATAGTTTTTTGGAATTGTAACTTTTAGTCCATACATATTCTGACAATCTCGATTGTAGTCCCTACCGTCCAATTCCGTTAGGGTTTTACTGAATTCTTTAAAGTCAACGAGGGTAAATAGGTAATTTCATGAACCAGTTTCTAGAAGGTTTAATTTCTGAAGGGTATAATTGTTATTTCAGAAATGAATTTTTTTTTAAAAAGAAAATAATTAAAAAAATTAGATATTTCTTTTTTTATTTTTATTTAAATTTAAAAATAGAAATTAAAAATAAAAAAGAATTTTAAAATAAAATAAATAAAAAATAATTAAAATAAGATCAAACATCATCGATCTCTCCTCTCCAACTCATTCAAACCTCATCTTTCTCAACCACCAAATCTTAACCACTGAATCTCATCCTTATCTCTCTATCCTTGCCGCCGGCGTGTTCCTCCGTCAGATTTCCGATTTTATCTCCGCCCGTTATTTTGTTTTTGTCTTCTTCAACGACGTCATCGCTCTCTGTCAAATTCGGCGTGTTCTCCGCCGCCAATGATCGTGTCGTCAGCTCTAAGCAAATGTCGTTGCCAAAACCGATGATGAAATAGTAGCAATGCAATGAAACGATGACGACGACGACGACGATCCACGCTGACACCAAACAGTGACTAACATCGGACCCGAGATTTTCTTTCTCTTCTTCACTTCTCTCCCCGGCGGTTTTTGGTTGTTTTTTGGGTGGTTTGTGGTTTGTGTTTGTTGGGATTCGGATTTGGTAGGATTTGTGGTGATGGGTTTGATTTTGAGAGAGTTAGGGTTTGATTTTGTGAGGTTTGATGGGTTTTGGTTTTAATGTTAGTGATTTTTTTAAAGGAATGAGGTTTGATGGGTTCTGTAATGTCAGTTTGGTTCTATGGAAAATACAAGAGAAAAAAGTTGCATTCTCCAAAAAAGGAATGAGGTTTGTGAGGTTTGATGGGTTTTGTTGTTGTTGTTGGTTCTTTTGTTTCATTGCACAACCGTGGATTGCCAAGAGTGAGTCAAATCTCCATCTCCTTCTAGACAATCAGAATTCAAGATTGGAATTAGAAGAATCATTTTAAGTGTTGTGTTAGGAGTGTTAACTGGGTTGGTTTCAGCTATTCTTGTTCAAGACTAAGTTGGAATTCAAGATTGGGTTGCTTTTGTTCAAACAAAATTTTTAGATTTAATTTTGTTAAAACAAAATTCTAGATCTTGTTTCATAAAACAAAATTCTAGATCTTGTTTCATAAAACAAAAAAATTGACGGAGATTTTTGTTTTATAAATTCTTTTTTATTTTAATTTCTGTTTTTAAATTAAAAAAAAAGAAGTATCTCCACCATTCATCTTTGAGATGGACGGTGGAGATCCATCTTTTTATCATATATTTTTTAATTTATTATTACTATTATTATTATATATATTTTAATTTGTTATTATTAGTATTAAGGGTAAAACAGTCTTTTCAATGTGATTAGGGGCATTAAGGTAATTTAACATATTTGGTATTACAGAATCTGTCCTTTGACAGGATTCTGTCACAGAAGGACTAAAAGTTACAATTCCAAAAAACCGTGAACTAAACGTAGATTAAGACAAACTACGGGGACTAAAATACGATTTACCCTTTTTTTAAATTCTAGCAATAACAAGTCTTTTACATGTGTTTTCTCAACTAATGAGAAGCTAACACATAGTTATCAAAATGCCACATCATCTAAGCTTAATACAAGGAAAAATAACCAAGAAAAAAAAACATAATAAAACTTAACAAAAAACAGGACAACAATATTAAAAACAGAGCATTACATTACTTCACAACATTCTTCCCCTTAATGTGATGTTCTTGAACACCCAAAAGTTCTTTAAGATGCTGAAATTTCTCCTTTGGAAGAGCCTTTGTAAAAATGTCAGCCACTTGATCTTCGAACCTGCAAAACTTGAGTTGAATCTCACCATCTACAATTGCATCTCTAATGAAATGATATTTGATGGCGATATGTCTTGTGCGGCTATGGAAAACAGTGTTTTTGGCCGTAGCTATAGCTGATTTGTTGCCACAAAACATCTCTGTGCCTTCTCCTTGCTTCTCATTCATGTCTTCAAGAATCCTTCTCAACCAAATTGCTTGTGAAGTAGACAATGATGCTGAAATATATTCAGCTTTTGCAGAGGATTGAGCAACCGTTTGTTGCTTCTTTGATGGCCAAGAAAAGATTCCTGAACCAAGAGAAAATGCATAGCCGGAAGTGCTCTTCATATCATCAAGACATCCACCCCAATCACTATCACAAATTCATTGTACCTTGTAGGTACCTCAAAAGTCTCTTGGCTGCCCTAAGATGAAAATGGCTAAGAGAACTCATAATCTAGACAACAAACTTGAGGCAAATATAATATCTGGTCTTGTGGTCGTGAGATAAAACAAATTCCCAATTAAGCCTCTAAAATAAGTCTCATCTACTTTCTTTCCTCCGTCTTCCTTTATAAAATTTTCATTCACCACAAGTGGTGTTGCTACCGGATTGCACCCAAACATCCCAAACTTCTTGAGAATATTTTCAACATACTTTCTTTGGCAAATGAACACACCATCTTCTTCTTGGTAAATTTCAATGCCAAGATAGTGATGCAACAAACCCATATCACTCATCTCATATCTTTTCATCATCTCATTTTTTGAATTCTTCAATCAATTTCTCATTGTTTCTAGTAAAAATTAAATCATCAACGTAAAGAGCAACAATGAGAATATCAGACATACCTTTGCACTTCACATACAAGGTGGGCTCACTCTTACTTTTATTGAATCCTTCTCAATAAAGTAGCCATCAATTTGAGTGTACCAAGCTCTTGGAGCTTGTTTAAGGCCATACAAAGCCTTTTTCAACTTGTACATTTTTTCTTCATCTCACTTGATTTCAAAGCCTTGAGGTTGCTCAATATAAACTTCTTCTTCCAACTCTCCATTCAAGAAAGTGGATTTGACATCAAGTTGATACAAGCACCAACCCTTTTGTGCGGCCATAGCAATAAGAGCTCTAATAGTGTCAAGGCGTGCAACCGATGCAAAAGTTTCAATAAAATCAATTCCGGGCTGTTGTGAATAGCCCTTTGCCACCAATCTTGCTTTGTTTCTTTGAACGGTGTCATTTGCATGATATTTCACTCTATAGATCCACTTCACCCCAATTACTTCTTTGTT
The DNA here is from genome assembly GCA_033220585.1 of Dipteronia sinensis. Lineage (NCBI taxonomy): Eukaryota > Viridiplantae > Streptophyta > Magnoliopsida > Sapindales > Sapindaceae > Dipteronia > Dipteronia sinensis. The sequence continues at coordinate 5,535,212 of CM065641.1, read as the reverse complement.
GTTTAGCCTCTCAACAAGTTCCCATGTCTTGTTTTTCTCAATAACATCAATTTTTTCTTGCATAGCTCTTTTCCAACTTTCTTCCTTTACGGCTTCTTCAAAATTTTGTGGTTCAAAGACACAAAAATTACATCTCTCATATATATCTTCCAACCTTCTCATTTTTAGAGGAATGGAAGGTGGTGATGATGATGATGAACTTGGAGAACCATGTGATGTTGATGGTGAACTTTCATCTTCAAGTGTTAAATTTTGATGATTTTCTTCCACCAAAATAGTCTCACTTTCACTCTTGCCCTCTTGCCAATCCCACAAGGCTTTTTCATCAAACAACACCTCACGACTTGTAATCATCTTCTTGCTTTTCAAACTGTATAGTCTATAGCCGTTAGATTATGAACTATAACCTATAAAAATACACTTCTTACTTGCTTCATTGAGCTTGCGTCTTCTTTCTTTTGGAACTTGAGCATAACATACACAACCAAAGACTTTTAAATGTCTCACAGATAGTTTTCTCCCACTCCAAGCCTCAAGAGGAGTTTGGTTCCAAAGTGCTTTTGTAGGACTTCTATTTATCAAGTAAACCGCCGTATATACCGCTTCACCCCAAAAAACTTTTGGTAGCCCTTTCTCATGAAACATTGACTTGGCCATTTCCATCACTGTTTGGTTCTTCCTCTCGGATACCCCATTTTGTTGTGGAGTATAAGGCACCGTAAGTTGTCTCTCAACACCTTCATCTTCACAAAACTTGTCAAATTTACGTGAGTTGTACTCTTTTCCCCTATCACTTCTCAAGATTTTAATGTAATTGCCACTTTGTTTTTCAACAAAACTTTTAAACTTCTTGAAAATAGTAAAAACTTTGAATTTTTTGCCTCAAAAAGAAAATCCAAGTCATTCTAGTAAAATCATCAATAAAGAGAATTAAGTACCTATTGTTGCCATTTGAAGGTGTAGACATTGGTCTGCAAACATCGGTATGGACCAATTCGAGTGCTTTCTTTGCTCTCCATGCAACTCCCTTTGGAAATGCTTGACGGTGATGCTTTCAAAGAGCACAACCTTCACACACTCCATCCTTGTCTTCAATGCAAGTAGGCAACCCCACAACCATATTCTTTTGAGAAAGTAATTTGAGGCCATGAAAGTTCAGGTGCCCAAATCTCCGATGCCATGACCATGACTCATCAATGGTGTCCATCTTCAAGGCAACATTTCCTTTATATTTGAACACAATCGGGAAGCTTCTATTTTTCTCCATATTTATCTTATTTATAACTTTCTTGTCACCCCCTCTATCATAGATAGTGCACTCATTATCTTTAAAATGAACATCATACCCATGCTCTACAAGTTGCCCCACACTAAGCAAATTTTGCTCTGAATCCAGAACTAGCAACACATCTCTAATGTTTTTGATTCCCATGCTAGTTTGAACACCAATTGTTCCTTTGCCTTTAACATTCACCACTGCACCATTTCCCATATTCACTTGAGAGTTGACGGTAGTGTCCATGTCCAAAAATATGTTTTTATCACTGGTCATGTGATTGCTACAACCACTATCTAGGAACCAAACATCATTTCTTTGTTCGGATGCACTTTGACAAGCATAGAACAAATTTCCATCACTTTCTTTTTCTCCCGCACAACTAGCTTGTTAATTGTTCTTGACTCTACAATCTTTTTGGACATGCCCATATCTCTTCCAATTATAACATTGAGGCTTCCTCTTATTCCAACAATCTTTCTCTAGATGGCCAACCTTCTTGCAAAAATTGCATTGATGCTTCCCCTTGTTCCAACAATCTTTCTCTAGATGGCCAACCTTCTTGCAAGAATTACATTTTGGGAGTTGTGAAGACTCGTCATTATTGAACCTTCTCTCAAAATTTGGCTTCCCTCTACCTCTTCCATTGCTTCCTCTTCCTCTTGCTCTTCCATGTCTACCACCTCTTGATGACTCTTCTTGATTCTCACGGTTGAGTTGGAACTTCGATTGAAACGCACTTTCAATGGGACTCTCAGAATGCCCTAACAACCTTTGCTCAAATGATTTCAAAGACCCCAACAATTCCGCAACACCCAACTTAGAGACATCTCTAGTTTCTTCAATAATGGACACAATAGTTTTAAATTTTTGAGGTAAACATACTAAAATCTTCTCAACCAATCTATTCTCACCCATTTCATCCCCATAAGCTTTCATTTGATTAACAAATTCCATAAATCTAGAGAAATATTTCGACAAATTCTCATTCTCCCTCATTTTCATGTTCTCAAACTCCTTTTTAAGAGTTTGAAGTTTGATAGCCCTTACTTTGGTGTCTACTTGGAATTCTTGTTAAAGAATATCCCAAGCCTCCTTAGCTTTGCTAGCTCTCATTATTCTAGGAAATATGGTATTCCCTACTCTTTGTTGAATAAAAAGAAGAGCTTTTGCATCAATCTTTCTATTTTTCTTAAGTTCTTCTTTTTGGGTGTTAGTTAGGTTTTCTTGAGAAGCATAATTCTCATACCCATTTTCTACTAACTCCCACACATCTTGAGAAATAAATAAAGTTTTCATTTTTATACACCAAAAGTCATAGTTCTCACCTTCAAAAATGGGAATGGAGGGTTGTTGAATATTGAGAGTTGAGTTGCTAGTGCTTGCCATGGAACAATCCTCTGCAGATTTTTCTTCCTTGCTGAAACTTTTCTCTGACAGCAAATTTTCAACTTTTTTAACTCACCACCTACTAGCTTTCTTTGATATGAGCTCTGATACCAATTTATATTGGTTTTTTTTTGATGATTTTGTATATAAAGATTCAATCTTGGCAAGGTTTTTTTTTGTTACGGATATTGAGAGGAAGAGAGGAAAATAGAGAAGGGGCTGTCCACGACACACCATCAGCTTGTCCCTGTTTTATTTTTTATTTTTAAAATTCTAGCAATAACAAGTCTTTTACATGTGTTTTCTCAACTAATGAGAAGCTAACACATAGACATCAAAATACCACATCATCTAAGCTTAATACAAGGCAAAATAACCAAGAAAAAAAAACATAATAATACTTAACAAAAAAACAGGACAGCAATATTAAAAACAGAGCATCACATTACTTCACAACAAAGAAATTGAAGATGATATTGATGTGAAGGAGTTAGAACCGGAAGGGAAGATGATTGAATTGATGCAAGCGACAAAAGTTTTGTTCAAGAAAGATCAAGAAGTTACAAACAAGAGTTTGATCAAGTGGATTGAAGACTTTGATCATGAAGATACTGGCAACGAATGGACAGCTCTTAAAAAAGTAAAAGATCGAGTAGTTGAGCTTGGGACTGACGTATGTCGGATGCTTGGTGATCTCATGTTTAGGCTTTCGGAGAGGAAACAAGTGCTCGAAAAGTTTCATGAGTTCAAATCTTCCGTTGATGAGAACATGAAATCCAATGTGAGTAAGAGGCTTATCAGTACACTGGAAATCGCACATAAAGACATAAAAAAGTGGGAAGAAATGAAGCTGGGGAAGAAGAATTCGTCCAAGGCAGAAAGCTCAGCTACTGGGAAGCAAACAGATATGAGTAAAGAAGAGAATCAAATTGATCAACTTCTGTTAAAATTTTATCGTCAAGTGTAACGATTGGATTCAATCCTGATAATGTTTTAGATATTAACAAGTACTTACTGGATTTTAATTCTTTTTTTTTGTTAGAGGTTTTCTAAATGTAATAGGAATCCTCTAATTAATTTTGTACATATCCTTAAAAAAGAAAGTCATTAAGATTCTGAAACTCCATTGAAAAAGATTTTTGCATAAGCAAGTGTTCTCCTATAAATCTAACTCTTTCTTCTTAAAAATCTTCAACATACAAAAATAACTAATTATCTATCTATCTCCATATTTCTAATTCTCTTCTGATATGGTTAAGTCCTCCATGATCAACATACTTTCTTCTTCTAAGGTTTGTGTTTCCCTTCTATATAGTATATACACGTCTTAATGACTTTTGAGGTTCAAATGATCTCATCTTGTTTAGCTTTTATTGCTTGTGTTCATTCTGTTTAGTTGTTTTCTGTAATACAAGACTATGATATCTTAGTTTGCGAGTTTTAACATCTAACTAGAGGAAAAAAATAAAAAACAGCAAGAAATGATTTGATCGTAAACTCTCTCGTTTCATTTCTCTTGAATTCGTTCAACAACTTTTTGTTTCTCTGATTACCCTGTCGTTTGTTGTCAAAGTTTCGTCAATGACTGATCAGAAACCTGAGATTCAAGCTTGCGTTGAGGTTTACACCGGAGCCTCTGAAGTAATGCACACCATTGAAGAGTTGAGTCGGGCTATTAACGAAATGTTGATGTCCGCGAAGAGCTCCGAAAGTGGTGCTGAAATAAAACCCTTTTTGATACAAATTAGGGTTCAGAAGAATAATCAAGAAGGTATCAAGAAGAGGTTCTATGAGTTCATGACACACTTCTTATTATCTTATGGTTATCAAAGTCTTGAATTTTTCAAGAGTAGTGATAAGGGATTTGGAGAATTGAAGGTAGCGATTGAAGGGTTCAAGAAAGAAGAAGATGATTTGAAGGAGAGGATCAATCACTTGATGGTCAAGTTTTCTAAATCCAAAGTCTCTGGTGATAGAGATGTTGGGGTTTGGACTGCTGTCGGAGAACAAGTGAAAAGTAAAGACGAATCGCATTTTACGGACAAGGGTTTGAAAGGGCTGAAGATAAGAGATAATTACTTTATGGAAGCTGACAATCGCCATGATTCCACTGATATTATCGCAGACGGTTTTGAACAGAAATCTGAGGGTGACGACTCTTTCCATAGTAGTGAATATGAAATTTGTACAGGTACTGAAGGAGATGATGATGTGATCAGCGACTTTGAAGAAATTGTAAGTCGATATTGATTTGAAGAAGGCACTGGGACTGGAAGGGAAGATGATTGCATTGATGCAAGCGACAAAAGTTTTGTTCAAGAAAGATCAAGATGTTGCAAACAAGAGTTTGATAAAGTGGATTCAAGACTTTGATGAAGATACTACTGGAAAAGAATGGACGGCTTTGAAAAAAGTGAAAGACCGAGCAGTTGAGCTTGGGGATGACGTGTGTCGCTTGCTTGGTGATCTCATGTTTAGGCTTTCCGAGAGGGAACTAGTGCTCGGAAAGTTTCATGAGTTCAAATCTGCCCTTGCGTCTCTGACTGAGAACATGATCAGTTCCATGGTGTGTAAAAGGCTTATTGGTGCACTGGAAATCGCGGATAAACAGATAAAAAAGAAGGAAGAAATGAATCTGGGGATGAAGAAGTCATCCGAGGCAGGAAGCTCGTCTGCTGGGAAGCAAGCATATATGAGTAAAGAAGAGAGTCAAATCGATCAACTTCTGATAAAGTTTTATCGAGAAGTGTACCAGTTGGATTCAATGCTGAAAAATCCTGGCCTGCCTGAATCGAAGCTGTTACCGCCATCTAACGCAGTTGTTAAGAAATATAAGGAAGCAGTGAAAAGGATTGATAAGGCTGTCAAAAAGCTGAAGACAAAATCTGCTTCAATCTTTAACTTGGAGGTTTTGAATTTTAACCATTACTGGAGAAAAATGGTGGAGCTTAAGATAAACTATATGTTGGAAAGCCAGGAGGAGTCGGATGATACAGGAAAAGAAAAAGACTGATTGGTTTGAGCCGTAATAGCTTTCTCTGCAGTGTAGATATGTTTATTTTTCTTCCTAGCTCCTTTATCTGCAAGTGTCTGTCTAAATAGAAGATGATAACTAGAGAGGTGACACTTCGGTGTTAATTTTTGTTTTGTGCTTCTGTTAACTGCTTGGAAATCCTTAGGATTTACGATTTAGTTCTGTTGATGATACACACTGCTTATCGATTCATGTCTTGTTAGATTTTGAACTTTTTGACAAGTAGTACTGGAGAAGTGATTTCAGTGTTGAGATGAGGCAATATATCTTCATTTTATTGATTCTGATACAGTAAACTTCAATTTTTCGTGAGAGCTGAGTTTGCAATTGATTTGAGTAGATAATTTCTCTTTCCCTGGTTTTCTTATTCTGTTATGTATATTATAATGATTTTGGTGTTAAGTTTTGTTTTGTGCTTGTGAGATCTAAGGCTTGCTTATTGATTAGTATCTCTTTAGACTCGGATCCATTAGCGAGTATTAAAGGGGATTTCTTTATAGATATGAGACAATATATCATAATTGTTTCTGGCATAACAGATATTCATGTGAGTTTAGCAATGGATTTGAGTACTATATTTTCTTCTTCCCTGATTTTCTAATCTTCACTGCAGTTATAACGGTTGAAAATGTATGCTAGTAAGTTTCGCTCATGATTCGATTCCAATTTCAGCAGAGTGTTTTGAACTTTTTGTCAATTCTCAAAACCATTACAAACTGTTAGCATAAACTGTCCTGGATATCTTGTCTCAGACAAGCATTTACTATCAAAGGCTTCGGGCCTGAGAACTATCAGGCTCTTTGCATGACTAAAACTATGATTGTGATCAACAATTTAACAGAATACGTTTGTGTAAATGAATTATGATTAGTCAGCAAGTAAAGTTAGGCGGTTAATGATAGTTAATAAAGCCTGCCATTGATTCAAGTTGATCTGTATATATAGCTAACAAATTCTTGTCTAAATTCGGCTGTTTATAAGAATCATGAGAGAGAAAGGTACAGAGAGAAGCTCTGACTTGGTGAGTCAAGGAAAACAAAAGGATTTCAGAGACAATCTGGCGTCTATCTTTGTAGACAACCCGAATCAAAAAGTGTACCAAACTTGTCTATGGAACTTATTCAAAGTTTTTGGGAGAGTTAGGGACATCTATCTCTCAGCAGCCAACACCTCAAGGAAGATAGGCTATGCTTTCGTGAGGTTTGAATCCATGGAAGAGGCTAGGAGGGTGGCAGAAAAGACAAATGGAATGCATGTGCCTATCCGCTCTAAGGTTACACAATCTGGATGGAGAACCAGAAGATCGATGGGCACAGGAGTCATCATGCGACATAAGGGCGTTAAAGAGGATAGAGGAAAGATGTCTCGAGTTGAAGGTTGTCAAAGGAACTGTAGGAGTCTTTCGTATGTAGATGTGCTGAAGGACAAGCAAACGTGTAATGTTGAGAACAAGGAGTACAAAATGGCTTCAGTGGAACTTCTGATCACAGATAGTAAGGTCTCCGATAGTAATTGGCTCGATAAAAGTGCGGTGGGGATTTTGAAGAAGTTTTCTAACATTTCAAAGGGGACATAAACGGCTGCTGAATAGAGGGTTCTCTTTCTCGGCAAAGTTTTTGGGAGAGAGAGAGAGAGAGAGAGAGAGAGAGAGAGAGAGAGATAGAGAGAGAGCTATCTTATGGAGTTTTGAGTCTGGTCATGAATGCGAAGGTTTCACTAGAAATATATTTTTCTAGGTTGCCTTATTTTCTTCAATAGAGAAGTGGTCTGCAGTGCAGAGCTACAATGAGATGCCTTGTTGGTTTAATTTTTCAGTGATAGCTCTGGATTACTGGAATGAAATCTTCTTCCAAAAGTTAGGTTCAAATTTGGTGATCTCTTGCTAGTTGATAATGATACTGTTATTGGTAAAATTTGGACAACTTACAGGTCAACATGGTTACCAAAAAATACGGTGATTAGACATGCCACGTCATCAAAAGTCAGTAAGGAAAGACCAACCCAAGAGGCCAAGATGACTAAAAGATGATCAAGTTTAACCAGGTGATCGTGTAAAGATAACCCGATCGGGGTGGCCAGATTGATTGGGTTAAGATAACTCGATCGAGGTGACCAGATCGATCGGGTAAAGATGGCCTGATCTGGGTAACTAGGTCGATCAGGTTAAGACATCTGGTCAGGACTTCAGTAACCGATCAGGGTGAATGAGATTTGTTCAGGTTAGGTAGCTGGTCGGTTGAACGACACGTTGATGATATTGAATTCTAAGTATCCACGACTCAAATACATAGAGAAAGTGTCTTATTCAAATAAGGAATCGTGGCGTACACTCTCATAAGGAAACAAACTTCCTTAAAAATACTAGAGTCCAAATCTGACAAGAGATCTAATTCATTCAATGTACGAAAGACGAGAAACAAGGAAAAAGATAAAGACGACTCCGCTAAGTTAAAGTCCCACTAAACCTCGTCAACTTTCCTTACTTGTACATCTGGAGTTAGGGTTCTATGCAAGTATAAATAGACCCTAAAACACCATTATAATAGTTAGTGCAGTAATACGTGAAAAGTAAGAGAGTGATTGAGAGTATAACTTCAAGCGATTATAGTGAAGATTTTTCTTCCCCGTCACCGGCAATCGTGGTTTTTTCCTTTCCCAAGGTTTTTCAAGTAAAACTTTGACTCACAAAACCGATCGGTAATTACTCGCATAGTACTCACACACTGAAGACTGGTTGGTCTGAGGTGCCCCATTGTGCGGGTAGTGCGTGGGTACCTTACCTACGCAGTTACACACGCACTACGCTGTTTCTGATGCTTTTTATTGCAACTTTTCCAAAACGAAGTCATTTCATTTAGGGCTACTATATATGTATTCTCTTCTCTTCCGTTTCGAGTAGAACTCAAAATTTCCAGATCCTAGTGAGAGAAAGAGTTCCAATAGAGAGAGAAAGATTCAAACTTTGTTCTTTAACTCTCCAAACCCTAAAACCCATCTTCATCTTGCATCTCTAGCATTATTCAAGCATAGGTCTTCATTAATGTCTTCACTTGGTAAGTAGAACAAACATCAACTCATTTATAGATCTATTTCATTAAGACATGTCATTTATTGCTTAGGTTAGCTAATCTTCTTATTTATTGTATATTTATTAAGTTATGGCATGTTTGGGGCTTTGTTTGTGATAGCTAGAATTTAGGACCATATTGCCCTTCTAGTTAAGTCTTGATGCCTTGCATCTAGACTTTGATATTTAGGCCTCATTAATTGCATTTCTTGATTGCATATTTATTGCCCTTATTATATATTGTAAAAACTTGTGTTGGTTGGACTTTATTTGACAATTAGGTTGTTAGATTTCATCTATACATCTAATTGAGTCATTATGTATGGGCATGTGGACATTGTTTGATAACTAGGTTGTTAAATTGCATTCTAACATCTAGTTAAACATTTTGTGTATGGTCTTACACATTATTGCATTGGAGCATATTGTCATATTTTTAGTTAGACCTTTATACTGTTCATAAAGTCAAAGTCTTGTGGCTTCTAGGTGAAGTTGCATAAGCAAATGAAGTCTTGCAACCAAGGGTGGGTTGGTAAGCATTCTTCAAATACCACTGTAAAAGGCCTGGAAATATAGTAGAATGTGCTCACGCCAAGAGTAATGGATTAGGGGATTTCACTAGGGACTAAACCAAGAATGGTGAGTGGTAGTGTTCATAGCCTAAAGTTTTCAAGAGTAAGAGTCCAAGTATCACTTGAGGGTGTAACCTTTTATTCATATAGTGGATTTATGTGACCGTGTGTGACTAGAAGGATAGACCGTGAGTTTTGTCTAGTTAGAGGGTTTCTCACGTAAATCAATTCAACGTGTTATTTATTATTTTCCACACTTGAATTTCGTTGATTGATTGTTTGATTGCATTAGGTTTTATTGTTAATATTGACTAATAAAAAAAGTTGGTAATAATCGATTAACGACCCATTCACCTCCCTCTAGGTTGCGTTAGACACACTTTATTTATTCATAGGAGGAATATAAAGACCAAGTATCAATGATCCAAGTTAGAGTTCTTAAGATATTTTGTTGGACCAGGCTGAAGGGTCCTTATACAATCATGATCCAAATCCTTTTTCCTAATATAGAGAATCGGGATGGTAAGGTTATAGGAAAAGAGATAGTTGCAGCTCCGATCTTGATAATGTCAGAGGAAGACAACATCAGAGGTGTATCACCAATTTTGAACAAAAAAACTCAGAGAAAAAGGGATCGATTAAGGAAGCATGGCATGTCAACAAGGAGCTTTAAGGTTGGTGAAAAGAAGACTGTTAATCAAGCTTTGGTGAAGAATCCGTCTATTGAGGATGCAGCCAATGTGGGGTGAAACTTGGATAAAGAGATAACTAAAGTTGCTGAGAAAGGAGCTTTGTGTGGTTATGATCCCCAAAGTTTTGGAAATATCAAATTCAGGGACTTACATGCTAAGCAGAGTAAGTAATGTGAAGTGGTGTAGGGAACATAGCAAATGAAGATACTGGAAGAATTTTGCCAGAACTTGGAATAGAAGATTGCCATGGTAATCGAAAGTAGAGTTTCTCTTGGAATCAATTTCAATGGTAAAGTTATGGAAATGGAAGAGGTGATTGCCATATGTGAGAGAGAAGATAAATAGGTTTTTTTTTTATTCTGGACGACTAATTCTGTTTACTGTCACAAGGTTAGGGGTTTTCTCTGTCTTTTAGTGTTAATGATTTCCTGGAACATTAGAGGTCTAGGTAGAGAGGAGAAGAGGAGAGTGATAAGAGGTCTTATGAACTCTCACAAACCTTCAATATTATTTATTCAGGAGTCGAAGCTGAAGGTTTTCGATAGTTTTGTGATTTGAAAGTTGGGTGGTTCTTGGCTTACGAGAGTAGTTGGTGTTGAGTTAAAGAGTGTTGCTTGTGGGATTATTTCTTTGTGGAACAAAGAGAGTTTTATTGTTAATGCTCTAACAATAGGTGTATTATTCTAGTTGGGCAACTAGTTCTATTGAAGAAGGATGTTGTGATATGCAATATTTATGCTCCTACCTTGGCCAATGAAAGACGTGAATTGTGGAATTTCATTATGGATGCCCAAAATTTGTTCCCAATTCCGTGGGTGATGGGTGGAGATTTTAATGCCATTCTTGACCCAGAGGAAAGAGAATGATATGATGAATGAAGCTTTGAAGGGTTGGAAGGACTGTGAGGTGAGGGGGTCAAAAGGTTATGTGCTTTTTTCTAAAGTAAAGGCGACTAAGTCAAGCATGAAGAGATGGCTTATGTCTAGTAAAAGATCACGGTGACCTCTAAGGATATTGAAGCTTAATTATGATTTATTGATAAAAAAATGGCTTAAGATGGATGGATGGATGGATGGAATGGTTACATCTTGAAAGGTGGAAGTTGATGAAAGAGCTTTGGAAATCCCTTCGTAAATTGGAACAAATGTGGCACCATCAAGGATCAATCGGTTGAAAGAAGGTGATCGAAACATCAACTTCTTTCATTTCATGGCCAATGGAAGGATGAAAGTCAACTTTATTAGTGATATCAATTCTCGTACTCGGATCCAAGTTATATTAGAAAAAGAGGTTTTAGTTTTTTTTTTCTAAACCACTTCAAAAAAGATGGGTGGACAAAACCGTCTTTAAGAGGGGGAGCTCTTAAAAATCTTGTCAGAGGAGGAGAGGGCTTCATTAGGGGGTGAGTTTAGTGCTGATGAAGTGTGGATGGATTTGTCCAGTTGTGATGGCAACAAGGTGTTTGGTCTGGACGGTTTAAACATGAATTTTTTTAAAGCCAATTACGGAGTGATCCAATAAGATTTCATGAATTTCATCAATGATTTCACAAAGATGTTTCTATTGTAAAAGAGGTAAACATCTCCTTTATTGCTTAAATTCCCAAAGTCGGCAAGCCTAATTTTATTGCGGATTTTAGACCCATTAGTTTGGCTGGGTCGATGTATAAAGTTTTAGCGAAGGTGTTGGCAAATATAATAAAAAAGGTTACAGGTTCGGTTATCGACGAATCTCAAATGGCTTTTGTGAAAAATTGTCAAATTATGGACAATTTTGTGATTACGGAAGAAATAATTCACAAATGGAAGGGCGATAAGAAGGGAGGCTTGGTTGTGAAGCTCAATTTTGAAAAAGCCTACGATAGTGTGGATCGTGGATCCCTTGATGAGATGATGGAAAATATGGGCTTTGGTAGTAGATGAAGAGGTTGGATAAAAGAGTGCATATCCTCTCTGAAAATTTCCGTTTTTGTTAATGGTTGCCTTACCTCTCAATTCGGTATCGAGAGAGGTTTGCACCAAGGCGGTCCTTTATCCCCTTTCCTTTTCAACAATGTTGTAGAGGGTTTAAATAGCATGTTTCATAACAATGGTTGAATAGTGGAATGTCTGCTAAATGGATTTGGAGATTTGGTGGAGAAAAGGAAGCTTTGTGGAGAAGGGTTATTATGGCTAAGTACGGGATCCTGGTTAATAGTGTAATGTGGAGCTGGAAATTATCAACAAATGACTTTTTTTTGAAAAGGGCTATTCGCAGCTTATCGAAGGTCGACAGTTCTTCTTCGAGGTTGATTGATTAGGGCTTTAGGGTGGTAGTTGGCAAATGTGATAGAGCTGATTTTTGGACTGAGATTAAATGGGATTCTAGGACACTGAAAGATGCCTTCCCTAGAGTTTATGTGTTGGCTGTTAAGAAGAGTGGGTTCATTCAAGAGTTCGGCAGCTAGTCTTCGACGGAATGGGTTTGGGATGTTCAAACTAGAAGGAGATTGTTTGACTGGGAAAATGATCAGTGGCTAAGCTTTTAAACTTTTTTTGAGTTGTATTTCTCTCCATAATCAGAAATCTAACGTCATGGCGTGGAACCTTAACTCTAATGGGTTGTTTACGATGAGCTCTTTTCGGCCTAGTTTAGAGAAGATCTTGGATGGCTCATCTTCAATTTAGAAAGTTAATTGGAATGGAATTTTCCTTTCTAAAATAGAAGTGTTCCTTTGATAGCTTTATAAAGGTAAAGTGGTGGTTAGGGAGGTACTTCAAAGATTTGGCATAGAATATCTCAATGACACAGATTCCCCCGATGTGTTTGTCTGAAATTGAGACTATCAATCTTCTATCTCTTCATTGCTCATGGACTTCTAATCTGTGGAATGTGTGTATGGATTGGTGGGGAGTTAGATGGTGCTCCAATAATTTAGTTAAGGATTGGATTAATTGTTGGCTGGGTTTATGTCCAGCCACGAAAAGTGAAAGAGTATGGCCATCTTTGTTTAGTGCAGTTGTTTGGACCGTCTAGAAGTTTCATAATCAGAAGGTCTTCGAAAACAAAGATTCAATTTTTGCTATAGCTGCTGACTTGGTTAAATTCAGGATTGTGTGGTGGTTTAAACACTTCGGGAAGAACGTTACTGATTCTATCTCTTCTTTGATGCTCAATGTGAAGGATCTCTGTGTTAAGATTAAGAGGGTGAAGAAGTCAATGATTAAAGATTTGATTCCGCCTTTGATGGACACCTTTAAATTCAATGTCAATGGGTCGGTTAGGGGCAGGCTAAACCCGACGAGTATTGGTGGTGTCTTGACGGATTCAGAAGGCAAGGTGCTCTGGCTTTTCTCATATTCTGTAGGATTAATGGACTTTAATTCTGCTGAAATATTGGCTAGTAAAAAGGTTGTCGAGCTGTGCCTTTTCGATCATTCTCTTCGTGTCCGAGTGATATCGATTGTATGTGATTCGAAGGTAGCCGTTTCTTGGATTAATAATAATGATTTTTACAGTATTGAGTATGTCAACTTGATTTACTATATCCAGTTTCATATGAAATTGTGGCATGGCTTGGAGGTCGTTCACGTTTCTCGGATGTTTAATTCTTTCACTGAGAATTTGGCTAAGTTGGGGTTTAGCTCTAATGGGAACATCCTTCATTGGGTTTAATGTGTTAGTTTTCTATTGGTGCGCTCCTCTGTTTTGATATGCAGTGGCTAGTGTTGCTGCTTTTTCTAGTTTTGTTTTTTCTTGCTGGAGAGGTGTTACCTGCCAAGTATGGTTCTTTTTGCTTCTTTCTAATCCAGACTTTGCTGTTGCTGCTGTGATTCTAGTTTCCTGCTGTTGATGTTGGGCAGATTCCAATGGCCTTTATAGTGAGAAAACTCAGAAGTTACAATTTAGATGGAATCTTTCAAGCAATAAGTTGTGTTGCTTTTATCGATTCTTTTCCTAGATCTCATACTGGAAAGATCTTTAGAAGAGAATTGGTTGCTTTTAGTATTCTTGTTTTTTTTTAATGTTGTTTTGCTAGGTTCTTGTTGGTCTTTTGGCTTCGTTTCCTATTCCCTTGTTAGTTGCTTTTGCTTTTGCTTGTTTCCTTGTGGCCTTGTTACGTTAGGCTTTTCGGGTCTGTGTTGTTGGTGTGGTTGCTGGTTGCTTTATGCTGTTTCTATGTTTGTTTGGTCCTGGCTTTTGTTTGTGAATAAATATTGCCTTTCCAAAAAAAAAATAATCCTTGTCTACTTGTTTGATCTTGGGTTTAATAGTAGACAATGTCACACCATCAACATGAACATAATCCTCCTTCTTCATACTTAAGATATACACGTTTAGTTAAAATTCAGTAATGTAATTCATTTTTGAGAAAGAATTCACCCCATCATATTATAAGAACATGATACACTGTGAAAAACACATAGGAAGTGTGAGGAACAGAAATGAAGTAGTATATAGATGAACTTTTTGAGTATTTAACTATTAAATTTTAATAATCAACTTAGAGAGGTTCATTTCCAACCCTCAAAATAGAAAATTTGATATGTAACTTTCATTTAAGACAATAAAATTTCAGCATTTGTATGATCAAAACAATTAGCTGGAAACAATTGTAATAGGCTTGTCAACTTCATGAAACTCAAGTGAACATCTGAAGGTTCAAAACATTTCAAGAAACTGATCACTCTCTGATAGCATAATCATGAGATCAACAAGTAGGTGAGAGAGTTGAATCCCAAGCTTAACCTCTCCATCTTCTATGGCTTCCATGACCTCATGTTCTTCATCTGATCCTCCACATGCTTTTAGCAAATCTGTCAAACGGCTTTCTCCATAATGGTCGTTCTTGATCACACCACTTTTAATGCCAGGCAAGGTTGAGAGTATGCCTTCTTTGAGTCTTTCAATATTAGTATCAATATCATCACTAGATAAACCAGACATGACTTCCATCTCTTCCTCATTGGACATCATCATGGCCACTTCACTTTTTTCTTTCTTGAATCTCTCATTCTCATCTTCTTCCTTTTTCTTGGACAATTCAATATTAGTATTGTTGACGGTGATTTTTGGTTGCAACAGGCTTGTCAACTTCATGAAACTCAAGTGAACATCTCAAGGTTTGAAACATTTCAAGCACTCAAGCACTCTTTGATAGCATAAGATCAACAAGCATGTGAGAGAGCTTAATAAAGTTGTATATTGTGTACATTCTACATTTAATACATGTATATTTATAGGTGTTGATAGGGTGTTGCCTCGAACGTGTAAGTAACATATCTGTAATATCGAATCCTTTTAAGATTCGAATTTGCTTGCCTATTTAGGACTATTTTCCTAAAAAGGGAAAACTTTCCAGAAGCATGAAGTTATTTCCCTTATTGGGAGTCTTTAATTGAGAACTAATATCGGTATTTCGTTGTTGGAGTTTGATTTGGAAAGCTAAATCGAACATTCCGTATCTGGTGTGATTTCTACTTAAGATTGTGTATCTGTTTGAGATTGTGATTAAAGTTCTAGATCTAACGAGTAGACTCTAAATCTATCGAATAGATCTAGCATGCTGTATGTTGAGTAGATAATTCTGGCGAGTAGATTTTCTGCCTCGGTAAATAGATTTTGCTCGCCGCTAATCTATTTTGTGGTGTTGCCACGTGTTCCTGTTGACCATCTGCGGACATGTCTTCTATTTGACATTGAGTAGTCCTTGCAGGCTGTTTCTTTGGTAGTCCTTGCTTAATAAATTTTAATTGTTTCAAAAATAAAATCAATACTCAAAATTTTAAACTTTTAACTACATAAGTTCACCAATGCAACAACTATTTTTGGTGTTAATTGAAAGTTTTTTTCAAACAATGGAGAAAAAGATTTTCCAAACCAATGGTAGAAATATTTCTCTTTAATAGATAAAACCAAGTACTTTTCCATCAACATTTTTTCATATAGCTTCTTCATGGTCAATGATGCCAATAGAAGTTGTCAGCACAATGTATCCAAACTATCTTGAGGGAAGCAATCTAATAGTCCAGGGCTCAATCTCTTTGACCCCAACATCAAAACGAGGGCTAATAACACCACACTTGTTCAACCTTCCATTCAGTTCAAACATAATGTTTCCAAATTTGCGATCATCCACGAACTCAAATTCACCAATATCACCATGCTTTTGCATGAACATAAGAAACTTGATGGTAACCTTTGAGGAAGGTCTGCTAATGACTTGTCTCTTCCCCTGCTTCTCGGTATTATACATGCTCTTTAGAGCATCATTCAATACACTGACTCTCACCATCTTTACAAAGGCGAGCTGTAAGTTGAAATGGATGGTGCCGCCCCTGTAATGAGGTGAGAGCTAAATGTAGGGTTTTTTGGATCTCTAAAACTCAAGAAAGAGTCGTGCCTTGTTGATGGCTTTGAGTGCCTAAAACTGCTTTCATTGATGGTTCTCTTTGGAAACCATCTGACAAAATGTAAATGTATCTAAATTATACTTCATGGATACGATGCGATGATATGATTTTATCTTGGCTCTTGAATTCAATCTCAAAAGATACAGCCACAAGTATGATTTACAATTTTGGCAATTCAAAGAAAAATTTATGGGCTGGCTTGGAGCACTTAAAATGGAACTCGAATCAGATTTGAGTCAAACATTGTTGGCCCGTTTGTAACCGGGTTGGATATAAATCAAACCATTATGCCACCGTCTCGATTGACCCGGTATTTATTTAATTATTTAAAAAAAATATTAAAAATATAAAAGGAAAACAAAACTCTAATATTTTTTTCTCCTTTTCTCATTGTATTTTAAGTTTGAATTTTATGTTTATATAATTTAGATGTTATATTCTATTAAATTTAAGTTTATATATGAATTTTAAGTATACACTGAAAATACACGGGGCGTGTGTTTAATACAACCTAGAGGGGGGGGGGGGGGGGGGGGGGGGGGGGGTGTAGGTTTTCTATAATTGATTACCAATTTTCCTATTAATAAATGTGAACAAAATTTACCCGATATTAGCAAGCAAACAAACAACACTAAATAAGCGGAAAACATTAAAAACCACAAGGATTGATTTATGTGAGAAACTCTCCAACTGAACAAAACTCATGGGCTATCCTTCTAGCCACACATGTTCCTCAAATCAACTATATGTAATAATGTTTACAACCTAGGTTGACCTCAAGTCACACCATTTTAGGAACGTAACACACTAATACTACCCGCAAGCCTTTTATAGTGATCTTTGACCAAATGCTTGTGCACTAAATTACTTAGTCACAAGGCTTAACACTAAATAAAGAGAATGACAATCTACATAAATATGTAAACATATTCTAACATGCAATTAACGCTAGATTACACTAAATGATTATCTATAGATTCTAAGATGGCAATAAACAACACTCGTAGATATCAAATCTAAATGCAAAGCAAGAAGATTTAGGTAGAGGGAAAATGACCCTAGATGCAAGCTATCAATGACTAATATATCTTAACCAATACACAAAGACCAAAACATGTTAGAAACAACATTAAGTAAGGATTCATGCATTTAATCAACAAAATAAATGCTAAACCTAGGTATAAATGAATAATAAAGAAATCGAGGAGTTCTAGAGTATGTTCAAGTTACCTAGTCAAAGAAAACAAGGAGACCCACAGATAGATGATGCTTGAATGATGCTAGATGCTTATGGGAATGTGTTTGGTTGAGTAAATGTGGGTTTTTGGCAGTCCCTCTTTTGAAGAATACTTTCTCTCACTTAGGTCTGATTTTAAGCTCCAAAAAACAAAGTGGGAAGAAAAGAATACATATATAGCAGGTCAAAATGAAACGACAGTATTTTGACAAAAATGACCCAAACCGTGTGATTACCGATGTGGCTTACGTAGTGGTTTGACAACGGTTTCTACTGGAAACCACATCACTATACAAAATCACTGCGTAACAGACTGTGTAGCAACATCGGTTTCTATTAGAAGGTTCACTGTTGTGAGTACCGTTGTGAAAACCCATAACGATAGATAGGCAAAAACAAGAGCCTCTAAACCACAACAAAATCAACCAAGATGCAAAGATTGATAAGCATACATGAAGGAAGATATAACATGAAAGTGCACAATCATGAAACACACAACAAATATGAGAGATAAGTCGATGCATGAGTTCTGAGTGTGTGCAACTAAATCCCTTTGCAAATGTGTGTTGGACTGAGTGAGGCTGATAATATCCTGAAAAACATACATAGTGGGGTATGCAGGAATCATACTGAGGGTAAAATTTTGTCTCACAAAACTCTTAGGTAAGGGTTCTACTAGCAAACCCTGTTCCAAAATGCCCAACGAATGGCAGAAAAGTGTGAAACCTGTCAGGGGATCGCAAATGATATCAAGCAACCACTCAAGCAGTTGAAGAACTTGACCTCCCTATGGCCATTTGCGTCTGATCAGTCTAATTCCGACCACGACTAAAGGAGGAGCAAAATATGCCATTGTGGCATTGGACTACTTTACGAAATGGGCAGAGGCAGAGGCACTAGTGCATATAATCGAAGCTAACACCACTAGCTTTGTGAAAAAAAAAATCATCTATCGGTTTTAGATTTCGGACACAATCATTACTAATAATGGAACCCAATTTGATAGTCATAATTTTAGGGAGATGTGCGAGATGTTTCATATCAAGAACTATTACGCCACACCTACTCACCCACAAACCACAGGCAAACTGAAGCTGTAAACAAGATCATTAAGCACACCTTGAAGGCTAAGCTTGATACCAAAAAGGGAACCTGGGCAGACAAGCTACATGAGATGCTATGGGCATACCGGACCACACAAAGAACTACAATGGGCGAGACTCCCTACTCTTTGGCATTCGGAACTGAGGTGGTCTTCTCGATCGAGATAGTCCATGCCTCCTTAAGAGTTTAGCTATACCGATCTGAATAGAATGTGAGTATGTTAAAACAAAACCTGGACGAACTGAAGGAAAGAAGAGATCTGGCACGTGTGAGAAACATGACCTATCAACAGAAAGCTACCAGATATTACAACTCACATGTCCGAGTAAGAAGATTCCAACTCGGGGACTTGGTCGTAAGAAGAGTGTCTCCAAATACAAAAGCAAACATAGTCAGCTTTCTTGCAGACTAATGGGAAGGGCCCTATCAGGTGGTCGATTTTGCTAGCCATGGAGCATATCGCCTAACCCGACCAAAAAGGGAGAGTTCCCCCGACTAGACATGGCGTCGGTTCGGTTCGAACCGGTGAACCAAACTGGAACCGTCGAAGGAAAATTGGAACCGATTTTTCTTGTTTTGGTTTCGGAACCGGTACTTGGGCTGTTTCGGTTCTCTTTTCCGGTTTGAACATGGCGGTTCCAACTTTAATTTTTAATTTTTAATTTTTTTAAAAATTGATTGAATGAATAAAATGCATTTATTTAGTTTGTTTTATTTTACGGGTGACCCAATAAAATGCATTTACAAATTATAATTTTACATGGCAATTTTTTTTATGAAATAAGATTAAATAAATTTTTTATTAAAAAAGTGAACCGGAACCGGCAGACTGAAACTGAAATTGGGAGAACTGGAACCAAAACAGGAGCCGAAACCAGAACCTCCCAAGGGAGGTTTCAGTTTTCGGTTTTCGGTTCTGGTTCCGGTTCCCCTGGCCGGTTCCGAACCGAAACTGAACCAAAACGGAAACCGACGTCATGTTTACCCCCTACCATGCAATGTTTAGTACTTGAAGATCTATTACCCTTATGGGGGCTTTTCTATTTATCTTTTCTTTATTAATGTTAAGCATTAGATCAGAATAATTTTTTATTTTAGCCTTTCTAATTAGTTGTTATTTGTTAATAGTTAAGGCCTGAGTTATCAATAAAATTCCTCGCTGAGGGAGGAAATCTTCAAAAGGCCAAGAAAAGTGTTCAAAGAAAAAATTGTCTTCATTTATAAAGACAAACCAGTAGCACCAAAGATTTCCAAGGCCAAGTGAGTGTGCCAAAAGCAAAGTCTAAGGACAATGAGTACTCACCAAAACTAACTGGAGCATAAAAAACACTGTTAGCATGTCTTCAGGTACCAGAAACTTGATCGGATGCGTGAAGTTAAGTTGAGGCATCCTTTAAACACCCTAATTCAATGAATCTTAAGTAACAGACTACTGAGAGACATCTTATTGACTTAGTTAATAGATAAAAGACTATAGTCTATAAATAAAAGACCATACAGATTGCCTAAAAAAGCTTAAAAAAAAAACACTACTCTGCAAGATATCAAAGCTGATCAAAAGTAACTCGGCCACAAAGGTAGAGATAATCGGTTTAAAAAGATAAAATGATCATGCCAAAGATAACCAATTTAATAAGATAACAGATCATATCGAAGATAATCGGTTTTACAACATAAACTAGGCCGATCAAAAACGATCGATCTAATAAGATATGTGATCGGATTGAAGATGATTGGTTTAATTAGAAAATGGGTCAATCTAAAAATAGCCAGTATTACAACAATCGGATCAGCTCGATCAATCTAAATGAAACGGTTTTGAAAAACACTTCATTAAACCGAGGTAATGAGATACTCAACACTAAATCAGTTAGAAAGACCCCTGTCAAGATTTATTATATAGTCAGTTTAAGCCAATAAGTAGTTTAAACTTTATACCAATTGGTCAGTTATTTGACCGAGTGGGTTAAACAAGTTGTAAAGACAGAACCAAATAATAAAAAAGAATTTGTAATTATATTCATAAAAGTTTACAAAAGATAGTTACAAAAGGAAAAACAACTATAAGAAGGAAAAGAATTGGGAGACTACAGTTCAAGCCTTCGATGAGCCCGAAAGACTTCCAGGCCCAGAACCAGAAGAGGACCAGCAGATAGGCCACCATAGTGATAGTTCCCAAAACCTTTGGTTAGGTCTTTGAAATCTGGACAGTTGATATCATCAGGGTCATTGGTCATGAAGAAAGAGTAGTCCTTGTCAGGCAAAGGTCCAACATCAACTTCTTCACCTAAGATATCAGTCTTCTCATTAGCATGAAAAGTTACAAGAGAAGACTCATAGGGAAACTCTAGATGCATAATGTAAGGCTCTTTCCCGACCTATTTACAGTAGGCCCACCGCCTTATCCTCTAATTCTTGATGGCCTCAAGAGACTTAGCTTTGTGTTTCCTGATCTTGCTATCTCATTTGCAACAAGCATATTCAGGAAATCATTGCTTGCTGCCAAAAAACATGTGAGCGATACAAAGCCCCCACTCTAACTCTCTTAACATAATAGCATCAAAAGTAGGAGATATCTTGAACCGATCGATAGTTTGAACCTCATGTGCCATCTTGGCCTCTTTTGAGAGCATTTTCATGGTGACTTGCTGACTACCCAAATCTTCAACCAATTTTTCATAGTAAAGTTTGGCCTCCTTAGATTTCTGTTGAGATTTGAGCATTGAGTGCTGAGCAGTGTCCAGAGTCTCTTTAGCAAATCGTGTTTTTTCTTTAAGGTTGACTGCCGCCTGTTCAGCTAAGATAGCTATCTGCTCAAGATGAGTACACCGTAGCTTGGCGTGAGCCATAACCACCTTCATCTGACCATTCTTTAAAGTGAGCTCCCTAACCTTTTCACTGGCCACATAAGCTTTAGTTTCATCGCTTGCCAGCAACCTCCTCAAAGCTTCTTCAATGATCTCATGCTGCTTCAGCCTCTTCTCATAGGCATGTTTCATCTATAATTTTTCGGTTGAGGCAGATTTAAGGGCTTGGTCTTTTTTAAAGAGCTGTTTCTCTGACCGAGAAATCCCCCCGCTCTATCTCTCCACAGTAATAAAGGCATGGGTCCGTTCCTCTACAACTTATAAGGAATGAGCAAATGAGAGCATAGTGGTTAATCAAGACCGATAGAAACTGCTAAGAAAGGAGTTAAAGTACTCACATATACACCATTATTAAACATATCGTACATCTGTTCAGAATGAGGAGAGCGTTTGAAATCCCTCAAGTACCCAGCTCCAATGTACGCCTTACCAGCAGAGATGGAGAACAACATGTGGAAGGGATCGGGCAGTGGCTCATGAGAGCTTGATGGGGCCTCAGATTCAGAGCGAGGCCTGTTTGGGAAGGGTGTATGGTGATGGGGCAGGTCAGTTCTTCTCTTTTCAAAATGAGTGGTTGAGGAAGATATTTTCCTCTGGCTTTGTGACTGAGGATCAGGCTGACTAGGGCTTACAAAACTAACCGGGAGCGCGCCTAAAGTAGTTGCTTCAGTTGCCCAGATGCACATTGAGTTCCTCTAGCTTCTTTAGCATGAAAGCCTACCTGAGGAGCAACCTCCTTGTTTACACCAGTAACCTGAATAGTGCTACCCTGTCCGGTCGGGGTGGCCGCCTCAATAACAATTCTTGGAGAAGTAACACCAGTTTACCCCATATTGGTATTGCCAGCCTGGCCCACCATGACCCTCCCCGCAAAGGCATTCACATCAACATCTAGCGAAATCTCGGATGGCCGACCTGAGCGTATAGAGATTTTACCAACATGATCCATAATGTGATCAGACACATTATCAATATCAACAAATTCATTCAAGCTCTCATTAGAGTCAGAATCAGTGAAGATTATCTGACGGTTCACTGTAAAGTTCATCCGAGCTTGAGCAGGAAGCTTGGCAGGACGACCAGGCGAAACTTGCTTAATGGGTCTATCAGGGAACCTTAGTTTACGAAAGATGAACCTGATTAGCAGCTTCAGCTTGATCAGATGATAGAGAAGCACACGTCGGGGAAGGTTGGTCAGATATACTCTTCGAGAGCATCTCTCGCGTTATCATGTCCCTTAGCGTCCCCTGATCGTCATCCTCCTCATTAGAATCACCTGCCATAATTCCCACACCGGGTGCGGCCAGTTCAACTTCAACCTCGACCGCTTATTATCCAGTATCATCCGTTTAAGGATCATGAAGTGAAATATTGGAAGTAGAAGTCCCTACTAACTTTCTAGAAACTTTCCTGGCGGTTGTTTTCCTAGTAAACTTCCTTTTCGAATCACTGAGAGATATGTAGACTTCCTCTACCTCAGTTTGAATAGTAGGCGTTAGAGTAATGTTAGGATTGAGAACATAAGTGTGCTCCACCAGGTCATGCTCGTGGGGAGCAATACCTTGAGCTATCTATTCAACAGCTTCCGTTTGACTAGCTCTGTCCATGCTCTTAGCTTGTTCGGAGTGCTTGCCAGCTACAATATCATGGTCATACACTAGGTATCATGCAAAAACAATGTTAGACTAATGAAAACATAAATAAACGCAGAGCAAACTAAAGGGAATACTAACTCACAGCTTCTTCGATTCAAAGAGATGGCTAAAAAAAGTCTTTCCTTTATAAATATTTCTCCACCAGCAACGAGCGACAATACCTATTTTCTAGGATTGAGTGGTAGTAGGAACTACCCGATTAGCTTCCTCTATGGTTAGCACATGAGGAGACTTGGAATAGATGTCCGGGATAAAAAAGTGACTTGGACCCTGTTTCTGGTCAAACTTAGACTACCATATGCGACTACCACCTGGCCCCAGTCGCCTGAGACAAATAACTAGCAGTTCTTCCAAAATTTGTTCGATGAAGGGAACCCCCAAATGAAGCCTTTGTGATCCTTATGAGACGAGTGATGAGGTTTTGAATATAATCCCTCAAGAATCCAGTGATTTATGGAGTTAGATTAGAGGTGGAAAATGCCTCTGGAGTATGATTGACCAAGGGTGTAAAAATGATGGATTTCCTTGGGGGTCGACGAATCCTTTTCTTCAATATTTTTCCATAGATGCAACAAGCCAACCAGAATCCTATAAGAGTTAGGGGTCAACTAAGTAGGCGCAATTCATGCATCAGCCAAGAACCAGGCAATATAGGGCTAGATAAGCAAGGTTACCCCAGAAGTAAACATGACCCCATAGATGACAACGACGTCTAGGGGTGGATTCCAGAAGGCTCGGTGCTCATCGAGAAAGAGGTTGACTGAAAAGGGATATCAAGCCCCTTGGTATACTCGTCGATCTCCTGGTTGGTAATTGCATTAACCTCAGTATCGTAGGTAGAAGGTTGAGTGGCGAAAAATCTCAGTAAATTTGCCCGACGCCTTTTGGGGATGTCCTCTAACCGAACAGTCTGAGAAGGGATCTTCAAGTCGATCAGAGGATGAGGTCTTGCAGTAGGTTTGCTACCTTAGCTAACGTGCGTTGACCTTGTCATTTCTGCTTAAGGTTTGACAGAAGAAACAATTTCTAGTTGGGTTAGCGTGAGTAGAGCGAAACTCAGGCTGTGCAAAAGAATAATCAACATTAAAGGCAACATGTTAGGGTTGAGGGGAAGAAATTATGGGTGCCTCCTTAATATAGAATCGATTCTATCGGCATTTTCCTTGTCACCAATCTCGATAGCTCGACACAACAACTCAACAAAATGATGACGAGTGCAAGGTTTCATGAAAACTAACCTGTTGTTTGAAGATGAATAGAAGTAAAGATCGTCAGCCTTTATTTGAGGTATGGGATTTGACAATGACGAAAGCAAGGGACTTCGAAGAAAGCTTCAAGAGAAAGGAATCGCGAAGATTAGGTTTTGGTTTTTTGAAAGATGAGGAATTGCGTGTGGAGTTTGGAGTAGACGGAAGTGAGAGGTTTTCAAAATTTATAAGTGGAGTTAACGTCATCCCACACTTGAGGAAGATGGACATGCGAGTCGAGGTTGGTACACGGTCCTCGGAATTTCCACCCACGTGCCTATTAAGGGTTTGACAAATGTCACCCAAAGAAAAATTAGTTGTAGCAAATCCAATCATCGCGTTAAATTGGTTGAGCATAACGGATGTTATGGATGAAATTAAACACTCAACCGTCAATGCAAAATCATCATTAATGAACTAAAAGACAAAATTGAAAGCAAAATTAAATATGTCTTACCGAGTGAATCTTCCTTGAAAATAAACAAGGTGCATAGTTCGAATATTTAAGGGGGTATTGTTATTGGTAATATCTGAAGGACTGACATGTTAGCATTATTACCAGAGAAGACGATGATTAGATATGCCACGTCATCAAAGTCAGCTAGAAAAGACCTAACTCAAGTTGACCAATAGATGATCTCAAGACTCGACAAGACCCGGTCAGGTTTATCCAAGCGATCGGTAAAGGTGACCTAACCAGGTTCTTAGATCGATCGGTACAGATGACCCGATTGGGTTCAACTAGCCGATCGAATCAAAGAGTCTGGTCGGGTGAGATAACTGAGTAGACAAAGGACATACTGGTCGGTGTTGAGTAACCAATCGGGTTAATAAGACTCGGTCTGGTTAGATAATCGGTTGGCCAGTGATATGTGGAAGATGTTAAGTCCAACACAACCACTGACTTAAATACGTAGAGAAGGAATCTCATAGAGTAATCACTGAAGTAAACTCAGATAACGAAACAAACTTCCTTAAGATATTGGAGCCCAATTTTAGTGGAGAATCTAACACATTAAATGCACAGAAGATGCAAAACAGGAAAGAAGATAAAGACGATGCCAACAAGTTAGAGTCCTACTAATCCTCATCAGCTTTCCATTACTTGTACATTAAGAATTAGTGTTCTACGCATGTATAAATAGACCTTTAAATACCATTATGAAAGTAATGTGAAAAACATACAAAGAGCCCGAGAGAGAATAAGTGTGTAACTCGTTTTTGTGTGTGTGGAAATCTTTTCCTCGCCGTCTCCGAACAACCGTGGTTTTTTCCCTTCTTGGTTTTCCACGTAAAATCTTGTGTGTTGCATGATTGATTTCTTTCTTACTTTATAGTTCAATTGTTAATTCTTACTAACTTGTTGGAAGTGTGTTTAATTTTACATAATCAAAAAATCACTGTCAACAAATTTGTTAAATTATTTTTATTGAGTTGTTTGTATCCTATAAAATTAAATACATAACAATAAATAGAAACAAGGGTATAAATGTCAAATTAATTTTTTAAACAATTTATTCTCAAAAAAACAAACAATTTGACAACAAACCACACATAAGGCTGTGTTTGGTACACAGAATGGGATGGGACAACATGGGACAACTTCCCACGTTTGGTGAGTTTTAAACGTGGGACGAGACATGACAACGTGGGACAAAAAACACAAAAAGTTATCCCATCCATTACCCTAGCTAGACTTGTCCCATGCATGGGACAAGTGTCAAAAGACTCTTTTACTCTTAATATTTCTAAAAATTACAAACACACATATATATATATATATATATATATATATACACAACCTGAATTCCATCTCTCTCTCCTTCGTTCATTGTCTCTAGATCACCCTCTTTCTCCCATAACTGAAACCAAGACCAAACCCAACACCCAAATCAAACCCCTCCAATCGTCGTTGAAAATACTATTAAAGCATGTGTCTACAACCTAGGGGGGGGGGGGGGGGGGGGGGGTGAATGGGTTGTTAATCGATTATTACCAACTTTTTCTATTAGTCAATATTAAACATATAACCCAATTAAATCAAACATACAAAATCAAGTAAAAGTGCGGAAATATAAAGAACACTTGATTTTGACGTGGAAACCCTTCGACAAGGGAAAAACCATGGGCTATCCTTCTAGCCACAGACGATCACAGAAATCCATTATATGAGTAAAAAGTTACACCCTCAAGTGATACTCGGACTCTCACTCTCGACAACCTCAGGCTATGGACACTACCACTCGGCACTCTTGGTTCAGTCCCTAGTGATTTCCCCTGATACACTACTCTTGGCGTGAGCACCTCCTACTCTACCCAGCGGGCCTTTTACAGTGGCTCTTGACCAATGCTTGTCAACCACACCTTGGTTGCAAGACTTCAATGCTTGTGCAGCTTCACCCCGAAGCCACAAGACTTTGACTCAATGAAGAGTATAAAGTCTAAGTGAACAATCAATGAATGCTCAACACAAAATATGTTAGACCAAACATACAATGCTTAACTAGATGTAGATAATGCAATACAACATCCTAGTTATCAAGCAGTGCCTACATGTACACATGAGGTCTCAATTAGTTGTAGAGAAATTCTAACAACCTAACTGTCAATTAAATTCACATAAACATTCATAAACTTGACTAGATGCACAAAGTCAACCTAATCATCAATTAAGCATACATGAATATTTATGGATTAGCTATTTAGGCATATATGACCTAATAATGCAAGCTATCACAAACAAACACAATCAAATATTCATGAACATTAACTAGTTGATTAAAACACAATTTCTCAACCTAGTTATCAATTAATCACACATGAATATTTATGACCTAGCTTTTAGGCAAAAATTACCTAATCAATTAAGCTATCACAAACAAACCCAATCATGTTATAAAGACTCATAAATATACAATAAGGTAGAGTCTAGGTATTTAATTATGCAATAAATACCTAATCTAGAGTAAGAAGAACAATAAATGATATTCAAAGAAGTTCTTGCTTACCTAGTCATGAAACAATGAAGACCCATGCTCAAATGATATTGAATGATGCAAGATGGAGATGAGTTTTGGGTTTGGAGAGTCAAAGATGCTTTCTTGAAGCTTTCTCTCTCTAGGAGCTCTAACCTCTCTCTAAAAATGATTTTCTGAGCTCTTAGTCGGCCAAGAAGAGAAGAGGAAGAATATATATGAAGCCCTAGTTAAAACTACATCGTTTTGAACTTGGGAAACAGAATCCCGTCAAAACCGCTTGCTAGACCGCGGCACAGGTAAGTGTCCAGACCGCGGTACATACATCAGTGCACCGTCTGGACAACACCGCGGTTGGGACCGCTGTGCGTGCAAGTGCACAGGTCACGGTCCACGTCGCGCATGACTCACTGGAGAATACCTCTCCGTGCGCCGCGGTGCAAGCAGAGCCTGCCGAGCGGTCTAGGCTGCGCTAAAGGGAAAAATCCCTTTTAACACTCAAGAAAAATGTCTATCTTACATGAATGTTGTGCAAGTGTGAAGTGAGTGAGATGCACACAAAGAAGCACAATTAACATGTCAAACATGTTTATCAAATGAGATACAATGCAAGATATGATATCTAATGCAAGCTGGTGAGTGTTTTTGAAAATGATGCACACTTATATAAACAATAAAGAACACAAATGCAAGATAAACAAAACATGCATGAAGTGTGTGTGTGCACCTAAACTCTTCAAGAGACAAAGTCAAGTGAGTATACCTTTCGCTCTTGAAGTCATGGAGATGCTTGGAAGCTTGCCAATACGGACCTAAGCTACCCATTACACAATCATCCCCACTGTGGTGTGGTTTGTCATGAAATAAGCCAATCATAGAATCGAGGTCCTTACAGTAGTCATTGCACTACCATCACCTAAAACGCCTCCACGAAATCAAACCCAGCACAACCAACACCCAAATCAATCTCTGTTGGACAAAAATAGAGAACATAGATGATTATGCTCCTCCTTGAAAAGGTCGACTAAATTTCAAGTTTCTGATTTGGGTGTTGCACATGGGAGTGGTGGGTTGTTTTTTTTGGGGTATGCTCTGGTGGTTTGATGCAGCGGGTTTTTGATATGTGATGATGATGATCATGTTTCTAGTATAGAGCTCTGCAGATGATTTGTTTATGGTGGTGGAACATAGGTGCTGATTTTTTTTATTAATTTGGAACACCAAATCCACTTGGAAACAAGATCTATGGAAACAAACACATTTTTTTAATTGATGATGATGACCGATAAAGAAGATGGAAATCTTCTAGATCTCCCAAAAAAGTTATATAATTTTTTTTCTTCAATTGATGCTGTTAATGATTATTGTCGAAGAAATTATGTCACTAATATGGTAACAAACATTAGACATGACAGGAAGGACATTCTGGTCATTTGAAACCTCTTATCCCGTCATGTCTCAGTCATACCAAACGTATAACAGTATAATCTACAGTTCTGTCCCAGATATTCCAAACACAATATGGAACAATTGTCCCATCCTGTTTCGTCCTCTCCCGTCCCCGTACCAAACACACCCTAAATATATGTTCCTTTTATTTGGAAATGATGATATGTTTGGTTGGCTCAGCCCTCAGAATTATTTGCATTTTTTGGTGCTGGTGGTGATTCTGAATTTTTTTTAAGCAGCTATTCTTATTTTACTTGAATTAAGTTTTTTTTTTAACTTAAAACTTAAATTAAGTTAAAATCATATCAAATGAAAATGTTATTTTTTTACTTTTCATTTATAATTAAGGGGTTGTTTGTTTTTTACACTTGAAATTTAATGGGTAGGAATTGAAATTATTAAGTTGTTTCGTTTGCTTTTTTAAGTAGTCAAACAACTTAAAAATACCGAAAAAACAAATTAAAATAAAAAGTAAGAAATCATGACTTTTAATTTAATTTCAAATCACTGGATTACAATTAAAATATTCTCTTCCAAGTCTATCCTCCCAAACAATGTATATTTCCAAATTTATCCTAATTTGATATGGTGTATAATTCTTTCTTTTAATGTATTTCTTATTTTAAACGCTTTTAGAAAGGAAAAAAAAAACCTTGATCACTTCTCATAGAGATCGGTGCATATAATTTAGGAACCTATTTCAAAAAAAAAAATCAATAACTTAACAAATTGTTTTTGACAATAAATTGAATTTGAAATTTATTTGTAGAACATGTAAATCTTATAAAGAATAGTGCATGTTAAATTACCTCTTTTAATTAGTATGAGTATAAATGAAAAATTACTTATTTTCAGACAATTTTACTTTTAAAAAACAAACATGTTGATAGTACATTCAGATATATGAAGAAAAAAAATATGTCATTCAGATTCAGATTTAAGTCTCTCTTCAGTCTTCAGAAAATTAAGGACTGTTCAGTTTTCAAACAAATAATAGACAAATTGACATCAATTTATTAAAATAAGAGAGCTACATATTACAATCCAATGTTTTTCTTTTTACACTTCATTTCTAAAGACACTCTATTCTAAAAATTTAAATTAAAAAAAAAAAATTCTAAAGACACTTCTTTTATTCTAAAAGTATCTCTTTTATCTTTTGACACTTCTATTATGAAGACACTTCCATTTAAAAAAAATTAAATTTCTAATGAAAATCCATTTATTTTAATGTTACCCAATTTTAATACCTCTCTTTAAAAAAATTTGAAACGGGAAATGGAAAATGGAAAAGAGATGTGAAATAATTAGATGAAAATAGAACACAGAATAAATCTAAACAAAATTGAGGAGATCAAAAATGTTTTTGAGATCAAATTGTAAAAATAAGAAAACAATATTTGATTTTATTTTTTGGATTTTAAGTTGACTAAAAAAAAATTCTATCGAGTAAAAAATTAATTTTGAATATATTTTTCTAGAAAAAGAATTTGTTATATATATATATATATATATATATATATTTCTAGTGATGGTGATGGTTGGTATTTGAGAAAAATAAAATTGATTTCAAATTTGGTTGAACAAGTAAACAAGAAAATTTTATATATATATATATATATATATATTCATTTTCTCCTCAGTGCATACTGATATAACTAATATATGTGCGTTGCATGTGGTCCACTAATTATGGAGAAGTTTTGACATGTGCATACACTTTGAGTCAAAGTATGTAAATCTAATGGTCAACATCCAACGCACTGACGAAGTTATATCAGTGCGTACTTGAATTTTTGTGTGTATATATATATATATATTATATATATATATATATATATATAAACCGGTGATGATAATGATGGAGGATTTGATAGTGTGTGTGAGAAAAAAAATATTTTGAAAAAAAGAAGAAGATATTTTAGAGTTTGTAAAACAGGAAAAAAAAACAAAAGAAAAAAAAACTAAAGATGGAAAAAAAACATGTTTTCTAAAAAAACAATACAATTGGAGTATCTTTATAACTTTTTTGTCTTGTTTAGTAATTTTAATTCAGGTTAAAATTGTCATTAAGAAAAAAAATTAAAATTGAGTGTAAACAGATAATTAGTGGATTGTTAACATCATTTCTCTAAAATAAGCTCATACAATTAAATTATTACGTAAAATACCTCTATTCACAAAAAAGTTATTTTTATAAAAAATCTAATTTCACCAAATGCTAAATTGGAGGACCAACAGGAGTAGGAAGAGGTGGTGCCTCTGGGATACTGTCAGAGGAGGTCGATCGGCCTCCTCCCATTCCTCCTCCAAATTCGGTGACACCTTAATATGTTCTTGTATAAACATTGTCTTATTTTAATTATGAATTTTGATAATTATAATTTTTCATCTTAATATCTTGTTTGAATGGCGGGTTTTCTGTTACTATATATGTTACTCCCATGCCTTTTTCGAACTATGACCACTCTTGAATTCATTTAATCTCACAAGAAATTCGCATTGCAGGTTTATTTATAATTCAGTAAAATGTAATTCATTTTGGATAAAGAATTCACCCCCGTCATGTTATAAGAAACATGATGCACCGATGAATTTTGAGTACTTAACTGTTAAATTTTAACAATCAGCCTAGAGAGGTTCATTTACAACCGTCAGAGTCCCACATCGCTTGGCGATTAAGAGGAAGTGCAATTGATAAGTGAGAAGGCAACCATCATCCTATGAGTTAGCTTTAGGGATAGAGTTAGATTCAAGACCACTTACGCATTGTATCAGGCCTAGACATGTCTATGGCCATCACGGGTGCAGGTGGTAGGTGTTGCCGGGTGAGCATCCTGCGTGTGAGAGACAACCCTCACCTCACTTTATCAGAAACAATAAAATTTAATGTCAGAGAAAAATAGACCAAATAGAATATCAGAAGATCAGCAGACGAAAACACTGAGGCATAAGGGTGCAGAAAGGATGGTCTCTATGTAACCTATATGCATAGTAAGTCATTTATACAACATTGAAGAATTTAATCAGCCAATGTACATTTTACCCATATAATGAAAATGCAATGAATTAAGAAAACCAAGAGAGCTGAACATAAGTTTCCAGACTGCCATCAACTAACAGATACAAAGATTTATTATTATCAACAAAATGATTCCAAGGTAATCCTTTCTCTATCAAGACAACAACAAAGTCTCCAAGTTTATCAATGTAGAACACACTGCCTATTTGGAGTTAAATCCCAAGCTTGACCTCTCGATCTTCTATGGCATCCACGACCTCTTCTTCTTCATCTGATTCTCCACATGCTGCTTTTAGCCAGTCTATCAAAGGGCTCTTTCCAAAATGATCGGTTCTTGATCACACCATTTTTTATGTCAAACAAGGTTGAAAGCATGTCTTCTTTGAGTCCTTCAATGTTGGTATCTATATCAGATAAATCAGACAGTACTTCCATCTCATCCTCACTGGACATCATCATCCCCACTTTACTTTCTTCTTTCTTGAATCTCTCATTCTCATGTTCTTCCTTTTTCTTGGACACTTCAATTACCATCTCACTCCCATTCATGTCTACAACACACCAACCCTCAATCATCAAATTAGTTAACCTTACCTTCACATCTTGTTCTTCTTTCTGCAATGACATGAGTCTTGCCTTCGATTCCTGGAAACTCTCAATCGATGTTCCCAACTCTTGTGTAAACTCAGTGAATCGATCCTTCACGTTCTGTTGATCTTTCTTCAGTTCTTCAATTCTAGCCCTTACAACTTGAAGTCCGTCATGACTCAGCGATGTGAGTTGAAGCGTCTCCAAACCATTAAGCATTTTATCTACATCTTCAATGTAGATATCGAGTATTTTAGTTCTCCTACGAATTTCAAGATCTTGCTTGTTGATGGCGCTGATTTTCGATTCAGAGTTACAGCAGAAAGTGAGAGCTTTTTTCATGAGAGAGAGAAGTTGGTGCCAAAAAGTGGCTTCACTTGAACAAAATTGAAGTCTTTCCATGTAGCTTCTACGTGACCTAGTGAAAACAATGAAATAGTCGGATTCACAACAATAATTTGCTCCAAAAACCAAAATAATAATTTGATTAACAATATTGAAAGATAAAATATAAGTCTTTGGATACATGCTTAATTAGAAAAACAAAACTGACTCCGATCATTACGAGATTTTGTAAATAGACTGAAATAAGAAATATCTAGAAATTTACCAAAAAACGCATAGATTTGAGGAAGGAAAATTTCAAATTTACCAAAAAAACAAGAAAATTTAGTTAATTCCAAATTCTAATTTTGTTTTCTTCTAAATGATCTCAACAAAACAAACCGTACTGAAAATGAAAATCTTACAAGATATTGAGATCCGAAAATACAGCCTGAAAAGCAAAAACCTGCAAAAACGGAGGACGAAAAGATTGAATTTGGGAAAAATATTAGGTATCACTAGGGCTCCCCAATGGCAATTATAGGGCTCGTCGAGGCGATCCCAACGATATGTTATGGGCTTAAATCCGAAATTGTTTATTCTTTTCATGGGCTTCCAAAAGTGTATGTATATGGATGTAACCAAATCTGTCGGGGCAGCACGACCCGAAGGTAACATCATCAGGTTGGTTTGACCCAATGACATGCAAACCCATAAATGCAAAATACTTGAATTTTATTATTTTTTATTTTGTTTTGAAAGGAAGATTTTATTAAAAAAACAAACCAACATTAACCTAGACAATCAGCCAGAACCAAACTCTCCACGTAGGGAGGACAAAACTCAATCCAAAAATAAACTTCAGAAGAGCAAACAGTGAGTTTGGCCAAACTATGGGCAACCATATTCGCTTGTCTAGGAACAAAGACAAGGAGATGGGAAAACTAATAGATATAAGCAAAATTTCGCTAATAATAGTACCAATATCACTCTGGGGAGCCAGACCGGCCTTAACCAAGTCCACAACTGACTTAGCATCAGATTCTACCAAAGCCGGTAGCAGACTAGCATCAATTACAAACCTGATACCATGGAGAAGAGCCGTAGCTTCCGCCACTTGGGGAGAGAAACAAGCCATGATAGATTGGATAGATGAAACCATCACAAGGCCATCATGATTTTGGACCATTATCCCCAAACCAATACGATTAGAAGATCCGGTTATAGCCGCATCAGTATTAACGTTGAAAAAACCAAACTCAGGACAACACCACTTTGCCATAGGAGCTTGAGAAGGGGAGAGATGGATCGGGACAATGGAATTAGTTGACATGAATTCCCTAATGAAGTTTTTAGCCCATCCCACAACATCCTCATCAAAATGCATCACAACAGTATGAACTAGACATGAAGCCGGTTCGGTTCGAACCGGTGAACCGAACCGGAACCGTTCTAAAAAAAAAACCGAAACCGAAATCAAAAAAACTGGTTCGGGTTTCGGAACCGGTATCGGGCAGTTCCTGTTCCTGTTTTAAACTTTTAGGAACCGTCCGATTCGAACCGGACTGGAACCGGCTGTTCCAACATATATATATAAAAAAAAAAACCCACTTTGGTCTACCATCCCACCCCACTCCACTTTCTCTTTCTCTCACAGTCTCTTTCTTTCTCACTTTCTCAAATCTCTCTCTCTCTCTCTCTCTCTCTTCTTTCTTTTTCTCTTTCTTTGTTTCCTTCTTTTCTTCCAGTCGCCGATCCCGTCGTCGATACCCCGATCCCTTCTTCATCCGACACCGATCTCTTCTTCATCATCGCCGATCTCCGATCTCTTCTTTCTCTCTCTCTATCTTCGATCTCTTCCCTGTGATGGATTTTGGGTTTGTGGTCGTGTGTGTGTGTGTGTGTGTGTGATACTGTTATTGAGTGATTTTGTGTGTTGTGATTGAGCGATTTTGTGTGCTGTGATACTGTGATTAAGCGATTTTGTGTGCTTTTGGGTGATTTTGGATTTTGGGTTTGTTGTGGTTGTGTGTGTGTGTGTGTGTTTGAACCGATGTGTGATACTGTGAATTTGGGTTTGTGCGATTTTGTGTGTTTTTGGATTTTGGGTTTGTGGTGGTTGTGTGTGTGTGTGTTTGAACTGATGAAGGTGATTAGGGATTGAGAATTTACGGTTGGGTCATTAGGGTATTTCAGGCGTAGGATTTGATTAGGTATTTCAGGTGTCGGGTTTGACTGAGTATTTGGGATTTTGGGTTGTTTAAAAAAAAAACCGGTTCTGAACCACCAGAACCTAACCGGAATTGTGGAACCGAAACCGGAACCGAACCGGAACTGGAACCGGCTTCATGTCTAGTATGAACCACTTGGTTCCTCCACCAATTTCTCTAAAAAAAGACATAGAGTAGCTCAAATTCCTCTTTTAGAAGGGTCCTATACCAGTGAAACATAATGTCTTGGAAGCCAACCTCCTCACCCCATTTCAGATCTTTTAGGATGGACCATGAAGACCAGATAACTTTGAGGCCAGAACAAACCTATAAAGAGTGCACTTGTCATTTCACTTTTCCGAGAGCAGATAGAGCAACGAGCATCAGTTGGGACACCAAGTATAACTAGGTTAGCCATAACCGGTATCCAGTTTTGAAAAGCCTTCCAAATAAATATTTTGACCTTCGTAGGAACTTTAAGGAGGCAGAAAAATTTCCACCAAGACTATAAAATACTGGGACTCGACGAAGATGACTTATTGACCAGAGATCTACACACCATGTACCCACTTCTCACATAGTAGTTCCCTGAATTCTCAACTTGCCATAAGAACTTATCTTCAGAAATAGTAGAGCCCAAAGGTAGGCTTCAGCGGACCTCTCACCCAGGGAGCAAGGACAAATGACCCGAAAAGTGGACGGACGTGGGATCCACCGATTACTATGAACCAGTCGAACAAGGTTTGGCCTCCAAAAAAGAAGAATCCGGGAAATAATAGCTCTTGAGAACCTTCGCAACCAAGGATTGCGGATTGGTGATCAACCTCTAGCATTGTTTAGTAAAGAGAGCTCTATTGAAAGCGGAAAGGTCACGAAAACCCAAGCCCCCAGAGTCTTTATTCTCACACAATCTAGACCATAAACACAAATGGATTTTCCTGGAAGTCTCAGAACTGCCTACCATAAATGAACGCACATCCTATGAATATCCGAGATGAGACCTTGCGAGAGACGAAAAAGGGACATAGAGTAGGTTGGGATCACCTAAATAACAGCCTTTAGGAGAATCTCTTTACCACCCATAGAAAATAGCATGTGCTGCCAACCTCAGACCTTTTTTCCACACACAGTCCTTAATGTTGGCAAAAAGATCCTTTTTATTTCTACTATCAAAGCTTGTGAGCCCCAACTACTTCTCATGACAAGCCACCAACTTGACGCCCACAATATTTGCCAAGCGATTCTTTTCAATCCTACTAACAAACTTGCTCACGCATATAGCAGACTTGCTGAAATTTATCTTTTGCCCATATGCCTTTTCATTGTATCATACTTGAATTTCAACTCTAATAAAAAATTTGACACCAAAATCAGCTGATTGAGCAAGAAAATTGAAAGATGAACGAATTAAAAGCATTATTGGGTAAAACGACAACCTTTTCATTACCTTATTCTGAATCAAATGAAGATAAATGGTGATAAAACTTTAAAGACATCTTTGGTGAACCCGAATGAGAATCACCGTTAAAAGATTAGTAGAAATACATACAAATTTATCAACGTTTTACGGTGAAGATTTTGTGTTTGAAAATCAAATAGTGGAGGTTAATAAAGACAATTTATGATTTTGGGTGGAATAGGAAGGCATTATTTTCCCAAAATTTGGTTTGGGTAGAGAATGCAAAAGTTAGTGTGGGCGGGATAGTTTTGTAATTTTGAATTTATTTTAGGTATTATTTATAAATTCCCTTGCTATGTCTTTCGAAATTTTTTAGTTATATAAATGGGTAAGTTTCACAAACCGCCCAAATTTAGACCTAATTGTATATAGAGGAACCTTTTACTTAAAATTGTACAAACCTCTCCTACCGTCAGTTGACTTCAGTTACACAAAATTGTTGACCTGTTTTTGGTATAAAACAACATAAAAACCCTTAATGAGGTATTTACTTATTATTTTACTTAAATTAAAATTCAGAAAAAAAAGGGCGGTGACGGATCTTTCCTCATGCCTTTAGTCAAAACCAAACAAATTCTTCAATCCAACACAAATTTCCCCTAACCACACACAGATCAACTCCAAATCCACAACAATGGCTTAACTCATGCTCAATTTAAAACATATCCAAATCAATTTCAAAATATAAAATATCATCTTATAACGGGTAAATTGCACAAACACCCACAAGTTTAGATCTAATTGTAGATTGTAGCTACATTAACCTTTTATTTAAAATTGCATAAACCTCTACTGTCGTTAGTTGACTTCTGTCAAACATAACTGCTGACCATATTTTGGTATAAAATGTCACAAATACCCTTAATAAGAAATTTTACTTGTTATTTTATTGATTTTCCTAATTTATTGCAAATATAAAGAAAAAGAAAAGGAAAACCGATAATAGTTAAGAAACAACGACGAAAATCATATAAAATGAGATTTATTTATAGTTTTAAAAAATAGATTTATTTATACAATTAGTTATATGTTATTCAAAATTTAAGGCCCTCTATTTTATGATTGACTTATTTCATGACAAACCATGTTGAGGATGATTTTGTAATGGGTAACTTAGGCTCTTAAAAGCAAGCTTCCAAGCTTCTCCGTGACTTCAAGAGCAAAAGCAAAATGTATATCACTTGACTTTACTCTTGAAGAGATTTAGTTGAACATACTCACTACTCATGCATGCTTTAGTCATCTTGCATTTGTGTTCTAATTTTTTATATGTGTGCAACCATTATACATTTCACACTTGCACCTCATTGTTAGATCTAAGTGTGGATTTGTATGGTGTAATTCGTTTCTGGTTGTGTGATCAGAAACATCCACACTTGCATGATGGTGTGCTTGTCTTAGTGTGATGTGTGACCACTAGAGGGCTCCCCCTTTTTCCTCTCTTGGATTGGTCTTGGGTCACATGGTTTTATACTATGAGTTTGGGCAATCTCGTTGTTGTCCAAATCCTATCTTTGGTCACTCGAATGACCATATCTCTTTCTACAGACATCGAAACTTCATTATGTAAAAAGGAGTAGAAATTAGACATTCATACCTTTCCAACGGTATATTGTACGAAAGGTTTCGATGTCGTTGATCAAGGTTTGGGGTGCTCGGATCTCAAGCTGTTGTGATGTCGTGGCTATACGCCCTTGGTGCGCCTTTATTGCGCTACTTGACCAACGCTTTTGGTCCAGCAACCTTGCGCTAGTAAAGCGCTGGTGTTGCGCTACTCGACCATCACTTTTGGTCTAGCAACCTTGCGTTAGTAAAGCGCTAGTGATGCGCTACTCGTCAAGCGCAATGCTTCGCCCATGTTTCGTAATTTGGCCATATCTCACTCATTTGGAGTCCGATTTGGCTCATTTTTGAAATAAAATTCATGAAGTTTATGGGATATCATCTGAAAACTATAAATACATCTATTTCTCATAATTTCTCTTTAGGAACTAAAACCACAAAACCCTAGAGTGAGATTAAGAGTTCCCTAGAGAGAGAAAGCTTCAAGAAAGCTTATTTGACTCTCTATAACCCAAAACCCATGTGCATCTAATATCTTCAATCATCATTTGAGCATGGGTCTTCTTGGTTTCATGACTAGGTAAATTAGAACTTTATTGAATATCATTTATTGTTCTTCTTACTCTAAATTAGGTATTTATTGTTTGATCAAATACCTTGACTCTCTTTATTGCATATATTTATGAGTCTTATTTGCATAATTGGGTTTGCTTGTGATAACTTGTATCATTAGGTCATTTATGCCTAAACAGCTAATCCATAAATGTTCATGTATGTTTAATTGATGATTAGTTTGGCTTTGTGCATCTAGTCAATGTCATGTGTAAGGACCTCGATTTTATGATTGGCTTATTTCATGACAAACCACCACATTGGGGATGATTGTGTAATGGGTAGCTTAGGTCCGTATTGGCAAGCTTCCAAGCATCTCCATGACTTCAAGAGCAAAAGGTATATTCACTTGACTTTGTCTCTTGAAGAGTTTAGGTGCACACACACACTTCATGCATGTTTTGTTTATCTTGCATTTGTGTTCTTTATTGTTTGTATAAGTGTGCATCCTTTTCAAAAACACTCACCAGCTTGCATTAGATATCATATCTTGCATTGTATCTCATTTGATAAACATGTTTGACATGTTAATTGTGCTTCTTTGTGTGCATCTCACTCACTTCACACTTGCACAACATTCATGTAAGATAGACATTTTTCTTGAGTGTTAAAAGGGATTTTTCCCTTTAGCGCAGCCTAGACCGCTCGGCAGGCTCTGCTTGCACCGCGGCGCAGGGAGAGGTATTCTCCAGTGCGTCATGCGCGACATGGACCGCGACCTGTGCACTTGCATGCACAGCGGTCCCAACCGCGGTGTTGTCCAGACGGTGCACTGTTGTATGTACCGCGGTCTGGACACTTACCTGTGCCGCGGTCTAGTAAGCGGTTTTGACGGGATTCTGTTTCCCAAGTTCAAAATGATGTAGTTTTAACTAGGGCTTCATATATATTCTTCCTCTTCTCTTCTTGGCCGACTAAGAGCTCAGAAAATTATTTTTAGAGAGAGGTTAGAGCTCCTAGAGAGAGAAAGCTTCAAGAAAGCATCTTTGACTCTCCAAACCCAAAACCCATCTCCATCTTGCATCATTCAACATCATTTGAGCATGGGTCTTCATTGTTTCATGACTAGGTAAGCAAGAACTTCTTTGAATATCATTTATTGTTCTTCTTACTCTAGATTAGGTATTTATTGCATGATTAAATACCTAGACTCTATTATTGCATATTTATGAGTCTTGATAACATGATTGGGTTTGTATTTTGATAGCTTAATTGATTAGGTCTTTTTTACCTAAAAGCTAGGTCATAAACATTTATTTGTGATTCATTGATAACTAGGTTGAAATATTGATTCTTAATCAACTAGTTAAGCTTATTGAATGTTTATGCATATTTTGTGTAACAATTAGTTTGTTGGAAATTCTCTACAAATCTAATTGAGTTTGTTTGTTGATAGACTTTTGTCTAAGACTTGCATTTAGTGAATGATTAAATGTCTTGTCTTAATCACATGAATATATGCTAAGTTTATGTTGAATACATTGTGAGCATATTTGTTGATTCATTGTGATTGTTTGTGATAGCTAGGATTGGTTGTTATTGATAACATCTAGCTAAGTCTTTATGCCTTGCATTTAGACATTTAACAACTTGGATTTGTTTCTACAAACTCCTAGTTGAGCAATTTGTGTTGTCTAGCATAATTTGCATTGAGCATCATTTACATGATCACATAGACACATAATTCTCTTCATTGAGTCAAAGTCTTGTGGCTTCGGGGTGAAGTTGCACAAGCATTGAAGTCTTGCAACCAAGTTGTGGTTGGCAAGCATTGGTTAAGAATCCATTGTAAAAGGCCTGCGGGTAGAGTAGGAGGTGCTCACGCCAATAGTAGTGCATCAGTGGATATCACTAGGGATTGAACCAAGAGTGGCGAGTGGTAGTGTCCATAGCCCGAGGTTATCTAGAGTGAGAGTCCGAGTATCACTTGAGGGTGTAACATTTTACTCATATAGTGGATTTGAGGATCATGTGTGGCTAGAAGGATAGCCCGTGGTTTTTCCCTTTGTTTAAGGGTTTCCACGTAAAAATCAAGTGTTATTTATTATTCCGCACTTTACACTTGATTTTGTATGTTTAATTTAATTGAGTTATATTATTAATATTGACTAATCGAAAAATTGGTAATAATCGATTAACAACCCATTCACCCCCCCCCCCCTCTAGGTTGTAGACACACGTTAAGAGTGTATTTTCATCATGAATGTTTATGTGAGTTTTAATTGACAATTTGGTTGTTAGAATTACTTTACATCTAATTGAGACCTCATGTATGTGCATGTAGGCTTGTTTGATTATTAGGTTGTTAAATTTGCATCTTAACATCTAATTAAGCATTTAGTGTTCAGTCTTGCACTTTATTGCATTTAGAATATTCATAAATTTGCTTACACCTTAATTCTCTTCAATGGGTCAAAATCTTGTGGTTTCTATGTGAAGTTGCACAAGCAAGTGAAGTCTTGCAACCAAAGGTTGGTTGGCAAGCATTGGTTGCCAAGTACTACTATAAAAGGCCCGCGGGGTAGACTAGGAGGTGCTCACTCCAAAAGTAGTGGATCGGGAGATATCACTAGGGATGAACCAATAGTGGTGAGTGGTAGTGTCCATAGCCTGAGGTTATCGAGAGTGAGTGTCTGTGTATCACTTGAAGGTGTAATGTTCTTTTCATATTAGTGGATTTCTGTGGCTCAAGTGACTAGCTTGGCTAGTCATGTGGTTTTTCCTAGTTGGAGGGTTTCCACATAAAAATCAAGTGTTCTTTATATTTTCGCACTTTACTTGATTTCTTGTTTTTTGTATGTTTGGGTTTTTATATTTTAATATTGACTAATCGAAAAGTTGGCAATTAATCGATTAACAACCCATTCACCTACCTCTAGGTTGTATTAGTCACACCTTTGTGTATTTTCAACTGGTATCAGAGCGGGTTCCTACACATACTTAGTTGATCCTTGCTATTTGTATGTGTCTTGCATTTGTGTGCATTTTGATCATTGCATTCATTTGCATTCATCTCTTTCATTAAACACTATGAGTGGCATTGAGATATTAGAGGATGTGTTAATCTCTGAACCACCATTGCACACTGAGGATAATTACTCCTCTTGGAAAGGAAGGATGAAAGTCTTTTTGATGAACCTCGATGATCATGGGTGGATGTGTGTGGAAAAGGGATGCTTACCTCCCATAGAGAAACTAGAGAATGGGGCTTCTGTGCCTAATCTCAAGTCTAAGTGGACAAATGACGAACTCAATGCTACAGAATATAACCCAAAGGGCATCCTTGACTTATCTTGTGTAGTGGATGAGAATTAAGCCAAACTCATCAAAACCACCCAAGATGTTCGAGAAACTTGGGAGATTTTAAGAATCACCCACGAAGGTACCATGAAAGAAGAAGATAAGAATTTAGATACCTTGAAGATAAAGCTTCAATGCTATGATTGTGGCGGCTATGGACACATTTACATGGATTATGGAAACTCGAAGACTAAGAGTCGAAGAGGCAAATCAAATGCCTACTCTTGTAGTGAAGGTGAAGAGAGCTTTTCTGGTTCAGAGAGATGTGAAAGGAATCACATAGCCTTTCCCGCTTTAAAATGATGACAACTTAAAAGCGGTCACAAGACATTCATCACTTCAAGCCAACAACGAAGAAGCTAGCTCGGATGATGATTGCCATAAGAGCACTAGTGGTAGAAGCTTCGATAAAAAGAGTTCAAGCTCTAAGAACTTAAGTGATGAGTGTTTGTGTTATGAAAACTTCATTGAAAGTTTTCAATGGTCCTTGAAGAAGAGAAATCAAGAAATCAAGAAATTGAAGAAGGAAAACCTTCAACCAAGGAACAAGTTAGATGACTCATTGATGACGGACATGATTGATGTTTCCAAGTATGAGAAAGAGATTGAGAATTGCCACAATCGGATGAACGTAATGAAAAAAAAAGCTTGCCAACAAAGACAATTCCTTGAAGATTGTCAAGGAAAGAGAGATGAAGTGCCTTGAAGAATTAAAGAAGGTTAAGATCAAGCAATCTCAAGCTCAAGGCAAGAGCAAAGCTTCATCCAAGCATCTTTCAACTCAAAAAAAGTCCATACAAGCATTAGCAGCTCAACTGAAGCCTAGGCAATCCAACAAGAAATGACAAGTCCTTGAGAAGTCAATAACCTCCTCTAACAAGCCAACTATTAAGAAAGGAGGTGACCGCAAGAGACAATCCACAACTGAGGCATACTTTGCAATGACCTCTATTTTTGTGATTGACTTATTTCATGTCAAACCACATTGAGGATGATTGTGTAATGGGTAGCTTAGGTCTTCTTGTCGATTGTCAATGCAAGCTTCCAAGCATCTCCATGACTTCAAGATCAAGAGCTTCAATATGTATATCACTTGACTTTGATTCTTGAAGAGTTTAGGTGCACACACACACACTTGCATGCATATTTACTTATCTTGCATTTGTGTATCATTGTTATGTGCATATTTGTCTTTCATCACACTTCACACTTGCACAACATTCATATTGGTTAGGTGTACTTGATCGTGTGTTTGAATGTCAAGAAAAGAGAAGTGTTATCTTAA
The DNA here is from genome assembly GCA_033220585.1 of Dipteronia sinensis. Taxonomy (NCBI): domain Eukaryota; kingdom Viridiplantae; phylum Streptophyta; class Magnoliopsida; order Sapindales; family Sapindaceae; genus Dipteronia; species Dipteronia sinensis. The sequence goes on along the minus strand of CM065641.1, from coordinate 5,491,893 downwards.
CCTGTGGTTCAGGCCGTTATCCATGCACCTGTCTAAACTGCGATCCCAAAAGCGGTGGGTTCCAGTTTGTGTCACACGGTGTATACTGCGGTGGGTGCACCTACCAATCCAGCGGTCTCAACCGCTGTCTATTCTAGAAGACTGATTCTTCTGTTACGCTGCATGTACCGTGGTCTGGACATGTGCCTGTACCGGGTTACGCATAGCGGTTTTGGCAGGATTTTGTTTCCTAAGTTCAAAATGATGTAGTCTTGACTAGGGCTTCATATATATTGTTCCTCTTCTTTTCTTGGCTGACCAAGAGCTCAGAAAATCATTTTTAGAGAGATTAGAGCTCCTAGAGAGAGAAAGTTTTAAGAAAACATATTTGACTCTCCAAACCCAAAACCCAACTTGAAGCAAATCTGGCCAAAGCTGAACAGTGATGCGTAGAGCTAGAACATAAGCTTTCTCTGGCTGAACAAGCTGCTGCTAGTCAAGAGGCAGAAGCTCGAGCTGCCAAAGAAACTCTGGCTGCTTCCCAACAATCTATGCTTGAGGCCCAGCATGGATCTGAGAAGGCCAAGCTTTGTTATGAAAGGCTGGCTGAAGATCTAAGACAGCAAAATGTCAGCATTGAGGTGCACTCTCAAGAGGCCAGGCTAGCCTTTGAAGTTCAGAGCATTGATCGCTACAAGAGATCTCCTGCATTCGAGGTAGTCATGTTGAGAGAATTGAACGGGGGCTTGCCACTGCTCGAATGTTCTTCGGGGGTAAAGGAAAGGTCTTTTGGAGAGACCCGTCGTAAATGGGACCGAACTATCGAAAAGCATAATGTCGAGTCTGTCAATGCAGTAAAGAACCAGATGATGAGGTTGAAGGCTTACTGCGAAGGAGCCCCATAAAATGAATCTAGAGCTCCCTTCCAAGTCTTCCCTGGTGACCTTTCATATGGTCAAAGAATGTGGTTCAATATCGAAGGGCATTGATGTTGGACCTTTGCCTGAGACTGACTGCTATATTTTCATGGCTGAAGATCCTGAAGATGACATTTGCTGGCCAGATTTTGGAGATCTGACCAAGGGCTATAAAGAGGAAAATAAATTCCCTGGCACCTCTGGACCTGATGGCCCTTCCGGCACTCCTGGAGTCTGATCTCTCTTTCGTCACCATACATTTTTGTTATACCACACATCTTGTAATTTTTCTTGTAACAATGATTAACTCATTCTTTAATGATACAGATCTTTAATTTACTTGTGTGGTCTTCTTTCTTTTGATCAACCATCTTCGCTAATTGTCACTTATGATTTTGCCAGTTATCTTGTTAATTGATTGTGGCTGATCCGATTGATTATGTTTTCAACTGATCAAACCTGACTGATAATTTAACCAGAACAGCCACTTGACCGAACTTGGCTAAACTAATTATTAGTCATCTTTGATTAGTTCAATTATCCTTTTAATTGCTCGTTATCGACCCAGTCAATCAGTTTTTTCGATTGGCTGAACTTGGTCTGGTCAGTTTAATTACTGACTAGCCTTTGGTTATCCTGATCGGTTATCCAATCAACATGACTGGGTCTAGTTTGGCTTGTAGTTGCGCTGTGTATTCATTCAAGTAGTGTTCATTTGATGGACCATATGCATGGTATTTAGTTTATAGACTCTTGTCTTTTATCTGGAAACTAAGTCACTGGGACGTCTCCCAGTAGTCTGTTACTCAAGATTCGTTGCAATGAGGGTTTTCTCTATCTCATTATTTTTACTTAACTTAGCTGAGTATTTGGTTAACTGGAGTTTAAGTATGAGAATTTGATTACCTTAATCTAACTTTATGTGTATCCCATCAGGTATCTAATCACCTGAAGGTGCTCTAACATTGCTTCTAATGCACCACGTTAGTTTCGGTGAAAGTGTACTGTCTTTGCGACACATGCTTTCTACCCAATCACTTGGCCCCCCCGGAAACCCGTTCGGGGTTCAACGAGACTTGCTTTTGTTAATGAAAGCAATATTAAAACATTTTTTCTTGAGCTATGCTTCATTTGAAGGGCTTTTATTAATATCTTCAAAACTATAGCAAGAAACAATGATTAAGTATAAGTAAAATCTGTAATTATTCTAAACTTAACAGAATATCTAAAAATTCTGAGAGTAAATAGAAAAAGAGAACCCCTTAAGGGTAAAATATCTTCAAGTATTAAGCGTTGCATGGCTTGTGTAACTCTCCTCCTTATGGTCGAATAAGGCGATATGCTTCATGCCCAGCTAATCCGGCCACCTAATAAGGTCCTTCCCATTTATCTTCTAAGGATCCAGCCGCCCTATCCCTTTTGTTTGGGGATACCTTTCTAAGAACTAGATCTTCGAGTTGGAACTTTCTTTCCCGGACTTGCGAGTTGTAGTATCTCTACCCTTTGTTGGTAGGCTGCATTTCTTACCATCGTCGTGTCCCTCTTTTCTCCTAACTCATCTAGGTTCTGTTATAGGGTCCTTATATTGATAGCAGGCTGATATAACTGGACCCTGGGAGACGTGTGAGCTATCTCAACTGGGATGATGGCTTCAGTTTCGAATGCCAAGGAATAAGGAGTCTCTCTTGTCGATGTTCTTTGAGTTGTTCGGTATGCCCAAAGTACCTCATGCAACTTATCCTCCCAATTTCCTTTCTTGCAGTCGAGCTTGGCTTTCAAGGTGTGCTTGATGATCTTGTCGACAGCTTCGGTTTGACCATTGGTCTGAGGATGAGCTGGCGTAGCATAATAATTTTTGATGTGGTACCTTTGGCACATTTTTTTGAAGTTATCACTATCGAATTAAGTCTCATTGTCGGTGACAATTATATCTGGGATTCCAAACTGATAAATGATGTTATTCTTTGCAAAGCTGGTGGTGTTAGCTTCAGTTATATATACCAATGCTTCCGTTTCTGCCCATTTTATGAAATACTCAACCGCCACGATAGCATGCTTTCCACCTTCTTTAGTTGTTGTTGGCATGAGGCTGATCATATCTAGTCCCCACATTGCTAATGGCCAGGGTGAGGTCAGATTCTTCAAGTTCTCAGGTGGCTGCTTAATGTCGTTTGTGATTCTTTGACAAGTACCAGATTTCTCAACCACTGATTTGGCATCCTGAAATAGGGTTGGCAAGTAGAAGCCTTGCCTGAGGGTTTTGTGAGCCAAACTTTTTCCCCCCAGTTTGATTTCCTCATACACCTCTATGTATACTAGACAGAATCTTATCTCCCTCATCTTGATTGACACATTTTTGGAAGACTTTGAAAACCCCCTTCTGTACAGCTCACCACCTATTATCGAATACCGGGCTGCCCTGTATCTGATTCATTTTGCTTATGCTGCATCTCTAGGGAGCGTGCCATATTCTAGGTATTGTCTGATCGGGGTAATCCAAGTGACCTTCCCTTCTTCCACTATTTCCACTATTAACTTTTCTTCTTCTTTAATACTGGGCTTCTTGAGATGAACTACTGGAATCATTTTGGACTCGATACCAGTGGTTGCTGATGCCAATCTCGACAATGCTTCAGCTTTCTCATTCTTCTCTCTCGGGATCTGAGTGATTCTATAATTCCTGAATCTCCTGAAAAGTACCTTAGCTATCTTTACGTAAGCCATCATATTAAGATCTTTTGTCTGGTACTCATCTAGGACCTGGTTAACCACAACCTGTGAGTCACTAAATATCTCCACTTCGTCTGCTCCCAGTGGTGTGCATACTCTGAGTCTGGCCAACAACGCATCATACTCGGCCATGTTGTTGGTAGCCTTGAAGTCAAATCGCAAGGCACATTCCACCTGATCACCTTCTGGGGTTAATACTACTATGCCTGCCTCACTGCCATGTGCGTTTGACGACCCATCAATGTGCATCTTCCAACTAAAGATTTTCCTTTCCTTTTCTTCTAATATCCTGATCACTTCCCTGTTAGGCTCAGTGATCTCGGCAATCAGATCTGCCACTGCCTGACCCTTTATTGCAGCCCTTGGCAGGTAAGCAATATCAAACTCACTCAGCTCAACCGCCCACTTTATCAATCTTCTTGACACTTTTAGCTTGGATAGAATCTGTTTTAACGGACAATCTGTATACATCTGAATCTTGTGAGCCTGGAAGTAGAGTTTTAGCTTTCTTACGGCTGTCACTAGTGTTAATGCCATCTGTTCGGCTGCCGAGTATCTTGTATCTTGTTTCTGCTAGCTGCAAAGCCTTGCTAGTGTAATACACTGGTTTCTGTACTCCCTCGTCTAGCCCGACCAGTACCGACCCTATGGCCACAGTTGTGACTGACAGGTATAAGTGCAGTGTTTCTCCCTCCAAAGGCTTCGATAGGATATGAACCTTGCCCAAGTACTCTGCTGATGAATAGGTTTAGTGAGGCTATGCAGCCTGTCAACCTTTGGATGTCTTTCAGGGTGACCGGAGACCTCATCTTTTCCAAGGCACTTATTTTCTCGGGATTCGCTTCGATCCCCCTCTTGTGCACTTGGAATCTGAGGAACTTTCCTGACGGTACCCTAAAAACACATTTGTTCGGGTTGAGCTTCATCCCGTACCTTCTTAGCACTCCAAATGTCTCCTCCAGATCGGCTGCATGCCTTGCTGCTGTGGCGCTTTTTGTTAACATGTCATCTTTATAGACTTTCATGTTTCTGCCGATCTGTCCGGTAAACATCTTGTTTACCAGTCTTTGGTAAGTTGCCCCAACGTTTTTGAGACCAAAAGGCATTACTTTGTAGCAATAAAGCCCTTGATCTATTATGAAAGCAGTTTTTTCTTCATACGGATCGAACATCCTGATCTGGTTATAACCCGAGTATACAGTCGATGAAGCTCAGCAGCTCATACCCCGCAGTCGCAGCAACCAACTGATCTACTTGGGGCAGAGGGAAACTATCTTTCGAGCATGGTTTATTTCAAATCTGTGAAGTCCACACACATTGTCCACTGTCCATTTTTCTTCTTTACGAGTACCACATTGGCAACCCACTCAGGATACTTGACTTCCCTGATAGATCTTGATGCCAATAACTTATGGACTTCCTCTTTAATCGCTTGGCTCCTTTTGGGGTTGAATCGAAGCCTCTTCTGAATTACTGGTTTACGCTTGAGGTCAACAGTTTGTGCGTGGGAGATTATTTTGGCGTCGCTTCCAAGGCATATCTTCATGTCTCCAAGCGAACACATTCATGTATTCTTTCAACATGTTGACTAGCTGATCATGTACCTGTTTGGTTAGCGTGTTCCCAACTTTACCGTTTGTTCAAGATTCTTACCGTCTATTACGACTTCAATAGTTGGTTCATCTTCTTGGTCTTTCCCATCTTCTGGAGATGACTCCCTTGGGTCCAAGTCGAACCGAGTTGGCGTTTCTGCCTTTTCTTCATCTTCATCATCTTTCAGACACTTTTCTCGATCAGCGAAATCTACATGTATTACATATGGCTCTGCTTTCTCTCTGTAGACCGTTAGATTAGCTTTCCTCGTCCATTCTTGGGATTCCCTTTAAAACTTCGACTCCAGCTTCGGTCGGGAACTTGATGGTCAGGGCGTAGGTTGTTGTAACTGCCTTCATTTTGTTCAAGAATGGTCTGCCTAACAAGGCATTGTATGGTCAATTCTCGGTGTCAACAACCACAAAATCGAGCAATACCGTCTTCTAACATGGGAAAATCCCTTTCTCGATTGGCAGTTTGACCGTTCCCATAGATCTTACTTCTACTCTCTCGAATCCTCTGAGTGGGATTGTGAGTGGCTGCTAGTCCTTCCTTTGAAGCCCTAACTGATCGAATACCCCGACACTTAGGATGTCAGCTGAACTCCCATTATCGATCAATACTTTTCTTAGTTCCCGATGACCAATACGAACTGACATAACAATTGCATCGTTCGGTTTAACCTCTAATCCGTGGGCATTAGCTTCAGAGAAAATGATCATATCCCAACCTTGCTTAAACTTCTTCTGGTCGGGGCCCATCGAGTTTACCTTCAAGTTTCTTTGGCCATCCATTGCTTCACAGACTTCAGATATTCTCTCCCTACTACTTCTTCCCTGCGCATGGCCCACTGAAAATGGTGTTGATAGCTCCAGGTGTCTGAACTTCCCCTTGGACTGCCCTTCCTGTCTTGGTCAGCTTTTGTAGGGTCGTTCTGCCGATCACCACCCCCTTTGAGAACCATGTCCTTCAGGTGCCCTTCTCTGATTAGCTTCTCAATGTAATCTCTTAGCTGGTAGCATTTGAAAGTTTCATGACCATTCTCCTGATGAAACAACAATACCTAGAGGTGTCTCTTCGTGCAAAAATGGACTGCTTTGAAGGCTTCTTGTACAAGTTCTTGTCCTCGATTACATTCAGAATTTCTTCTTCCTTCTGAGTCAGAGGAGTGTAGTTTGTGTATTGCCTCTTATAAGTCCTATTGCCTTTCTGATCATCTTCCTTACATCCTTCTTTGCCTTTCCCAGAGTTATTCTTTTGGTCTCTTTTGAGATTTCCCTTCGAGCCAGTGTCTTTGGGCTTTTGGCTTTCTCCTGGTCGACCGCTGTGTATCAGCTCCCCTCAATGGGCTATCTTTTCTTCTTCAGCCATCGCATACCCTCCTACATCATCCACCAAATTGGCATAGGTGGTCGGCCCCCTCTGTCTTAGACTAAGTGATAACTGGCTATGCTGCAAACTGTTAATAAATGCAGCTACAACCGCATCATCATTAGGGTCCTGCACCTCTGAGACTTCCTGCAAGAACTGAGTAAGATAGTCCTTCAACATCTCGTCCTTCCTTTGTTTCAGGGTCGAAAGGACAGATATCGACTTCCTACGCTGGATATTTCCCATGAACTGCCTGGTGAAGGCCTGTATTAGTTCCTTGAAGTTCCCGATCGATCCTCTTGCAAGGCCACCAAACCATCTCGACCCCTAATCCCATAGCGTTTGAGGGAACATCCTGCATATGAGTGCGTCATCATAATCATACTGTGCCATTGCACTCTGGTACCTTCTAACGTGTTCCTAGGGGTTGGTATTGGCCTTGAATTGCTTCACGTGTGGCATTCTGAATTTTTTCAAAAAACGGGCCTGCCTTATAGAGGTAGTGAATGGACTACCAGAATTACCGATCAACAGGTTCCAGTGTCCTTGTCTCTGTTCCAGTGCTTCTATCCTTTTTAGCAAAACCTCTCGCTCTCCCTCTGGTTCGCCACGTTCATCGAACTTCTGACGGATGATGAGACCATATGGGTCTTTTGAAGTTCGCCCTATGATCTGGGTGTCATGAATGTTAAATTTGGGCATGGGGGTTGTCTCCCTACGCCTCCTAGGGGCTCCTCTCTATCAGTTGAGGGTGATCGAGACCTTCTCATGTGTCCGACATACCTGTCGCCTCGTTCATAGCTTACTTCCTTGCCATGATCTCTCGCAGCATCATTATACGGGTTATGCTCTCTTCTTCCATGGATGGCCTGGTCCCCATTGTTCTTATGATCCTGGTAACCTTGACGATCGTCTCTCTTTTGGGAAAACTCCATCTTTTCATGACGATTCGCCCTATCTCTACCTAATTTTCTGCTAAGCATCGGGGGTTGGAACTACTACTTCAGATTGTATCCTAGGATCTCGAGCCACCACATGTGTAGACAGCTGGAATGGTAAGGTCAAATTAGCAGTGGCAGTTATATTGATTCCTTGTCTAGCGGCAGTCTTCAATGACTTTCCGCAGGGAGTCTTGAACCTTCCTGAAAACATCTGGGGGAATACTAGGGGCAACATCGGTAGAGGTTGTGATATCTGGCCCAATGGAAGGCGGAGTCCTAGAAGACAAGTCTGTTCTTGCACCTAATGGTGTTGGTTACACCAGTGTCCTTGACACCACGTGGGGTACCTGTCCCATGTGGGGCTGACTTCCGTCTCTGCTATTCGCCATATGGATGTTGCACAGGTTCTTTTATCAAACCGTATTAAGCAGTAAACACACACTCACGGAGGTTCATCCCCTTCTTCTAGCTCCAATTGTTGATAGTGATTTTTGTATTAATAAGATTGATCACGCGTCACACAAGTTAATTGCAATTCACGATTATATATGAAATTGAAAAGAGCTTAACAAGAAATAAACAAGCGAGATTTTACGTGGAAAACCCTTAAGGGAAAAAACCTATGGTTGCCGATGACGGCGAGAGAATAATCTACTTTAAGAATAATATTACAATCTCTTCCTCGCTTGCTCTCTAATAATGTCTGATGATTCGTGAATCCTTATTGGGTGTTTTTAAGGTATATTTATACATTCATAGAACCCTAATTCTTGGAATACCAGTAAAAGAAAGGTGGCAGTCCTTTAATGAAATACAAATAACTCTGACTTATAGGAGTCGTACTGCTCTTCTTTCCCGTCTTGCATCGTTTGTGTTTTAATCACTTCAGGTCTTTTATTCTGGATTCTGATAACTTTGAGGAAATCTGTTTCCTTATCAGAGTATGCTTCATGAGACCTTGTTTGAGGAAGATTCTTCTTTACTTGTTTGAGTCGTGGTTCGAAGTTATCAGCATGTCAAGCTTCTGAGCTTATCTGGAAATTATTCACGTGTCACTTAGCCGATCACCTTCCAAACCCGACCAGGTATTTTCACCCCCGACCAAGGATCTGAACCGGTTCGGATAACTAGACCCTACCATTTGAGTCTATTCGACCATCTTGGGGTTTCCCGATCAAATCTTGTTAGCCTGATCAATCTAATTACCTTGGTCTGGTTTTTCCAACCCGACCATTTAGTAACTTTGATCAGCACTGTGGGGTTATTTTCTGATCATCATAAGTTGGCTCAATTTAGTCGACATTTGTCGACATGTCACTTGTTGTTCCCGTGTTACACGTCGTCTATGTTGACGTGCCATCTTTTCAAATTGTACCAATAACAAGGTTAAAAGTGAATTTTGATTTCAAAAATACTTTAGATTTGTCTATTTCGTCAAAAAGAAAACAAATTTAAAAACTTTAAATCTCCACCATCCATATTGTAAGGAACCTCGATTTTATGATTGGCTTATTTCATGACAAACCATACCACATTGGGGATGGTTGTGTGATGGGTAGCCTAGGTCCGTGTTGGCAAGCTTCCAAGCATCTCCATGACTTCAAGAGCGAAAGGTATACTCACTTGACTTTGTCTCTTGAAGAGTTTAGGTGCACACACACACTTCATGCATGTTTTGTTTATCTTGCATTTGTGTTCCTTATTGTTTATATGTGTGTGCATCCTTTTCAAAAACACTCACTAGCTTGCATTAGATTTCTCTATCTTGCATTGTATCTCATTTAATAACATGTTTGACATGTTAATTGTGCTTCATTGTGTGCATCTCACTCACTTCACACTTGCACAACATTCATGTAAGATAGACATTTTTCTTGAGTGTTAAAAAAGGATTTTTCCCTTTAGCGCGGCCTAGACCGCTCGGCAGGCTATGCTTGCACCGCGGCGCACGGAGCGGTATTCTCCAGTGCGTCATGCGCGACGTGGACCGCGACCTGTGCACTTGCACGCACAGTGGTCCCAACCGCGGTGTTGTCCAGACGGTGCACTGCTGTATATACCGCGGTCTGGACACTTACCTGTGCCGCGGTCTAGCAAGCGGTTTTGACGGGATTTTGCTTCCCAAGTTCAAAACGATGTAGTTTTGACTAGGGCTTCATATATATTCTTCCTCTTCTCTTCTTGGCCGACCAAGAGCTCAGAAAATCATTTTTAGAGAGAGGTTAGAGCTCCTAGAGAGAGAAAGCTTCAAGAAAGCATCCTTGACTCTCCAAACCCAAAACCCATCTCCATCTTGCATCATTCAACATCATATGAGCATGGGTCTTCAATCGTTTCATGACTAGGTAAGCAAGAACTTCTTTGAATATCATTTATTGTTCTTCTTACTCTAGATTAGATATTTATTGCTTGATTAAATACCTAGACTCTACTTATTGCACATATTTATGAGTCTTTACAACATGATTGGGTTTGTTTGTGATAGCTTGCATTATTAGGTCATTTATGCCTAAATAGCTAATCCATAAATATTCATGTATGCTTAATTGATGATTAGGTAGACTTTGTGCATCTAGTCAAGTTTATGAATGTTTATGTGAATTTAATTGACAATTAGGTTGTTAGAATTTCTCTACAACTAATTGAGACCTCATGTGTGTACATGTAGCCATTATTTGATAACTAGGATGTTGTATTGCATTATCTACATCTAGTTAAGCATTGTATGTTTGGTCTAACATATATTGTGTTGAGCATTCATTGATTTTTCACTTAGACCCTATACTCTTCATTGAGTCAAAGTCTTGTGGCTTCGGGGTGAAGTTGCACAAGCATTGAAGTCTTGCAACCAAGTTGTGGTTGGCAAGCATCGGTCAAGAATCCATTGTAAAAGGCCTGCGGGTAGAGTAGGAGGTGCTCACGCCAAGAGTAGTGTATCAGTGGATATCACTAGGGATTGAACCAAGAGTGGCGAGTGGTAGTGTCCATAGCCTGAGGTTATCTAGAGTGAGAGTCCGAGTATCACTTGAGGGTGTAACTTTTTACTCATATAGTGGATTTGAGGATCGTGTGTGGCTAGAAGGATAGCCCGTGGTTTTTCCCTTTGTTTAAGGGTTTCCACGTAAAAATCAAGTGTTATTTATTATTCCGCACTTTACACTTGATTTTGTATGTTTGATTTAATTGGGTTATTTGTTTAATATTGACTAATCAAAAAATTGGTAATAATCGATTAACAACCCATTCACCCCCCCTCTAGGTTGTATTAGACACACTTTGTGTATTTTCACATATCCAATCTAGATATCCACCAATCTCTTTCTATCTTTTTCTTCTTCCTCTTCTTTTATTTCAATTTTTTTTAATAAATCCACATTGTCGATCTTTGAGATAGATGCCGAAGATCAATTTTTTTTTTGTAAGAAAAAAATTTAATTAGTGAATCTTCACCATCTATCTCTATCTCTGAGATGAATGATGGAAATCTAAAGTTTTTTAAATATGTTTTTTTTTTCCTTATTTTATGAATTTTCAAATTGGGTGAATTTTTAATGCAGCATGGAACGGAACTCACAAGCGTTCAACACACAAGAGTTTCTAATTTTCTGTAATCCCGCAGTATTTCAAAAAATAAGAGATAAGTTGAGTTTAAACTACTCAAGAAGTGTTTAATTTCATTCAATCTGGAAAACCTCAAAGTGATTACAACCTAATAAATAGAGAAACAAATTTCATTGACTCCTAAAACACCTCAACTAAATCAGGAAAGAATCCCGGATGACAAGGATATCAAATCTCCTAAAAAATCAAAAGAATTCTAAAACATTAAAAACCTATCTAATAAGGAAATTGGATTTGATTTTAGAGGAAATTGTAGAAAAAGACCTTTCTCAACGTTTAGTTTATAGGAAATAGCCCCTTAGTGAAAAAATTGTCATTTTAGCCTTTTCCCCAACCACATTTACAACATTGACCTTTAAAGGCCCTCCCCTGGAATTTCCCACAATAGCCTCTTTAAATATTTAATTCATTATAACTTGTTGAAGTTTACTACAATACCCCTACAATGTCATTTCCCACAAAAGTTACTGATGAACAATACATTTCAAATCAACCAAAGAACAGCCCTTCATTGCTTTTGTTTTGTTCTGTGTGCGCAAAACTGAAACTCAATCAACAACCCAGAAATTCAGAGACTCAGAGAGAGGAAGGAGAAGCAAGGTGGTCGTTGGAGAAGCAAGGTCGTCGTGGCCCTTCAATCGTGGTCTTCGTCTGTGTACACAAACGATGATTAAACTCAAACCCAATCAAGAACCTAGAAATATAAGCCAGGTCGCCGGTCGCCGTTTAAAGCACAAGGCCGACGGTGGGCATTGATTGAAGCACCTCAAACCCTAGACGAAACGCAAAAAGAGTGAGACAATTTCAAGGTATTAATTTCTTCAAACAACTACAATTTATGGGAGATTGTTGTTGTTTTTGTTTTCGATGAGAGATTGTTTTGTTGTTTGTGTTTTTGGCATGTTTGTGTTCTGTTGTATGTGTATTGGGAGGGTGTGTGTTCTGTTTGAAGGAGGGCAAGCATTCAGCTATTGTTGTGAACTACACTGGAATCTTTAGTGGGATGCAATTGAATGTTCAGAATAACGTTTGCAGACTAGAATGACTTATTTTGCATGCATGTATTATTTTTTTTAAGCCTAGTAATCATTGTAATAGACCTAGTACCAATGGATTAATCTTGTAATTTGATGAGCCTAGGTTTGGTTTTATGGTGAATGTATATGTTTAGTCTATGAATGATTTTCATAAGCCTAGGGCCAATAGATGGATTATGAATGTAATATTTCGAGCCTATGAGGCTATGAACGATTTTCAGAAGCCTAGTACTGATTATAAGCCTAGGACTTAATTTCAATTCTAATGCAGTGCCGATACATGTATAATTTCCACATACTATAATGCTGATACATGTATAATGCTGATTTTGAGCCTGGAATTATTTTCATTTACAATGCCGATACACACATAATGGTACACGCATAATGCCGATACATGTATTTCATTTTGAACCTAAGTTTTATTTGATTTTTTATTTATTTTCCAGATGCCGAAAAATTCAAATGAAAAGTTGTGGCGGTTCCCATGGCATGAGAAATGGATTCCAGTCAGAGTAAACAGTCGAAGCAAGATGTTTATGATTAGAGACTTGATGGTGGTCCTCCAAAAATTTGGGTTGGTGGAAAAATTCAAGCAAGGCCCTTTCGGCCAGTATTTGGATTTGAAACAACCGTTGATAGTTTACGGACACCTAATTCATAATCTTTTGAAAAGAGAGATTATTCACCCTAATGGACAAAGACCAGATGAGATGTGGTTTGGGTTGGGGAAGTCGAAAGTTCGTTTTGGTCAAGAAGAGTTTTGTCTATGCAGCGGATTGAAAATGGGACAGCTGCCTGAAGGTTTTGCCAACAATAATGAAGTAGAAGAAGATTCAATACTTAGAAGAATATTCAAAGGAAAAAGACCTACTGCTGAGGTATTGTATACTACGTTGAAGAGAATGTCTACCGAAGAGAGTGAAGATGTGTACAAGATGTTGAATATCTATATGGTGAGCCAATTCTTTGGCATGGATGACGGACGGACGACAGCTATCTCGGGGTGGTTGTTTTCAGTTAGTTGAAAACGAAGATGAATTTAAAAAATTTCCATGGGGTTCTTACATCTTCAGTTTTACGCTATTTTTTCTGAAGGATGTACTTAACAAGCGCCTCCCCAAACTGAGAGGTGAAGAAGAGAAGGAAGATAAGAAGGGGAAGATGAAGAAGAATAAGAAGACAGTAGAAGAAGAAGAAGTGTTGGAAGAAGATAAGAAGAAAAAGAATAAGAACAAGAACAAGAACAAGAAGTCAGTAGAAGAACAAGAAGTGAAAGGGAAAGGCAAAGGGAAAGGGAAAGGAAAGCTGCAGGGTGAGGAAGAGAAGAAGGAAAAGAAATTCAAGTATTATACCTACAACTTGTCCAAGTTCCCTCTAGCACTTCAGGTAATTTTTATAAAAGTTGAGCATGTACCAATTGTTATGTTAAAATTAGGAAAAATATTGCTAGAAAGCTAGTTGTTTTGGTGATGGATTGGTGATGTCGAGAATTTTTTAACAGCAAATTCCCTGTCCATTTTCTAAAAATGTGATTGCATTTCACATCTTCATTGTATAGGTATGGGCCGTGGAGAGAGTAATTTCTCTAGAAAATCTCGTTGGTAAAAGAGTTGCCACAGGGTATCCACGATTCAGTAGATGGGAATTCAGTGCAAATGTTACAATTATTGAATCCAAATTCAATACATTGGTATGTACTTAATTACCCTTTCTTTTTTACTTATATGGGGATAATTATTTGTAGAAATTCCCTAACAATTGTTTGTTCCCGATATGCAAACGGCTTTATTTGAATGGAAGGTTGAAACTTTTGAGAAGGGTACAGATTACTTCAAATCCCTCAACATTGAATATGTGTGTGGCCCACTAATTGATAAGAAGAGGGAGAAGTTGGCTCTACCTCGAAGTGAAGAGGAAGAAGATCTTGGTTCCGACCATGAAGGTGATGATAATCAGACAGGCAATGACAATGATGGGATTGACTGTTCTGTTCAGAAGGAGGAGATAGGAGGTTCTGTCGGGAGAACTAGAAGTACATTTTCTAACGAATATTCCCCCCCTTCTAAGAAGCGACTATTCTCTGATAGAAATCCTAAGGTATGATTGCATCTACACTGATTGGTTTTAGTATGCTATTGTTGTAAGCATTGTATTGATTTTTGCAAAATTTAGGTGCCTGCCACTATCCCAGAACTATATGATGCTATGCTTGAAAGTGAGCAACGTATTATTGCATTCTGTAAAGAAGAATTTTAGAAGATTAGAAAGGAGATGAAGGTTGGATATGAAGTTGTTGAAATTTATATTATTATTTATAGTTATATATAATAGTTTAGTCCTTCATAATTTCCACTAATTTATTGATTTTGATGTTTAGAATGGTGCTGAGCAAGCTGATGATGTTGTTGATGATAAGGGTGCTGGAAATAATGTTACTGTTGGTGATGATAAGGGTGCTGGAAATAATGTTAAGGATGTTGAAGAACTAAATTCAGTTGGTGAAGTTGGTGAACTTGGTAAGGATGTCCAGCAAGATGCTGTTGCTGAAGTTGGGAAGGGTGGTGAGGAAGATGATGCTTTTGGTGATGTGGATGCTGCATTTCAGGGTGGTAAGGGTGAAGAGAAAGATGACGATGTTGGTGATGTGGATGCTGCATTTCAGGGTGGTAAGGGTGAAGAGAAAGATGATGATGTTGGTGATGTGGATGCTACATTTCAGGGTGGTAAGGGTGAAGAGAAAGATGATGAAGTTAGTGATGTGAATGCTGCATTTGAGGGTTGTAAGGGTGATGAGCAAGAGGATGATGCTGGTGAAATTGGTAAGGGTTCTAAGGAAGGTGTTGGCAGTGATTGTGTGGTTGTTAGGGATATGCAGCATTTGAGGGTGGTAAGGGTTCTAAGGAAGTTGTTGGCAGTGATTGTGTGGTTGTTGCGGATGCTGCGTTTGATGGTGGTAAGGGTGATGATCAAGAGGATGCTGCTGTTGGTGAAATTGGAACGGGTTGTGATCAAGGTGTTGGCAGTGACCGTGTGATTGTTGGGGATGCTATAGTTGAGGGTGATATGGTTGACGTACATTATATAATACTGTATTTGTCTAGGAATTATTCAATGGTTTCTGCTAGACTGAATATCTAATTTTTGTAGGAGTTGGTGAAAAAATCTATCCTTGACCTTGATGAATATTCATCCCCCTCTGTATGTTTTATTGCCCAGAACAATCCTAGTAGTGTGGTAACGCTTGATGGGGCCGACCCTGATGTTGAATACAGAGACATCGATAAGCAGAGGGGCCGAAAGCGGTCCAGGTGGCTCAAAAGCCCGTGGACAGATCCCATGCCTAAGAAGAAAAGGAAACCAAAAACAAACGAGGAAGAAATAAACTTAGTTGAGTTCACGTCTTTCCTGAAGAACGAAGACCAACTTAGGTAATATTCCATTTCGATTATCTGTTATTTAGGCAGAGTTATACTGTATTCATTTTTACGGTTTTTAATGTAATGTAACACTGGACTTGAATAGTTTTTACACCGATCAAATCCTTCCCATGAGGCATCAAGATTTTGTAGACCTGGTCAACATCGAAAAGTGGATATCAGATTTGGTAACATAATTAACTATCTATTTCATTTCTCCCTGTTTGTTGTTTTAAGGCTTTATGTTACTTATTCCTTAATGTACATCACTACATTTATACAGCATATTCACAGTAACTTTGATATCCTATGGAGGAGACGATCGACCAGTGAGCTTAACTACATGCAAAATATTGGATTGGTTAACACATCTTTCTTCGTAAGTCTCTCTCTAGTTATATGATGTGGTATATGAAAATCCGTTTATTATAATCATGTATCTGAAAATGACATGTGTTTTAATGCAAGTATGCTTTTGAGCCTATAAATGGATACCATGAGCCTAGGAATAGATACCAGAAGCCTAAGAATAGATACCAGGAGCCTAAGAATGGATACCATGAACCTAGGAATGGAAACCATGATACTAGCAATGGAAATCATGAGCCTAGGAATGGATGCCATGAGCCTAGGAGAGATATCAGCCGGGAATTTTTGTATTTATGCTTTTGATTTATATAAGCCTGGTAATGGAATTATCGGTTGGAAATTAATGGTTGTATATGCAGACTAACCTGAACATTAAGTGGGCAATTGAAATGGATACATTGGAAGCCATGAGGAAGATAGAAAAATTTGAGCAGGCTGAGAAGGAAAGACTTCAGCAAACAGAAACGGGTTCTCCTCCTTCTCCTCAACAGAAAAAAGATCGCAAAAAAAGAGCAAAAAAATCAGTGATCCTCCTCTTCATGGTGTAAATGTCTGGGAAGACTACCCAGAATTCGTTCCTTTGAATTACCAGCCAAGTCCAGACATCCTCAGATATGTTACCGGTCATGACCTTCTGTACCCTCAACCTTGGTGGGAAATGGATTCGGTAAGTTTTTGGAAATGACGTTTTTTTTTTCATTATCTATTTTGTTAATATATTTTTATCTAATAGCTTACAATATTTTGTATATGATGGGGAAATATCAGAATCTGGAAGCTGAAATTATCAATTTATATGTTCAAATCGAATCAAGGGACAATGAACTCAATGGACTCTACCAACTTGTTGAACAAATGCAGAAGAAGTTAATGGACTTCAATATTCCACCATCAACCTGAAGAAAAACACACCCAATCTGCCTTCCAAAGAATTATATGTTATGTTATGTTATACCTTTTATACACATGCTGTACCGTCTAACTTCTTAATAAAAGTGAAGTAATTGGTTTTGTTTTCACATGTTGCTGCTATTTATATATATATTTCTTCAGTACAGCTATAAGTGTTTACCAACAGAACAGAACAGAACGACTTTCTTATGCGTTCTTGTTTCATACTCAACAACACTACAACTTAATCATAAACAACAAATCTTTCAAACAATCTTGCCTACTATGACTCCAAAAATAAAAACAAATAGAAATGAAAACAACATCACACCAGTGCTTTGACTCTTCTCAGATACTTTCTCTTCAACATTCACGGAAGATTCCTTCTTTTCAACATTCACCGAAGATTCAAGCTAGGAATGGCTTGAATGTCCGGAACGGCTACTTATCGCTTTATATGCTTCATTAGTTGAGTTAAACTTTTGGTAAGATGCTCCTGGAAAACCATCTACATGTTCATGACACTCCGGCCAAGAATTAAACACACCGGTTCTCCTTCCTTTGAAAACAACATAAACATATTTCCTTTCCATTTCATACAAAACACTTGACAAATATCTGTAAATCGAAAAAATTTCATTTTAGTAATGAATGTTATAGTATACGAGGCTTATATTGCAAACTAACCTGACAAATTCGGTCAATCATTGAAACAAAGAAAAAATTTGAAGATTAAATGGGAGTAGGAGATGTCAGATGTTAGAAGGAGTATACAAATTCTTAAAGTACTCAGATGCTAAATGACTTGTTGTCGGCTAAATAACTACAAGCGTAGCCAGATCTGAGAACCTTTAAACAAAGCAAAACAGTGGGAAGTGGGAAGGAGATTGTTTACCTGTAGATGTGGACGACTAAGAGATTTTTTGGTTCTCTGTTTGTGAACACGTGAAGAAGAAAATTGAAATGAAAGTGAAACGTTTGAGCGTTTGACTAAGGAAGGAGATGAAGATTTCGTGGGATCAGGCTAAAATGAAAAGAAGGAGATTTTCCTTCAGTGTGATCCATCTGTAATCCATCACAATTGTTGACGTGGCGAGCGAATATAGTAAAAGCCCCTTAAGCCCGGTAAACAATATACAGGCCTAGGTACGGTTCGTTCGAGCCTAGGTACGGTTCCTAGGCTTAGATCATCTTCTTTTTTCAAATCAATTATGGGGGCCCCACATAAATATAACTGATCGGAACCGTCCACCGATAAAGGGGTACCACTGGCAACCTGTACGTAAAGTTTTGGGATCATCGAACGGTCCGACATGTATGTCACTACCAATTGCACTAGGGTTAGCAACCATACCCTTAAATCACTAAACCACTTCATACCTAACGGTTGTTTCATAAACTTGTAACTTGCCAGGGGTTAATGTGACTCGGTCTCCCGTATTATCTACACGGTCCCGAATTATACTCCGATAGGTGCACAACGCTATTTTGGAAACATCCCGTGCAGTCCAAAAAAAAATAATTATAAAAACATATGTTTGATTCGAGATTTAATCAACCTTGGGCCTAACAGGTATTCCTAGGCTTAATGTGCCGTTTCCCAGGCCTACAACTTCCCAGACTTACTTCATCTTCCTGTAATCCATCACAATTGTTGACGTGGCGAGCGAATATAGCAAAAGCCCCTTGAGCCTGGTAAACAATATACAGGCCTAGGTACGGTTCGTTCGGGCCTAGGTACGGTTCCTAGGCTTAGATCATCTTCTTTTTTCAATGCAATTATGGGGGCTAGCAGCTGGTAATTGCTCCTCAAACAAGAAACACATGTTTTGGAGATCAAAATACAACCAGCACAACACCCACCACCTGTTTTAGTTCAGCAGCCATCAACACAACCAAATATACATACACCATAAACCATCACAACAAAACACATACAAAATAACTTTTCCGGTGAACAAAAATGGTACATCAAGTTGTTAAGGTGTAGCAGTGTTTAACACTCAATAAAAACACATAAATATCCAAACTACAAACACAGAATGCAACACTAATCACCATAGCTGAGCACAAGTTCTCCAGCGGCATTCTCTCCGTCTGTGTCAATCAAGGTAGGTTCAGGTGGCTTGTCTGGGCACTTCAGTCTATTGTGTCCTTCTTTCTTACAAATGCTACATGTTCGGGCTTTTTTTGCTGGTGTGCATGTTCTAGATAATGGTTCCGGGCAAGTTATTTTATTGTGTCCTTTTTTTTTCCACACTTTGAACACGATTGTAACTTTCTTTTCTCCCCAGCAGATGGTATCCTCAACTTCTTTGGTCTTCCTGGCAAATTCTTTTTCTTCCATGGCAGTACAATACGATTCCGAATTGCATCAGGAATGTCCCAAAATTCGGGATCCGGAACAGGGTTGACACCCATTTCATAAGCATGTTTAAGAAATCCTGTCGTATAAAGGTTAGAAGCCAGTGCGTTGATTGACACACCTTTGAACCTAGGCCATAAGACACCAACAAACAGAAATTAAAGTTTGTAAAATCAACCACAACAGATAAATGTCGAGAGTTAAAGGACCGGGAAGCATACCTAGCGACCGCCATTGCATGCAAACACGGCAACTCATCTAAATCCCATTGACGGCATGAGCAAGAAGGCTCGTCAAGGTCGACGGTTGTTTCCTTCCATTTGTCATCTACCTTAAATGTATTGAAGTGAATGAGGTGAATCTCACACCGATGGACGGTTTCTGTTCTATCTTTGATGTGTTCGTCTGCAAACGTTGTCAAGTATGTAGACATTTCACGTGCATTTGTCCGACGATTGTAGAACCACCTTTGCAACAAATCTCTGATAAATTCCGCCATTGCTGTTATAGGCAATTTTCAGGACTGCAAGTAGACAATAATTCATTGACTCAGCAATGTTGGTGGTCATTAAAAAATACCTCTTTCTGTGGCTATGTACACGTGAAAACTTCTTTACCCCAACAGCCAAGAGCTCATCGTAAACCTTACAGTAGGTTTCTTTCAACTCACTCATTACACGGTCAAACTCCTCGATACGGTATGCATACAGTAGCACGGTAGTATAGCCAAATCATATCATCCTTCTGCTTGCAAAATCTTTTAAGATTTTATGCCAAGTGGTATGCACAAATCCCATGTGCTGCATCTGGGAATATAGCTTCCATTGCATTAAATATACCATTGTGCCGATCCGAAATTAACATCACACGGTCGGGATATTGGATCACTTTACGGAGTTTCTTCAAAAACCAAGTCCATGACTCTATGCATTCAGAGTTTGCAAACCCAAATGCCAATGGGTATATCATCTCGTTCCCGTCTTTACACACCGCAACTAACAAAACACCTCTGGTTCTAGCCTTCAAGTGGGTAGCATCAATGCAGATAACCGGCCTTATAACAGAATTGAACCCCTCTATAGAGGCTCCAATTGCCATGAATCCATATTTAAACCGGTTTTTAGAGTCGGTCTTGATTTTTGTCACTGTCCCGGGGTTAGATTGTTCCAAAACATAAAAATAAGCTGGCAGCCTCTGAAAGGATTCCCACGGATCGCCAAATACCTGATTCAAAGTGTGCTCCTTCGACCTGTAGGCTTTATTATACGAGAGGTGTATGTCGTGCTGCTCCCTCATCTCAGAAACTATATCTTTCGGACGGATGATACGTCCAGGATCGCCGAATTTACTTGCAAACAAATCCCATATCACACATGCGCTTACACGTTTAAATTCAATGTTGTAGTTGTCATTTCTGTCACATGTGTGCTCATTAACGAACGACTTCAAATGCCAGTAAGTCCCCCTATTCGACTTCCATGCCAGAAGAACCCATCCACAACTTCTCTGTGTACATTCTGCAGTGAATCATGTATTAGAAGATCGTGAAACCCTGTACTCAAACCTCTCTGCAAATGCATACGACCCTACAGCTCGCTTCAATGTTGGCTTGTCCTTGAACATATGTCCTTTGTATAATGGACCTTGGTCAGCTGGTTTTTCAAACACATCCACTGATCGAACGGCTTTAATTGAGTAAAGCTCTGACCATGATACTGTCCACCGTGTGTTCATGGAAGGTGAAGAACTGTTGGGTGTTCCACTCACCCATTGTTCTTCTGTTCCATCTTTTGTTGCCCTTTGCCCACCATCATCATCAGCACTATCATCTTCTGTATCACTGCTTTCGAACTATCATTGTCATCCATAACTGCATGCTTGGTAGTAGATACTGGAGTAGCCTGATCATTGGTTGCTGATGTAAATCCGGGTGAAGCATGGAATGCAAATGGATTATTGCTGCCACTAACTGATTTATAGTTTGGAGTACCCGATAGAGACCGTGGATTCTCGATCGGTTTAACAGGAGAGACTGTACATCCCGACTGGATTGGATTTGCTGGAGGTCGAAATTCATGTTCGTTGACAAATTCAACATCAATTGTGGCCTAAACTTTTTCCTTATGAATAATCATAAACTCTACATCGTCGTCACTCATAATAGACAATGTAATCGTATCATCCTCCGTTTTCACATGCGAAGTTAGCTTCAACTCAGCTTTGTCTCTACTAACTCCTGTCCGCTGGTATATCGTTTCCACTAATTCATCGTAGGCTCCGTTGTATTTTTTTGTTAGGCGTACTGAAAACGATATAGGCCCAGTAAACCGGTTACCCTTCTAATGCTCACCGCACTGAACTAACAGCCAAGTCATGGTATCCTTAGACCCTGAAAAAAAAAATATTAAAAACAGTCAATAACAGTATTAAACCTAGGCTTTAAACATTTATGCTAGGCTCAGTTCATCCATCTTATTTCCAGGGCTCACGAAGTTCTTACCCTGGCTCAAGACATGGGTTTCTATATAACAATTACAGTATCAAACAATAATTAACTGGAAATGGGGTTTGTGTATATAGTACAATTATGTTAGGCCTAGGTACAATGATGTTAGGCCTAGGTACAATTATGTTAGGCCTAGGTATGGTTCCCCGGTCATTGAGTTTTCCTTACATGAAATTAGGCGTTAGTCCTAGGCTTAATGTCCCAATTCCTAGGCTTAGAACATTCCTCCCGGGCTTAGTTCATCTTCTGTTTTCAAAATCAGTAATAGCAGCTAGTAACATATTTCATATAGTTTAACCTATTGGGGCATTCCATTTCTTCATAAACGTATTTCCTAGTTAGGCACTAGCAAATTATTTAAGTTTTATCTACTACACATTTCAGTTCTATGGTCACTACTAATGTGTTTCCTTTTTTAAATTTGTCATTTCAATCTACTGCTGCCTCTTAACCTCTGATTTAGTTCCATTTCCAGTTATTCATGTGATAGTTTAAAGCTTCACGGAACAATGCTTAACTTTAACGCCTGAGAACAGTCTAAAATAGAGAAAAGCTTGGTGTAACAAGCATTTCATCAAACACATTAACTACACTCAACAATATTACATACACAAACACCAATTCATGGTCAACAAATCCAAAACTCTCAATCCCTTATTCTATCCAAAACATTTCAAACTTAAACAACATTAAAAACCGAGAGGATGATTACATTTCGAACTTCAGTGTCATTTCGGGACTTACATTGACTGTGTATGCTCGATTTCAACAGTGTAAGCTCGAATGAAGGAGGTGGCGGCACTGTCAAGCTCGATTGAAGAAGGTGGCGGCACTAGTCAAGATTCCTGTCCTCGGTAACATTCAGTTCGGGAGCAGGTTTCCAGCGGAGAGCTCAATGGGATTTGAACAACAGTCAGTCGATTCCGATCGAGAGTGAGGACGATGGGGTTTGAAATGGAAAGAATGAGTGACCGATTGGATGGATTTGTTGCTCGGAAACAATGGAGAAGGTTAACCCAGGTCTGCATGTTTTGGTTTTCTACTGAAGAAGAAGAAGACAAGGGAACTGAACAAGAAGAAGAAAAGGCAAGGGTAGTTTCGTCCTTACACTTTGTCAGAGGGTAATTTCGATATTTTACAAGGTTAAGTTGTAGAGGGTATTATTGTCTTACAAAGGCTATTTCCTAGAAACTAAACATGAGGAAATACTAGATTTGCAATTTTTTCACCAATGGGCTATTTCCTAGATACTTAACATTAAGAAAGACTAGATTTGCAAGGGTCCCTTGATTTTATGAAATCAAATCATAAAATAATTAAAAACCTAATTACATATGAAATAAAAGGAAATAAAATATTCGTATCGAATCATGGCGATAATTGGAAACAATAAAAAAGGAAACAATTGTCTTTGTGCGCATGAAACTTAACGGCCAAATTCGGATATGTTGCAGCCCGTTATTGAAGATGAAGTCTTCATAACATTTGTAGGAATCGTCTTGGGCTTTCCGGAAACATATTATAATGTCGATTTTGAGCCTGTTTGCCCGATAAAAAGGCCCACTGAAATTTGCTCATGTGTTGCCATAGGCCATCTCGCCAATTGCTGTTGTGTCTTGGGCTGATCCGCATCAATTTTGATCTTGTATTGTGTTTAGACGATCAACTATCATTTCAAATAGTCAAACTTAACAGTAGAGGAAGTCAATGTGAATTTTTCAATAAGTTGTTTTTCGAGTGTAAAACCCCAAAGTTTATGTAGGTTAGGTGTAATTTTTTCTTTAATTTATATACTAGACGATGAATGTTAAATTTACAAATTCTAAAAAAAAAAATCAAATGACATAGCAATTTTAGCAAGGGAATTTATAAAAAATACCTAAAAATAATAATAATTCAAAACTGCAAAACTATCCAGCACACACTTTCTGATGATCTTTCTTCAGTTCTTCAATTTCAGCCCTTAAAACTTGAAGTCCATCATGACTCACCAATGTGTGTTGAAGCGTCTCCAAACCATTAAGCTTTTTCTCCACATCTTCAAAGTAGGTATCGACTATTTTAGTTCTACTACGAATTCAAGATCTTGCTTGTTGATGGTGCTGATTTTTGATTCAGAGTTATGGCGGAAAGTGAGTGAGAGCTTTTTTCATGAGAGAGAGAAGTTGTTGCCAAAAATTGGCTTCACTGGAACAAAATTGAAGTCCTTCCCTGCAGCTTCTACGTGACCTAGTGAAAACAATGAAATAGTCGGATGCACAACAAGAATTTGCTCCAAAAACCAAAATAATAATTTGATTAACAATAATGAAAGATCAAATATAAGTCTTCATATACATGATTAAATAGAAAAACAAAACCGACTCCAACCATTACTAGATTTCCTAAATAGACTAAAATAAGAAAAATCTAGAAATTTACCAAAAAACCGCAATGAATTTTACAAGGAAAATTTTCAAAATTTACCAAAAAAAATGAAAACTTAGTTATTGTTAAATTCTAAAAAAACTTTTCTAAATGGACTCAACATAACGAACTGTACTGAAAATGAAAATCCTTATAAGATATTGAGATCCGAAAATACTGCCTAAAAAGCAAAAACCTGCAAAAACGGAGGACGAAAAGATTGAATTTGGGAAAACTGTTAGGTTTCAATTATAGGGCTCGTCGAGACGAATCCAACAACCTATTATGGATCCAAATCCGACATTGTTTGTTCTTTTCGTGGGCTTCCAAAATTGTATGTATATTGATGTAACCAAATTCGTCCTGGTAGCAAGACCTGACGGTAACATCATCAAGTTGGTTTGACTCGATGACAAACCCATAATGCAAAAAACCCGAATTTCAACTCTAATAAAAAAAATTGATACCAAAATCAGTTGATTAAACAATAACCTTTTCATTTCCTTCTTCTGAATCAAATTAGATAAACGAAGATAAAACTTTAAAGGCATCTTTGGTGATTAGGTGAACCTGAATGAGAATGGCTGTTAAGAGATTAGTAGAAATACATACAATGTTGTTACATATAAATTTATCAATGTTTTACGGTGAAGGTTTTGAGTTTGAAAATCAAATGGTGGAGGTTAATAAAGACAATTTATGATTTTGGGTGGAATAGGAGGGCAATATTGTCCCAATATTTGGTTTGTGTGGAGAATGCGAAAGTTAGTGTGGCCTGGATAGTTTTGTAATTTTGAATTTTTTTGGGGTATTTCTAATAAATTCCCTTGCTATGTCATTCGAATTTTTTTAGTTATATAATAAATGGGTAAATTTCACAAATCCCCAGTGTAGACCTAATTGTATCTAGATGAACATTTGGCTTAAAATTGCACAAACTTCATTCCCATACCATCGGTTGACTTCCATCAAACATAACCGGTGACATGCTTTTGGTATAAAATGACACAAATACCCTTAATGAGATATTTACTTATTATTTTATTATTTTTCTTAAATTAAAATTAAGAAGAAAAAAAGACTTGGAGGATCTTTCCTCATACCTTCAGTCAAAACCAAACAAATTCTTCAATTCAACACAAATTTCCCCTAACCACACACATATCAACTCCAAATCCACAACAATGACTTAACCCCTGCTCAATTTAAAACAGATCAACAGATCTAAATCCATTTCAAAATCAAAAATATCATCTTAGAACAGGTAAATTACACAAATGCCCACGAGTTTAAATCTAATTGTGGCTAATTGAACCTTTTGTTTAAAATTGCATAAACCTCCACTATCGTCAGTTGACTTCCGTTAACATAACTGATTATCATTTTTTGGTTTAAATGACTTCAAATACCCTTAATGTGATATTTTACTTGTTATTTTATTATTTTTCTTTATTTATTGCAACTATAAAGAAAAAGAAAACCGATAATAGTTAAGAAATAACGACGAAAAACATATAAAAACATATTTATTTATAGTTTCAAAAAAAATAGATTTATTTATACAATTAATTTATGATATTCAAAAACTTTAAAAAAATGTAAGAAAAATTAGGTGGGGCATTTGCCATCACTCGTCTCATGCTAGGTCCGCTAGTGATTACCATATAAATCACGAGATAATGAGATAAGATGAGGTTATTCCAGTGGTTTTTCCATCACACCTACACTATGAGATTGTGAGTTCGAGTCTGTCCCCTTTCCCCAATCCCGAATTATGGTAATATTTTTTAAAAAATAATCACGGAGATAATATAGTGAATGATAAGATAAGATTAAATCATTTGAGTTGATTTTTGGGTTAATATTTTTGGGTTATATAGCATTATTGTTGATGGAAATATCAAATATGTATATATGTATATATATATAGGTCCACCGTGGCATTAACCTTAAAAAGGAATTTATTAAATTAGCCTTAAGAGACAAAATGCGTGTCATTAGAATTTAGAGAGTTTCATGAGTTAAAATAACTGCACCTACTGTCACGGGAACTAATAAAAACCTTATATCTGCAAAACGGCTTTTGCCGCCAAAAAGACTCTCTCTCACTCGGTCACAAAAGCAAAGAAATACTTTTATTATGAAACGTAGAAATACATAACATCTTTTCGCTTCAATCCTTCGTTTTATTGTTGTTGGTTTCTCTTAGTCAAAACTCAAAAGGTTCATCAATGGCTGATAATCTTGAGATTCAAGATGATGACTTCCAGGTTTACGAAGGAGACACCGAACTATGAAGAGTTGGGTCGACAGATTGATGAGCTGCTGGATGACGTTGAGCGCTCAATAGAAATCGCTGGAATGAAGACCTTATGGATAGGAATCAGGGTCCAGAAGTATATTCACGAAGGAGAGATTCGATGAGTTCATGAAATTATATCCCCACATTTTCGAGAAATCTAAGGAATCGAAAGAAAAGATCGAAGGGCTCAAGAAAGAAGAGGATGTTATGAATAAGAGTGTTTGATCAGTTGAGGGTTGAGTTTGAAACTGCTTTAGGAGGACGAGAGATCAATAGAGACAAACCGATTTCGAGTGGCTGTGTTGGGGAAGGATGTGTGCTACATGCTTGGTGTTCTCATGTTTAGGATTTCAATGAGAAAACAAGTGATGGAGAAGTTTAGTGAGTTCAGATCTGTTCTTGAATCTCTGGTTAAATGCGGAAGCATATGTCTAAGGGAGGAATCTTGGCTGCAAAGAAGCAAAAAGTTATCGGTGAGGATCAACTGAAGGAAAGCATTTCTGAAGAGAGTCAGATTGATAAACTCCTTTTACGAATTTACCATGAAGTTTACCGTTTAGATTCGATGCTGAATAATCCTGCCCTGCCTCAATCAAATCTGAAACCTCAATCTCAAGCAGTTCTTAAGCAATATAAGGAATCAGTGAATGGGATTGAAAGGCGGTCAAAAACTTGAAGAAAAAATCTGAGGTGTTGAACAGTCACACTTCCCGGATAACAATGGTGGAGTACTGGAGTTGAATAAAAAGTGTCTGTGGAGCAAGCTGGAGGAGCCGGATGATTGAGAAATAAAATATACTGATGGGTTTGAGCTGAAATAGCAGCAGCCTCTGTTAGTTTCTACATGATGTGCACCAAATACTGAATTTTGTTTGAGCCTCATCACTAAACAAAAGATGGTCTCTAGAGAGATGAAATTTGTGTTTAGGATCTCTAGAGAGGTGAAATTTGTGTTTAGGGTCTCTGTTAACTGCTTGGAGATGCTAGGAATTCAGTGTAAACTGCTTGGAGATGTTAGGAATTCAGTTCTGATGATGCACTCTGCTTATTTGATTACTATTTTGTAAGTATTGGACATTTCAGTGCAGATATGAGACAATATATCATCATTGATTCTGATGTCAGTAAATCTTCAATTCTTCATTAGAATAGATAATAACTTATCCCCTGTTTTTCTTATTCTAATGTTTACTGTTATGGCTGATAAATATGTTAGTAATTTCTCTTCAGTAGTCTAGTTAAAATAGTTTGTCAATTCTAAAAACCAACTTTATAACTGCAGATGACCTTAAAATTACCAAGGGTAATGCCACTGCTTTATTACTCTGCTTATTAAAATTTCATGGAGAATATAGCAGTCATGTTTGGCATTCCATACTTGTATAATAACTTTATTCGTTCCATCCAATATTAAAGATTATTCAATTACATTTAATTACACATGCATTGATCAGCTATCCTTATAATATTAACATTAACTAAACTCCACAAATTTGATAATATTTTCAAGCCATTGAAACTTATTTTTTGTTATGGATTAAAGAAAATTGGCTACAGATGAAACGTTTGTGAGCAAATCAAGCTTGAAACATTGAGTATACCTGCCAATTTATCCGGTTGTAGATCAAGCAGCTTGAAGTTTCAGAAATCAGAATGGGAAAATCTGTGCCTCAAAAGACGAAATACAGCAAGTACAGTTGAGATTAGGAAAGATTAATGTACTAATAATTACATCTTATGTCATCCAAACCTAGCTTAGACTTTAATGAAGTAAAACATATCTATAAAACATTTTTCAAGATACATTTAATTGACTGCTGTTAACACCTATAACATGTCAACCATCCCACAAACTTAAGGTTTAATACAAACCACAGATCTGTAATGAAAATTGTGTTCCCAAGATTTCAAATTTTAAGCACCAGGCACATAAATCAATGGTCATGTTTCTCTTTGTCAGCACAACAATCATTGGGAAAGGATCGGTGTGCACTGAACATCAAAGGGGTTAGGGCATCATATAGTAAACTGTGAGAAAATTCAAGCGCACCTACATCATTGACTTGGGGGAGACTGCTGCTGGGGACATGGAGACGCAGCAGAAGTGACAGTCTCAGGTGCACCTGTACTATGCTGCAGTGCAACTTCTTGGTCCTGCATAATTTAAACAAGAAACGTATAAGAGATTTATGTCATCAAAGAACACAAATACACGGACAGGAATTTGCTCAAGGGTTCTCATAGAATTTGGTCAATGCTGAACTAGTGAGAACACACCCAACGCTGAGATATTAACATTGCCAGGACTAGGGAATTCTGATAATGGCATTTTTTGGCCAAAATGAGACTAAAGAAAAGAAAAGGTGTTTTTATAAGTTTTCAATCACTAAGGAGTAAGGACTAAAACCTTGAGAACCTATATAAAGGAAAACGATGAAGTACGAGGTTTGACGGGAGAACTTAGAAAAGTTTTCACTTTTCAGTTACTCTCCTCCCTACATTACATCAAATGCTTCATTTGCCTTTTCATGTATTAGAGACATTATAATTTTTATGCAGTAAACTTTTCTTCCAATTATTCTATCATCAGCTGCAAAGTAGAATTTTTCGCAACACATATAATTCTAGCTACAACAATCTTGTTGCTCCATTCACATGCTTAGCCTATTCCCTTCATAACAATTTTCTTTTTTCTTTTTCTTTTTTTTTTGGTGACAAAAAGAATTGTATTTAATAATTAAAACCATATGACTAAATTTAGCTTCAGACCTGTTTGGGACAGCTGTTATTCCATGTCTCAACCTGTGGTATGGTAATATGCTGCTCAGGTTGTCTTTGTTCTTGGTCTACTTGTATCTGCAGTGGTGGTTGTTGCTGCAGCTGCTGTTGATGTTGCAATTGCTGTAGATGCTGCTGCGACTGCTGGTTGTAGGGTTGTTGCTGCTGTTGCTGGTAGGGTTGTTGCTGCTGAAGCTGCGGATGTTGCTGCATGTGGGGTAGTTGTTGCATTTGTTGATGTTGAAAATATTGCTGCTGAAGTTGCAACTGCTGCTGTTGATATTGCTGCTGCAGGAGTTGCTGATCATGAGGCTGTTGTTGCAGCTGCTGCAAGGGTTGTTGTTGTTGCATTTGCAGCTGCTGCTGTTGTGGCAATAGAAACTGCTGCTGCTGCTGATAGTAATAATATTGCCACATTTGATTATATGCTTGGTTATTCTGCACATTTCCATGCTGCCCATTACTTGGCGTGGGATACTGAGGCATCTGTGCTTGAGGATAAGCAACAGGTTGAGCAGGTAGTTGAGACTGGCACGCGGAGTTAAAATTTTGCGGCTGTGTATTTTGCATAGGCCACGCTTGAGGTGTTGCTAAAATAGAAGATGCAGGGTACTGATTTTGTTGGCCACCTTGCTGAATCTGGTCTTGTAAAGGCAAAGATTGAGAGGGGTAACCTGGATCCATTGGCATTTGACCACCAGCTTCGGCCCAAGGATACTGTTGTGAAGAAACTTGCAGTTGTTGATGCAGTCTTTTATGTGAAGGTCCTCGAAAATCCAAATTTCGAATCTCTGCGATTTCTGTTTGTGTGATGCTTCTGATGCCAGTTTCGAACACTATTTGCAGGTGTCTGAGGCCGTGAAAGTGCCTCATTTGCAAAATTTTGATGGCTAGCCGAGGATGAAGGACTAACCATTCCAGTTTGAATGTGAGAAGAATCGGAAGGTTTAACGCCCATTGGGCTGGATACAAAGTGACTTCCATTGGAATTCTGACCAACTTGTAGCACATTCCCATTAGACGTACTGGTCTCTTGCTGAGCTTCACTCTTTTGCATGCTTTCATGCAAAAGATTGGGTTCTAGAGGAACTTCAGACCTGTGTGATGTGGCACAGAGTGAGCCTGAGGATTCGTTGCCCTGGGGATCCAAGGAAAGTCCTTCCAATGAAAGTGGCTTCAGATCCTGATTAAACTCATGGTCATCATCTTTAAAGAATTCTTGTGAAGCTTGTACAGCTTCAGTTTCATTAGGAATTTGATGTAGAAAATCAACAGACGACAGATTTGGCTGGGAAGTATCTTCTCTTTGCTGCTCTGAAGTTTCAGGAGGTACTGGCTGCATTCTCTCCTGTGCATTGTTGTCAGCTTCTACAAATTGAAGGTCAACTGTAGCAGTGTTAGATCGAATATCAAGATTCTCAGGGAATAATGATTTCTGGTCTGATACCAGGGCAGTGGCAGCCTGGTCAGATTGGGTATCATGACTTTCCGGAGGTGATGGTTGATTGTCTTCAGAAGCTGACTGTTCTAAGTGGTCAGATCCAGATGGGTGAGGAGCCAAAGCTACAATAGTTTCTTTTTTCCCTTCTATGACTGTTTCCAAGGGATTTGTAATCCAAGATAAACGCTCACAAGAAGTCTGCATAGAGTGTGGAAACAATTTCATGCGCCAATTCCATGCCTTCCTTACATCATCAATGGTTCCACACAAGTCGACAAACTGCTAGCACTTTACATCATTAGTACTGGAATACATGAAAGAGATTGTATAAATAGATGTAAAAAATGCAATGGATTTGAAGTTATGGGTAACTCAAGTAGCTATTGTCCTTTGAACTAACACATCTAGAAATCAGTAAAAGAATTTAAATTCGTAGGCAGATCTGAATTACATACGTTAAGTACAAGAAATACAAGCACTTCCTTTTCGCTTCTTTTGGGCTTAGCAAAGAATTAGGATACTCAAGTGTCTATTACAGTAAAACCATGCACCATGTGTTGCAAAATAAAATGAGAATTTGCCATGATTGGTAAGGGTGTTCATGCAGCAAACAAGTGACTGAAACACATGGAATTGAAGATAAGAGCCAAGACATGAACAAGTGGCATAACCTCAAAAAAATTGCTTGAACCAAGAAGATTTTAAAACTGTTTTGCACCAGATCACCATAATGGAAACAGGAAGTTCAATGAAATTTGACCATTAAATAAGTTTGAAAAACTCAAAAAACAATTGACAGTGTCATAAAAGGCAAAGGAGGATTTCCATGTTATTTCACGTTTACCTAGACCAGTAAAATTGAAATTAATGTACATAAGCCCAAAAAGAAACCTGTAAATATAAGGATGAGATATCCTCTACATCTTCCACACTGAAACCTTGAAGTGCACCAGGACCTGAATATAATGCATTAGTTATTACAGAGTCTAGAAGATTCATGTGCCTTGTCCCTCCATGCATCATTGCAAATTTTATTAATTCCTGCATTAGTAACAATCAATAATCATTAACAGCTTATAAATGGTTCTATGTAAATCATAATTATAATAAATAAATAAAAATTGCAATACAATAACGATAACAATCTAACAAGAAAACCAAAATTTGACCAACTTTGGCTATATGTCTAGGTCATCCCCACAAGCCTACCTATGGTATAAAGGCATAATTTGGTTGATGGATTTTCATTCATGATGCCATACAGGAGATTAAACTCACATCAAAGATTTGCTAGGTTTAAGTGTTTGCAGGTTAAAAGAAAGAATACCTCTATAAGTAGTTTGCTGCCAGGCACATGTTTGATACCATCTACTAAAATGTCAAGAGCAGCATCAGCATTATTAGTTGTCTGTAAACCAAAGTTCTGTCAGTAAAGAATTAATAACAGCATATAAACCAACATGTAAAAACTGCAAATGTTGAACTGATTCAACAGAAACGTATCTTCTATCAAATGGTTTCAGAAAGAAAGAGGAAAAAGAGCAGTTCATAGAAACACTGTAAGAATTTATGTATTTGCATTGCCTTCAGAACATGTTCTGTTTCGAATAAACTTAAAAGCATTGTGATTGGTTTTGTTAGTAACCACTCAATCCAAAACCTCGAGCTATTAGAAAAGGGCCCAACAAAATAATTTAAGCACTCTAACAGGTTTAATGCACCAGTATCTCCTCAAACAAGTATTGTCTTGCAAAAACAATGTTATGAATTTGATACTGCAAAACATACAGATTGGATTACATAAATACTATTAACAAGTAGAAGCAAGAGGCATTTAAAGGTTGATAAAATACCAATGTTGAGAATTTGGACTTGATGAGTTACCTACCATGTATTTAAGTCGTGAAAAGTGAACATACAATGTAGGTAGACTATGCAGCTTCTTCTTCTCTGTAGCAGTTTCTAATGCTTCTTTGTATACATTACAAGCTGCCACAAAATTTCCCTAACAATTTGGAAAAGTAACAGCATACATGTTAACGAATACAGTCTGTATATTTGTCTCATAATTGAACGGCTGATTACATACCAGACGTTTTTCCATATTAGCTTTAATTGTTACATTTTCAACAAAGCTGGAGTCTGATTCTGTGTCACATTGAACCAAGGCCGCACGCGCAGCATATACATCTCCTATATGCTCCTTATACCTGGCACTGAAAAGATGGATCACCGGCAGTCTCTGCAACGAACATACGAGGATAGCCATAAACATCTCCAGTCAAGTACAAAGCAATCGAGTCAAGCATCCTATAAAAAGCACCAATCAACTACGGTTCAACATAACACAAACTTGCTTATAATAACCTTTAACATGCAATTATTTCAAGAAAATAAATGAAAACTGCCTTCTTACTTAACTTATTACTTCAATACTAAGATCCATCTTCTAATTACTGTCAAAAAATAATTAGACTAGACATTTCCTTTCTATAAAAAATCTCTCTAGGCATACCCTTTAAAGTTTATTTGTTACTAATTTGGTGAAATAGCAACGTGCTAGAACTCTATTAGTAATTCAGAAATGTATTTTGTTTGGAAGCTCCTTATGCGTTTTAGTCTTCAAATATCCAAAAGAAAAGTGCTTCCCCACTCACAACCAAAAGCCAGTCATAATTATTTTGCTAACTTCACCAAGCTTTAACAGTCAAAATTCATAAAGAAGTAAATACAAAACCATATATTTATTCATGCAAGAGCATGACATTGAACTATTTTGGATAGGTTGCCAAACTTTTGTACTCTATTAGTGATTTTGAATGTGTTTATTTGGAAGCTCCTATACTCCACAGTCCTCAAAACCAGAGGAGATTATTACCTACAAAGCCATAACTACACTTTCTTTTTCATAATACTATTTTCCTAACTTCTCCAGCTTCAAGATTTTATGTACACAATTCACAAAAGAGATTTATCAAGAAGTGTGTTTACTCATGTAACAGTATGATATCAAACAATAGTAAATGTAGAACTAGTTTTTCCTAATATAGCAGTTACATGGTTTCAATTCTTGATCGGTCAAAGATGATTCGCTGTATCAAGTTTAATTTATTAATTATTTTTTATAGTTAAGTTTAATCCTTAAGATTACTTCTTTTTAAGAACATCACTTGATATAAACTCCAATATACAGCAAACAATAATATGATAGAAAATGAAGAAATATAGGTTTCAGTTATTAGTCGAGCAAAGTAATGGTTAATGAGAAGGCTAATCATTAACAAAATCACTTATCAAATAATCTGTCAAACATATAATTCATTTCTTCAAAATGGAAAAAAGAGCAAAATCAATGGTTATGAAGATGTAAACCTTCAGAAATATTTGTGTTGCTCGCGCCAGTGCGAGGTTTGCTATCTCTCTTCCTCCCTTACTTTCCATGAAATCCACATAGCGCATCCAGAACTCAGGATAATTAGCACAGGGAATTAAGCATCTCTCATAAAGTTTAACAACCTATAGTCAATAATGGAGGGAAAAAAAAAGTTCAGATGAAAATTACATAAAAAGGGGAGAAAATAGACAACAGCATAAGTCCCAATGCATCAAAACATATAAGCCATACCCAGTCGAAATCCCCTCGCTTCTCAGCAAAGTTCAAATAGTCATGCCAATTCTCCAACTGACGGTCATCAAGTAGCTTTACATGAAAATAAGGCCTTCGAATATGAGTCTCAAAGCAATGTATTTTCTCATCCAATTGGGATGCTTCTTTATAGATTTGTTCTCCAATAAGAATATATTTCTGCAGTGCTTTTGATCTAGCCAAGCTATCAGATGGATCTAGCAGATTGTTGATGACACTAGAGATTTCATCATCCTTATAATATGTAGGGTCTTCACTTTCAAGAACAAATTCTGACTGGATTTCTAAGGCGGAATCACTCTGACATTCCAACTCCTCTTTCCAAGCAGCGGCCAACTTTTTAAAACTGAAGAGAAAGTTAAACTAAAATCCAGTAAGCATATACAAGCCTATATTCTTGGGATAATGTCATGCAAATTGTTCAAAACAGTGAGAAATACCAACATAACTTCATAACATCACTTTGCATGCAGCAAAAAGAAAATTTACAAAGACAGTGTGAATCAAGGGAATTGTTTAACTTGGTTCATATGATAATTGGTCTTCCTTCAGAACTATCAAGTTTTAGTCATGATGATAAACACATACATGCTATTCAACTATAAGAGGGATTGAGTTTCATAAAAAAAAAAAAAAACTATAAAAGGGATTGGAGCACCATCATAAATAGATTTTATATTCCTTGCCTACTCTTCAAGTTGAATTAACTACAACCCATCTACCAAAAAACTCTTCAGAGTTCATATCAGTAGCTATTCTCTTAAAGGAGAGGAATAGTTCGAATTACCCACCTTACTTAGATACTGACATGTAATATTTGTAACATCTCTCTAGCACATCCAGTGGCTGCAGTATAAGCATGAAAGGGTGTGGTGGGATCAACAAACCATCTAATAATGTATAGAATACACTAAGGTCTGAAGAACCTTGTATTTCAAATATGCTATGTAAATTTCTATCAAGACCTGTTATTTGTAACAGCAAATTATGTAGTCAGCAGTGTCATTATTTGCTTGGAAACGGTTTTTTAAAATGTTTATTTTTCACCGACATGAGCAAGACTGAGAAATTGTAAAATTAATTACATTTTCTGATGATTAATGGTGACCTTATGTCCTTAACCTGCATATTTAAGTGAATAAATCAAGAGAAAAGAAAGTCCCATTCGTCCCAATCCAAGTTCAGATAAAAGAAAAAAAAAATGGGTTGAGATATACCTATCATAGTAGCGATGTAACTTTTTGCTAGGAAACTTCAAAGCTTGGATATACAAGTCAGCTAGAAAATTCCACTGCTGCTGAGAAAACTCAAATTCAAGGTATTTATCCCACAATGTATGACATAAGTAATCCTTTCCAACAAATGAGATTCCTCTTCCGAATAACCTATCACATAAATTTAAAGAACAAATATTGATCTCAGTTAACAAACTATGCCTCACAAGGCAAAAATATACAATTAACCTCAAAGAACAATTGGGCAGGGGTATGGAATGAGAGAATATTCAATATTCAAAGAACAAGGCATTGTGAATTGTTCTGCATCCTTTGTTATCACCTAGGAAAATGACCGGAAAAAGAAAATAAAATTTTCTACAAACAATCCCAAATTAATACAAGTTACCAATACTCAATGTGAATCATAAACGATTATTTGACCTTACCCTTTAAACCACTATTATGAATCCCGGGAGAATAGACCATTTATCTATTTATTTATTTTTATTTTTTGTGGAAATTCTGTTTTTCTTAAGGTTGAGTGGGTGCTGAATAATGATAGAACTAACAATTCTTCTAAAGGGAAAAAATAATATTCAGCTCATCAAAGCATTTGCAACATGCATTAGTATTCAACATGCCTGTCAAGTAATTTGAAAGTGAGATTGTAACAACTAGATATTGAAGTACAACTAGTCCAAACAAAATTCAAAACTTCAGTCTTAACAGATATGGGCTTTTTGTTAAAAAATGTTTCTTTTTTAATACATAAGCCATGAAGTCATTTTAGCTTCTTCTTTCTCTTGATTGAATAATTATAAAATGTGAATTCAAGCACTATAAACTTTTAAAATGAAGATAAAGAAATCTCTGGCAGTAGCAGCCTTGTATCAAACAATTTTTAAAAAAAAAAAATGCTTGAACTTATGAGGGTCAATGTCATTACTTAACATTGTTTATAATTTCCTCGACATTATTCATGAGAACTTGTAGGCCTCAGTATCTTTTGAGTTCCATGATGTCTCATTCTACACTGTCAACAACTGGGAAGCCGCAGTATTCTAGAGGGGTGCTTTAAGGCTTTGTGTTGGATCCGTCAACACAGTTTAGGTTCTTTTGAGCACTACAATAATGTATTCCACTAATGTTTAAATTTTGGGGAGAGTTTTTGGTCTTCTGTTGGCCTGGTGGGCCCCTGGTTCACCTCTCTTTTGTACATTTTCTCTTATTCAATAAATTTCTTATGTTTCCTACCTAAAAAAATAATAATAAAAAATAAAATAAAATAACAAACTACTATCACCATGGAAATATGACATTAAATTTGCATTACTACAGGGTTAGACAATATAATCCTACAATGACCAGATAACAGCACCTGGGGCAACAAGACTCTAAAATGTACTGCTGGCAATACCATATCACAAATATCGGATGCACTGATGAGGAGATTAGCAGCACTGACAAGTATGAAGAATATATTTGAACCTGGAAGTATATACGTGGTACATAAACTTGTCATTATTCCCATCATTTCCAGGTGGTCAAATATTAGAATTTCATAATCTTGTCCTACACAGGAACATAGTTCCGATGGTTAAGGGGTACCAAAAGAAAGGCCACAACTTGGCCCAACTAATAATATCAATGCAAGTGTTTCAGGACATTTACAGATGGTGATTGTTATTTATGTAAATTATGAAATATTATAGGCATTGACATTACCTACGGATATCATGAGGATCTTCAAGTGCCGACATGCTAAAGCTACAATAGTCAAACCACACACCAACAGAATATGTTGCAGATTGCACGGCTCGTTCAAATACTTCAAACACCTTATCAACAGTGCACAACCTTGTCTTGTGTTTAGCATATTTCCTCCAGTAACCATAGCATAAAGGAAATTCAGCCAAGAAGGCATCATACACCAAACATATTTTGTGTATGTCATCCTGCCAAAACAAAAAATGCCCTATATGAGTTCAGCTTCCAGTAATTCAGGAGTGGCAATAATCAATTATTGAATAGTGACTCAACTAATGGAAGATAACTAAGCAGATTAATTTAAATTTGCTCACTACAGCCAAGCCATCCATGCCTGTTAATAGAAACTTAATGTCATACACACTCAAGGAATGATGACAGTTGGCTGTGCAGATACTACTCTACTACTACTAGTATTAACTGTTTGTAGCATGCATATGAATGATAACCTTTGAATGATCCTACTAGCGGAAATGAGCTTTCTTGATAACAATTTGAACAGTATGATAATTAAAATACCACCAGAAGTTTATAAACTAAATAAGAAATAGAATCTAATGTCCTATCTCCCAGTATCTCTTCTCGTCATTGCACATAATCCAGTCTCAAATAGGATAATGCCAAAAAGCTTAAAACCCAGCAGTAAATATCATCCTAGGTTATACCAAAGACCTAGTCTAACCTCTAGCAGGCCCTTGCCTTACTTTCTATCAAAAGTTGACGCTCCTGAGCACCATTCAAAAGATAATTTCTTTTGCACCCTTTACTAACTATCTTTTTGTTGCCTTCACAAGATCTTATGGATAGTATCTTGCTGATAAAAGGATAAGAAATAGAAGCGTGTATATTTATATATAAGAAGGAAAGAAAAACCAATGGACAATAATGGTGGATACTACACTCACAGGAAACAAATTCTCAATATCTGATATAAGCGATGTCCATTCGTAGAAGTCTAATGAGCCTTCAGCAATAACCTTCTGAAGTTTGTGCTCATCAAAACCACCTGCAGAAAAAGCAACGATTTGTCATATACCAATTGATCCAAATGGCAAGTACATAAGATAACCGCGTGAAGAAATTAGCAATGAAAACAAGATCAGTCAGCCTTGAAAGATCAATCTCCATAAAAATTCATGCAAAAATTCAAAATTTTCAACTAACCATACAAAAAGCTCAGACAAAAAAATGTAAGTTATACAGACCACAAAATCAACTAACCAGGTAGCTTCCAACTAAACTTATACATGTGAACTAAAGCAAGTACCCAGGTTCAAAGTTGTAATTTTTACAGTAATAAATAATTGTAATATCTCTCACAATTTGGACCACCAATTAAGCTTTGGCATTCAACGTGACATGTCTAAAAGTTTGCACAGATTCTTTAACAAAAAATCCTGCATAAAAACAATTTCACTCACAAGGAAAATTAGCGAGGCTTAAACACACCAATTCTACAGACACGATGAATATAAGTTTCTCTTGAAAAGAATACATTTTGCAATTTCATGTTCAGCAAAATACAGACACTTTGTCTTTCAAGTACCAAACCTCTACAAGCTTAATCAATCTCAATTTTGTGACTACCAAATCTTCTTCTTATTTTTCTATATTTTTAATTTTCACTGAAACCGAGTACAAAACTTGAATTCTCAATTCATTATTTTGAATTTTAGAGTACAATCAAAAATGGATTAAAAGGGAGTGTTCATGTGTACGTGCGTTGAGTATAAATTTACCTAGAGAGCTTTGTTCCAGGGACCGAGACTCAGTTTCAGAGTGTGAAATTTGCACCTCCATTGCCATGAAACTATCAATCTCACATTACCAATACCACCCGATTCTTTCAAGAGAGACGCACACAGAAGAAGCAGAGGCAAAACATTTTCTTTCTATTTAATTTTTTTTTTTTTTGTATTTTAAAGACGGACCGGGGCCACCGGGCCTGTGCAATGAAATCTGGCATGGACGTCGAGTTGGGCCGAGTTCATATAGTTGGTCTGGCTACTAGACTGACCCGTTATTTAAAACTAAGGAAGAATAAACAACTAAAATTAAGAGCGCGGCAGAAAATTAATTTAGAGTAATCGATGAGAAGAAACGCTAGCTAGAATCTCATATCCACCACTAAATATTCATCCAATTCATAAACAATAATGGAATTCAATATTTCAAACAGGATGCAGATGTTTCACGACAAGGTGATGGTGTCTCACTCGGGTCATATGATTCTCTCTTAGTTGGAATGTAAATTATATGGTGTCTACATAAATATTTATATTCAAAATTATAACCTAGCATGGTGTCTATATAAATATTTATATTCCAAATTATAACCTAGCATGGTATCTACTTAGATTTAATAATTGGAATTCATTAAGAATGAAGAAAATATGAACATCATATAAATCCTAAAATATGATATCTATTCTAGGTAATTTATGAAACAACTTCCCATAATTGAGTCTTATTTCAATTAAATGTTGCGACCAAGGATATATTTGTATGGTGTCCGACTTATATCCTTGCAACTTAAATTCTAAAATCAAGCTCCTGAGGTGATCAATCAAAGAAACATAATAAAAGAAAGACAATTTTTAGGGAAAATTGAATTCATCATGTAAGAAAAATAATAGTCCATTAAAATAACATGTCTTGTCTAGGGCTTCAAGTTAGCCTTA
The DNA here is from genome assembly GCA_033220585.1 of Dipteronia sinensis. Lineage (NCBI taxonomy): Eukaryota > Viridiplantae > Streptophyta > Magnoliopsida > Sapindales > Sapindaceae > Dipteronia > Dipteronia sinensis. The sequence continues at coordinate 5,451,916 of CM065641.1, read as the reverse complement.
GCTATGAGAAATTTAGCTAGACATTAAATCTAAGAAAGCAAATAAAAACATTATACTTAAAAGAAAGGTAGAAGAAGAGAGAAAATAAAACTACGAAGGATCTTCAGTCTTCAATCTTAAATAATGAATCTCCCACACTTCTCTTGAAGAAACTCTTGGTATTTTTAGGTGATTTGTCTTGTGAATTCTCAATTCTTCCAACTTCCAAGCTTTAGGAAATCTTCTGAGTAGAACTTCTTATGTCAAGGAATAAGATTTCTTTTCTAACTTGATTTTCCTCTTTTGATGATCGACTCCTAATTTGAGTTTAGGAAGTTTCCAAAATATGTCTTGGTCTTCTAGAGTAATTAGAAATTGATTTGGGAAGTTTTAGAGCAATTATGATCAATTCAGAGTGGTTTTCTACCAAAAATATGTGCACTGCAATTCGGCTACAAAAACGGTGGTCCTAAACCGCTGAATGGTGACCGCCGAAATTTCTTGAATAAAATGGTGGTCTTGGCCCGCCGAAATTCTTCAACTCTGACATTTAGTTATTAAAACGGTCATAACATCCTTTAAAAAATTCTGATTGACGAACTGTAAAGTGCACCGACAACTAGACATCTGGATCTTTCTGAAAACATGCGGATCTCAACCTGGTTCAATTGAGGATGAAGATATGGTCTTTACAAGCTGTCCAGCCTTCATATGCATCTCCAAACTTTCTCTAAAATCATCTTTTTGCCTTCAAACTCAACACAAGAGCTATCTTCTACATAATCTCAACAAACACATTAAAATATTCAATTTTAGTCAAGAACATAACATAAAACATAGGAATTAGGGGTCTCAAATGTCAAGATTTATCGACCTAACACTCAGCTAGTCAGTAGGAATGGTAAATTATCAATGGATAATGATATTCGTAAGGATCAGGGGATATCAATGGTACGGGATGGGGACAGGTTTTCAATTGTCATCCTCAATCTCAATTTGTATAAGACCCTGTGAATACCCACCTTAAAATAAACAGTGCTGGTACATGGATTCCTCATTAAATGATCGATTCCTTATGTTATACTATCACAATCCCATTAATATATATATATATATATATATATTTAATGACATTTTGATAGAAATCATATCAAATTATTGAATGATATGAAAATAATACAAGAGATCAAGAGACCATTCTGACAAAAAAAAAAGTTAACTATTTGAAGGCTTTAAAAAACTGTAAAGTGTTTGATAAAAGTTCTAAGAGAATTTTGTTAGCAAGAATAGAGCTTAACACATCTTTAACAATGGAGTACCTTCTTATATATACATCACTCATACAAATGTAACTAACTCTCCTAAATAGAGATTACTCACTAACACGCACTTTATATTTTTCAGCTAACTAAGATCTATTTTATATATATATATATATATATATATATATATATATATATGTGTGTGTGTAGAGTAATTAGATGAATATGCTTTTTGCATTGATTAGGAATGCAATTGTAGGAAACAATTACAATGAGTATTTATAAATGGTTGTGTAATTAATTAAACTATGACAAGTAGGGGTGATCGTGGTTCGGTTCGAACCGACGGTTCAAACTGAAACTGCTACTATTTGAACATACCAGAACCAAAATTTTTGGTTCCGTCCCATTCAAACAGTAGCGGTTTCAGTTTGAACCGTCGGTTCTAACCGAACCGCGGTCACCTCTACTTGTCATAGTTTTTGAAGAACCGGTCTAGATCCTCCTTTTTTTAATTAAATTTTTGTTAAAATCCTTTGTATTTTCCAAACTTCATTTAACAAATCACATTCACAAAATCCCTCAATAAACAAACATCTCAACCTCATCAATTCCATAAAAAATAAATTAAAAAAATAATGCATCTCTGTCCAAAGAAAACCTGATATTGGAGGTATCAGGTATGTGAGGGGTGAGATTCTGATGAATGCTAGGTCAGTGTCAATGACCTGTCGATTTGGTAGAGGAATCGATCTTATCGATGGGGAACACAATGGTAGCGGTGGCGCGGTTTGAATCGAAACAGATCGACGAGATTTGTGAAGAATGGACCGGCTGACATGGTAGACTGCTCAATATATGTAGATGGAGCAAACTACTCCAAATGGATCTTGATTTGGATAAGCTCTGATTAGAGCTTGAAACGATGATGGTCATAAGAGGATGGCGAGGACCGAAAACGACGACGGTCACTGCCAACCGGAAGATGGCAAGTTGACGTTGAGATGTGACTTGTGACTTGTGAGGACGAAGAGAGACAGAGTGAAAGTGAGATTTGGGAAACTGGGCTTCAGTTGAAAACAAAGATAAAGAGTGAAAATGAAAAAAAATGAACCAGGACCTAGAATAAAAAAAAAAGAACCCGGTCGGAATTGGAACTGGTGGGAACCTGAAACCGGTTCCGGTTTTGGTTCCAACAGAAATCGCCAGTTCCGATCTGAACCAAATCGAACCGGAACTGGGGTCACCTCTAATGACGAATTATGGTTTGATAATTAAGTTGGAATCTTTAGCAATTATTTTCCATAAATAAATAAAATTGAAAATCCCATTAGTATTTCCGAAAATAGGCATGTTCAAGACCAATTCTCACCATATCTGCTAAAAAAAAAGCATAAACCCTCACTTATATCAGTTTCGATTGGCAAAAAGGCATTTGCCGCTATGATCTTCAAACCTTTTAACTCTCTCACTCACTCGCTGAAAGCAAGAAATGTTTTGAAACCCATAACACACTGTCTCTCTCGTTTTATTATTTTGATGATTTTAATCTTTCAAGAACTTGTTTTCCAATTGTCAAAGTTTCAAGTTTCATCGATGGCGGCTGAGCTTGTAAAAGATAAACATCAAATAGGAAACGAGCCCTTAACGGGCTACTCTACTAGAATTCTGTAAGGATTCTAGTTATGAATCATTTACTTGTACGACAAGAATTAGGGAAACATCTCATCAACACATATAAATACCATTATAAATCATTGTATTATATACAAGCAATCTATCAGAGAGAAAGTGAGCTTTGAGTGTGTAATTTTCAAAATTCATAATGATATTCTTTTCGCCATCTCCGGCATCCATGGTTTAAGACTATGGTTCTATCAATGCTATCAATTCAATCAATGTTATGGTTATCATCATAAACCTCAAGTTTTCAAGACTACAGACGATGGATTCGAAAAATTGAGGGTAAAGATTGATGGGTTTAAGAAAGAACAAGAATATTTGAAGGAGTGCATTGATAGCCTGAATGAAATGTTTCCTAAATATAATGTCACGGTTGGAGAACATGAAATAAATTCATGAACAGTGGTTTGCAAGGGGTCAAGACCATAGATAACGACGTTGATAATGGTATGCTAGAAATAGAAGATACTGTTGCGAAGAAGAAACTTTGTGAAATAGAACAACAACAAGAGTTTCATGAAAACGAAGCTCACAAAGTCACGGTTGGAGAACAATACAGAATAGCAGAAAAAATGTATAAATTCATGTACAAGGGATCGCATGGGTCAAGATGATAGATAATGAGGGCTAATCAATTAAACACACCATGACTAATCAATTAAACACACCACTGCAAATCAATTAAACACACCACAAACCATCTTCTTCAACATAAATTCATCATTAAATCTACATGACCTGAATCACCACACCACATACCTCGAGAAGAAGGACCTAAATCATCTCGATTCATCATGAAATACGAAGCAAAATCAGTGAAATACGAAGCTAAATTCGAAGCTCCTACATGGATTTTGTGTGCATTATAGAGAAAAATAAATGGGTTTGAACAATGGTGTTCAAAAATGAGAGAGAACCACGTTGTTTCAGACAAAGAGAAAGAACAAAGAGAGAAAATGAGAGAGAACAAAAAATGAGAATAAAGACATATATTGTTTCTGAAAAAAATAGAGAGGAGGTAATTTCAGACAAAAAGAAAAAAATAAAGAAAATAATGAAAAATTGGAGAATGAGGGGCAATTTAGTCTATATAGTGGATTGTTTGGTAAAAACAATCAACTTACATGTTGCATCATATGATTTTATAAACAACAAATAAATTTTCCAATTGTACTAGTCATGACCCTGGTCCAGTTCGGTTTTGGTTCTCTGGTTCTGATCTGGTTCCGACAGTTCTGATGATTCAGTTTTTTTTTTTTGTTTACAAACAAATAAAAAAATTAAATATACACACATACAACATGTCATGGCTCTAGGGCCTTATCTCGTTATTATTATTATTATTATTATTATTATTATTATTATTATTATTATTATTAGTTTAAAAAACTAAATATCTAAAAAACTAAAATAAAAAGTTTAAAAAAAATATTTAACCAGGATCGCCGGTTCCAGTACGGTTTTGAGATTTTAGAAACCAGAACTTCCTTAGTTCCAATTCACAGTCCTGGTTCCGGTTCCGGTTCCAAGTCCCATGGTTTCTGCTCGGTTCCACAGTTGGAACTGAACAACGGTCATATCTACTCTCAACGAGATTATTTGAATTTGTTGTGTGTTTGTATTTGAGTTCAAGCTACGTGGCAAACTTGTTAATCTTGCACGTGAGAAAGTGCGTTATAATACTTAAAGGCCATTGTTGGTTCCTTTACTAATCGATTTAAGCTTTTGGGTTTGATGATTATTACTAGAGATGATGGTCGACAAAATAAAATGTTTTGGTTTTAAGTTTACTGCCACTAGAGATGCACATTTGGGGAATGAGGATGGATATAGGTCCCCCCATCCCCATCCCCACTTCCCAGACAGTTCCCCCATCCCCCCTATTTCCCCATTTGGGGAAAATGGGGATGGGAATTTTTGGGGGGAGGTATATCCATCCCCAACCCCAGTTCCCCATTTTCCCTGTTTTCCCCCATTTTTCCCCGTTTTTCCGTTTTCCCCCATTTCCCCATTTCCCCATTTCCCCAATTCCTGTTTGATTAAAAATCAAAAATTAAAAAAAAATATTCCATTAAAAATACAAACTAAAATCTTTTAGTGCATTAAAAATACATAATAAAATCATAAAATGTGCATTACAAATACATAATAAATCATAAAGTGTTTCAAATAATTCTAACTTTCAAACTAAGACTTTGAAGCCTTGAAAAATAATCTAGTAGCTTCAAAAAATCTCCAAAAATCTCCACTCAATTCACTTTGAAGCCTTTGCTGCGCCATTACAACAGGTAGACTACAAACAACAGTACAACAAGAAGATGATTAGATGAATCAAACACATTATGACCTGAATTTCTAAACAAGAATCTATTAATATTATATATATATATATATATATATATATAATTACCTCATTCAATTCATTATCATTGTCATCATCAACTTCAATGTCACCGACACCATCAATAGTATTACCTAAATAACCAAATAAAAGATGAAACAATCAAAAGTAATAATATTATACAACTACAAAATTAAATAAAATGAAATGTTGATATTTAACATACCTCTTCTCCCAGCCCATAGCCAATTTTGAGTACACATTATTGCCTCCAAAGTTGATGGTAGAAGTCTATTACGATGCATACTTACAATCCTACCACCGGTACTAAATGAAGACTCAGAAGCAACTGTTGAAATTGGAATAGCTAATATGTCTCTAGCAATCTCAGACATTATAAGATATTTAATCCCATTAAGCTTCCACCAACTCAAAACATCAAATTCATGACTCCCAGGTAAAGTTTTTTCTTCCAAGTAACAATTAAGTTCAGATTTTTCATTAGAATCACTACTTTCAGAGTTCCAAGAAAAGAAACCATCCAATGACTCCATCTCACCATCATGAGAAAATTCATAATTACAAATAGCCTTAATCTCTTTAGAACGTTTTTCACCAACCTTTGTTTGATACTCTAGAAATATATCTTCACAAAGTTTGCTCACTTTTTTAACCTCATCTAAACCTTTATCTTCTCCATAAATGAGAGGAAAGAAATATTGAGGGAGCTTTAATTTAAATCTTGGATCCAAAAGGCTTGCCATGGCTAGCACCCCATGTACATCATTCCAATATCTATCAAACTTTGCAACCATATTTGATGCCATGCTACTTATCTCAACACAACTAGAAGTAAGCCATTTTCTCAATGATAATTTAATTTCACAAATTTTAGGAAAGAAGAGATTGCTTGTGGGATATTTTGTTCCAGAAAACATTTCCGTTACACTATAAAAGATTTTCAATTTATCACACATTTCTTTAGCCAACTCCCAATCACTCTCTTCAATCATAATTTTATATTGAGATTCACGTTGGTTTAAACGATAAAACACTTCTTTATAATTCAAAGCAACACTAAGCATCAAATAAGTTGAGTTCCAACGAGTTTTACAATCAAGCAATAACCTTTTCTCATACACAACATTCAAAAAATTTGCAGCCTCCTCAAATTTCTCCAACCTTTTTGGGGTTGCCGTCCAAAAAGCAACACTATCACGAATCCTTTCAATCCCGGTATCAATAACATCCAACCCACTTTTCACAATCAAATTTAAAATATGTACAGCACATCACATGTGAAACAAACGTCCATTCATGATCAATGAACTAGGAGACAATCTACCCAACAGTATATCAATCATGCTATTATTTGTGGAACAATTGTCTAGAGTCAATGTAGATAACTTCCTATCAATATTCCAATCCAACAAACTGTTCATTAATGCAGTCGAAAGGTTTTCAGCATTATGAGGGCATGGCACATACATAAACCTTCAATATTAGATTTTAAGTAAATTAACAACTAAAGAAACAAACACTAGAAAAAAATTGTACTACAGTACAAAATATAAAATAACCACAAGTTTTATTACCTCAAAAGTCGACTCTGTAGTTGCCATGAATCATCAATGAAGTGTGTTGTGACAATCATGCTCAACATAGTAAGAGGATAGTCATGCATCAATATCATCCTAGAAAGCTCAATCCTAGATACATCATAATCGAAGTGTTGAGCTGCTAAGGTTAGACAAGAACTCCCATTATTCTTTGTTGCCCTTTTTCCTAACAAAAGACTTTGATTCTGATACAGCTCCATTGATCTTTGTCCCAAACCTCATCTTACATGTTTTTTGATGGTCAATTAAACCCTTCGTACCCGACCCAACAGCATATGCATGTTTGCAATAGTTGCAAACAGCCTTTTCCTTACCATTTACACTAGCAAATTGATAATGTTCCCAAATGTAAGACCTAAACTTTCTTTTTCGTACTTGGTCTTCAGAGTGAATTTGACTGCTGCTTTCTTCAACATTAACCACATCATGGTCCACATTATTTGAATTAACTTCTGGCTGAGAAGAAATTTCACCTAAAAGTGTAGTGTAGCAAGTTAAAATCGACACTATAATTTAAATAGAAAACAAAGCTGTCAAGAAATAGTGGAAATAACATAAAACAAAACAAAAAACAGAGGATGTAGACAAAACAAGAAAGTGAGAAACAATGGTGGACCTAGTGGTTGTCGACTTTATAACTAAAGTAAGACAAAATATGTTCACAGTACTTCACACATCACACAACACAGTACTTCACCTTGCTTTTGTTTTTCTGCGTTCTTGCACATGATGTATAGTAGACAGTGGACTAGTGGAGAGAATTGGCACCAGCGGAGAGAAGTTGAGAGTCTGAAACTAATGTGGACAGTGGACTAGTGGACTAGTGGAGAGATTGAGAGGAGTGGCAACAGCAGTAAATGAGAAGAGTGAGAAATGAGAAAAGTTAAGAGTAAATGAGTATATATAGTTAGGGTTTTTGAAGAGTAAATTTTTTTTAAAAATATTTATTTATTTATTTATATATTTTTTGAGGGAAATTGGGAAATGGGGAAATGGAAAAATGGGGATGGGGGGAGGTCACCCCATCCCCATCCCCATTTCAATATATTTATGGGGGAAATGGGGAAATGGGGATGGGGGGACCTCCCCCCATCCCCATCCCCATTTCAATTTAGGGATGAAAATCATCCCCATCCCCACCCCATTCTCCATTTTTCCCCAAAAAAATTTCCCCAAATGGGGATGGGGGCGTGGGGATTTGGGGATCCGGGGGAAAATGTGCATCTCTAACTGCCACCTATTTTAAAAAAAATTACTACAATCTCGTTACACGTGTTGAATTATAAATGGTTGGAATACATAGATCAGCATATTATGATATGCATCTGATGCAGCCTAAAATTTCTCCATGACAATATTGAAACCACGCGCGGATTAGACGATTTCCACGTTAACTCCTCATTGGCAAGTTACACTCTTTATGGCGATGACACTAATTTATCGCCGTGGTTTTTCATTTCCTCAGTTCCTTCTTGTCCCTCCAGATCGCCGATCCCATTTTCCCCATATCCCGGCCACTCCGATTTTCTTGCTTTCAACTATGTAGAAGTTAGAAGAAGCACTCCTCTATAAGAAGAGGTACTCATTTCATTTTTGTTTAATTAATTTATTTGTTTTTGTTGTTGTTGTGTGTTTGTGTGTTTTTATTTTATTTTTAAAGGGTTTTTTTAGGTTAATTATAGTATTATTATCGTGTTCTTGATCGTATTCTTCAAAATTAGAGTTGAACCCATTTGATGCTTTTATTTAAGCAATAGATTTATATTTATTAGTTAGGCCATCTCCAACCCAAAAACCCATTTTGGTGCAACTTTTACACTAAAATAGTGCAATTTTCACACTAATTCACTATCTCATCTCCAATCAATTGCACCAAATTTTACACTAAAAAGAATATTCCCTTTCTTTCCCTTTAATATTTCTCCACAATTAACTTTTCACCCTATAATTAACATAATATTGCAATACGATAAAAAAATATGAAATTAATACATTAAAAGAAATTAAATTTAATTAGGTAAAATATTGCATTTATTATTAAAATAACTTAAACATTACATTTCATAAAATAAAAATAAAAAAGCATTAAAAATTTTGAATTATACACTTCATTTTAGTTTATTATAAATGTTATTATCAATAATAATTAAATCAAAACAAAATCATTAAATAATAAAAAGACCAAATTGGAATAAATTTAATTGATTAGGGGTAAAACTGTGATTAAACAAAACCTTTAAATAATGGATATAATCAGAATAGATTTTAATAAATAGGGTATACTTGTGATTTTATAAGTTTAAGAAACCAATAAGTATTGAGTAGTAACCTTAATGACTAACTTTTAGCAGGATATCGATCGGGGACATGTTTTACTAGATTTGGGAGTCATTTGTCCAAGTTTCAAACCCGTCCATCTACCAGCTGAGTTATGCCCCTGAGGACTAGGGATGGCAAAATTCCCCACGGGGACCCGCACTTTTGGGGTGGGGATGGGTTTCAATTTGGCGGGGATGAGGCAGGGATGGGGCGGGGATGGGAATATATAGTCTAACCCGTAATGGGTATGGGGCGGGGATGGGTTTTATACTCCCCAACCCGCCCCACCCCGCTTAAAATAATACTTAGTTAAACTACATAGTTTCAAAGAAAATAAATATATCTAAAAAAAGAAATTTATAAATACATTAACCCTAACTTTACATCTCTTCATCGTTACATAAAGTGACAAAACAAAATACTATTAAGAAAACCCTAGCCGCTAACTGTAACTCTAAGTCTCTAATGTTTATGTTTGAAAATGATTGAATTTTATGACATGTTTTTTAATAGTTTCTTAGAATTATTTATTACTTTATATTTTATATCATATTCAATGGTTATATATTTATTATTTTAATAAACAAAAATTTATAAATGGGGTTAATTGATGGGGATGAGGAAAGCACTCCTCGTTGTACCCCTCCCCTCCCCAACCCGCTCCATCTATGGTGGGGTTTTATGAGGGGATAGGTTTTCAAAAAATAAATAGGGTGGGGTGCGGGGAAGGCCACCCCACCCCGAACTCGCCCCATTGCCATCCCTACTGGGGACGTGTTCTCAGTATACATTTATTAGTGCATTTTGTTATGGAATTATTTGGTTAACCATTATAATCTGACATAAAGTACATGGTACATATTTGGCGTCATATTTGAACAAATGAAACTATTGATCAAGTTACGAGTTTCTCATTCTCATACATTACTCAATGGTCAAAGGGTAGTGAGTGTTATTATAACATTCTCATCGATTTTAGTTTAATTATGTACATATTTAGGGTAAATCCACGGCCGACCCTAGGGGTAGTCCAATGAGACAACCGCCTATGGACCCTAAAAATACCCAAAAATATAGCCCTGAATTTTGTTTGTTAATATTAGGAGCAAATCATGCATAAGACGGTCTCACTGCCATTTGGTGAGACAGTCTAATAAGATTGCATCAAAGTAGAGTTTTATTATATATTTTTTATGTTCTTAAGATAAATGACGCAATCTCATTAGACGGTCTCATCAAATGGCAGTGAGACCGTCCATACGAGATTTTCTCTAATATTAGACTGGTCGGCCAACATATGATTTATTTTAAAGCCAAATATGCCGAGTGTCGAGGGTCTCATTTGCTATAGTTCGCCTCAGGCCTCGAAAATCTCAGGGCCGGCATTGGGTGAAATCAATACAAATTTACCTTTTGTTTTTTATTTTATAATTTTGTAATTTTTTTTAACCCTAATATTATAATCCAATGAATGCTAAATGTTTTGTAACTATTGTATATGTCTATATAATGATGGGATTCCTAAATGTTTTCCCAAATTCCTTCTCAAATGGTGTTGGCACGTGAGGTGTCAACATCACATCACTCACTATATAATTTCAAGATTTATAAGATGTTAACACCTTATATGCCAACATTATTTAGGAAAAAATTTAGGAAAAAATTTGAAAGGTCTAGCATTATTCTAATCTTATATAGTAGCATAAGTGCATAACCTATACACGAATAAAAACTAGTGTGGAATTATAAAGAGGATAAATAATTGAAATTTCACACATGGAATTCAGGCAAAAATACAAAAAGAATATTAGCCCATCTAATTAACTTTGACCAGATGGGCAAATATCCATCAATTGATGATGAAAATGATGGACTTTGGCCTGGTTTGATAAATAGACTCATGTCTGTGGTATGTTGATGGTTAATACAAATTCTTTAACAAAGGCGATAAATGAGTTTAATCAACACCGCTAGCTACCAATCCTAGACAAATATTTATTCTTGAATTTTAATTTTCATGTTTTTTCTATGCAATAGCATTAAATTAAAAGTCCACTCTCAGCCCATTTGTTTTGCCAAAGTGTTGCCCACATAAAATAGGGGTAAAAGTATAAAAATCTAAAAATCAAGGATATTAGAAAAATAGAAATAGAGTCAAATTCATAAAATTTTAAAACTTCAAGGGCAGTGACCGTGACTCCAGCTCCGCCACTCGTCCTATATAAAACCCTGTGCCTGTAGAGCAAAAAATCGTTTCAAGATTTTCAAAAATAATGTGTAGTACATTGATTCTGTGAACATGAATCAACTTTCCTTCTGAGAGCTTGAAGTTTACTCCGACTAAGACCTTGAAGTACATATTAATAAATCTAATGCTAATGATATGATGTGTTATTTAGTTGGTACATATCAACTCAATAAACTACTTTAAAGAATTATATAAAAAGGAATGGCAATGTTTACAAGCAATGCAAAGATGCTGCTTAAGAATTTTATTTTCTTTTGTTTCAAGCATCTACAGAGCAAAAAGCTATCCTTCGTATGAAAAATAAAGAAGATCCAAATTTTGATGAAGAAACTTACAGTAATGTGGACACGTAGATACTAAAAGGTTAGTGTCTGTAGAAGATGATAAAGATTAGTGTCGGTAGGAGATGATAAGTATAGTCATAAAAGCCAACAATAATTCAAGATCATGTCACAACAAAAGTAAAAGGATAGCTTTTACTTTAAATGTTTATTTGCTTAATATTTTCTACTTCAATGTTTAGGTTTTTAATTAGAGTTCTAATTTATATCTGTACTGGTTTAGGAGTTTTCAGGTCTATTAGATCTACTAATTCTGTGATCTCTTTTTTGCTAGGGAACTATTTTACTTGATTATTGAATTCACTTAACATATCTTTTATGTAGTCCAAATTTTTTCTTAAAGTATTAATTTTACTATTTTCAAGTAAACCAACTAAGTATAGATGAAGAATCCGTACCATGGACAGTCTTTAGTTGTCCTAAAGGACATTTTGAATGGCAAATAATGCCATTTTGATTGAAAAATGCCCCCAAGTTTTCAAAATAAAAATGGATAGAGTACTTAAACCATTTTCAAACTTTTGTGTAAAATACTAGTATATGTCAAAGATATCTTAGTTTTTAGCAATAACAGATACATTCATGCTGTACATGTCAACAAAATTCTTGATTCCTTTGCTATTAGCATCCGTTTGAATTATCTTTTAATAGCTATCCATCTATAGAGAGGGGGGGGGGGGGGGGGGGGGGGGGTACTTTATAATTAGTCTGTTAATATTTATGATTTTATGTTTAGTATATTTAATATTTATGGGATAGTTTTTAACTCTTTTACTTTTAATATTTATACTTAGTATTTTTAATATTTATGATTTTATGTTTAATATATTTAATATTTATGGAATAGTTTTTTACTTTTTAATTTTAATATTTATACCTAGTATTTTTAATATTTATGATTTTATATTTAGTATATTTAATATTTCTAACTTAGTTTTTACTTTTTACTTTTTACTTTTAATATTTATACTTAATATTTTTAATATTTATGATTTTAAATTTAGTATGCTTAATATTTATGGCTTAGTATCTTTAATATTTATGATTTTATGTTTAGCATATTTAATATTTATGTCTTAGTTTTTACTTTTTAATTTTAATATTTATACTTAGTATTTTAAATATTTATGATTTTATATTTAGTATAGTTAATATTTATGGCTTAGCTTTTACTTTTTAATTTTAATATTTATACTTAGTATTTTAAATATTTATGATTTTATATTTGGTATATTTAATATTTGTGGCTTAGCTTTTACAATTTAATTTTAATATTTATGGTTTAGTATTTTTAATATTTATGATTTTATTTTAGTATATTTAATATTTATGGCTTAGTGTTTTTAATATTTATCATTTTATGTTTAGTATATTTAAAATTTATGGTTTAGTTTTTAATTTAATATTTTAATATTTATGCATTGTAGGAAATGGATCCTACTAGAATTCCTATTCATTTTGACGACGGATTAAACATGCACTTTGTTGACTATCAAATTTTATCACCGTCACCAGAAGTCAAAGTCGGGCAAGATAGTCAAGGACTGCCCGGTCCTTCTGCCTCCACACCGGGGTCAAACACATCAAGACCCAGAACCGGAAAGACAAAATCTCTAGTATGAAAATGTTTTGACCCGGAAAAGGTAACCGACCCGGACAGTCAAGTAGTATCTATGGCTCGTTGTAAATTTTGTGAGAATTTATTGACCGGTTCTAATAAAGGAACGTGACATTTGATAAGGCATAAAGATTCATGCATGCTTAAACACGGTCAGAGATACTACTAGATAGACACACAACTACAACGGAATCCAGATGTGTTCGTTACTACGTGGAGATATAACGATGCATATGCTAGGGAATGCATGGCACATTATATTGCACAAACCAATCAATCGATTAGTTTAGGTGACCCTTTTTTATAAAATTTTATCAAAAAAGCATACAACCCCCAATTTACAGTTGTGTCTAGAAATACCATTAAAAGCGATTTACAAAAATGTTTTTACTCCAGCTGAGTCAAATTGATTACTCAATTAGAGCGTTTAAGTGATTCTATTAAGCTAACATCCGAAATTTAGAAAGCACGCTCCAAACATGACTATTTATGTGTCACGGGACATTATTTAGATTTTGATTGGAAAATCTAAAAAAGAATTCTTTCATCCCATGGATTTCCAATATACCGCTCAAAATATTTACGATGTTATTTCTAAAGTTTGAAATGATTTTAGACTAACTGCACCCATTATTTCCCTTACATTAGATAATGCATCATCAAACACAACATCCATTAACTTGTTTTTAGCCAACAATGTCCCTCAAACTGGGGGTCATCTCTTCCATCAACGGTGTGCATGTCACATCATAAATTTAATTGTGAAATAAAGCTTGAAGATTGTAAGTGGTCATATAGATCGCATCAGAGATGTCATTTCTTATATCAGCGGCTCTCACCAAGCACCATCATCTTCCCTTTGGGTTTAATTTGCCATCATTGGCACTAGAAATACCATTCATTTCAGCATTCTCTCTCTCATCACACAAATCATATGCATTCTTTTCCACCTCTGGACTGTACCTCCATGCCAACCTTTTCAAAATATCATGGTATTTCCATTCCCCTGCAACGGATACAGCCTTTTTCTTTGCTTTCCCCATCAAAATATCCCTCCAAGAAAAATTAGCATCGGTAACTCTCTTCAATGCCCCATCGTTTATGTCCCCCACAACGACCATCTTCAAACACCACAACTTTGCCTCCCTCAAAACCTCAAGAAAATCTGAATCATCAGACACAAGAACCAAACAATTAATCCTCATTTTATCCATGATATCAACCATATGACGGTTTATTGGATATTTGTATTTAGAAGTGGTGTTGCATGAGAAATTAAATGTTTAAGTGTAGATTGTATTGCCTTAACTTGGTTGATTAGTGCATTGTGCCTAAATTCTCATTCTTTTTAATCACCAATCATCTTGGCCCCGTTACAACCAAATGGAAAAGTCATAGTTGATCTTAGGGGAAATCTAACTTGGGAATATTAGTAAATGCATACTCTTTCCACGTTCATGGCACTTGATTCTTTCATAAAACTTATTCACTAAAAATGGCTTTTATTTTGTATGAAATGTATGCAACTAGCTTGATTCCAGTACATGAACTCATTTGCATACATATTACATGAGTGTAAACCTAGATTCGGTGTGGAAAAATAAAAGAGATCACATGTGAGAACCTAGTGTTGAAGCGAATTATGCTCGGGATGTGAGAGTGAGTAGTTTCTAAGGCGATGGCGCATTAAGTGTGGGATTCGTGTTGTGCGAGTTTCCCTTAGGGTGCAGTGGAGTTATTTAGAACATTTTGCATGGACCTATTCAACACTCCCATTATCTCTTGCTAGTTGGCTTGCAGCGTATTTGTTTGAGTCTAGCAATTTTTTAGATAGAGTCATGTTCGTTGTGTCGTGTGTCTTTGTTTTGTTTTGCTTTGATTTTGCTCGTGGACAAGCAAAAGTTTGTTTTGGGGTATTTGATTGCACCAAAATTGTTATATATTTTGGCCATCATATCCTTATCCTTAGTCTCTTTTTCGGGTGTTGTTGTGTGTCTTATGGCTCTTTTATTGTATTTTGCAGGCAGTAGGTGTAATCCCGATCTTGGAGAAGAAAGTGGGGAATTTAGGCGCAAACCAGCTAAACAAAGCAAGAAAAAAGAGTACCAGTGCGCTGGTAGGTGCGCGGGTACTTTACCCACGCACATACACCTGCACACTCTCATGTTTCAAAACTTTGTTGGTCACACCAACATATCAACCCACGAATCGAAAATCAGAAATCCTCCAGAAAATACCAAAGTGGCCAGTTTACTGGTACTGCACGGGTCCTACCAACGCAGTTACCAACGAATAGAAGAAGAAAGCTACTGGAGAGCATGTGCGTGGGTCCCTACCAGTGCAATATACCCGCGCACTACGAGCATATGGCCTGCCACATCAACATTTCAGACCTAATCTTGGAAGCCCTATATATACATCCTCTTCTCATTACGAAATGGCTCTCTCTCTCTCTCTCTCTCTCTCTTTCTCTCTTCCTCTTCTCCTCTCTCACCATTTATCTCACTCTAATCTCTTCTATCCCAACCCCTAATCACTAACCTTAGGAATCATACCTCACCAAACCTTAACATCATCCTCACCATCTCTACTCAAGAAGGCTACTAAGAGATTGTATTAAAGCTTCAAGAAGAAGGAGGAGTTCCACATGGGTCTTCTCTATCTTTTATCTCTTAGTATTTATTTTGTATCTAACATGAGTAGCTAATCCCCCTTGTAGGAGTTGATGTAATTAGAAATGAGTTTTGGGCTTTCCAATATACTATGAATATTATATCTATTTTAGTTCCATTCATTTGTTCTTGATGTATTTAACATCTCTTTGAATTAAGTAGCCACACCAACTCTTGGTTTATTGATTGATGTTGAATGTCTTGAATGTTTATTAATTTGAATTTGGTATCCTCTTGATTGGTTAGGTACATCAACTCCTAATTCAAGTTGGTATTGGATTAAGAATCTCCTTGGGTTGAGTAGGCACACCAACTCTCAATCTAAGTTGAGATACACTCATTTAGGTGACTAAACAAACTATCTAACATCTCTATCTTTTATCTCTTAGTATTTATTTTGTATCTAACATGAGTAGCTAATCCCCCTTGTAGGAGTTGATGTAATTAGAAATGAGTTTTGGGCTTTCCAATATACTATGAATATTATATCTATTTTAGTTCCATTCATTTGTTCTTGATGTATTTAACATCTCTTTGAATTAAGTAGCCACACCAACTCTTGGTTTATTGATTGATGTTGAATGTCTTGAATGTTTATTAATTTGAATTTGGTATCCTCTTGATTGGTTAGGTACATCAACTCCTAATTCAAGTTGGTATTGGATTAAGAATCTCTTTGGGTTGAGTAAGCACACCAACTCTTAATCTAAGTTGAGATACACTCATTTAGGTGACTAAACAAACTAATTTGAATGTGAGGGATGTGTTGTGAGCACACCAATCTGACACATCTCGACTAAAAGTGTTGGAAGGGGTGGATTGTGAGCACACCAATCCAAGCTATCCCGACTACCTTAATCTATCTAGGCTTCATGAGAAACCCTCTCTACACTTAATAGAGTACACCAATCATTATTATGTAGAGACAGTTGAGTGATCTTACAATCCTGCCTAAAGGTGGATTTAGCCCAAATAGATTGAATCGGTTCTTAAAGGATTGATAGGATTGCCTACTATTCGTGTATGATTGCATTGAATCCCACTCATCTCCCATCATTAATTTGCATTCATTCTAACCTAGTTGCATTTAGTATAACTTAGTTTAATTGCCTTGTAGTTATTAACCTTTTCAAGCCAACCATGGTATTTTACTTTTATGCATTTTAGTATTATTAATCCTAATCTAGTCATCACTACCCCTAATCCCTGACGACGAAACCCTTACTTGCCATTGCACTTGTTTTATAAACATTTTGAGGCATTTGAGGTTTTTATAAATTAATTTTGACGGGCATTTTATAACCACAAAAACGCTCTCGTTGGTTTATTTTGTTTAATTTCTTTAAATTGTTTGAATATGTGATTGTGTGGATTTCATGGTGGACAATATGCTATCTTGATCCTAGATAGAGCACTTATCAAAGGGGAGCATAGTATGCTAAACTTTGTTCTCCTGTATGATATGTTCATATGTTTCAAGTTGATATTTGTTGGCATATTCTTTGGTCGATATGATGAATCTTGTTGATGCTATTTCATAATTCTTGATTTGCATGACGATTCTTTGTATTCCAGCCTTTGTATTTTTGATGACTAACTTGCTTTGATTATTTCCACTCACGTTTGTTTTTGTGTGTTTAGTGATTCTCTACAAAAGGTCATAGGAAGAAACAAGGCTACCGGGATTAGTAATCCTCCTAAACCCATAGAAAAACCCAAATCTACTTGCATCTTTGGCATGATCTAAGATAACACGTCCATATCATTTTGAGATTAATGTTGATTTTGATTAATCTTCTATTAGATCATTTAAACTTCTGATAGTTTATACGCACAATCTGCATATTATTATACTGATTAATTTGCAAATGGAAAGTTCCTCTATGAGAGAAGAGTAAATGAAAAGTTACTCTTATACAAAATAGAGATATCAGTTCAGTTCTCTGTATATGTAATAAATGTATTCATCATCAGATGATTATTCATCAGTTACCTAATATATTAAAGGTAACAAGATTTTATAAGTTGATATCTCCTAAATCCCGGTCGGGTGATTGTTCCTGACAAACGATCAGAGCAAATGGCAACAAATAAATCATTTGATGCATATCATAAGCTTATGAACCTTTAAAAGCTATTGTTATCAGGATCATAATGTAAACAAAACTCGAGTTATGAATAAATCCATTGAAATGGAAGAAATCTCAACAAAGATACAAGTATATTGAAATTAAGAAAATTTCTATACAAGTCTATGAAATGACTAAATCCATTGATATGGAAGAAATCTCAACAGAGATACAAGTATATTGAAATTAAGAAAATTTCTATACAATTCTATGAAAAGACTAAATCAATTGATATGGAGAAAATCTCAATAGAGATATAAGTATATTTAAATTAAGAAATTTTCTATACAAGTATATGAAAAGACTAAATCCATTGAAGTGGAAGAAATCTTAACAGAGATACAAGTATATTGAAATTAAGAAAATTTCTGTACAAGTCTATGAAAAGACTAAATCCATTGAAATTGAGGAAATCTCAACAGAGATACAAGTATATTGAAATTGAGAAAATTTCTATACAAGTCTATGAAATAACTAAATTCATTGAAATTGAGGAAATCTCAACAGAGATACAAGTATATTGAAATTGAGAAGATTTCTATACAAGTCTAATAAATAACTAAATCTATTGAAGTGGAAGAAATCTCAACAGAGATACAATTGTATTGAAACTTGGTATTCACTGGAATGAATACGATTACGTTCTGAATTTTTGATAAATTTGACTGCCTTTGAAAGGCTAGAAATGCGTCTTCAGATGTAATAATAATTTATCTATATAATTCACTCAATACAGATATTAATAATCCTGGAATGATTTAAAAATACTAGAAGCATGTAAATCGAGATCTCGCAATCTGTATTTGATGAACATACAAAAATTCTTATATGGATTAAAACAAATAAAGACGGATGAGGTATAACCGTCTCAGTGAATATCTGATAAGATAAAGATATAATAATCTTATTATATACTCATCTGTCTTCATAGACATGTCTTTACCTATAATGACATAGCAATTTAATAATACTTCATAAAGCAAGTCTTTGCTTATACACCCTCCAATCGTTTATGATGTTATTGCATTTCATGAAATAAACATCAGTATGCTTCAGTTCAGCAGTCTAAAAGATTGCTTCAAATAAACTTTTATCAGGGGAGCGTCCCATAAGGGGGTGCATCCCATCAGGTGGAGCGTCCGATCAGAGGGGTCATATCAAATGAAGTTTATTAATTATATTAGGGGCATATGTGTATTGTATTCTTTTTCCATCCAATCAAGTTTTTATCCCATTGGATCTTCCTAATAAGGTTTTTAATGAGGCAATTCTATAAGCACACTCATAAATCATTTGATCCATAAAGATCATTATAAATATTACATTTATCATTTGATTATCTTATATATTTTGTCTTGATCAAGAAGTTCATTTGTAAATATTACTTTGATCTTGCTAATCATCATATATATGTTACCTTGATCCAGAATATCATCATAAACATTACTATGAACAAACAGGTCAATGGATATCATTGCCATGGTTTTTATCCTATTAGGTTTTTCCTAACAAAGTATCAATGCGAGTAAAGTTTTGAAGAAAACATTAACTATGGACATATTTGCACTGTACTCTTTTTCCCTTCGACCAGGTTTTGTCCCACTGAGTTTTCCTGACAAGGTTTTTAACGAGACAATCATGGGGACCAAAGTTCTGAACGAACATGTGTGCACTATATTCTTTTTCCCTTTGATCATGTTTTTCTTACTGGGTTTTCTTGACAATGTTTTTAATGAGATAGTTTTGAAAACATTCAATACCATAAGATCCAGAAGATAATTGTATATATTGCTACTGAGGTTTTTGTCTCATTGGATTTTTCCTAGCAAATCAAAATACAAGTGGTGGGAAATCCAAGGGGTAGTGTTGTAATTGGATTCCCCAAGAACCAACCATCTTTATTGAATTTGGTTTTGGTGTTCATCATTACATTTTAAGGCTATATATAATAGCTCATTCTATGTAATTTAACCCTATGAAGTTTTACTTTGAATATCAATACAAAAGCATATCTCTCGTGTTTCTCTCTTCTCTGATCTCTCTCACACTTTATTTCATATGTTCTTCGACTATTCTTCAATTATTTAAAACACATTATTATTAATTAATAAATTCAATATAAAATAAAAACCCACAACTTACTCCTGTCGCAAACCACCCTAAATTGTTTAGAAAGCAAATCCCCAAACCAATAATGAATAATCTGTTCACAAAACATTATAAAACCTAAAATCTTAATCATGAAATACAAGACTTTATTAAATACCAATCATAAAATTAAAAACCGATAATTAACTTCATTATAAATAAATAAAAATAAAAGATTAAAGTAAAGTAAGTAAATAAAAATAAAAGATTAATTAAAGTAAAGAAAATTACCTTTTGGACTTGTGACTTGAGAAATTCAAGAGAAAAAAGATAAGTTAGGGATCGAAAGCTAAGATTTGGGAAAGTGAAAAAAGAAAAAAAAAAGAATGGGAAACTAGGAAAGTGGTCAAATAAGCTGATGCTTGTCGCTGGAGAGTGGAGAGAGTCAGAGAGGGGTTTGGGAAAGTGAAAAAAAAAAGACAATATTTTATAAGAATTAATTTGTGCTATTTGGGTTGTTGGATATAACTAATTTATTTGAGTTGTTGGGTTTAAACAATTTATTTGAGCTGTTGGGTTTAAACAAATTATTTGGGCTATAACAAATTATTTAGAGTATAACTAGTTTTTCTTAAAAAAAATTAATTCAAACTTAGAATTCTTTTTCAAAAAACTTGGGTGTGCTACAGCCCACCCAAGCCGCTGAAGTCCTCCGCCCCTGCACATACATAATGAATCATCTATCAACATAAAAACACAAATGAGATATTTGATTAATCTACTCCTACATCATTAAGTTATTCTACTCCTAATCTCATCCATGGTTACACATTAATATTTAATCCTCCATACATATGAATATCACAATAAGAGATTAAAGCGTAAATATATCAACGAATGAAACAAAACCCAAATAAAATCAAAGAATAATGATACATAAATTAACACAAGTGCAAGTTTACAAATGTTCTCAAGTGGGGATTATACATCAAATATAACAAGAAATACAAGAAAGTGAGATAAAAGAGAAGAGGATCTCCTCTACGAAAAATCCTCTCTTTGTTATTGTATGGCTCGGTTTTGGTCAAGAGACCACTCCTTTCTTCTTTCATTCTACTCTGAGATGGTGGTGGATGAGTGAAAATGGAGGTGGTGAGGCATCCATGGAGGAAAACCTCCATGAATGCCCTTGAAGGCTTCTCTCTCTTTTGTTGTGAGAATCCAGGAGTGGAGTGTGTTTGGTCTTGTGTAGTGTGTGTGTGTGTGTGTGTGTGTGTGTGTGTGTGTGTGTGTGTGTGTGTGTGTGTGTGCAGAGGAGAGGCAAAGAGATGTATATATAGGCTGGGCAAGTTTAAGCCATGAAATGGGTGTGAAAAGACCGAAATGCTCCAAGGGGTCGAGTACCAACCAGGATCAGATCCTTATTAAGTCCTAGCGATGCAAGGGTGCTTAATGGGCAGGTCGAGTCCCTCCGGAACCGGGTCTTCTAGCGTATCGGATCCCCCTAGGAACAGGTCCTCTGTCGTACCGATTCCCCCCGGTACCTAGGTCTCTCTAGCCGGGAAAATGCTTCTTTGGGGAGGTTGCCAACTTTTTTGGTTAACAGAAGTCCCCCAAGTCTTGAACGCTGAGGATCTTATGAGGCGTTAGAGGCATACATGTGAGGAGGGGTGGGCGTTTAATGGATTGTTTCATTTTCCAACAGAACTGATAAAAAACCGATAAAGTTCGGTTTTTGAAAATATGAACCGATCCAATAAAATTTACAAATGTTAACTGATCAAAAACCGACCAAATTGGACCGGTTAGGTTCGGTTCGTTTTTTCTGTTTTGGTCCTATTGGGCCAAATTCTTGGGCTTTAATTATTGCACATATTTTCATATTTTAATCATTTTCGGCATTCGACCAATAAATTATGGGCTTGAACAAATTAAAAATATTAATTTAAAATAATATTCATAAAAAAACAAAGAAAAAAATATGATCGACACACTTTCATAGTTTTATAGTTTCATGGACTATTAAACATTAAACTAAGGTTTTTTTTTATATATGTTGGATCTTGGTTCGGTTTTCCGGTTTGGGATAACGAACTGGAAAAAAAACTGATCCAATTGGTTTTCAAATAAATGAACCGAACTGAAACAGTTAGTATAAGAAAACAGAAAAAAAAAACTAATTAGATCGGTTCGGTTCGGTTTATTGGTTTTTTTCCCATCCCTACCTATGAGTCTTATGAAGGATTTTCCTTGCTTCCATTTTTTTCCTTTCGACCTCCTTGTTATATCCTTATTTGCGCGTTGAGCTAGGTATCTTCATGAATTTAATGCAGCAATGATGGTGTCTACTCACTAGGCATGAGTTTCGGGGCGCGTTGCCTCAGTCTATAGGCATTTCGGCGTCAACTGCCACGTGGAGCGCAAGGGAGGACCGAACTGTCCCATCTTCTTTTCAACTGACACTTGCCCAACCGTTGGATCACTTCGACGGCTCTAATAGCTTCATTCAAATTTTAAACTGCCAACCCCCTCTATTTAAGGGATTCTTGGCTGATATCTTATCATTTTCTTTTTGTTTCAACTTCTGTCTCTACTCTTCATTCTCCGTCTCTTCTACCCAACTCACACTTCTACTCATTTCCGTCTTGCTTCGCTTCTTTCTCAATTCGGTCTTTTTGCTAAGAGAGAAAACTTGTTTGATTGCCACCACGTCTGATGATTCTAACGTTGAGAGGAGTTATGAGTATGTTGGGCCAGAGAGCTCCTCCAAGGACTCGGGGCTAGCTTCGAAAAAGAGGAAAAAATGTGGAAACTGTGCTGCCAGGGGAGTCATGCGGCAGCTCATCCTCGACGATTGGGGTGCACTACGTCGATCGGGGCCGACTTCTCTAACTCTCCAAGCTCTCTGGTCCATATTTCTGATGAGGGGGAATAGGCCAGCTAAGAGCTCGCCTCCAGCTAAAAGGATCTCGCTGTGGACTTTGTGGATCAGGGGGTGCCCCGGTTGCAATCGGCGGGGTGACCCTATTGCCAAAGGAGTACACGTGTGTCCCTCTTTTGGAATGCACTGCGGACACCCTAGCCCGGCTGAGGCGTGACTACAACATTCCTGAAGACGTCACTCATTCTCTTCCTTTAAGAGGTTGTGACGCCTACACTCCTCCAGCGGGGCACCTTCCCATCCATGTTGCTGCTTTAGAATGTTGGGTCCACCTCCCACTCCATCCTACCATTAGGTGGGCTTTTTATCCTTTCCAACTGGGTCTGATACAACTAGTACCGGGGTTCTAGTGGAACCTGATCTGGTTTTTGGTGCTCTGGTAGGAGGCCATCGGATCCGAACCTGGAGCAAAGGAGCCGGGATATAACGAGCTTTGGGCCGTCTTATAGCTTTCCCTGATGGCGGAGGGGCTCATGGGTCAATTTTACATGCGTTACGTCAATGGAGTGTATTTTGTCAACCCTGGGACTAAGAGGAGGGATGACGAGTGGAAAAAACAATGGATTGTGGTTGAGAGGAATTGGGGGGCGACTGCGTATGTGGGCGATACCGGACGATCGGTCCCGACTATTTTTGATCCCTAACCCGACTGGGTGAAGGAGGAGGACAAAAAGGCAACCATGGATCTTCTTACTAAGATAAAAAAAGATGGGTACTCTTATCTGACGCTGGAAGGGCATCTTTAGGAGCGTGCGCGGGTTGAGAACTCTTTGTAGGCGATTGATGTGGTTACGGGTTGACCCCCTTCCCTTATTTTTCTTTCACTACCCTTAACTCCTCCGTGAATGAATTTTCATGGGTTTCGAGTTTGAGACTCTGATGGTGAGTTGATATGTAGTTTCTTCTAAGGGTATTCGTTCTGTCCAGGTTCTTCATAATGTCTCTGGTGCTGCTAATGCAAGGAGCATGTCTTCCTTAAGTGAAAATGTCTCTTCTCGAACTCTTTTCAAGCATGCCAAACTATTATCGGTTAAGAAGGAGAAAAAAGCTAGCTTAGGGTTGGTTCCCCTACTTGCCCCTCCTCCCCGATTGAAAGGTCCCCCGAGGTTGATAGAGTTAGATGCTCGATTAGGAAAGGGCCAGGGCTTGCCTAGCTTTAGGGGTGCTAAGCTGCCCTTGTCTATCCCTACTTCTACTTCCTCTACTTCTACCTCTCTTTTGGTTTGCTCCCTTTCAACCAAGCCTGTTGTGGACAAAGAGAAAGGGGTGCTGGTAGCGGAGAGGTAGTCCCAGCTCGTTCTAAATGCAATGAGCCCACTTTTGATCAGGAGAGGGTGTTTGAGGCTTTTATGGTTACCTGCCCCGATATTGGCCTTCTCTCAATTACAATTCTATCATTTTGAAGGTGGCTGCCAGAGGTTCGATGATGGCGGCTGAAGTATGGGCTCTCTTTTTATCTCTCTTCATTAACATTCTACTACCTCTCATCTTATTCTTGGGTTGCGCAGGTGTTTAGGTATCTTCAAGCTCTCTGCTTACAAGCATTTCATTCCAGAAGGAGCTCCGGTTGGAGGAGAAGAAACACAATAAGACAGAGGATGAGGTGAGGCGGTTGGAGAAGGCCATGGTACATCTTTCGAAGGAGAAAAATAACTTTGATGCTGCGATCGTCAAGGATAAATGAGGGGCTGGCTTGGGTCCAGAAACAACTTAACTTGGAAAAAATGCGCTCGACCCACTGTGCCCTAGAGAGGAATGAGTTGAGGTTGGAGTTGGCTGAGGTGGAGAAACAAGTTGTGGTTATGACTGCCAAAGACACAGCTACGGAGGTTGGGGCAAACAAATCGTTCGGGGAGGGCTACTTCCTTGCTACTATTAATGTTGCGCATGACTCCTCGCTTGACTTTGACATATCTCAAATACTCGGCTGGAATCGGGTTCAAATCCTGAAGAGTGCTAATGGCCCAGAATGAGCTTTTTCTAAACAGGTACCTGCCTCTGGAGGAAGAGACATGGCGAAGCAGCAGTGACCCGGTCGGTGATGAAAAGAAAGAGCTGAAAGGGGATGGTGGAACACTCGATCCCCAGTCGTAGGGTCGGAGGTGCTTTCGATGGTTACCCAAGAGGTAGAAGCGCAGCAGGAGACGAACCAGGAGGACGTGCTCAAGCACGACAAGGGAACCATGGCTGTGGAGCTTCTTCCCCAACCAGAGCAGACAGCCGATGCCCTAACCAATAGTGCCTAGGAGTAGTAATCCCAACAATTTTCAAAATCACGTCTAGATTTCAATCTTTTTGTTGTTTCTTAATTTTGCTTATAAATCCCTTGTTTTTATTTATTTATGAGGGGTCAGGCCACCGAGTCATGTTCCTTACCTTGGCATGTAATCTTGAACCAGTGCCTATGCATCCCTTTATTTTCTGTCTCTTTCTTTTTTGAATGGTGTAAAACTTAACTTTTATCCCACTATTAACTATATTGCTTACTGTATACATCTGTCTGTCTTGTTAGTTTGATTTGTAGTTAGGGGTTGCATCCTCCCTAAGTCCTTTTTTTCTTCTTTAAAGGGTCTCGCTCCCGGCCAGAGATACCGAGGTAGCCCGTTCTAGGTATCCAGTTCTTGGATGTGGTGGGCAACTAAGGTCACTGTTCTAGATCCTAGACTTAGTAGGCAACTAGAGCCACTTAATCCCATATCCCTGCTTGGAAGGTCTTGTACCTGGCCCGAGGCATCGAGGTAGCTTTTCTGAGGTACCCGGTTGATGGACGTGGTAGGCAACTAAGGCCACCATTCCAGATCCTGGACTTGGTAGGCAACCAAGGCAACTTAATCCCATGTCTCTTCTTGGGGGTCTTGTACTCGGCCCCAAGGCATCGAGGTAGCCCTTCTGAGGTACCCGGTTGATGGTTGCGGTGGGTAACAAAGGCCATTTTCGGATTCTGGACTTAGTAGGCAACTAGGGCCACTTAATCCCAAGACCCTTCTTGGGGGGTTTTGTACCCGGCCCAAGGAATCGAGGTAGTCCTTCCGATATACCCAGTTGATGGATGCGATAGGCAACCAGGGCCACTTAATCCACGGATTCTGGATCCTGGACTTGGTAGGCAACCAGGGCCACTTAATCCCAAGTTCCTTCTTAAGGGGTCTTATACCAAACCCAAGGCATCGAAGTAGCCCTTCCGAGGTAACCGGTTGACAGATACGGTGGGCAACGGGAGCCGACGGGGATAAGGATGAATCAACTGGTTATTCAGACAAGGATGAATAAATGGCAATTCTTATTATCTTAGGTTCTATTACAATTTCATGAATGAGGATTTACATCTTTCTCACTATGTCTCTCATTGACTCTCGTACATTGGGGGCTTAGTCAGGGAGACCAATCGTTCTATAGTAGAAACAATCATACAATTGTGATCTCACTCCATGTGACTAGTCGTTCTATAGTTGAAGTAATTCTCTCCTTTTTTCTGCCAACAGTCTCGAACCCCTTTTATTCTCTTCGAGTTGGGATATTTATATAGTGCCCTTGGTGTGGCAGATGGGGAGGGCCCCCTAGTTGGGGAGCTCTTGACACCAACCTCACTGTTTCTTAGTATCGTGCCCACAGCGGCACATGCCTTAGAGGGCTGTGATCGTCCCATTTGTGCCCTAATTCTGAGTTGTTGATCGAATAGGTAGGTGAAAGGCCTCTCTTTTAGGCGGGATAGCCGTTAGGAGATCTCCACCATTCATTCGTATTCGGCACAAGCGCGACACATGACTCAAATGGCCAAGATGTTCCCACATATACCCTAGTGTCCATGTGGGTGCCTGGTTGGTGATTAGGTGGTGATTCCCTCGATTCTGGGTGGATGGAGTCACTTGAGTTGGAATGAGAGGTCCCTTTCATAGGTGGAGCCTTCAGAGGGGACATATCCAGCATTTGCCACGCTGCCACTGTCATGCGCCTCTTCCCATTCTTTCCTCTTTCTACCTAGGACCTTTTTGCATCCTTTTTACCTATCGGAACTCAAGTTCCCCTTTGGTGATGATTGGAGTTGACCTTTGGTAGGGCCGCACTGAACCGTTCTCTAACCACTTGTTAAAATCAATGGGATGCAACCGGGACCATTGATCCCTTATCTTTCCTTTTACAAGTCAACTGTGCGACTATTAATGCCCAGCTACCCTCCTGCCTTCTGGTGGCGTTTCCTCTTTAGTTGAGTTGGTTCGTTTGCTAGGGCTTGCATCAGCCTTTCAAGGGGTGCTGGTGACCTTAGTGGTGCTTCTAGATTGTTCTCTTTCATTTTGGGCATCTTTACTCACTTGTTGAAGGGTATTGAGACTAGAGGCCGTTGTTTCTGGTTCGTCTAGGTGGGTCTGGTTGTCACGGTATGCCGATCGCTCCCGGTGGTACCGGAGATCCCAGTATTAGTTGTGGACCAAAGCTGAAGGATAGAGTGGAGCCATGCTAGGCTCGATTGTTTCGGGACCGGGGCGGCTTCGGTTGGACGGGGTATTTCTGGCATGACCTTGGTCCTGGTGTGGTGCACTAAGAAAAGTGCTTCCTTGCTTCTTGGGCCTTTTTTTGGCGGTTAACAGATCCCTTATGAGAGAATTATAATAATAATAATAATAATAATAATAATAACAATATATTATATATTATTATTATTATTATTATTATTATTATTATTATTATTATTATTATTTGTGACAATATGAGGTTGGCTAAATGGTAAGCCGATCACACCTGCATCCAAGATTTTACGGGTTTGAGTCATACCCCATTCCCAAAATCCCGAATTATTATTTTTTTTTTTTGGAAAGAAGCAAGACTTGAAGCCACAACCTAGTGATGTAGGTGTGAGGGTTATACCACCAGACCAATCTCATCTCGTTATGTTTAATATCGATTAGTGCTCGTAAGAATATATGAACAGAATTTATCATATATCGTATTTATTTGTCATTATTATCATTCCATATAATTTAATTAGAAACGAAAACAAATACCCTTATCGGTTAGTGAAATGAAATAGATGTCAACGCAAGTAAAATGTACCAATCTTAACCTTTTACTCGTTTGCTAATATAAATCCTAATGGATAAAAAAAACTTATCAAATTATATGGGTATGACATAAAAATCAGGGATTAAGTTTCTACCGGAAAGGGAACTTAATCCCCCCTCGATTTGCTTTCCTATGAAAATTGATATTTTTGTGCTACAAATTTCAAAATATGCTATCAAATAATGAAACACTACAAAAAAATGGTCTTTTCCGACGGCTAAATGTCGTCGGAAAAAATGCTTTCCCGTCGGAAATACACTTTTCCGACGGGAAAAAGCCGTTAGAGGCCGTCACAAATACGCTTGTCGCAAATGACCATTTACAGACGAACCGTCACAAATACTACTATTTCCGACGGCTAGGGCCGTCGGAAAAACAAAAAATGCTATCGGTAATATTAATTGCAGGTGGTCAAAATTACTAGTGTTAACATATTTTTCTGGTAAAGGACCAAGGGAGAATTTTCCAACAGAGACCTGTCCAGGAAGATTCATCCAAATATTCCCAGAGACCTGCAAGATCAGTACCATCACCTAGATCGAGCCAATATTCGGCGAGGACTATCCATCTATCTAGATAGGGTATCATTCCCGAGAGTATGTATCTCGCCCTACTGAAGCTCCTGATACCAGCTCAAGACTAGCAGGATGATAGCTCACACGCCCAGCATCCCGCAAGCATCTCGACGTCGATCAAGGTACCAGGTATCTCCATACCTACCTCGGTGCTACCTCAATATCCACCTTGGTGTTACCTCGACTCCCACCTGATACTCAGTATGATCATCCGAAGCTCCTCCAAGGCAAGTACCTTACCTCCCAGGCAATACGATAGGGAACATTAAGACACAAGCACCATTCCAGCAGGAAGCAGAACAAGCTTATCAAAATGAGGTGTCAGCGCTACCTTCCATCAGAACTCACGATCAGAATCTCCCTCCAAGCTCCTACGAAGAAGGAAAGTTGACTTCATCGCCATCAAGCTCCACGAAGAAGGAAAGTTGACTCCATCGCTAAAATAAAGCGCCATTAATGACCCTATGATCGATCGAATCATAATTTGAATTCGCCATTGATTAAACGAGATCTAATCCCGCGCCTTCAGCTCCACGCAAATGCCTTTCAACGCTTAAAATAGGACTCCCTATAATCTTCATTAAAAACGACCGGATTTTGAGGAGATTAGGGGAGTACTATATATACGGCATTGAAGGGTAAAGCAAGGGAGGCTTCTTGGAGTATTCTTGATCACCAGAACGAGAGAGAGAGAGAGAGATCCTGGGAGATTCCCGGAAGCTAGTGAGAGTCCATTGACAATCACTGGAGGAAAAATATCCACTTATCGACACAGACGTTATCTCCATCTTCATCCTATGTAAAAAAGTGAAAAAGAGTGAGAGATATGTACGTATTCATATTGTAAACCCATGGTAGTAGTTGATTAAATAAAACAGTGTTCGTTTTTTACATCCCTCGGTCCCCTTGTGTCCTTTATTCCTTCTCTGGTCAATCGACATCGATCATACTAAGAGAGGGACCCCAGTACCGAAGGTACCTACCCCACTGCTGCTAACGGTAGTGGGTGAGGGTGTTAACTGAGATTTTCACCCCGAGTGAATTTTTCCGTTAACAACTAGTATTTCCGACAGATTACCTTTATTTCCGACAGGAATGGCCGTCGGAAAAAGTTCAATGATAAAAAAAAATGACGCACATTCGACTTGATAGAGCCACATCAACCCATCACCCAAGCTAAATTCCCTGCATTTTATGTGGCTCGACCCGTGACCTGGATGATTGATAGTAAATGTTGCTCTTACCATTTGCTATAGTTTTATATCTGATATCTATTGTGTACTAATTATATATAAGCTATTGATATGTTTGCATACTATCTAATTAAATATTTTTTTTGTATAATATTTAAATATAACTATTGATATTGTTTTTTAAAATAATATTTCAATAAAATATTTCCCTTATTTGATAGAAAATTACATTTTACTGCTACTTTATCTTGAAATAGGATACGTATATTATATCCTTGTTGATTTTATTTTTTATAATCAACATTTTACTAAAACACATTAATCATTTTTATTAATTAATAATTTAAACTTATTTTCGTAATTACTAATAATTTTGCTATATTTTATATTTATTTAATTTAGTCAGATGTACATATAAAGTAGACTTCTTATTAGGACCATTTTTTTCTTCCTAAAGTCTGGTCCCTATAGTCTAATTTTCTTGTAGTGATCGCCATAAATTTTAATTTTTTTTTTACATTATCTATGACATATTATTTGAAAATTTCAAAATTAAATCAAAATATTTGACGAAAAATTTAACATAGTGATTTCGCTAAAGAAATAGTGATAAATACAAAAATAACACATATAGTGATACATTTAAAATATTGACCTACAAGTCACTTTATTTTGTACTGTATAAATTATCACATACATTTCATTATAATTTATTAATTAATATGATAATAATAAATTAATTACTTTTTCCATGACAAAGCCATAAAAATAATGTAGGAAGTGATACTACATTCTCGATAGTGTAATTGCCCTTAAAATTTATTCGAATTAAATTTTATCATTTCCGACGGCACAAAAAATGTCGTCAGAAGTACAAACTATTTCCGACGACCATTAGGTCGTCAGAAATGTTGTATTACTTTTCCTTACTTATGATGACATAAAGACTATTTCCGATGGCTATTGGGCCGTCGGAAATGTGGTATTATATTTTTGCTCATTTCCGACGGCACTAATATGACCCTCGGAAAAAGGTACCATTACCGACAGCAATTAGCGCTGTCGGAAATAGTTCGTCACTAATAGGCTTATTTTTTATAGTGAAAGTAGATATTAATTTAATTATATAACAAAATTTTCACAAAATGAAAAGAGAAAATTTATAATTCATTACAAATTAAAGTCTTAATTATTAAGAAAAAGATTATGTTTAGGTCACCAATTGTTGTTTAAAGTTTGTCAACTTAGACACAAATTCATCAATATTTTTATCAGTGGTGCCACCTTCGCTGACTGCCTTAATAGCCAACTCTCTCCATTTCTTAGAATTCCTTCTCATTTCTCTTCCTTTCTCTCCCTCCATCACTTCCCTTATACAATTCTCAATCTCTTTCCTTCTCACAATCCCATCCTCATCAACCCTAACCCTAATTCCGACCTTCCAAACGTCCTCGACACACTTCGCGTTCATAGGTTGGTCGGTCCATTGTGGCATTACCACCATTGGCACCTCCAAGCACAGTGCCTCAATACTTGAATTCCACCCGGCATGAGAAAAAAAGCACCCCAAAGCTTTGTTAGAAAGCACTTCCAATTGAGGGCTCCATCTCACTAACAATCCCTTATCGGCTATTTCTTCTATGAATTGTTTTGGGAGCTTTGGTTCCTCGGAAGCCCTAACAACCCACAAGAAGTAGAAGTTGCTTTGCTTTAAGCCCCATGCTAGTTCTTCCATCTGTTCATTGCTTAAACAAGCCATACTTCCAAAGGAAACATAAACGACAGACCGTTCTGGCTTTGTGTTGAGCCAATTTGTGCAAATGGATGGATCCAATAATTTGTAAAGATTGAGATCGTTGTCTTTGTCATTTTGGACTCGGTTGTCTAAATAAAATGATGGAACTGTTGGACCGATTGTTAGCAATGGACAAAATTTAGACATTGAATCCACCACCTGTACGGAAGTCACATGAAGAAAATGATGATCATCAATTTGCAATCAGATATGTATTCATATTAATACACATTAAAATTAATGATGGCACAATTAATATTTGTATACTATATATTACTATCAAATTACACTTTAAGGTTTTAAATATATCTATATATATATATATGGGACACTTTCACATCAGCGCGCATTGATAAATATTTATCAGTACGTTGCATGTGGACTATTAGATTCAATTGCTTTGACCCAATCTGTATACACTTGTCAGTGCTTATTCGTAATCTATGGCCCACGGGCAATGCATTGATGTATTTTATATCAATCTGCAATGAAGATAAAAGGACTCTATGTATATGTATACACACACACACACACACACGTATATACGGTTCTTCTTCTGTCAGTTCGTTCTGATATAAAATACATCAATTCCTTGATCGTGGGCCATAGATTATGGATAAGTACTGACAAGTGCATACACATTGGATCAAAGCAATTGAATCTAATGGCTCACATTCAAGGAACTGATGTATTTTATGTCAGGACGAACTAATAGGAGAAAGATTATATATATATATATATATATATATATATATATATGAGTGGTTCTCTCATGTGAGATCCCTTATTTTAATTTCGGTAAGAATTTTGATTAAATCACATCCACTTTTATGAATTTTGATCTGAATTTTTTTGTGGATGATAAATTCAGTGAAATGTATCTATAAATAAAATTTGAGAATTTTTCAAGCATTACAACTATTTTTCTTGAATTTTCTTATATTTTGGCCATTTTTCGATGCCTTCATATTTAACAAAATTGGGATAAATAGTTTGGATGCTTGAAAAATTCTTAAATTTTATTGATAAGTAGATTTTGTTGAACTTATCTTCCACACAAAAATTCAGATTAAAATTCATAGAAATCGAGTTGATTTCATAAAGGTCCTTATCAAAATTTAAATAAGAGATTCCTTATGAGAGAACTACTATATATAATATATATATATCAAAAAATTTCAAGTCAGTGCGCACTGATATAAATTCATCAGTGCGTTGGATGTAGACCATTAGATTTACAAACTTTGACTCAAGTGTATACACTTGTCAAAACTTCTCCATAATCAGTGGTCCACATCCAACGCACTGATATAAATTATATCAGTACGCACTAAGGAGGAAATGACTTATATATATATATATATATATATAAATATATAAAATTATATCAGTACGCACTAAGGAGGAAATGACTTATATATATACCACTTGCTAACCCAAACATGAGAAATTGTTAGGATTAATGAACATCCTTCATCACCGAGGCACATCAGGTAGTGATAACAACATAAGTTTGACTTTTAGATTTATAAGGAAGTATATATATTTTTGTAGAAATGTTTTTATTTGGATTTTAATATTTATTCGGACATAAATTAGTTACCTGGACCCAAAAAGCTTATATTTTTAATATATATATATATATATATTTATATAAAATTATTGTTTTGACATTCAGATTGAGAAACAT
This sequence comes from Dipteronia sinensis, assembly GCA_033220585.1. Classification (NCBI taxonomy): domain Eukaryota; kingdom Viridiplantae; phylum Streptophyta; class Magnoliopsida; order Sapindales; family Sapindaceae; genus Dipteronia; species Dipteronia sinensis. The sequence continues at coordinate 5,418,365 of CM065641.1, read as the reverse complement.
CTAATGTCCCATCAGATTATCAGAATGACTTTATATGTAGTATGTCATGTGTACAGTGAAATGACAAAAGACTCATAATATTATCCAATAAAAATTCCCTAGCTATGAATATTAATTATAATAACCAATTAAAATAAAAATTAAAAAAATAAATGAAGAAATGAAGTAATTATATGCACCTCTTGTTCTAAGTCGTAGAAGGTATTGACAAGAGCAAAATGAGCTTTATCTGCATTTGAGAACTGGTTCAACAACATGTCAAAGTAAGCTGGATATTGGCCTTGATGATAAATGAATGAAGGCATGTCTTGAAGCTCAAGCATAGGCAACCCAGGAATAGACACCGGAGTCTCCACTATTGGAAGCTTCAACAATCCATGATGAACAAGATAATAAACATAATTAACTGCACAAGGTTGAGTGAAAAAGGCAGCTCCAACCAACCCAAACTTGTTGACAACGTCCAGAGCCCAATAAAGGAAAGGGTCGTAAAGGATGCAGTCAATAGGGTTTGATGAGCTTCTGTGTTTTGTGATAATCTCAGTTAGGGTTTTTGAGCCGCAAGCTTCCATCCTTTTAAGATATGCATGGATGCTCTCGGCCTCCGCGAAACCGCCATCATCGTAACCGTCTGATATGGTTTCGATTACCACAGCTGAGCCGCCGGAGGGTTCAGGGACAACATTGAAAGACTTGGAGATGAAAAGGGTTATGGCAAAAGTGAGTTTGAGGCCTTTAGAGGCCAAGCGTTTAGAGAATTGAAGCATTGGATTGATGTGGCCTTGGCTTGGATAAGGAAGGACTAGAACATGAGCTCTATACACCTTTTTGTCTTCCATTTTTTTTTTCTTCTATGTTTTAATTCTCTGCCTCAGAGATGTTATCAAAATATACGGTATATGTGAAGAAGATATAATAAGGCTTGACTTTTAGAATTATAGCTCTATTATATAAGGCTTGACTTTCAGAATTATAGCTCTATTATATTTGTTGTGCAAATTAAAGACGTTTTAACCTCCAAATACTGATTGCAGAGTTGATTATTCGGACCTTTCAATTCATAGATGTGGATCTCAGACCTATGAATGAGGATATTCCCGTAACTCACAAAGAAAAAAGGAAGTGAGTTAGACAAAAAGAAAAGCAATTTGGACAAAAAGAGAAGGAACTTGGACTAAAAGACACAAAGTGACTTAGACAAATCTTTTTGTCAATAACCTCACACCAATCAATGGAATATTGATTAATATACGTAATCGATCGAACACTACTTGAAAATGACTCTTCCGCTCATAAACGGAATTAAAGACATTTAGAATTATAGCTCTATTATATAAGGCTTGACTTTTAGAATTATAGCTCTATTATATTTGTTGTGCAAATTAAAGACGTTTTTAACCTCCAAATATTTAAAATTTACTAAGAAAAGTGTCTAGGTTATTGGCAGGGAAATATAAATGAGTCATTTCAAAATTCATGTCTGATTTTTAGAAAGCTTCTCTTTCCAATCCAATATTTTTCTTTTTACACTTCATTTCTAAAGATACTCCATTCTAAAAATTTAAATTTAAATAAAATCTAAAGACATTTCATTTTTTCCATTCTATCTTTTGGCACTACTATTATAAAGACACTCCATTAAAAAAAAGTAATTTTCTAAATACGTTTTTAACCTCCAAATATTTAAAATTTAAATAAGAAAAGTGTCTAGGTTATTGGCAGGAAATGATAAATGAGTCATTTCAAAATTCATGTCCTTTTTTTAGAAAGCTTCTCTTTACAATCCAATTGTTTTTCTTTTTACACTTCATTTCTAAAGACATTCCATTCTAAAAATTTTAATTTTAATAAAATCTAAAGACACTTCAATTTTTCCATTCTATCTTTTGGCAATACTATTATAAAGACACTCCATTTAAAAAAACATTAAATTTCTAAAGATACTCCATTTTATTTTAATGTTACCCATTTAGAATACCTCTCTTTAAAAATTTGAAACGGAAGATGGAAAAGAGATGTGAAGTAATCAAATAAAAATAAAACTGAGAATAAAACTGAACAAAAGTGAGGCAATCGAAATAATAAGAAAACTGTTATGGAGATCAAATTGTGAAAATAGGAAAACAATATTGGTTTTTCTCTTTTAGATTTTAAATTGAGTAAAAAAATTATATTGAGTAAAAAAATAATTTTAAATATATTTATCTAGAAACAAGAATTATATATATATATATATATATATATATATATATATATATTTCTAGTCATGGTGATGATTAAACGTGTGTGATATTTGTGAAAATAAAAAACTGATTTCAAATTTGCTTGAACTGGAAAATAGGAAAACGTTTTTTTTTATATAAAAAAAACCGATGATGATAATGATGGAGGGTTTGATAGAGTGAGAAAAAAATTATTTTGATAAAAAGAAGAAGATATTTTAGGGTTTGTAAAACATGAAAACAACAACACAAAAGTGGAAAAAAACTTTTTTTTTCATTGTTTGGAGTGTCTTTAGAACTTTATTGTCTTGCTTAGTAATTTTAATTCAGGTTAAAATTGTCATTAATTAAAAAATTAAAATGGAATGTAAACGGATAATTAATGGATTGTCAATAACATTTTCTTTTTTTAAATTTTTTGTATAGTCAATAGACTTTTATATCCTTAATGAATCTTGAAATCACATAAAATATATATGGATATTATTATTTTCCCCTTTGACTTTTCGGGTATTAGACATTTTGGTCCCCCTTGTTTCGGTATTAGCCATTTTCCGCCCTAACATTTCATTTAATAATTAACCATTATCCCCCATTTTTAACAAAAATATTAAATAGATCGTACTTGAAGTTATGCAAGTGTTGGTAATAAGGTAAATTAGCGGTATTTAGTATTTAAAGCAAATTTGAAGGGCAATATAGTAAATTGACTTTTATTAAAAGGTAATTAATTTTCTCTTGCATCATCTTCATCGGTCACCGCCATTTTTTCTCCAACACAAAACCGTAACCCTAACTTAATACACCATCACTCAAACAAAAACTCTAGCCACCACCCTAACCCATTAAAATCACACCAACTACAAACACCGATCTCCTTATAGCTGATGTCGTCGTCGCTGAGATCGTGATAAGTAACAGGGAAGAGGAATAACAAAATGACAAGAAAAAATCCCACTTAAGGGGGGAAACCTCTGTATCAAACCAATCATTGTGTTTTAACAATTAAGTGAAAACATCCAAAGAAAAAATAAACAAATATTTAGGACTTAAGATTTAAGTTAAAAAAACAAACAACCACTAACTGATTAGGTTAATTTTACTGATTAGTTGTTCCATAAATACATAACAACTAAGGTTTGTAAAATAACTTTAAGTGCTCATTTGGTACCACTGCTTAATTTGACTCGATGGTAAAAGTGCTCATTCAGCATATCAATGCCTCTTGTTCGAATCGCCAACAACGCAAGTGGTATATTAAAAAAACGTGCACATTTGGTGCATGTTACAAAGGAATGGAACCATCCCTTGTTTAAGGCCAACACCGCTAATAAAGATGTAAACACGTGCCGTGCCGTTAAACATGCAGTGTCAAATTGGCATGACCAAGAAGAGGGTTGTACCTTAACAACACATTTGCCCAAATACCCAGCACAACATGGTATGCTGGCACGACCCTTTATTATTATGCACATATCAGGTGAACTCATGTCCCCCGAAATGTTTATTGTTATGCACATATTAGGTGAACTCATGTCCCTGAAATCTTTATTTTTATGCACATATCAGGTGAACTCATGTCCCCTGAAATGTTTATTGTTATGCACATATCAGGTGGACTCATGTTCCTGAAATCTTTATTTTTATGCACATATCAGGTGAACTCATGTCCATGAAATGTTTATTTTATACACATATCAGGTGAACTCAAGTCCCTCAAATTTTAATTTTTAAAGCAACATATCAAGTTGGGTTATGCCCCCTGAAATTGTTTAATTCCATGCAATATATAAGGCTGGGTTATACCCATGACAGACTCTGGAGATCTGGATCTAGTGTTATATACATGTCATATGGCACGGTTTTGACAACCGATGAGAACCTGTAGATCTGGATCTAGTGTTATATACATACATGCCATACGGCACGGTTTTGACAACCGATGAAAACCTGGAGTTATGGATCCAGTGATATATATATGATTGATGCTCATGAAAAGCAATATTTAGAGAAAGATCTACACATTCAACAGGATGATGTGAGTATCATACAAGGGATTTAAGATCCTAACGTATAATAAAATTGGAAATAATATTTTATCAATTTCATACATATCCAACATGATGATGTGAGTATCATACAATGGATTTAGGATCCTAACGTATAATAAAATTGGAAATAATATTTTATTCATTTCATACACATCCAACAGGATGATGTGAGTATCATACAGGGGATTTAAGATCCTAATATATAATGAAATTGAAGATAATATTTTATCTATTTCGTACACATTCAACAGGATGTTGTGAGTATCATAAAAATGATTTAAGATCCTGATGTATAATGAAATTGGAAATAATATTTTATCCATTTTGTACATATCCAACAGGATGCTGTGAGTATCATAAAAGGGATTTAAGATCCTGATGCATAATGAAATTGGAAATAATATTTTATCCATTTCGTACACATCCAACGGGATGTTGTGAGTATCATAAAAGGGATTTAAGATCCTGACGCATAATGAAATTGGAAATAATATTTTATCCATTTCGTACACATCCAACAGGATGTTGTGAGTATCATAAAAGAGATTTAAGATCCTGGCGTATAATGAAATAGGAAATAATATTTTATCCATTTCGTACACATCCAACAAGATGCTGTGAGTATCATAAAGGATTTAAGATCCTGACGTATATGAAATTGGAAATAATATTTTATCCATTTTATACACATCCAACAAAATATTGTAAGTATCATAAAAAAGATTTAAAATCCAAATGTATACTGAAATTGAAAATAATATTTTATCTATTTCATACATGCTGAATGCTTATTAAGATCAATATTCAGAATTGATAAAAAGAGTCTAGCCGCCTGACTGCATGGCTAGAATAGGATAAGAGAAAGGATGAGTTATTTAAATAAATAGGGGGCCCTTCATGTTTGCTACATGGATATGATATGCTAGATCAAGAAAAAAAATCGCTTAGTACTTACAAAACATATTTATAATATAGATATATAAACATTTATATATATATATATATATATATATTAAATTGCAGGGTCCATAATGATGATTACCATATATATTAAATGGTAGGGCCTATACATAATGATGATGTTTATTGTATATAATTATATATATATATATATATATATATATATATATTATGGTGGGATCCATGATAGAGGTACTTTTACAAAAGATATTATTCTCATTTCAAATAAAATATAAAATGGTATTATATATGATGTCTATAAAATTTACAAAAAGGAAATATATATATATATATATATATATATATATATCTTGCCGAAAGTGCAACGATTCATGCAGTTCTGCGGAGTCAGAAATATTTATGAATTTGATTTTGCTCAGAGCAAATGTAAATTATATATCAAGTCCAAACTGATCTGATAGAAAGCTCTGAAAGAGCCACGATATTGTTATCAAACAATACTAAATTATATATCAAGTCCAAACTGATCTGATAGAAAGCTCTAGAAGAGTCTTTAGGGAAAAATCGATATAAAACGCAGCGGAAGAAACGAAAAATAGATTTCGTATGATTTTAAAATTTTTCTCAAAGTTGAACCTTAACCTTTTAATTAATTAAACTCAAATATATACGGTTAGAGGTAAATACCTCTTAACGCGTGATCCGATTGACTTACGTCGATTGGTAATCCGTAAAATATTTTCCGATGCCCGTGAACAGTACCCGCGTGAACAGTGATCGTGAACAGTACCGCGAGATCTTCCAATCCGAACACGTACGTGAATCACCTAGGAGCGTGGTCTCCCTTTTTCTTTGAATTGCAAACCTGAGAATGAATGAACAAAGTTTTCTTTTTCTTTTGTTAGTCACAAAACAATCAAAAGAAGACAAAAATTATTCCGGTCACTTTTGAGTTCTCAATCTAATGATCGAAACTCGCGTGAACCTAATTCGATGTTGTACACAAGCTTATTGATGAACAAGCAATCAGTGTACTATCAAAGAATAATCTCTTCTCTCTTTTATGTTTAGTAGAATAAAAATTATCGTTTTCTATGAATTGAGAAGAAGAAGAAAAATTGAATTATTCAATCAACTATGGTGGCCGAATTCTATATGAGGTATTATATAGGTGGCCGAAATTTTGCTTCCTCTTCTATTTAGGGTTGCCGAAATCTTCCTCTAAATGGGACTAGGGTTGCCGCAAATCACATACCAAAAAGAGTTTGTGTTGCACCCTAATTTCCATCAACCTTTAGACTTCAAAACCTAATCCAACTCATAGATATTTTTATTCTTTTATTGACTAAATAAAAAGACTTCTTATTTGATTAAATAAATAAAATTATTTATTTATTTTCTTATCAAACAAGTCTTTTACTTTTAATATACTACTACCAATAGTATAACTTTAGGAAATATATTTCCTGATCAGAAAAAGATTTGTTTCTTAATTAAATAATTAATTAATAAATTAATTAATTCTTATTTAATTAAAACAATGAAACAAAATAATATATTAAGTTAATATATACACCTTGCCGCTCCACCTATATAAATGGGCCATATATTATTTTCTTATTTCATTTAATCCATTGGACTTTAAATAAAAGTCCACATGTGAACCAGACCCATTCTTACTAGAAGAAACAAGCCCACATGTCTCCTTTTAATATATTAATATAATAGTGCAGCCCATTAATTAAATAATAGACATATTATATTCTTGATATATTAAAAATAATTCTAGATGGACCCTTAAATCGGCCCGGTAGAATATATCAAGTGATCCATGCAAATACTTGTGGATTGGGGATCTTGGCGAGCTATCTAAATTTAAGCTTCAATAGACACAACCTAATCACAATCAACAAATGATTCACTTAGGTCCAATATATTAATTTTAACTCATTCCACTAAAGAGCTAAAATTGAACTCTTAAATAAATATAGAATAAGGAGATGTTTCTCATTCATACCCTAGACAATCTTATAGGAGATGTTGTATCCTCGTGAATAATATCAGTAATCGCCAAGAGCTCATAGACCGCTTATAGCTCTCCAAGTTACCATATTTCCTTATATGACCATATTTCCTTATATGACCACATTTCGAACTTGGATACTTTGACTTGTCCAGAAGCCATGTTTTCAATAATCATTATTGAAAACTCAACGTTGAGATTTAATATCCAATACCTCAAAACATCCATATGATGATATTATACTCTCATTTAATAAATGGAGCCACGATGTCCATATCTATAAATGAAGTCCTCTATCGATTAACAAATGTATACCACCAAACTATCGAGGATAGACTATGCTATATAATCGTACTCATTGATAGCTCTAATGATAACACTTGCAACCATAAGTCCATCATTTATCTCAGGATTAAGATAGACTCTCCGATTGTCCTCTTTAATGAAAAGACTTATATCTAGTGACGGTTCTAGATAAAGTATTTCATTGTGATCCAGTTCAATGCACCTAGTGCACTAGATTCTTTTACTCGAAAACCTTTCGATGATTTTAGACTCATCATATTCATTTGATCCCACTCAAATGCTAGTAAAAGAATTCTACAACTTTAACAAGATAGAGGTGCCCAACCTTTAACTTAAGTTGTGAACGTTATTCAAGACTAACTAAAGAATTGTGTCTACCTCATACATATCCGGATGTATGAACAATTCTTCATGTCTCATAGTCTTTTGACCTTATGATTATTTACCTTGACAATTATAATAATAAATGCTATAAGTAATTGTAAGAATCAGAATTCACTTTATTAATATGAGAAGATTGTCAATTACAATATTACACTCTTGCCATTGAGCATAATCCTAACAGAGTCACGATATTGTTATCAAACAATACTAAATTATATATAATGTCCAAACTGATCTGATAGAAAGCTCTGGAAGAGCCACGATATCATTATCAAACAATACTAAATTATGTATCAATGATACTTGATATTCGAGTAGAACATAAAAGAATATGTTTTGTTCAAATGCATATAAGGTTAATACCATATCAAATTCAACGGATATGATTAAAGGTTCTAGAAAAGCCACAATCTTATTATCATATGGTATTAAACTGTGTATCAATGATACTTTATATCATTCAAGTAAAACATAAATAAATATGCTCAGATCAAAGATATATATGTTTATTAATGTCATATTGAGTGTTGAATATTTGTGCATGATTCGGGCTAGAAACTCATTATTGAAAAACTGTATGTTTTATCATCTGCACTATATTACTAATCAGAAAAGAGATATATGTAGATATATTCATCCACTAAATAATTCATCTCATTCAAAAGTTGGTTTTGAATCCCCATCATTCAAGGGGTATATGTAAATATATTCATCTATCAAATGAACCCTTTCATTGTTTTATAGTTATAATTGATGCATCTACGATATGATCATATGTTTGTGTATTATAAAACATCTCCATATTACTAACTATTTGATGAATATTGCAAAGCAATTAAGGAATGATGTTCAACATCTAGTTTTCACATATACTCATAATCAGAATGGATCGGCGGAATCACTCATCAAACGTCTCCAGGTAATTACAAGAACTTTATTATTTCGATATAGTTACCAATTTCTATATGGAGACATTCTATATAACATGTTGCTGCATTCATCTATGACCAATACTAATTATTATTATTTACCATTACAACTTGTAATTGGTCATTAATTTTCTCACATTTTAAAGATATTTGATTATGTTGTATATCTTCCCATTGCATATTTGGCATGATCTAAGATAACATGTCCATATCATTATGAGATTAATGTTGATTTTGATTAATCTTCCATTAGATCATTTAAACTTCTGATAGTTTATACGCACAATCTAAATATTATTATATTGATTAATTTTCAAATGGAAAGTTCCTCTAGAAGAGAAGAGTAAATGAAAAGTTACTCTTATACAAAATAGAGATATTTGTTCAGTTCTCTGTATATGTAATAAATGTATTCATCATCAGATGATTATTCATCAGTTACCTAATATATTAAAGGTAACAAGATTTTATAAGTTGCCATATCATAAATCCCGCCCGGGTGATTGTTCATGACAAACGATGAGAGTAAATGGCAACAAATAAATCATCTGATGCATATCATAAGCTTATGGATCTTTAAAAGGTATTGTTATCAGGATCCTAATGTAAACAAAACTCGAGTTATGAATAAATTCATTGAAATGGAAGAAATCTCAACAGAGATACAAGTAAATTGAAATTAAGAAAAATTCTATATAAGTCTATAAAATGACTAAATCCATTCATATGGAAGAAATCTCAACAGAGATACAATTATATTGAAATTAAGAAAATTTCTATACAAGTCTATGAAAAGACTAAACCCATTGATATGGAGGAAATCTCAACAGAGATACAGGTATATTGAAATTGAGAAAATTTCTATACATGTCTATGAAATGACTAAATTCATTGAAATTGAGGAAATCTCAACAGAGATACAAGTCAAATAAATAACTAAATCCATTGAAGTGGAAGAAATCTCAATAGAGATACAAGTGTATTGAAACTTGGTATTCACTGAAATGAATACGATTACGTTCCAATTTTTGCTAAATTTGGCTGCCTTTGAAAGGCTAGAAATGCGTCTTCAGACGTAGTAATCATTTATCTATATAATTCACTCAATACAGATATTTATAATTCCGGGAGGATTTAAAAATACTATAAGCATGTAAATCGAGATCTCGTAATCTATATTTGATGAACATACAAAAATTCTTATATGGATTAAAACCAATATAGACGGATGTGGTATAACCGTCTCAGTGAATATCTGTTAAGATAAAGATATAATAATCTTATTATATACTCATCTGTCTTCATAGACATGTCTTTACCTATAATGACATAGCAATTTAATAATGCTTCATAAAGCAAGTCTTTGCTTATACACCCTCCAATCGTTTATGATGTTATTGCATTTCATGAAATAAACATCAGTGTGCTTCAGTTCAGCAGTCTAAAAGATTGCTTCAAATAAACTTTTAGCAGGGGAGCGTCCCATAAGGGGGCGCATCCCATCAGAGGGAGCGTCCTATCAGAAGGGTCATATCAAATGAAGTATATTAATTATATTATGGGCATATGTGTATTGTACTCTTTTTCCTTCCAATCAAGTTTTTATCTCATTGGATCTTCCTGATAAGGTTTTTAATGAGGCAATTCTATAAGCACACTCATAAATCATTTGATCCATAAAGATCATCATAAATATTACATTTATCATTTGATTATCGTATATATTTTGTCTTGATCAAGAAGTTCATTTGTAAATATTACTTTGATCTTGCTAATCATCATATATATGTTACCTTGATCCAGAAGATTATCATAAACATTACTATGATCCAACAGGTCAATGGATGTCATTGCCATGGTTTTTATCCCATTGGGTTTTTCCTAGCAAAGTATCAATGCGAGTAAAGTTTTGAAGAAAACATTAACTATGGACATATTTGTATTTTTCCATTCGATCAGGTTTTGTCCCACTGGGTTTTCCTGACAAGGTTTTTAACGAGACAATCAGGAGGAACAAAGTTCTGAACGAACATGTGTGCACTATACTCTTTTTCCCTTTGATCAGGTTTTGTCTTACTGAGTTTTCCTGATAAGGTTTTTAATGAGATAGTTTTGAGAACATCCAACACCACAAGATCCAGAAGATAATTGTATATATTGCTACTGAGGTTTTTGTCCCATTAGATTTTTCCTAGCAAATCAAAATACAAGTGGTGGGAAATCCAATGGGGAGTGTTGTAATTGGAGTCCCCAAGAGCTAGCCATCTTTATTGAATTTGGTTTTGGTTTTCATCATTACAATTTACTTTCATCATTACATTTTAAGGCTATATATAATAGCTCATTCTTTATAATTTAACCCTCTGAAGTTTTACTCTAAATATCAATACATAAGCATATCTCTCGTGTTTCTTTCTTCTCTGATCTCTCTTTCACTTTATTTCATATGTTCTTCGTTTTTTCTTCAATTATTTAAAACACATGACTATTAATTAATAAATTCAATATGAAATAAAAACTCACAACTTACTCCTGTCGCAAACCACCCTAAATTGTTTAGAAATCAAATCCCCAAACCAATAATGAATAATCTGTTCACAAACATTATAAACCTAAAATCTTAATCATGAAATACAAGACTTTATTAAATATCAATCATAAAATTAAAAGCCAAAAATTAACTTCATTATAAGTAAATAAAAATAAAAGATTAGAGTAAAGAAATTTGCTTCTTGGACTTGTGACTTGAGAAATTCAAGAGAAAAACGATGAGTTAGGGATCGAAAGCTAAGATTTGGGAAAGTGAAAAAAAGAAAAAAAAATAAAGAATGGCAAACTGGGAAAGTGGTCGAATAAGCTGATGCTTGTCGCTGGAGAGTGAAGAGAGTCAGAGAGGGGTTTGGGAAAGTGAAAAAAAAAAGATTTACAATTCTTTTTCAAAAAACTTGGGTGGGCTACAGCCCACCCAAGCCAATGAAGTCCTCCGCCCCTGCACATACATAATGAATCATTTATCAACATACAAGCACAAAAGAGATATTTGATTAATCTACTCCTACATCATTAAGTTATTCTACTCCTAATCTCATCCATGGTTACACATTAATATTTAATCCTCCATACACATGAAGATCACAATAAAAGATTAAAGCGTAAACATATCAACGAATAAAACAAAACCCAAATCAAAATCAAAGAACAATGATACATAAATTAACACAAGTGCAAGTTTACAAATGTTCTCAAGTGGGGATTATACATCAAATATAACAAGAAATACAAGAAAGTGAGATAAAAGAGAAGAAGATCTCCTCTATGAAAAATCCTCTCTTTGTTGTTGTATGGCTCGGTTTTGGTCAAGAGACCACTCCTTTCTTCTTTCATTCTACTCTGAGATGGTAGTGGATGAGTGAAAATGGAGGTGGTGATGCAACCATGGAAGAAAACCTCCATGAATGCCCTTGAAGGCTTCTCTCTCTTTTCTTGTGAGAATCCAAGAGTGGAGTGTTGGACTTGTGTAGTGTGTGTGTGTGTGTGTGTGTGTGTGTGTGTGTGTGTGTGTGTGTGTGTGTGTGTGTGTGTGTGTGTGTGTGTGTGTGTGTGTGTGTGTGTGTGTGTGTGTGTGTGTGTGTGTGTGTGTGTGTGTGTGTGTGTGTGTGTGTGTGTGTGTGTGTGTGTGTGTGTGTGTGTGTGGTTCCCCCCGGTATCTGGGTCTCTCTAGCGGGGAAAATGCTTCTTTATGGAGGTTGCCAACTTTTTTTGGTTAACAGAATTCCCCTAAGTTTTGAACGTTGAGGATCTTGCGAGGCGTTAGAGGCGGACCAGTGAGTAGAGGTTGGCGTTTAATGGATTGGTTCATTTTTCAACAGAATCAATAAAAAACCGATAAAGTTCGGTTTTTGAAAATATGAACCTATCCAATAAAATTTACAAATGTTAACCGATCAAAAACCGACCGAATTGGACCGGATAGGTTCGGTTCGTTTTTTCTGTTTCGGTCCTATTGGGCCAAATTCTTGGGCTTTAATTATTGCACATATTTTCATATTTTAATCATTTTGGGCATTCGACCAAATTAAATTATGGGCTTGAACAAATTGAAAATACTAATTTAAAATAATATTCATAAAAAAAACAAAGAAAAAAAAATATGATACAACATACTTTCATAGTTTTATAGTTTCATGGACCAATAAACATTAAACTAAGGTTTTTTTATATATGTTGGATCTCTGTTCGGTTTTCCGGTTTGGGATAAAGAACTGGAAAAAAAAAACCAATTGGATCGGTTCTGTTCGGTTTATTGGTTTTTTGTCCACCCCTACCTGTAAGTCTCATGAAGGATTTTCCTTGCTTTCATTTTATCCTTTTGACCCCCTTGTTATATCCTTATTTGCGCGTTGAGCTAGGTATCTTCATGAATTTAATGCAGCAATGATGGTGTCTACACACTAGGCTAGAGTGTCGAGGCGTGTGGCCTCAGTCTATAGGCATTTCAGCGTCAGTTGCCACTAGACATGCCGCCGGTTCCGGTTCCTGTCCGGTCCGGTTTCGGTTTCGGTTCCGGTTCCAGTTCCTCCGGTTCAGGTCCGGTTCCGCCGGTTCCGAACCGGAACTGGCCTATTTTTTTTTATATATCATATTTCATTAAAAAAATTAGTCATGTAGAAATATAATTGGTAAATGTATTTTATTGGGTCACCCGCAAAATAAAGTTAAATAAATAAATGACAAATTAAAAAATAAAATAAAATAAAACAAAACCAAAATAAATAAAATTGGCCTTGCACTTAATTTTTACCACAATTAAGTTGCCTACGTATCCTCTTAAGGGTTTAGAGGAATCAAAGGTCACGTAGTTCTCTTGCCTTTTATTGTAGATTTGGACTTTGGAGTTTGGAGATGCGAATTTGGCGTGGAGTCGACGAGTCGTGGAGACGTGGACTAATCGTTGCCATGATCATCCGTTCGACTTTCAGCCGGTTGATCATCTTTAAAGAAATCGTATGGTTCCTCTTGATCGATTTCTTGTTGTCTATTTTGAGCCTTCGTCCAATCTTCAACACAAGCTTGTATCTGAAGTGATTTCGGACTCATAAGGGAACGTCTTGGGTCTAAAATATTCCCACTGGCACTAAACTGTTGTTCTACCGCCACCGTAGAAACTGGTGTTGAAAGGATTTGTTTGGCTATCATAGCCAAGATTGGAAAGTACCTTTCATGCTCTTTCCACCAGTGTAGGATATCAAATTTTTTATCTTCAGTGTCTTCTATGAACCCAAAAGAGGTACTTAGATAAGATTCAAGCTCGGAATATGTGGTGGAGCTTGATGAAAAAGAACCTCGTAATTTTTTGGTTTTTTTTTTATAAAAGATTATACCCTGAATTAACAAATGAAAAGGATGATGATGATGAACGAGATACATTTTGAGTTTGTGGAACATCTATGTTCAGTGATGGACCGTAAACTTTAATATATTCATCATATAATTCATACAATAATGTCTTAACCCTAGCACAACACATATCAACATCATAATTTATTTTTAAACCTTGTTCATAATAAGCAGAAAGATAATCAGGCAAACTTTCTAATCTACAACGTGGATCAAAACACAAGGCAATCAAATAAATATTTGGAAACTCACTATAATATTCTAACCATTTATCCTTCATAGCAGTAACAGACTCATGTAATTCTGAGTCAGATTCACAATGAGCAAATGCACCAGCAATATTAAGACTCTCAATAATAAATAAATTAGTTGTAGGATAATAAACACCAGATAAATTGTTAGTAGCAGTATAAAAAACTTTTAACAAACCACAAACATTGCTACAAGCATCCTAATGACTTTGATAAAGATTAATGTGACTAACATGATATTGAATAAAAGTAACTAATAAATCCTTATATTCATAACTTCTAGCAAGCAATTTATAAGTAGAATTTCAACGTGTTGGAACATCACGAGGAAATCTAATGGCAGGCTTACCATTTTGTTTACAATATGCTGCCCATAATTTCATTACAGAAGGATGTTTCCACAAAAAATAGAGGGCATCTTTAATAGGTTGAATAAACTGTTCAAGAGTTTTTAATCCTTTTTGAACACATAAATTGAAAACAAGGCATGCACATCTTTGATGAAAAAATTTACCACCAAGATAAGGTTTGCATAATTCAATTAAAGCAGGAATAGCAGTGGTATTGTTAGAAGCATTATCAAAACCAATTGCAAAAATTTTGTTCTCAATTTTATACTCTGTGAAAATAATTCTAAGATATTTAAAAATATTAGCAGCAGTGTGTTTTTCATCAAAAACTCTAAATGCAAGAATTCTTTTTTGGATAGCTCATGCATTATCCATATAATGGCAAGTGACACATATGTATGAATGCATTCGCCAATGATCACTCCATATGTCGGCACATACGGAAACACGACCATTATATTTTTCAAAAAAAATTTCCTACATTTTCTTTTCTTTTTCATAAATGTTTTCAAGTGCTTCTGTGAGCGTGGTTCTAGGAACACGACATGCAGCAGGATTTAATGCTCATTGACAATAATTATTAAAACCAACTTTTTCACCAAAACTAAATGGTAAGTGTTCTACTGCAACCATTCTAGCTAATTCTTCTCTATTTTTTGCATCACTATATTTAAATAATTGTTGGTTAGGGGTAGCGTACCTGGGAATTTGAGATTGTGAACTCGATTTGGCCTGTACATCTGGATGTGAGTTCGTTATATGCTTCCGATATGAGCCATATCCTCCAGATTTGTGTCATTTAAATACTTTTTTGCAGTAATTGCAAATCACTACTGTGCTTCTATCTTTATTCGTAACTTTCTTCATATGGAGTACGAATAGATCAGATTTGACCTGCTTCGGTAACTTTTCTTCCATCTGTGGATAAAAATCAAAATCTTGATGTAGGTTGGGATCAGGGTCATCATGCTCATCACCATCATGGCCAAGATCAGGCATATTTTCTGATTGACTTGTCAAAATGGGGGTGACATTGAGATCGGGTTCAGAAATTCTAAGAGAGGGATGAGAATGAGGAAAGTTTAGGCCTAAGTCTTCAGCATAGACTTGTTGTTGTAGATACTCGTGATAGGCACGGTCGTCATGACCGAGATTATCCGTCATACGACCCTTACCTTTCATCGAAATGGAGCATCTAAGAGCGTCACCACTTCCACTTGCCATTTTAAAAATTAAATTGTAAAATTCCTTGAACAAAAAATGTTAAAAAATTGATTTAAAAAATAATTAAATGGTTGGAAATAAATTTGGAAGAAAATTAGAAACTTAGTAGTTAGTAATTGCAATTTGCAAATAAAATATATTGTAAATAAAATAAATTGGATATAAAATAAATTGCAAATAAAATAAATTGGAATATATAGCAAATAAAATAAATTGTAAATAAATGATATTGGAAACTTAGTAATTGACTAATTGCAAATTAAATAAATTTGAAATAAGAAATATTGCAAATAAAATAAAATTAGAAACTAAGTAGTTGTAAATAAAATAAATTGGAAACTTACTAACTTAGTAATTGCAAATAATATAAATTGGAAACTTGGAGACTTGGAGTTTGAGAATTGAGACTTGGAGAATTGAAAGTTTAGAGAGAATTGAGAATTAGAGAGAATTGAGGAAATTGGAGTGAGGAAAAATGAATGGAGGGGTAGGGGTATTTATAGAAAAGAAAATTAAAAAAAATTATAAAAAAAAAAACAAAAAACATGAACCGTTGGGCCCAACGGTTATTTTTAAAAAAATATATATATATATATATATATATATATATATTTAAAAGAAGAACCTGGCTATTCGAACCGGACCAGAACTGCCGGTTCTGGTCAGGTTCGAACCGCCCGGTTCTTCATTGAAGCGAACCGGAACCGGTTTTTCCGGTTCCGGTTTGGTTCTTCTGTTCGAACCGAACCGCCGTCATGTCTAGTTGCCACGTGGCACACAGGGGAGGACCGAGCCATCCCATCTTCTTTTCAACTGACATTTGCCCAGCCGTTGGATCACTTCGACGGCTCTAATAGCTTTATTCAAATTTTAAACTGCCCACCCCCTCTATTTAAGGGATTCTTGACAGATATCTTCTCATTTTCTTTTTGTTTCAACTTCTGTCTATACTCTTCATTCTCCGTCTCTTCTACCCAACTCACACTTCTACCCATTTCCGTCTTGCTTCGCTTCTTTCTTGATTCTGTCTTTTTGCTAAGAGACAAAACTCGCTTGATTGCCATCATGTCTGATGATTCTAACGTTGAGAGGAGTTACGAATATGTTGGCCGAAAAGCTCCTCCGAGGACTCGGGGCTGGCTTCAAAAAAGAGGAAGAGAGGTAGAAACTTTGCTGCCAAGGGGAGTCGTGCAGCAGCTCATCCTCCACGATCGAGGTGCAATACGTCGATCATGGCCGACTTCTCTAACTCTCGAAGCTCTCTGGTCCATAATTCTGATGATGGGGAATGGGCCAGCTATGAGGCGGCCTCCAGCAAAAGGGATCTTACCTTGGACTTTGTGGATCAGGGGGTGCCCCGGTTGCAACAGGCGGGGTGACCCTATTGCTAAAGAAGTACATGTGTGTCCCTCTTTTGGAATGCACTACGGACACCCTAGCCTGGATGAGGCGTGACTACAACATTCCCGATGACGTCACTCTTTCCCTTCCTTTAAGGGGTTGTGACGCCTACACTCCTCCGGCGGGGCATTTTCCAATCCATGTTGCTACGTTCGAATGTTGGGTCCACCTCCCACTCCATTCTACCATTAGGTGGGCTCTTATGCTTTCCGATATTAACCTTTTACTCATTTGCTAATATAAATCCTAATGGATAAAAAAACACTTATCAAATTATGTAGGTCTCACATAAAAATCAGGGATTAAGTTTCTACCAGAAAGGGAACTTAATCCCCAATCGATTTGCTTTCCTATGAAAAGTGATAATTTCGTGCTACAAAATTCAAAAATTGCTATCAAATAATGAAAGCAGATATTAATTTAATTATATAACAAAATTTTCACAAAATGAAACGAGAAAATTTATAATTCATTACAAATTAAAGTCTTAATTATTATGAAAAAGATTATGTTTAGGTCAGCAATTGTTGTTTAAAGTTTGTCAACTTAGACACAAATTTATCAATATTTTTATCAGTGGTGCCACCTTCACTAACTGCCTTAATAGACAACTCTCTCCATTTCTTAGAATTCCTTCTCATTTCTCTTCCTTTCTCTCCCTCCATCACTTCCCTTATACAATTCTCAATCTCTTCCCTTCTCATAATCCCATCCTCATCAACCCTAACCCTAATTCTGACCTTCCAAACGTCCTTGACACACTTCGCGTTCACAGGTTGGTCGATCCATTGTGGCATTACCACCATTGGCACCTCCAAGCACAGTGCCTCAATACTTGAATTCCACCCGGCATGAGAAAAAAAGCACCCCAAAGCTTTGTTAGAAAGCACTTCCAATTAAGGGCTTCATTTCACTAACAATCCCTTATCGGCTATTTCTTCTATGAATTGTTTTAGGAGCTTTGGTTCCTCGGAAGCCCTAACAACCCACAAGAAGTAGAAGTTGTTTTGCTTTAAGCCCCATGCTAGTTCTTCCATCTGTTCATTGCTTAAACAATCCATATTTCCAAAGGAAACATAAACGACAGACCGTTCTGGCTTTGTGTTGAGCCAATTTGTGCAAATGGATGGATCCAATAATTTGTAGAGATTGAGATCGTTGTCTTTGTCATTTTGGACTCGGTTGTCTAAATAAAATGATGGAACTGCTGGACCGATTGTTAGCAATGGACAAAATTTAGACATTGAATCCACCACCTGTACGGAAGTCACATGAAGAAAATGATGATCATCAATTTGCAATCAGATATGTATTCATATTAATACACATTAAAATTAATGATCACATAAATAATATTTGTATACAATATATTACTATCAAATTACACTTTAAGGTTTTAAATATATCTATATATATATGGGACACTTTCACATTAGTGTTTTGCATGTGGACCATTAGATTCAATTGCTTTGACCCAGTCTGTATGCACTTGTCAGTGTTTATCCATAATCTATGGTCCACATGCAATGCACTGATGTATTTTATATCAGTGTGCACTGAGGAGAAAAGGACTCTATGTATATGTACACACGTACACACACACACACACACACACACACATATATATATATATATATATATATATATATATATATATACGGTCCTTCTCCTATCAGTTCGTCCTGATATAAAATACATCAATTCCTTGAATGTGAACCATAGATTATGGATAAGCACTAACAAGTACATACACATTGGATCAAAGCAATTGAATATAATGGCTCACATTCAAAGGACTGATGTATTTTATGTCAGGATGAACTGACAGGAGAAAGATTATGTATATATATTGTTAACGAAAAAATCGCTCGGGGCAAAAAATTTCAATTAACACCCTCAAGACAACAAACACGTAGGTGATGGCCGGGATTAGATACTTTCGATATTTAGTTTGGAATGAGAGTTTGAAAAATGACGCTAATAAAAGGTAAAAGGGAATACAATGGCTATATCATTCATCAGGCATAACCTTACAAAGATCTCTCCAATACTCTCAATCTCTCTGGGATACCATTAAGTGGCACTCTCGTGCCTGTCGAAAAGTATTCTCTTCCTTCTTCATGCATGCTTTAATTCCTTGCATCTTGTGTAATTTATTGGTATGTCATTTTAGGCAGTAGGTTGCACTTTTAGTTAGGATCGATGTTCACTCGCCATTGATGCACTGTTCAAACAGCGGCTATTAGTGGCATTGTGCATTTTGCTAGGTCACCGTTGTACACTCGTCGTTCGTTCAGCGGGCACATGTTTGGATTTTTATCCGTTGGTGTATCGTTGTTTACTCGTTCTACGTACATCGTGTGAACAGCGGTTGTCAGCCAGTATGTCTCAACTGGTAAGTCGCTTGTGAGTCGCCTTTCGTTCAGCCATTTTTTGGAAATTTCCAGGTGACCCGCTGTACAGCCGCCCTACATACAGCAAGTGTACATCAACCAAGGCAAATTTTTGACAACTTTCCCAAAATGATGCCGTTTCATTTAGGGCTTCATATATATTGATCATCTCATTCTCTTGGCCAATTTAGAGCTTCAAGAACCCATTTTTTGCGATATGAATAATCTCCTTAGTGGGAGAAGCTCTAAGATTCATTCTTTAACTCTCCAAACCCAAAAACTCATCATATTCATACATCATTGAGCATCTTTATGCATGGGTCTTCATCATTGAGTTGACTTGGTAAGTTGAACAAAAACACATCTTTGTTAATTGTTCATACTTTCCAATATTGTGTTTATATTGCATTTATTAGTTGATTAAATGCTATGACTCTATTTATTGCATCCTTTTATGAGTTTCATTGTATAACTGAGTTTGTATTGTGATAGCTTGCACTTAGGACATTATTTCCCTCTAGCTAAGTCTATATGCCTTGCATTTAGACATTGGGCCTCCTTTTTTAAATATCATGCCGGGGTATTCCTCTGCTTTTTTTTATGTGCTTGGTTTTTGATTTACAATTTCATCATATGAGTTTCAGTTTTCTTGAATCGGAAATTCCTCCTTAGTCTTAATTAACTATAATCAGCTAGTGTTGTACGGTAGTTGAAGGGTTGATTGGAGATACATTTGGCTTTTCCAGGAACTGTATCACAGCTTACAACTTTCGAACTGTATCAAATTTGAAATTGATTAATTTTCCAAATATCTGATGTTTTAACATTAAATGGGTCTATGGAACATTGGTGACTTTGTGTATGATTTTATGAACAAGTTCTTATCATCTGAAACTTAGGGTTGTTGGCCAAGTTACATTATTTCATTGACTTTTGCTTGTTTGGTCTCATATTTTGAATTACAAAGAAGAGGCTTGATATTTGTTTGATTATAGCACGTTTATGCCATATTTTAGCGTTGCTCTTAATTCATTTGTTCATCTGAGTCGTACTTCAAATTGATTTAAATGATAATGTGCTAATGTTTATATTTTTGCTTACTGCTGCCTTATTGTCTTACAAAGACTTTTTTTTTGAAATATTATATAAATTTAGTGTTATTTAAGGGAAGAAGATGACTCAAACTCACGACCTCGTGACATAGGTGTGAGGAATTTACCATCGGACCAACCTCATCTGGTATGACCATTTTATTAAGTTGTCGGAGAATTTGAATTATAAAATTTGTTTGACTTGATTTTCTTTCTTTGAATTTATGTCATTTGAACTTTTAATGGATGTATTTGAGTGCAATTTATATGTTAAGCTTCACGGTACAGTATTTTGTAGAGTTGTTTAAAATATTTAATTTAATAGAAATTTTTAAAATATCTTTCAAGATTTATTTCTCCATTTATATATATATATATATATATAACACAAAAAATGTATTGTTACATCAGTTACATTTTTCTCATATAAAGTGTAAAAATTTACATTTTTTTTATCGAATACAGGAATAGACAGAGCATTGATGGATATCTCTACCTTACTACGGAAATTTCTCAAACCCTCTCCATTTACTTAAAAATAGGGATGGAAAATCTACTTATTTATATATGGAAAACATATAGAATGATAGTCTTTCTATTGTCAGTTCAAACTAAATAAGATATATCAGTTCATTACATGTGAGTTATTGGATTTAAAAGATGTTTTGACAAATGTATACAGTCAAATAAAAATATTTAAATCCAATGACCAATATATAAAGAACTGATATATCTTATATTAGTTCGAATTGATAATAGAAAAATTATATAAAATGATATATTATATATCTCAAACGGATACGGATGGGTAATGATATATCCATCCCCGATCTACTCCACTCCACTCCACTTCGCTCCATTGCCATCTCTAGTAGTAAGTCGTACGTCACAGGATTCTTAATTTCTTATGAGTTCCATAACTTTCTTGGATGTTCCATAACTTTCTTGGATCAATGAATTATCGACACACTTCACCTACAAAGCTATAAGCATGTCCAAAGAGACTTGATTAACAAACGAATAATAATACCTCATGACTCAACGCTTCACGTGCCCTCACGTTATTAGCTTAAATGATTGGAAAACGCTGGAGTGTTAAATTAACGGCCCAGATTATCACTAGTTAACTTAAAAACTTTCAACCAATAGTTGCGCGCCATCAATCATGATTTTATCCCAAAATTCTAGAAACTCGCTGACCCCACACACCAAGATTGGACAAACCAACACGGTCCAATCGTCCACGTATTAAAGATCAAATTGACGGTAGAAATTCCCATAAGAAGAACACTTGGCGTTTTTTCACTCTACAGTTCTACTTGAAATCCATGGCAGTTCAGTCTCTACGGTTAGGCCTCTCTCACTCTCTCTCGGCGACAAAAAGAGAGATACGTCGAACAACTACAAGCGACAAAAGCACCAAGAGAATGGCGTCTCTTTCTATGTCGTCAACGCAAACTCTCTCACTCCACAACAACAACCGACCGATTCTGTCCTGCCAGAAGAGGAAGCTCGTCGGTGCTCTCGCGAGTGGTTCGAGCTCGTTCTCTTTCAATCCTCTCCGGTTAGTTAATTTCATGAAATTCAATTGAATGTATTGAATTTGAGTTCAACAAGTCCTTAGAATTGTTTTGGTTCTTGTGTTGCAGATTTTCGATTAATTGTAAAGAAATGAAGAAAAGGAGAGGATTTGGTGCGGTTTGTTACGCTTCGCCTCTAACCGCTCGTAATCTCCAGTTGATCTCTACCATTTCTTCTGCGTATGAATCCTCTATCTATACTCTCTAGCTCTATGTACATAATTGTGTGTTTGTGTGAGATATTCATTTATGTATGTATTTACTCTTGAAATCGTTTAAGCATTTGTATGTATGAATAGAAGTTTAGATCAAGTTAGAATATTTTGATATGACAAATTCAATTAAGTCAACAATGTATTTCAAAATTAAAAAAGTTTCATTATGCTTATGTTAAAGCTATTAGCAGATTATGTTAGAT
Source organism: Dipteronia sinensis (assembly GCA_033220585.1). Lineage (NCBI taxonomy): Eukaryota > Viridiplantae > Streptophyta > Magnoliopsida > Sapindales > Sapindaceae > Dipteronia > Dipteronia sinensis. The sequence continues at coordinate 5,395,424 of CM065641.1, read as the reverse complement.
ATATGAACTATGTTAGATATTTTTGTACCTTCAACATTTGTTGTTTGTAGAGCAAGGAGGGTTTAATTGGGAGCTGTATTTTATACGTAATAAAAATAACCGCACACATGAGTAATTTTAGATGAAGCTGCTTTTTGCATTGATTAGGAATGCAATTGTTGGAAACAATTACTATAAGGAGTTTGTGATACAAGATTTGATTTATTTGTTCTTAGAAATGGTTGTGTAATTAAACTATGTACTATGATATGTTGTGGTATGATGTAAATCTATAAATTATACAATTATTTTATTTACCAGCATAGCCTTGCCGTATCATCTCCTACATTTTCAACTAATACCGTATCAGTGTTATCTGTTATTGTATTTGCACCCCATGCTCACTAAGTTTTAACTGTATTAATTTATTCATGAAGTATTCTCTGAAGGAAGTGAATTAATTGTCTAGGGTTCTGATGCTTGTAAAAGGAACTGCCGTTCAGAAATCTTTTCTTGTTCCGCTATTTGCTCTACAAGCACCAGCAAGTGTCATCTCATGGATTAAGTAAGCCTTTAAGAAAATCTCATTGTCATGTCTTTTCCCTATCAGTTATATATTCTCATTGTCATCATATTTTAACATGGCAAAAAAATTTGTTGCTTTATTCATACTTTTACATCGCTTTATTTGCAATAGAAGAATCAGAAAAAAAAAAAAAAAAAAAAAAAACTTTCTTGTAAAACAAATTATCCTTTGAAGATTCTGTTAGATTTAAGACTTGGTAAAGTAATTTTAAATTTGATTTGTATTTTGCAGAGGTGACTATGGTATTTGGACTGCATTTTTGGCACTTCTTGTTCGTCTCTTCTTCTTCATTCCTGGTAGGTTCTGTTATTAATTTCTCCAATTGATCACAAGCTTAGGCACTGTTAGTTGTTGGGAACTTGCTTATTTTCATTTGACATTTTGTCATTTCTAGATGGTGTGATTATTGGGTCAACCATGTTAACTTTTGGGCATAAGCCTTTAATTTTAATATTTTGCACCATTCTTGTAAGTTGTAAGTTTTGGGAAGTTAAGGAACTTCCCTAAGAAATTTTTGTGAATTCTGACCTTTAACATTGCCCTCCCTCTTGGTTTATATATAAATTGATACTTGACTTTCCTCCTTTGACTTTTCTTGTGATAGAGGCATTGATTCATTATAGTTCTCCTTATTACCATGTAATTGGCCATCCTGAATCTTGGTTCTGAGTAACAAAGGACAGTGGACATTGTTGATACAATAAAATTGAAGAGAGGGATTGCAGTTTACATGTAATCTGAAGGGAAGAACAAAATTTGCTGAATCTTTTAGGAATATTGTTGCTAATATATAAATCTGAAGTGAAATCTGTACTCCTTTAAAAAACCTAGGAGTACAGGTGATGATTAAAGATTGTGTTTACACTTCTTAATCTCTTCCCTTTTCACACCTTATGCAATTACATATATACTTAGAAAGGAGATTGAAGAAATTCTAAACAGTTCCTAAATCAAATTTTCTTTGTATGTAGGTGAACTTGAGTTGCCATTTGTAGCATTACTCTTGGTTATTGTGGCTCCCTATCAAGTTATGAACCTAAGGCAAGTATATATATTGAGTGAGAATGAATGAAATTGTTATTTCTTTTCCTTATTTTTATTTACTTTTTTCTATGGCAGGGGAACACAACAGGGTGCTATTATTTCCTTGGTGATAGCAGCATATCTGGGTTTCCAGCATTTTTCACGAGCTGGGAGCTTGCGGAAAGCATTTGACCAAGGTTCACTTGTTGCCACCTTAGCCATCATCTGTATCACTGCCGCCTCGTGCTTGTTCTTGGTTTGAATTTATTCTGTTATTAAAGAGTTTTTCAATCAATCATCTTGTAAATTTCTGTGTTCATTTAAAGTTGACAAAATAATAGAATAATCATGATTTCTGACCCTTTCTTGCTCATGTTAGATATGTATTAATTTCTTAGACAGACAATATTTATATATAGAGAATAAAGATTTTGTCAACATGTTATAGAACTGCTATTGACTAATGTGCACTTTCCTTTAAATTTATTTGTTTTGTGTTTTCTACAGTAGGCCCGCCCGACTGATTTCTATCGGGATGTTTCTTGCATAAAACTGTTTAAGGCTCTTGTTACTTCTGTATCTCTAGTTTTTAGAGAGACCAAGAAACTTTCTAAACCTTACATAAAAATTTTATACATCAGTAACTAGGTCAAGCTTTTCTAACTTAACAATTAGCCAACTCAGGGGTACTTCAATGAGACATTTGCTGATGTTGTGAATTGAGTATTGTGTTTCCTGTGTTTGTGAATGAAATAATCCTTTGAAGATTTGCAATATTTTTCCTTTGTTGGAATCACCGGAAAGATAATTTTTTTTTTTTAGTAGAAAAAGGTCTAATTGTTGCGGGCTCTTCAAACCCATTAGGCCATTACTTATTATCCTTCTTCTTGTTTATATCTTATTTGAATTCTATATATTAAAGAATTATTACTTATCTTGGTAACTAAATTGATTGATGCTGATGTGCTAGCTAACATCAACTATAAATTTCTCCACTGACAAAGCAGTCCTAAAGACGGATGTGCTTGTCTAATAATTTATTTGGCTAAAACTACAGCGAAAGTAGCTATTTATCTAGGAATACAAGAACCTAAGAAATTCTATAGTCTTCTTCAATTCTCTCAGGCTACTTTGTCAACTAATATGCATACATAGAAGAAGTATAGTAATTAATCTTTTAAGTTGGGAAAAAAGGCCTTCGCATTGTTGATTCTCAGTGCTGGCTTAAAAGTTCAACAAGTGTTCTGACACGAAAGGAGGTTCCTGCTTGCTGCATAAATTGAATTTCTTCATCTGCTTAGAGATACTTTTCAGTAACAAGTGACCCCACAAAACCAACTGTTATGAAGAGGAGCAGTAAGCTGCATGATACTGAGGTGGCTGAGCTGGGGAGACCTGTTGGTTGTGCTGAACCATAAATTGGTGAGTCAGGTGTCATTATGTCTGGTGACATTATGCCCGGGGGGGTCATTATTGGTGTAGTTGGAGTTGTAGTCGGAGTTGTAGGAGGAGTCTGATTAACCGGTGGACTTGTGCTGTATTTAAAAAAAATGAATGAGGCTTTTGTGCTTTCATTTTTGACAAGAAAAACTGACAAAAGTTGATCATGAAAAAGTTACCTGGTTGATGCCGTGGATGACGGAAAGCGACAACTTCCACTACCTGTAAGAATTTGAGGAAGGAGACAGGGATGTTAATTTGAATATAGTCAAGGATACTCAAGAAGGCATGATTATTCTAGCAATTGATTATTCCTTCCTCATGAAGACATCTTACTTGGGTCTGTGGAAGTAAGCTGTGCTGCCCCTCCAAAAACGCAGCTAGTAGGAGCTGGATTCTTGTGGTAGTAATCATTGAATGCAAAAGAAGCATGGTCACGGACAGTGTTGGGATTATAGCAACTTGCACCTGGCTGAATTCCAGAACAGTCCGCACCTCCATACCCGCAAGCATAATCAAGAGCTACCTGCAAAGCAGTAGGTGAAGCCGTTGGGTTTGCAACACACCATGATCCGCCTGATGATGTAGGTGTTGTGGTCGGCGTTGTGGTCGGTGTTGTGGTCGGGGTTGGCGGAGTTATGGTTGGTGTTGTGGTCGGGGTTGTGGTCGGGGTTGGCGGAGTTATGGTTGGAGTTGTGGTCGGGGTTGGCGGAGTTATGGTTGGAGTTGTGGTCGGTGATGGTGGGGATATTATTGGATTTACTATAGGAGTTGTTGTACCTGGAGGAGTTGGGTTTACGATGGGAACAGCGGTATCCAGTTGGGTAGTGTACAGTGAAGGTGATGAAGGTATCCACTTTTCTTGATGTTCTAGTTTTCTGTTTTGATGGATTGCTTCCAGAGGAGGATTCTCTGCGACACTTGAACCTGAAGAAATCAAAGGCTGTGTAAGTTTTATTCTTTTTCTTTTCCCTTAACTATGAACATAGGGAAAGAAGTTGCTGACTTCGATGCCAAAGTATTATTCATTTATTCTATACCTAGATCTTAAGCATCCTTAGACATGATTGTCCTTTCTATACCACTTGCAGAAATCATGATATCATATGGGGAAACACAAAAACAGACAATCGAATAAGAGGAGAATTCTAACCTCAGATTGAGTCTTAAGTTTAAGGTTTGTTATGCATGACTCTTCTTGTGTGCGCACGCAAACGCAAGTGCATGTCTCTGAGCATACATGTGTATGGTGTGCATATGCATGTGTGTATTTGCGGAAAGTTAAAATTTTGTTATCTCTAATTTCACTTGAAACAAAAATAGCCTTGTCTTAAGCTACTGAATCAAAACAATACTTCAATACTATAGTTAATAGGATAAAGCAACTATTTACAACTAATAACTTTAGAGTTACAAGCACAAAAGACAAGAAAGAGAACTAGATTGATGTAATCATAGGCAAAATCAGTTAAATAGACAAAGAGAGAGAGAGAGAGAGAGAGAGAGAGAGAGTAATCATAAAGTTAGCTATACTCTCATATATCTAGGCTAAAGAAGAAAACTAAACACTTTGGTGCAGCTAAAACCTCTAAAAGACATTGCAGATGATCACCTGAACTGAGGAAAATATTCAGTAGGAAGAATGTGAAACACTGTAGAAGCCTTGAACCCATGTCTCTCAGCTGCTTCTAAATTCTGAAAAAATGTTCAACTTTGTTAAGAAGATAGATGATGTAGAAGCAATATGATATATATTTATATATATATATATATATATATATATAAATAAAACAAAAGGAAGCACCAATGGTGTTTGTGGGCAAAGAAGAGTTTTATGCATCATCTCTGCAACTGTTATATAAATAAAACTGGAAGAATCATAGTTTCCTTGGACTGAAGAGAGACGAAAAGAGGAGAAGTGAGAATAAAGGAAAGCTTGAGAAAGGAGGCATTGAGTTGTTGGAATTAACAAGCAAGAGAAGGTGCAAAAAGAGAAAAAAAGTTATATGAAGAGAAAAGGTTAAAGAGTAATCTGTTGGGGAATTTAAATCTGGAGTTTTGTATATTGACAATAATTAATCTTTGAGAGTGATGTTGTGGCTATTTCCTTTCACTTTTATGCCTTCTCTTTCTACTGTTTTATGGTACTGAATCAAAAGTAAAAGGTGTGTGTATATGTAGATTTTGTTTTTTGGTGTTTTTTTATGCTTAGGGATTGTTAAAATAAAACAATTATGATTAGTCTATTTGAAGTGTATTGAGTACGGATGCAAATTGCCCTGATCGGGAAAAAAAAACACGATTCCTGGCATAAGAATAATATAAAGTCGATGATATTGTCTTGCTAATCTTCTAGATTACAGAGTTTTAATAAGATGGAATATCATCCTCATTAGAGTTGGGGAGGCTTATAATTGTACGAAAAGGTTACCCCATAACTTTCTTTTCATCAACTTCTAATGTGCCATGGTTAACCATGGATCATTTTTTTTTCTTTTCGAAATCTGACACCAGACGGGTTAGGGGGCTGTCGAGACCCATATCTAGTCAAAATGTCTATTTTTGTAATCGGAAGAAGTCAGCTCTCAACACCAGAGAGGTCACTCTACAGGTACACTTAAGGTGCCAAGACACTTTTGCACAAGTATACTAATCCTTATCAAGAATGTTTTGATACTGGGAACGCTTTAAGATATTGATATTATTACATTATTTGTATGTCTATTTAATTAATCAAAACTATTTTTTTTCGAAAAAAAAATGTTTGTCTTTACAAATGTTTATTACAGTTTACTGAAATCTATAATTTCTTAAAAAATTAACACCTTACCTTTGAAAACAGGAAATTGAGTGAAATTCACATTCAAATACCAAGAATGAGTTTAAGGCTATGTTTTGGATTGCTTTTGCTTGAGAAATAATCACTTATTTTTCCAGTTTTGAGTAAATTGGTGTTTAGTAAACTCCCTAAAAGTGGTTTATTTTTTAATTTGCTCCTCCAATAAACAGCTTTTGAGAAGCTGGTTGGGGGTTGTTTTTTTAAGCAGAAACTAGCTTATTGTTTATGTAATGTCTATAATGCCCTCACTATTTAATTAAAAAACAATATTGCCCTTATATTTAATAATAATATAATAAAAACTAAAAAATAAAAAATATGAAAAAATAAAAAAATCTAATCGGAAATAGAATGGAGGCATCTCGCCTCCTCCAGTGCCGGACGAGGACCTCCTCCGGCTACATCGAAGCAGCTCCCAAAACGACCCTCGTGAGAATGGAGGAATCGGTCGACGAAACAGAGGTCGATGACGGCTGACGGAGACGGGACGAGCGACGGCACGGCACGAGCGGCGGCACGGGATGAGCGGCGGGTCTGTGCGAGGTTGAACAGCAGCTTTGGTGAAGAAGGAGGATGAGTTGATTCAAAAGATAATGAGTTGACTCGGTCAGTTTTTTGTTGTGTTTTATATATAAACTGAGTTGACTCAGTTTTTTGAATGAGTTATTTGATAAATGGCTGAGTTGACTCAATGATAAATTTATTTCTTGTTTAAATTTGTTTTTTATTTCTTTTTAAATGCTTCATATTTATAATTTTTATTGATGTCTATTTTAGTCATTTTGTTCAATAAATTTTTCATCATTTTAAAAATTAAGCAATTTTGAAATTTAGTTTACTAAATACAAATATATTTTTTTCTTAAGTTGATTATTGCTTAAGTTAAGCTATAAGCAGATTATAAGTTAAACAAAACAATCTCAAACATAACCTAAATTATAAAAATATATAAAGGAAGACAGTATCTTTTTAATTCAAAGAGATCAGTCTAACTTTACTTTTGAGTTTCTAGGACTGCCAATTACACATTGCCTTTCCTGAACTACTCTCATTTGGTATGGACACAATCAATATGGCTGCTTCTAATAGCACTCACGTAAGCAAGAAAAACGATTAACAACTTATCACCAGTTTGGTATTGTTTCCGCTTCTGAAATAATCACTATTAGATATTTTGGAGAAATAATAGATGTTAAGTATAGTATTTTTTTTTTCCAAAGTCACTGTCTAACAAATATATTTTAATTTAACAATAAATTAAATATCTAAGTATTTTAAATATAAAATGAAGTAGATTTAAATATTTAAGAAGTTCATGTTCATGTTGCAACAACATCAATATAATTTGAAGGTAAATGGAGAAATAATTGACCAAAGACCTCATAAGCCATGATAATTTAAGAGGGTTTTAATCACTTAACAGTTAACAATAGGTTTTACACAAATAATTGTCTAATTCCTGTATTTGTAATTCTGTAACTTGTTGGAGGATGAGTGGATTAATATCATTTTTGACCACTTGGAACATCATAAACATTGACTATACACGAGAAGTGACGCTTCATTCACCAACTAAAAAACACTATACTTATCTTCCTCACATGGACCATAAAATTAATAACTAGTAAAATATATTGATCAAACATTTGAAAATCCGAACAACTTACTATGAAAAAAGAAAAAAAGAAAAAAAAGAAAAAAAGAAAAAGAAAAGCCTAACAACTTTATAGTTAATTAAAAGGTATCAATTAAACTCAACTACATAATTTATATAGAACTTTTTTCTAACAGTTATATATTTCACAAAGAACTCATAACTATGAACAAAATAAAATTATTTTACTTACTTGTGAGTTTCTTGAGAAATTGGTAGAAAAATCTTCAAACTCAAAGCAAAGTTTGTATTATGAATGAAAAATAAACCTTAAATTGAGGTGAGGGTTGAAAGATATTAGATTACGAAAAAAATACAAGGACAAATATGTCGTTAAGTTAAACTAATAAGGGCAATTCGGGTGTTTTAAAAGATTTATTAAATCCTTAAATTGATTATTTCATAATTGCTTTTGAAAAGTAACCCCTTACATCTTTCTCAAAATCACTGTGAAATCAAAATAGATTCTTAAATAATCAATGTAGGAAAAATTACTAGATTTTGAGAAGTATGTATGGTTACTTTTTAAAAGTGATTATAGAATAATCTATTTAAGCATTTAATGAATATTTTAAAATATCATTATTAACCTTATAAAATAGAGTTAAAATCATTTATATACTTTATTTCATCTTATAATTAAATATTCTATTTAAATATTGATTTGACTCTTAAAATATTTTTAAAATATTTATATTGTTCTTATGGAATTTTTATTTTCTAATTTAAAGATTCTACTTAAATATTATTTAATATATATAATTAATGAAAAAAAAAAGTAAAATATGATCCTAAAATCATGTATATTTTAATCATTGTAACTAATTTCAGCACTTCTGTAATAAAATTACTAAACATATACTTTTGAGCTTTTAAAAATACAATAAAACAAATATCTCCCGATTAAGTTCATAGCTAATTATTCTTTTAGCACAATTAACAATAAATATTATAAAAAATACAGCAATACAAATGGTCCCTTAGCTTATCAAAATTAATACGTAACCGGCTCTTAATTTGGTCTTCAATATGTTATTTGAAAAAATATTCTGCTTGACCATCGCAATACGACTATCACACACAACATATCACATTATCTGGTTGCACCCAAATTTCTCTTTTGATATTCAAATATCTTATACAATATTGATGTTATAGATTCAATTCTACCTAATAGCTAGAAATACCTATATATATAAAAAATAAATAAAAGGTGTACATTTCTTTGAAAATTGATTTCACGCAATTTTCCGTTCACACATTTAAAGAAACAATTTTTTTGAAATATTAAAGTTGGAAACGAAATTATTACTTTAGGCATTTGTTGCCGCCTCTTGTCACCAAGAGAAATATTTCGGTGTGTTCAATAATATTGGAGGCCTTAGGCGAACATTTTAAATGAGGTTTTTTTTTTTAGATAACATATTTATTAATTCAGGTATTTTTTGAAAGCTTTCGTTATTAGTACGATTCGAGCCTCTGACTTGAGAGTCATTTGTCCAAGTCTCAAGCTCGTTCATCTACCAGTTGAATTATGCCCTTTTGGCAAATGAGGTTTTATTTCACATTATTTCTTATTTGTTATTGTTTATTTGTACAGTTTGATTATCTAATAATTATGTTTAAATTTTCTATTTTTCTTTTCCTTTTAAAGTTTTTCATATCCAAACTCAAAATTTCTATCAAACATTTTATATAATGAAATCAATATTAAGCGATCAAATAACTTCAATAATAAACAGAAACAATAATATCAATTTGAAAATAAAACAACTAAATTAGAAAAATATAGAACAATTTGAAATAATGATCTGCTTTCAAAAGAACTCAAATAATTAGCATACAATTGTCAAAGTGAGAAAATTAGGAGGAAAAATAAGAATAGAATGTCAACTGTTTTGATGGAGTGTTTTGGAATTAGGAAAATCATTAATTGAATTTTTTTCTTTACTTTGTTACTAAATTTGTATTAAAATAATTTTTTTTTCTTAACTAGAAAAGTGTTCTGAGCCTCTTTTTTTTTAATTAGGATACAATTAAATTGTAAAAATAAGATATGTTTTTAAGAAAAAAAGTTACGCTTAAATAAGAAGTGGTTGAGCCAGCGGGTTCAGCTACTATACAAATACTGTATAGTTACTGAGTTAGTTTCTAATCATTAGATTTCAATCTAAAAGTTTATAAAAATCAATAATCAGGTTTACAAAAATCAAAAATTAGATTTCAAAGATGTCACATCATTTGAACACCAAATTTTGGTAAAATAGCATTATTGTAAACTATATAGTTGCTTTTGTATAATTCTAAAGCATGAAATACAAGATAATTAGTTTGAATGATAAGATGGGATTAGCTCAGTGGTTAAACCCCTCATACTCACACCACGAGGTTGAGGGTTCGAGTTTCTCTCCACCCTTAAAACCTAAACTATTTTAATATTTCAAAATAAAAAGAATTGATTAGTTGGAATGACTAGACGAACTCATCAACCAATGATTGTTGATAACCTATCATCCATTGGTATCTTGTCATGTAGCAGTTAGTCAATAACATACGAAATTTGGCATTTTTATATAAAGGATGTATATACGATTATACTATATTTTCCAAATTTATTGCTCCAATGATATAGTAGTCTGATTTGTGACTACTATATCATCAACATATTATCAGTTGATCACCTTACAGTCAATATTGTTGCTATATAATTTTGTCAAACTTTTGAACATGGTTGCGTTATTCAAAATAACAAGTGTTCTGGTTTAAAGAATTTATGATAGACTGAAAATAGTTTTTCTTTTCTGTATAAAAAAAAAAAGGTTTTCTTTTGGGGAAATAAGAAGGATTTTGGGGGGTTAGAAAAGGATTACGGGATATTGTCATCATCAAAGACATAATTATTAATATAAAATTGTAGTTGTTGTTATACCAACAAGCACCAGTGGTCTAGTGGTAGAATAGTACCCTGCCACGGTACAGACCCGGGTTCTATTCCCGGCTGGTGCATAAAATCGAAAGAGCTGTGAAGATATGTGCTTCTTGTGATGGTAGGGTCCATCACCATCATCTGTTCGAAGATGACGAATGCCTTCTGAGCTCTCTTTTTTTTCATTTTCTGAGCTCTTCTTTAATCATCTAAACATGAACATGGTTTTCAATTATTGTATACAAAACATTTTCAGATATTAAAAAGGCTAAAAAACTAAATTTAAATTGTTGGATTACATAACCTTCTAAAAAAACATAAATTTTAATTATATCAATTCAAACCAATTGGACATTCTCCATGAACCAAAGATTATAATATGCCTATGATGAATTTCATTTTCTTAATGTAAAAATTGAAGCAAATACACTATCTAGTATCTATCAATCAACATAATTTACAAGGAAGTTTCTCGTGGTAGTAAAATCGGTTTCCAAATTCAGTCCATGGTCCTATTTGAATCTTGGCTTCAATTCTTTCTAAGTTGGTTTACGTCTTAGGAGACGATTCTTCAGTATTGAAGCAGTTGGTGTTGAATCAGAAGAACCAGAACTACTCCAACTCTTAAATCCATCAAATTTAGTCCATCCTGTACAGTATGAATTGACAAGTGACCAAATTATGCCTTCTCTTTCATAGGGATAATTTTCAAGAAAAGCACAGCGATCGGGAAGAACGTAGTAGGAAAAACGGTGATAACCGGAAAACACAAAAACCATGCCAACCTTTGTTTTTTAACCTTGCCTTTTCATATTGCACTGTGAAAGATGCTTGATGACATCATTCCATGCTGCATAGAGAGGATTCTTCTGATCAAATATGGTCCATTTCATTTCAGTGAAAAACACATTATGATGATCTTTACCTGGGAAATTTCGATAATCAGGCTCGATTCCATTGCCATTTATGTCCTTAAATTTCGGTGTGACATACTTTCCAATGGTGACAACCACACCAGATCCATCATGAAGTTCAAACACGGATTGAATCAGACCCTGTAAAAGCACTATGGCATAAGATTAAGAACATAATGTTTAAAAAGAGTGCCCCTTATTATCATTGAACCTTAAGCCTTATATAATTACAATCTACTGAAGGGGTCACATAATAGTAATTCAAAAAAAGCATTATTCTTGATGCAATGATACCCAGATTTTGAATCGATTAAGAGGAGTAATCAATTTAGGACAATCAGACGAAATTAATTGCTACACCCAAAAAAAAGACAAGGAACCCTAAAACCAATACAGTTACGTGGAAAATAAGTCAGTATGATTCAAGATGAAAAAAGTGGTTCTAGGCCACTTTTTTTTTTCAATAGTTAAAAAACAGGAGATTCTAGATATACTCGGGTCTATGACATTGTAAGATTATATATCATGCAATCAAAATAACAGCAAATGCAAGGTAGAATTTGATTTTGAACCTTGCCAAAAGTTCTTTCCCCCACAAGAACAGCTCTACAGTTATCATGAAGTGCAGAGGCAACCTGAAATGAGAAATGTCATTCATGATGTTAAAATTGTAAAAAGTAGTAAAACAAAACAACAATATTGGTCAACCAAGCTACTCACAATTTCACTCGCACTGGCTGTTTTGTTATTCACTAAAACCTGCATAGGGAGTCAAAAAGCCTTATAATAATGCTCAGAACATAGTTTCCAGGCATGCAGTTTTACTTGTTACTATATGTTTCATACTTATAATACCCATTCAACAAAAATACCTTAACCAATCATACTAGGTTTGAAGATGAAACTGAGTTTGAAAGCATCAATTTTTTTACCCCACAAACGAATCCAACAAAGTACGAGAGAAGCTCACTCGCCCATCTAAGACTTATTTTCTTAACAAGCAAAGCCCGTTAAAATCTGACTTTAAGTCAGGCAGTCAGCCAGGCTTGCAAACACCGGGAATGTAATTATGTCCGATGTAGGGTTAGGATTGTTTCAACTGTTCTTTCACCCATTGTGTTTAAGAAAAACGGCTGCAGAAGTTTCAACTGGGACCTTAATGCATCGCTTTCATAAAGGCCTTATTAATTACTTCGAATTTTGAAATCAACTTTCTAGAAAACTCAGTTTTGAACCTGAGCTTGGCCTATTTTATCAAACAAAAGAACGATGCTGAACTCCAGCTAGTTTGGTAATTGGCATGAAAGGGCTTTTTGTTATCATATTTTCGTAGACAACAAGATAACTCTGGTTTACAATAATACCCTTTAAATAGAAGATTTTTCAGATTGTTACAATAAGAAACCAGCTTTTAATATAGTGATGAAACATAAAGAACATCATCATTTTATTTCATATGTAGAAGTACATACAATTACAGGAGCTGTGACCAATGGTGCAGTATCTGTAACAATAGTGTTTTGGTACTGAGGATCCCTTCCAACAGTAGAAGTGATCTGTTCATATACATCACCGGCAGAAAACATAAGACAACACGTCAGTTGCAGAACTCAAAACTGTCACTGTTCATATATATATATATATATATATATATATATATATATGAATACAAGCTGGTTTGGTTCAAAAAAGAGTTGTGGAACTCAAAAATGTGCATCAAATAATGCAAAGTCATTCTAAATTGGGAAATGATAGCTCTACAAGCATATTGATCTTTTGTACAGCAAATAAAGGAAAAAGCAACTTATGTCATCTTGATTTGATAGAATCAGTTGCTTAAATTGTTTCGTTTTCTAACAGTAATAATATGGACACTATATGGCTTATGTATATAGGAAAAGAAGAAACTATGGGTGACCAAGAAAAGAACTCCACAGCAATAACTTGAGTACTCTGCATTTCAACATGCTCCACAACCTATCAGGGTGGGTTTGATGGAAAGACCCAAGGAGCATGGAAAGACATGAAAATTTATAAACTTCTACAAATTTGCTATAATATAACATGAAAGAAGAACAGAAAATTATGCCTCTGGAAAGTTAAAATCTTATAAGTAAACATACCATCTCCCCTTCATTTAGAAAGAGTTTGGCGATTTCAATTCCAGCCTGGAACAATTATAAGATTATGATCAAATTCACAAAGCTATAAAACTCAATCATATTCAAGTCCGTGAATTAATATATGGAAATACGATTGAGCTGGTGTCCTACGACGCAATAAAATTGCTGTAAGCTAATTATTTATGGAAATTAAAGGGATATCTAACTTCTCATTTGAAGAGCAAATAATTTCTTTGGTATTACCATAGATAATAATAATATTTTGAGATTAATGGAAGGCGACAACACAAGTGTAATTAGTTGAGTTAAATGTTGCAGGGTGGCCACAGGAATCGTGCTCCTTTATATTATAGCAAATTACTTTTTTGTTTTTTGATTACTTAACTAATCCCTCAATAGGGGTTTCCAATGGGTAACACTGATGAGAAATATAATATATTAGGAGATTCAGTTCATTAGTTAAATTTGCAGAACAAATTATAACCTAATAGAATTAATTGTGAAAGGTTCCATTTCTTTCTCCACCTCTTTTCCAGTGATATGTTTTTCCTTGCTAATAAATCCATTTCCCCATTATAAAATAATAATAGTAATGAAAAGAGTAAAATGGCTACAAAACAAATATATCCAGAATGATAGGGAGTTCTCTTGGTGTGAGAGGGGATACTTAGACTAACCCTAACCTACTTCTTATTCGATTATACCAGTTGAAGACACCTCAGTCACTAATGTAAAATTGTCCCACATTTGAACTTTAAGTTTCTTCAAGGGATAACGTATATGATTTATGGTTAGAACGTTTACTGAAAATTACAGTTCCCGTAGTTTGAAGGTTGCCATAGAAAAACGAAACCGTATGGTCTTTTGACAAGGTACAAGTATATCAATAATGAACAAACAACAAAAATCGCATGTTAATGGGAGTGACTTGTCATCAAACTGCTTAGGCCACACACAAAAAAGGTAGGTGAGAGGGAGAGACTAACTATCATCAAGCCATATTAGATATTTAGATGGCAACTCAACACAGAAGTCAGTTTAGCAATCATACCTGAACTAGTCCGCCAAGATTATCTCTAAGATCCAGAATGAAATATGAAGCACCCATCTCTTGAAGTCGCTTCATTGCTGCAAGAGTCATATTTTCCGTGTTATATTAAGACCACTAAAATTGCATGACTTTACTTTATAACAAAGTGAGAAACCTGCCGTGAGCATAAATAAATTTTATCAGAATCACTAAGAAACCAAGCTTGAAAAACAGATATTGATACTAAATACAGGATGGATCATGGGTGGAGACTGGAGAGAGAGAGAGAGAGAGAGAGAGAGAGAGAGAGAGGGTTCAAAATTCAAATTATAATGCACCATATTTTCAAAAAAAAAAAAAGTTGGAGTACTTTGTCAATTTCATTTCCACAATTTACATCACATATCGTCAATTTGAGACATGGAATTAGGCTCTATATTGTCAATTTTAATTCTCACAAATTCAAAAGCTTTTTACAAAGTACACTAAAAATAATTTATTATTACTGACATTAAATGGACACTTACCAGTGACCAAATCTTTCCTAGCCAATGCATTGAACTCCTTTAGGCGTATATACCCAACAGAAGTGGTGCCCTTGTCTATTTGTTCCAGTCGGTAAAATACTGGGGTTCGAGCAACAAGTTGTCGCTGTACTTCTAGTGATTGAATAGGTCCACAATTGCCATGCTTGACCTGAAATTCACAGTATGGAATTCTCAACAACCACTAAAAAGAGATACAACAGAACTGGACATAGAGATACTCTGATTTCAGAGCCAATATAAAATCACAACCTCAATTGTCACAAATGTTTCATTGGGACCTTGTAACAGAGATGACACTTCAAAAGAAGATTTCCCTCTCACATCCACACCATTGACAGCTAAGACTTCATCACCCTGTCAAGAAAATGATGAATGAGGGTAACAAATTATGTATCACATAAAACTCATCTATATTAGCAACAAATACACAATTACATGAAACATAGACATATACACAAACAGCATCTTCAGATGTACTGTTGTCTAGATGGAATTAAGTAAGAAGCAAATGCAGATAAATAATGAAAGCTTGCAGTTCAAACTGCATGTGTGAGTGTGTGACAGGATTTATGTAAGGAAAAAGAGAGGTGGATAACTGCTTCAGAACTAAATGGCTTATATTTTTGAATGCTGATGGCAATACATTAAGATATTTGGATTTTGGAATACAGGATTATACTGTAGAAGCTGACATTAGTTGAATGAAAGTGATGAATGATTATAGAGATAAACAAGATAATCAAATATGCATGTATTTGATCCTTTTCAATTGCATAACCGAATACAAAAACACATATCCATACATGTTTGATGTGATTTTTCAAGAAAAGGTAGTTTGAGAGGTCTTATACTTTAAATCCTCCACCCTTGAGACACAATTCAGTTGCATTTCTGTTTCTCTTCAGCATCATTAATGTTCATGTGGATAAGTTACTCCACAATTAATTACCAAAATCAAACCCATTGTAAAGATATATGCACCTAGAAACATCATTGTACAATTAGCATCTTGGGTAAGCACGCTAAAAATGAAGTTGAAAACCACCCGAGGTTGGAGAATCAGAGATCATTTTTCATAGCCAAATTGAAACTGTGGGTTTGGCCAAATTACCTGTCTCACACCAGCAGTATGTGCAGGGCCATCTAGTATGAGTCCTAGTACCTTCAGTTTTACACCTCCATTATTGTCTGGAACTTCCCTAAGATTTATTCCAATACCAGTCATGTCATACCTCGCCATCTTGGAGAACTTTCAACAGCAACAAAAGTGATATATATAATGTAATAAGAAACTGAAAGGTCTGTCAGTAGAAGACTGGATATGATGGTCAGAAATAAAAAGAAAGTAAGCCAAAGAGCATGGTGCACAAGAATGTGATAACTGATAACACTTCATGTAAAGACATGCAAACAAATAAAAAATAAGAAATGATATAAGGCAATATGGGACAAATACAACAAGTAAAATACAATCAGCCAAATAACAGACTTCTCCACGGATCATAAAATGTGGACTATCTCATTATAAAATTTAAGGAAAAAAAAAGGATAATGGTCAAGTGAAAAAATAATTAAAAATAAAAAACACTAAAATCTACTCAATTTGTCAAGGCTTGTGTAATTATGTTCGAAAATCTCAACTTTCCAGAGGAAAAATCCTCATTGCAAACTTCACAACATTACTAGAGCTAACTTTTAGATTCTGGAAAGAACTCAGAAGTCTCTTTCTAATAGTGAATATGATGCAAAACCTGCTAAGATTCTTCAAGCTGTGAAAATTTTCAAATGTGTAGTAATTTTTTTTTTATATAATTAAAACGTGTAGTAAATTGGGATAAGCAAATAAACGATTAATAGAAAGTCAATAATAGAAAAACTCATTGAACTCTGACAAAATTCAATTCGATATCCTTAATTTAAATTCAGAATAAAAGGTTATTCTTAGTATGTCACATAGTCACAGCTTTTCAATCATGAGCAGGATGGCTAGAATAGTAAACTAACGTTAAGTCTCCTCT
This sequence comes from Dipteronia sinensis, assembly GCA_033220585.1. Lineage (NCBI taxonomy): Eukaryota > Viridiplantae > Streptophyta > Magnoliopsida > Sapindales > Sapindaceae > Dipteronia > Dipteronia sinensis. Next base: position 5,378,344 of record CM065641.1, on the reverse strand, counting down.
TTCCACTATACATCCCTTCAAAGTGAGCCATGATAAATTTTTGTCATTCCCTCAAAATTCTTTTTGGTCTTTTGGTATGTTAAAAGCGGAGTGAAAATGGTTAATTCAATTGTAAACTAGTTACTAGTGTCAAATTCTTCATCCAAACAATCATTTTGAAGCCACACAAGTTAAATATTTACATTAAACATTTGATTGTAAAGGGTACCAAAAACAAATAATATAGAACCAAATCACCAAATACCTCATCCGGTGAAAGAAATCGGGTATAAGGGTCGCCCAAACTGGCCAACATTCTTCTAATCATATCATGAGCCTTCGATCTTGTTTGAATCGAAGTAGTCAAAATATCTTCCCGTTTTCTCTGAAATCCAAAACAACAAAAATCCTATTACATGTACCAACAAATGGATAATTCAAATATACAACATTCCATCAATAAGGATCCAATAACAAATATTCAACCCTAAAACAATTCTTCTTCTTCAAATTCTCTTAATATTCGAACAATACAAGTTAACAACACACAATCAAGCATATAAAAGTAGAGATATAGTGAGAGAGATGAAATTACGAGCCAATTTTCGGGAGTCCAGCGATGGCTCGCGGAATCGAGAAAGCTGTCATTAACAATCTGCCAAGCTTCATCTACAATTCCTTCGTTAGTAAGCGTTTGATGTTCCTTGTCGGCCTCCTCCAGTGGTTCAGCGTCGTCTCCTTGGCGACAATCGTCGTAGAGAGAAACGGCGGGAGCAGGAGGCATCAATGTTTGTGTTGCGGAGGGGGATTCTAGAGCAAGCGAAGAAGGTGAAGAGAGAAGAAGATTGAATGAGAGAGCTCCGGTTAGAAGATTGACTAGTGCTTTCTTGGCCCAATTGTCGTTGTTGTTGTTGATTGTACGGACGACGGTGGTTGGTTTTAGAGTTGGAGATGGTGAGGGGAGAGTGAGGAGTGAAAATGGAGTGTTGTGGTGGAGGAGGAGTGTCATCATCCTCATCTTCTCAAACGGTTCGCTGCTTCAACTGCTTGGTACAGTACTTGGCTTTTGTATATGTGTATATTATTCATTGTCAATTCAAATTTACAACCCCATGACTATGACAACCGACAAGAGGATATTCGCTAAGCATCGGTGTAAAGGTGTCCACGGTTTGATTAAACCAACGGTTAAAAATCGAAATCGAATTTAAAAAATCGAAATCGGATTTAAAAAATCGAAACCGAAATTGACGGTTACAAAATCGGTTGGAAATCGGTTTTCTGCCGGTTCGGTTACGGTTAAACCTCTCCAAAAACCGTCTAAAACCGGTAGTTAAACCTCCGGTTTAATCATATAAAAAAATATATTAACCAATCAATTGGCACTTTTTTTGAAAAAAATAAAATAAACACCGGATGGAACAGAAACCAATCGTAACCACCAAACCGGCGGTTACGAAATCGAACCCAAACCAAAAATTTCGATTACGGTTACGGTTCATCCATTCCATGGAACCGGAACTGAAACCAAGGGTTTCAAACCAAAACCGAACCGTGGACACCACTAGGTCGGCGAACTCACATATGGTGAAAATTAATATAAGATAAATTATTTAATGGAAAGTGTCATTTTTCCCACCTAACATTTGACATATTAGAAAAATGAGTATCTTTGTTTCGGTTAATGGCCTTCAAGGTACACATAATCGCGATTCGGTTCCAAGGTTTGAATCAAATTATAACCGTAGGAAAAAAAATCGGAACTGGAGTTTTGGTTCTGAAACTGTACCGAAAGTTTCGGTTCCGATTCCTTTAAAAAAATCAGGCAATTATTTTTTTTAATCAATTCAAAATCATTTTCAACAACTTTTTCAAATTTATTTCTAAGAAAAATTTTCAAATTTATTTCCACCCATTTATTCACATTTTTTTTCAAGACTTTTTTTACAATTCAATTTTTTTAAATGGCAAGTGGAAGTGAAAGCAGAGCTGGAGACGCTCCAAGGCATTTCATTTCCAGGACTAGTAAGGGTCTTATGTTGGAGCCGGTCCCGGTCTAGTCGGACAATATCGGTTATGACGACACTGCTTACCATGAGTTCTTGCAACGACAAGCCTATCTTGAATCCCTAAACTATCCTAATCCTAATCCTAATCCCCCTTTAATAATTTCTGAACCCAATGCTAGCCCTAATATCACCAGCCAATCATCAAATATGTATTATCCCCCTCCATAACCAGATTTTGTAGTACCAGCTACTGAAGAAAACTTAGAGAAGGCTGAGAAGCAGCCCAAATCAGATCTCTTCGTATACCATTTGAAGAAAATTAAGAAAGGGAATGGAACGATGGCAGCAGTTTGCAATTACTACCACAAAGAATTTAAGTGGAGTAAATCTGGAGGATACGACACATATTGAAAGCATATAACAACTCGTCATCCAGCCGAACAGGCCAGGTCAAGTACACTAACTCAAATTTCCAGGTTTGAACACTCAATTATTTAAATATAGTGATCAAACTAATAGAAAAGAATTAGTTAGAATGGTTGTTGTAGAACATTTATCTTCTGGTTTTAGTGAAACTGTTGGTTTTATTAATTATTGTCACAGAGCATTAAATCCGGCTGCATGTTGTGTTCCTAGAACCACTCTCACATGTACACTTTATGATATTTATAAAAGAGAAAAAAGATTTTGAATTTTTTTTTTGAGAATTATAAAGGTCGTGTTTCCGTATGTGCCGACATATGGACTAACCATTGACGAACCCATTTATACTCAGGTGTCATTTGTCATTATATGGACAAAGCATGGACAATGCAAAAAATAATTCTTGCATTTAGAGTTTTTTACGATGCACATACTGTTGATAATATTTATAAAAATATGAAAATTATTTTTGAAAAGTATAAAATTGAAAGCAAAATTTTTGCAATTGGTTTTGATAATCCTTCCAACAAGTACGGTAATTATTCATGCTTTAACTGAATTATGCAAACCTTATTTTAGTAGTAAATTTTTTCATCAAAGATGTGTTTGCCATGTTTTAAATTTATGTGTTCAAAGTGGTTTATAAATTCTTCAAGCTTTTATTAACCCTATTAAAGAATGCTCTCTTTTATTTGTGGAAACATCCTTCAGCGATGAAAGCATAGGTAAGATTTTGTAAACAGACAGGTAGGCGTCCCATTAGATTTTCTCGTGATGTTCCAACACGGTGGAATTCTACTTATAAATTGCTTTCTAAAAGTTATGATTATATGGATTTATTAGTTTCTTTTATGCAATATAATGTTAGTCAGATCAATCTTTATCCATACCATTGGAATGATCCACGTTGTAAATTAGAAAATTTGTCTGATTATTTAACTTTTTATTATGGTTGTTTTTTAATAGATGTAGATATTCATAGTTATTGTTCTACAATTAAGATATTATTTTATGAGTTATATGATGAATATCGTAGAGTTTATGGTCCATCACTAAACATTAATATTCCACAAACTCAAACTGTGTCTCATACTCGATATTCAGGCTCTTTGGAGTTTGGGTCTTAACTGTTATCCCAAAAGACCAAAAAATTATGAGCTTCTTCTTCTTCTTCATCAAGTTCGACCTCATATTCCGAGATTGAAACTTATCACAATACCAGATTTGAGTTTATGGGAGACGGTGATTTGGAATAATTTGATATCCTACATTGGTGGAGAGATCATGAAAAGCATTTTCCAATTTTGGCTATTACAGACAAACAAATTCTTACAACACTAATTTTTACAGTAGCTGTGGAATAAGAGTTTAAAGTCAGTGGAAATATTTTGGACGAAAGACGTACGCTTTTGAGTCCAGAATCAATTCAAGTCTAAGTTTGTGTTGATGATTGGACCAAGACGCAAAACATACAACAAGAAATCGATCTAGAAGCACTTTACGATTTCTTTGACGATGACCACACCACTGGAACGGAAGGCAGCGATTAGGTACAGACTCCCAACTCCCAACTCACTTCACCGAACCGGCAATAAAAGGTAAAAGAACTATGTAGCCTTTGATTCCTCTAAACCCTAAGATGATACGTAGGCAACTTAATTGTGGTACACATTAAGCATAAGGCCAATTTAAATTTTTTTAGTTTTATTTCAATTTATTTTTTTTAGTTTTTTATATATTTATTTTATTTTGTTTTCGGCTTACCAAATAAACTTCATTTACAATTTCACATCATTACATGTCTAATATATTTTTTTAGTTAGTATGTAATACAAAAAAAAATACAAAAAACAAAACCGTTCGGAACCGGAACCGTAACTGGAACCCCCTTCCAGGCGGTTTCGGTTCCAGGGTCCCTTGGAACCAGAACTGACGGTTCGGAATCGAAGTCAAAACCGGAACCGAACTGCAGTCATCACTATAATTATATATATATAGTCATTTTCTCCTCGGTATGCACTGATATAACTTATATCAGTACGTTGTATGTGAACCACTGATTATGGATAAGTCTTGACAAGTGCATACACTTTGAGTCAAAGTATGTAAATCTAATGGTCTACATCCAACACACTGATGAAGTTATATAAGTGCGTACTGATATGAAAATTTCTAATATATATATAATTAGGCACTTCTAGCGAAAACTAAGATTAATAACACGTATATAACATGTATTCTTAGAGATATGTAGGAGGAAAATGCACTTCTACTCCGAGGGGCTGTTTGTTTATTTCTTTCATTGAATTAAGTACTTAAATTAAGTGATTTAATACGTTTGTCATTAAAATGTTAATGACTTTAGCCTTTAGGTGTACTATTATTTTTTAAAATAGATTTAAATCAGATTAATTATTAAAAATTTAAAAATAAATTTAAAATAAAATTATGAAGCCATTAAAAAATGAACGGTACGTGGCGTGATTCCCCTGGGGGACGGAGGGATGAAATCGTCACCTGATCAATCTACTTATCTTTACAAATCATACTGTGTTGTCGTCGCACCGAAACACAGCAAAAGCCAAATGGCATGGTCATGAGTGTATGATAACTGATAAGTGAAACTTGTTGATGAGAACAAGCATTTCAATTTCATAAACTCTCACAGGTAGTACATAATTCAAATCAATTGTCATCACAAACACTAGAAAGGTAACTTAATGTGTGGCAATCTTATGAACCATTGGCCATTCGAATCCATCACCACCAAACTTCAACCGTCACTACTTCTATAATAACTTGGTGCTCATTTTTATCAGGCATGTTGCTGCTTCACCGACTTCATCAGCTCTACGAAATCCCAAAAAACTGCAGCAAGAATATTGTGTAAATGTTGCTGGCCTAGGAAATTTTATGCAATAAGAAATTGTAAACACAACAAATGGTAAACGCTAAAACTAGCACTCTTGAACAGACAGAATAGCACTGCATTTCCCTTTGTATCTGCTGGATCGTGAAATTCCTTCAGATCTCCACTAGATACCAGATTTTAGTGTAGATCATAAGAAATGATCCAAGACAGATGGGTTGGGGTATTTACCATAAAAGAATTGTGAAAATTGATATTAAATGTTGGATACAAGTGTGTTTGAGATTTGCATTACCGCAGTCCGAATCATGAGGTCCTGGCGATGCTTCTGGGTGGTATTGAAGAGACATGACATTCAGTGCAGGATATGCAAGACCAGCACAGGTTCCGTCGTTAAGATTGACATGAGTCACTTCGACACCTTTTGGAAGTGTTGCTGGGTCAACGGCAGTAGTTGTGATTCTGCCACGATATAAATTTAACATAAATGTATGACCTAAACAAAAAGAGGAAATAAACTAAAAGTTAACTCTCACTAACACCAACTTGAGTGAAACTTAAATTCGACATTTACAATCTAATTAAGTCTAGTCTATTTATAAGTTCAATCATCACCAAAGAATTTGTGATAAATTTGTATCACGACTTTTGGATTCCATTTCAATCATGTCACCAAAAAAAAAAGTTATTACTTTTTCCTTGTTTCCTCGATATTTTTTAGAGAGGCGGATGAGGTGGAGCAATCATTCAACAAAAAAAGTTGACCTCAACATAAACCTATCAGACATGCCTTTTGTGCACTCATCTTAATCACAAATTCTTTTCATTTTTTATAGGATACAAGTAATTAACATAGATTCATGCTAAATTAACAAACTAGAGAATATTTAACACACCTGGGCACTAATCTCTACCCGGCCATTTCGAATATTACGAACCGGATGATTTCCTCCATGGTGACCGAACTTCATTTTAAAGGTTTTACCACCCAAAGCCTGACCAAGCAACTGATGGCCCATACAAATTCCAAAAACTGGAACCTTTCCCAGTATTTCCTTGACCGTTTCAACAGCATATGGGACAGCAGATGGGTCTCCTGGGCCATTACTGAAGAGAACTCCATCTGGCTTCATTTTCAATGTTTCTGATGCTGGCCATGTTGAAGGCACGACAGTGATTTTACAACCATAAGATGCTAGACGTCTCAGTATATTATGCTTGATCCCAAAATCATACACAATAACCTTCAGTTCAGTAAGACATGGGAAATGTAAGAGCGAATTCTACAATATCTAGAACTTTTAAACAAAAAGTTTGAAATATCATACTAACACGGTAATTTTTCTCGTGTCCCCCATTGGTGTTAAATTCCCAGTCTGACTTTGTTTTATCTACCCATTCATATGGTTCTTTGCATGAAACACCACTTATTAAATCAACACCTGCAAAAAAATAAATAAATAAATAAATAAAATAAAACCATAAAATTCAAGATTGTATAGTTTCGGCAGCATTCTAAACATTCCTATTACCACAATTGCAGCACCTTACCTACAATGTCCCATGAACGAGACATCTCAAGAAGTTCCTCATCTGTTTTAGTCCCCTCTGTGCTTAACACACCAATAAGACTTCCATCTTGCCTTAGTCTGCGGGTGATCGCACGTGTGTCAACATCATCTGTTGCACAAGAGAAACAACACCGAAAGGTATTGTTGGTCAGCACTTACACCCAAAAAAAGAGTAAAGCTTAAAATCCATGTATGTTAATTCCACTGGAATAAGTGGTGCTAGATACTTAAAGTCATCAAATATAACTTACAGATCCCCATGATGTTCCTTTCAGCTAAATACTTGAAAAGTTCTTCTGTACATCTCCAATTTGAGGTACTGGAAAACATTATGAAAACTCAAATTAGAACATGATCGATAGTCACTGGGAAAAACATGCATTTTCTGAATGCAAAGGACAACAACACTAATAGCTTACTTGATACTTAAACTTTTTATTACTAGACCAGCAAGAAAGCATTCTCTCGATTCTTCATCATCTGGAAAGGACAGCATTGTAATTATATTAAGATGTAAGAATGCGGAAATACTTGGAAGCATGAACACCACGTCATCACCTACCAAAATTTATGCCAGTATTGCCAATATGTGGGTTTGTCATCAGGACAAATTGACCAGCATAACTGGGGTCAGTTAGAATTTCCTGATACCTGCAGAATAAGGGTGTTGAACCATGAATCAGATTCTGTATATGCACCATCCACATCGTGTTAACTCATGTTAGTTTTCCTATTGGCAAACGACTCCAAAAGACAAATATTTTGACACAAGAAAGGATCTTTTAACAAACAAATAATAATTGTCAAAGACGTATATTGCATAAATTCTAACTGATTTAGCTATAACAAGGTAAAATTATGAAATCATCTCACCCCGTCAAAGACGTATTGAAGACCACTTCCCCTACTTGGGTTCCGGAAGCACCAAAGGACTTAGCCTTCCAAATGGAACCATCTTCAAGCACAAGTCTAGCATTTGCAAGATCCCACGGTCTCTCCACCAAACCTAATGATGCCCCAAAAATAACACGTCATCTTTTCAAATCTTAAATATAAAATCACAAACACTTGACATGTAAACCTTTCAGCTCAAACTAGTAACACAGAATAAACCCTTTTAATTTTCTATATGATTTCCCTTTTCAAATCTAAGTATTTTCAATTGATTCAATTCTAATTTGATAATTACAATGAAAAAAAGAAAAGAAAGAAGGTACCGGTGGCGGTGGCGGTGGCGTCAGAGGAGCGTAGAGCAGAACATCTAATGGTGAAAACCCTATATTTTGAAGGGTTTGGAGGGAGTTTGTTGGCAAAAGCAAGTGGAGGGCTTCAGTGCAAAATCCAAACGAGTCAAGGCCATCGTCTTTCTCTCAAGTTTGGTCACTTCTCAGTAGACTCTGTTGCAGCGTAAATTTTCAAAGTAAAGTGCCCAACTACGGTAGTCTGAAATCTATTATAACTTTATAATGTTGTAGGACTTGGGAAATTACACTAGGCTCCTTGAGGTTTGGCTTTCGTACACAAAGATGGAGAAGTTTGTGTATTCTACACAAACACCAACTAGACTTATCGGTTGTGAAACTTTCCGTTAACTTTCAATCTACCTTGACTTGGAAATATCGAAAGTACCCTTGAATTATATAAGATAAAAATCAAAATAAAAAAGCATGAAATTTTTTTTTTTAATAGAGGCCACCTGAGAATGGCCTTCACGAATCACAAATTCTCAACGGAGGCCACTACAGAGTGGTCTGCATAAACATCTATATCAATGGATAAGGCACAACTTTGTTACAGAGAAGAGACATCTGCTTCATCCACCAACACAATGGAGGATTCATCTCTATTGAATTCAAATCCAAAATCCACTTATTTCAAACCTCCAAAAGACTTCAAACAAGTCAAATCCCATCAACACTTCAAAACATATAAAACCCACATACCCACAAAAACCCTTAAACCATCCTAATTAGTCACAAGAAAGAGGTAGATGGAGGTAGATGATTCCACGAAGTAGTCTATTTGTGATGAAGAGGGCCAGCGACAGCAATGGATGCCGGTCCCGGTTGAGGCAGCGACATCGTTGGAAGGAGAGGTGGAAGATTGGGTCTTATTGGATGAAATTCGTATTTTAGATGAAAAACGATGGATGAGAATATGAGATGTTAGGTTTGTAAAAGCAAAAATTAGATTTTCATTCTAGTGTCATAAAATTTAATGAATTCTTTCTTATTATAAAAAAATTGGAAAGACTAAAATAGCCTTCTACTGGTAGAGGATAACAGAGGGCTGTCAAGAGTTAGGGATGTTTGTGTAAAATACACAAACTTCTCCATCTATGTGTATGAAGGCCAAACCTTAAGGGCTCCAATGTAATTTCCCCATTTAAGAAATCTGTTTCAGTTTTCATGTCAATTGTTTTTTCTTTTTCTGTTGCTATTTGTTAAACCGAACAGTTCAGTTGAGTTCAGGTTTCTCAGTTTTGGGCCTCTGGTCCTTTGTGCTAAAAATTTACCTTTTTAAGTTTAATACCAACACAATTTGGGCTTCAAATGAATTTGGGCTAAGCCCAATTCCTAATAAACACGAACCCAGAAACAAAATTTTAGTTTTTAGTTTAAGATTAATTCTTCAAAATTTCAAGAAACAAAATTGATCAATAATGAATTGTAAATCTAGGTTTCAAGTTACAATCAAATGAAGAATGCAAATAAAAATAAGCCACAACCAAATGAAGAATAGACTCAGAATAATAATCTAACACTATAACATGTATTAGAAAGCATTAAAGCATTTTAAAAAATACGAATATTTCAAAGCTTCAGATATGATTACAACTTAAAGATACTGTTGCCGTCTGAATTATTCCTTTGTTGCTGATGTCCTCCTGAGTTCTTAAAATGATCACTAAACCCCCTAAACTGTCTGAAATTGGCAGCAAGTGATGGAATCTAGACTGAAATCACTTTCCATCTTAAATGGCGTCACGTGACTTCCATGTGCGATTGTAATAAATGGTAAAAAGTGACTTCCAAAATCATAAAACCCACTCCCTTTCACAAAGCATGCCTTAAAACTTCCATCTCTTCATTGCAAAAATTGGATATTTCCGGTAGGGCAGTGACGACTTCCTTTTCTCCAGCAGCAGGCGATTTCAACATCTCCAGTGGCCGGCGATTCCTCTTCTTCCAGTGGCCATCGATTTCTCTTCTTCCCGTCATTCCTTCAACTTCTCCGGCGACTTCATCTCCTCCAACATCTCCTTCTGTAAGTTACTTTATTTTTTTTTTCAACTTCTCTATATTCTTATCCTTCTATGATATAATAAATTTACTTGTGAGTTGTGATTTAAATATCTTCTATTATTCTATTATTGAAATGTGTTTGAAGCACACTTAAACAAGAATCTTATTTTTTGCGTTATAATTTATTTATTATTGTTTTATTTTCTTAACACAAAATGAACCGACTTTGGTAAATTTTACAAGGGATGAAAATGGTTAGATAAACAAAAAACACTTCTTTATGTCCATATATAATTGAATGTTAATGAATCATAGAAACTATAAAAAAGTAACATTCTTGACGTAGGCTTACGCAAATGTTTCGTATAAATGCAAACAATTCAGGTGATGTAATTAAGAAACCCGGTAGCAAAATCTTTATTCACAGTCCATTCATTGAGAATTTACGGTTCATGTGTTGTTCTCTGTTAAATGAACCATAGCAATAACATGATACAACGATTATTATTTTATATATCTGAAACAAGAATGCAAGAATAAGAAAAACAAGAAGATCAGAAGAAAAAAAATCCATTGGTCAGAGATGGAGAAGTTTTTTTATTTGTTTTTGTAAATTAAATTGATGAAGATGAGATGGGCATATAGGTGAGCTGCCATAGCATTCATCCATCAATCAATGACCGCCCTTGATGAACACATGCATCGAGGAACCTCCGATTCCGAACCGGAACCGACGTCATGTCTAGATCGAATTGAAAAGGTACCTTAGATGAAAGAAATTGGCAAAAGTGCCCATAATTGACTTAATTGCCCTTGATGAACACATGCATCGAGGAACCTCCGAAGCTATGCCAAAAGTCGTTGTCGCCCTCCGCTTGCCAGCAACCACCGTGCCACACGACTACACTGCAGTGGTGACCTGAAGCCATACAGAAAGTAACTGTCACCCCTCTTCATCTTTCGGTTTTTATGCTTGTTATATGATTTTTGTTTGGGACCGAGTATGTTTTATGAATTGGTAAATGGTAAATTGTGCTGTGGCATTTCCAATTCACCAGTAATTCATGTGTCGTTTATTTTGTCAAAGGTTGTTGGGTTGTTTATGGGGGTTTTTGTACAGAGTTAGGTGGTTCATATAATCATATAACATTTGAAACTTGATAAATGTTTTGTAGTTATATTGTTTGGTCATGAACCTTGATATTTCCATCATGTGGATCTGTTAATTACCTCTATGTCCCCTGTCAATGGAGGAGGTCACCTCGCCAGAGGAGGCAACTGAAGGTGTTGTCTCCTCCGACAATTCTGTCGCCGGTGGCCATGGTGGCAACTGGTGAAATTTTTTAATTTGTTATTATTTTTCTTTTTCCTTTTTTTTTTCAAAAAAAAAATATTTTTTTTCTTATAAATTTATTTATATTTTTTAAATATATTTGTACATCTTTTATATTTTTTTAATGAAAAAATTTACAGATTATTATTCGTAATTATTTGGAAAATATTTTAAAATTTTAATTATTTATTATTTGAATATTATAGTTACCAATTTTTCAACTTAATCAAAATTAATCTCAAATCATAACATGAATCAACCATCCAATTAAGTAATAATAATACAGTGCGGAAAACAATTAAAACACGAGGAGTTATTTACGTGAGAAACCCTCCAATCGGGCAAAACTCACGAGCTAGATTACTAACCACTTCCGGTCCACAAAATCCACTATATGAGATATCAATTACAACATAGGTTGACCTTCTATCACACCGTTTTCGGAAGAACTTGACTATCTCTATCCTCAAGCCTTTTATAGTGATCGTGACCTTGCTTGTGCACTACACCTTGTAGTCACAAGACTTTAACTCAATGAAGAGATAATGAAGTCTAAGGGAATATACAATGATACTCAATAATGCAATATAACGCTAGACAACACTATATGCTTAATTAGATATTTAATGTCAAGTCAATAAACTCTAATTATCAAAGTCTAAATGAATAAACGCAAGACTCAGCTAGATGGCATAAATGACATGGAATTTCTAGCTTTCACAATCTACCACAATCAGTCAATATTATCACTCACAATGTATTCAACATTAACATATATCAATGTGGTAGAGACAATGCATTTAGTCATATAATAAATGCAACCCTAGTATCAATCTATCACAAACAAACCCAATCAATTCATAAAATGATTTTGCTAGATGTTATATCAACCTAGAATGCTAGCAATCATAAATAAACTCAATCAAAGAGAGACCCTACAAAATTCCTTCACAAATATTCAACATATATTCAATAAAAATACCTAACAATGTATTTATCATATAATCAACATACATTCAACAATACATTCATCAAAAGATAATAATCAAGCATTTAATCATGTAATAAATGCAAAACCTATGTCAAGAACATCAATATATGAAATAGAGGTGAAACTGATGTTACCTAGTCAAGAACATGAAGACCCATATCAATATAAAGATGAATGGTGAAGATGATGAAGGATTTGAGTTGATTGGAGAGTTAGAAATCAATGGATTTAAGCTTTCTCTCTCTAAAATGAATTATCTCTCTCTAGGGTTTGTAAAATCTGAGTTTTTAATGAAATGGGGAAGAATATGGTATATTTATAGTGGGAGGAACGAGCTGACGTGAAAAGACAAGTTTACCTTTGAAATTTTCCATTCAGAGGTCAGGTCGGCGGTTAGGAGAAAACCGCCGAATCAACCGCCGATCGAAGGCAGAAACACCAGGTGAAGAAATGTGGTTAGGTTGGCGGTCAGAAGTCAACAGCCGAATGGACCGCCAAATCAACTAGAACATGCTGTAGTAAATTTAGCGGTTTGATTGGCGGTCAGATCAACAACCAAATCAATCGCCAAACTGCATCCAGAATGTGCAACAATCTGGAGCAAAACGGCTGTCTGAACGGCAGTAATGTCGACCGCCGTTTCAATCGTAGAATGGAGACTGATTCCTAAACATGGAATCCTCTTCGGTTGAACAAAGCGCTAAAAACAAGCACACCAACGTGCGAGCACAAACGTTTCTGAACACACAACTAGAAACGATCAACAAAAGCATAAAAACACACTAATGTCTAACAAACAAATGCAAGAACAATGATCATACAATAAGTGTGTTATAAAACATAAATGCACACATTCATGAGACATCAATGCAATCATAGAAATGCAATATGAAAGTGTGTGTATGCAACCAATCTCTTCAAGAAGTTAAGTCAGGTGATATACCTTCTTGAAGTCCTTTGGGATGACCGGAAGCTTGTCAACCACTAACACTTAAGCTACCCGTTACATATCAATCCCAATGTGGTTTTGACAATGAATTAAGCCAACCAAAAACTAAAGAACTTACATGTAGAACAAAATGAAAGTTACTGAGGAGGACCAAAAGGAACTTCCGATGGAGGAGCGTCTCACAGATAAGGAGATATTTTACCAAGTGCTTGGGAAAAGATCTGGTTATGTAAAACGTTTGAGTTATGGTCCAAAACCAACCACAATACATTCAAAGGACATAACAACGGAGACACGTTGGTTAGAAAATATAGCTGCAACACAAGATGTAGAAATTGAGGAACAAAAGAAAGAGATTGAGGAGCATAAGAAAAAAATAGAGGAGCAAGAGAAAGATGTGGGTGATATGAAAATTCGTATGTCTCAATTTGAGGACATGATGATACTTTTTATGCCTCAGTCTAGATCTTCTTAGGCAACATTTTTTCAACCAATATGATGATATAGTTTATGGTTCTCTGCCTTGAGATCATTATATGGTTCTAGTTTATATTCTATGAAATATATTTTTGTATTTTGATTCCCGAGAATAAGTTTTTGTATAGATCCTGATATGATCTTTTTTGTATAGGTCTATATATGATCCACAAGTTGATATTAATGTTTATGTTTTATATGATATTCTCGGGAGTTCAAACATTTTATGCTATGTTTTGTGTATTTTGTGGTATGAAAAGAATATTTAAATATATTTTAAATTTTACGTCTCTTAAATTCTTAAAAATTTATATTCAATTTTGATGATCTATTTTTAAAATGCATAATATAATGTAATAATTTAATTTATAATTAAAATATTAATATATGAATAACGATAACATATTTTGTCACCAAAAGCCAATATTGAATACAATTTTTCTGTGGCTACACGGGCCTTTACCCCACAATTTATTTTTGAAGCTACAACAATGTTTTTGCCATGCAAAATATTGTTGTTAGACATCTACTTCCATTACCATAAAAAGATTTATGTAAAAACTAATCTTTTTCCACGAAATTAATGCGTGCCTAGAAATATCCTGTTATTACAACGAAATGAAAAAGCGATGCAAGTGTTTGACCTAGTGTGATGAATTGCGCGACAAAATTATGTTCCTCATGAAAACTTTAAACTTCCAACAACGAAATTAGATCTTAGGCGACATAATATTTTCGTTGTTGTTGCCCTTTTTCTTGTAGTGTATCAATGTTCTTACCAAAATTAAAATAAGAGATCCATACGAGAGACTCATTATATATATACACTTTAATTCGGTTCAAATAAAAAATATAAACACTTTAACATACACGAAATGGGCCGTTTGGTATGCGGTTATCTTTACATGGGAATGAGAATCTTATAGCATTCCCATGTTTGGTAGGAGGTTTGAGTTTTTGGTTTCCCAGAAAAGTGAATCCCATGGGAATCACATTACCCTCCAAAGGGGTAATCTGAAACCCTTCCCAACAGGTGGGTTTTAGATTACCCTCCATCAGATTCTTACGGTGGGACCCACATTTAATTAAATAAATAATATTTGATAATTTAAAAAACAATTCGTCCAAATATTTTCCACATTTTCTTACACTTTCTCACTACCCAAACACTAAATTTCCTGATTTCAAAACCTAACCTTCATCAACTAAACCATGCCCAACTTCATCTTCATCATCATCAAAACAATCAAACACCATCATCAACACCAACAGAAAAAAATTACAACTAACAGCAACGACGACGGGCTTCGATGAAGACGACGACGAGCTACGACGACGACGACGACGACGGGCTGCGACGACGACGACGACGACGACGCGGAGCTGCGAAGACGACGACGACGCGGAGCTGCGACGACGACGATGATGTACCCGGCCGGAGGAGACAACGACGACGACGACGTACCTGGTTGGAGGCGACGATGACGAAGATCAAGATCTGGAGAGAAAGACAAAGAGAGAGAGAGAAAGATGGAAAGAACAAGAGGAAATGGATCTGGTGAGAAAGAAAGAGAGAGTGGAATGAACTGGGTTTTTTCTTTTATTTTTGGACAAAGAACCTGCTATTTTCAACGTCCAGGGAAATGGACTTTGAATTTTTTTTTTTAGTTTTTTAGTTTTTAATAAATAAATAAATTAAAAAAAAAACAAATTCCCATGTACAACCAAACACTTTTACTTGATATTCCCAGGAATCCGATATAATATTCTCATACCCAACCAAACACATATATACAAGTTTCCCAGGAATCACATTCATGTGTTTAATTTTCCCAGGAATCACATTATTTTGATTACCCCATACCAAACGGCCCCTAAGTGATTGTATAAATTAAAATTCATCTTGAAATATATTTTTTCATTAAAGAAAGAATAATAAATAAAGTGTTTGTACCATTATTATTAATTTTACATGTATGCTAGACAATCTAAAAAATTTGTTCAAAAACCAATACAAATGATGTGGCAAGTGATTTGTTCTTACCATGTCATTTACTATATCATCTCATGATTTGTATGTTAAAGACGACGAATTTTGGATTGTATAATAGTACTATTAATTTTAGTAGTTAACTTTCTCTATATTTAGTAAATCATTTTTCATATACTATAAATTAGTCATGAGGTAGGATGTTGAAATAAATGGTTAAATTCAATTAAAAGCATGTTTGGGCACTGACAACTTGCAATTAGTAGTAAATCATTATTCATTCGTTCCATCTATATTTTTTCTTCTCTTTCACACCTGTAAAAGGCTTGTTGGGGTATTGATAGTTTATAATTAGTTAGTATCATTAATCATTCATTTCATCTATATCTTTCTTTTTTTAAGACATTCCATTATATCTTCTCTCCTCTTTCACACCTATAAAATCCGGATTATGATTTCCTCTTCTTATTCTTGATGTGTCTCGACAGATGACAGTTAAACAAGCAGTAATAATGACTAACTTTGCACCATCATTTGTTATTTTGTGCATCATTTTGCTTTTATCTTCCTACATAGGTACTTTCTCCGTTTTTTTTTCAATATATATATGATTTGATGTTTTATTTTTCCTCTCTTAATTTATCTGTTTTATTTATTTATGTTTTATTTATATTTTGGCCTATCTAGCTAATACAATAAGAGTTTTCACGTACAAACCCTGAACAGAAGAATAAGATTATGTCCAACCCATGTTTGTAACATTACTATTACAGTGATGATTCTGTAACATTAAAAAGTTAAACAAATAATTTTGTTTTAGCTTTGTAATATTACAATATCTGTACATATCCGAGTGATTCCTTAAATTGATATTTTTACTGAAATCCATATTTACTTTTTCGATTGTAACTTATAACGTATGGACGCTACAAGTGATTTGTCACAACCAAACTTTTACAAGTTCGTGATTTTTGAAGTTGTTTTAGCGGTTTCGTCCGATTGAGTTTTAAATTGATACTGTAAAAACTCAGGTACAATTAACTTAATATAATAAATATAAATAATTAAATGAAAAGCCGACTATAATAATTATATATAAAAACCTATTTGTGTGCTTTCGACGAATTTGGTTTCAAACCGAAACTATCAAAACCACCAAAACTCAGGTTCTAATAGTTAAGGTACAAAAAAAAATACTAAGAATTGAATTAAGAACGTAAGTTTCTTAGTGGGTGTTTTTTTTATGAAAGAAGTTTTAAATAGTAATTAGTGTGCTAATTGTATGTATTGATTTGGTCCATGAATTCAAAAGCTATTGCAGCGGGTGGAGATCAAGACTCGACACCATCATCGGTAATTATGGACTCCATTATATATATTTATTTTAATATAATGGAGTCCATAATATAATGTAAATAATATTTTAATAAGAAGTTTGAGTTATTGATGATTTTTGCAGAATAATGCTTGGTGTGTGGTGGTGTAAGGTTTTGGGGACGAGAAGGTGCTGCAATCAAACATAGACTACGCTTGCTCTCATCAAGTTGACTGCGGACCAATACAACCGAGTGGTTCCTGCTTTTTACCTAATACGCTGACGAGTCATGCCTCATTCACCATGAATTCTTATTGGCGATTAAATGGCCAAACCCCTCAAAATTGTCTCTGATATTCAAGTAACACACCGATTCTTTCAATTTTAATTACTTTTATTCTTATTAGATCACTTAATTATATAGTTGATTATGATCTAGGTTAATTCTTACTCGTTATTGTTTACTCTTTTGCAGGTTATGGTGATTGCCATTATTTATAATTCAAAAAAGCACTAGTGATGTGATGATCAGTACCTGCTTGATAATAAACTATATAGGAGATGAGTATGTAATAAGATTTACAGAATAATAGAGATGGTTATTTCTTCCATACATTACTCATTTTTAATGTATTCCTTGTTAACGGATGGAATGAATTTTCCAAAAAACAAAGAAACTGTTAGGGATTTGAACCGATGATCACGGAAGCGTCATGCCTAATATTCGCCCATAACTCATAGCAATTAATAACGTCTATAGCAGAAAAAATATTAGATGAGAGAAAATAAGCCAATCACAACACAAGATATACGTGGAAAACCCAAATCGGGTAAAAAACCACAGGCCGTCAGAATGACAGAGAAAGTTCCACTATACGATAAATTGTTATAATCATATACTCCTGGATTCTCTCTCACACCTCAACCCCAAACCACGCTCACAACGCTCACAAGATCCTCACCGAGAATCCCCCAAATATCCCCTAGGTCTCCACTGAATATCACTCAAAGATCTTATACTTGATCCACCGATATTCCCTTGGATCCCTCCCCGGATATTCCCTTGGGTCTCTCATCCAGATCTCACCACTCTATGATGTTACATAGTGTTCTTTTGACTCCACACAAAATAACCTAATTACAAGGTCTATTTATACTAGCTATAAGGAGTTTAAGATAAAGGGAAATCCTACTCCTAAACATACAAGAATTACTTGTTCCACATAAATACCATTTCCTATTTATGACAAGTCTTCTTGTTAAGGAGAAATCCGTTTCCTTCAAGTACATGACTTTCCTATTTTTCATGAAGACAAACTTTTTTTCCTTTTCCGATAAGCACAAGAACTTCCAGAAGAATTACTTTCCTTTTTCGTTGAATATTTCCAGTTTCATGCATGCTTATGATTGACTACGGTTCCGATCACGGTTGGGCACCTGCTCCCTACACCGTTATAAGTCACCTGGAATGCACCGCGTTTCCTTCCGGAATCCGATTCTTCAGTTCTTCTTCTGTCTTCAAATCTCCCTCAAACATCATTTCCAACTTCCAAACGTTATCCCACGTCTCTAGGAAGTTTCACATCAGTTGAGTCTCGTTTGGTTAATATCGGATTCACTTGAGAATACGAGTCAAAACCAAACAGAAACCTAGCTTCTCCAAAGAAATATTGTCCGTCTTTCTAGTAAGGATGTCAGTTTCAATATTGTGATCATGTTCGATGTTCGGTTTAAAATTCAACCAAATTAAATAATCAATCTCAAAATTTCCATTAAATCTTGAAGATCATAGAATACAGATCAATTAAAATGCTTTTTCATTATAAATATAAATAAACTACGTATAACCCATAAACCACATCCACAAACCTACATTAATTATGCGGCAAAAAAAAAGTAGTTCATGAAAAAAGGAAAAATATCTTTTTTTCATTTTTTTTCCAATGGAACATGCTTTTGTATTTGCTTATTTGTTTTTCTCCCAGTATTTGCTTAGATGTTTTGCTCCCGGTATTGAAATGTCAAATGTGGTGGCGGCTGACTCCAACTGACATTGTCAAAATGAATGATCGCTCTTACAACCAAGGTTTACCGTTTACAACAAAAAAACATACAAAATTTAATTAATTTTTTCGTTGCATGATGTGTTTCGGAAGTTCTAAATTTTGTATATCAATATATATATATATATATATATACACACACACTCTAAGTACAATCTATACAACTATACACCACATCCACAACCCTCAAAATGTCTTAAGTAACTTCAATCAAAGAGTTAGAGCTAGAAGGCATCTAGCTAACCAAATCTCCTATGCTTTCTACACTTCTCAAGTTGAACCTAAAAATATGGAAATTTTGGATAGAATCCATGCAAGATGAACTTAACCAATTTGAGAGAAATTAAATGCAAGATGTATTGAGTGGTTCTTAGTTCCTAGACCTAAAGACACTAACATAATTAGAACAAAATGGGTGTTTAGGAACAAGACGGATGAGAGTGGCAAGATAGTGAGAAATAAAGTAAGGCTAGTGGCTCAAGGGTATACTCAATTTGAGGGTATAGATTTTGATGAGACATTTGTACCGGTTGTATGTCTTGAGTCCACTAGACTTTTGTTGTCCATTGCATGCTTTAAGAAATTCAAATTATTTCAAATAGATGTCAAAAGTGTTTTTCTTAATGGTTACCTTCAAGAGGAGGTTTATGTTGAACAACCAAAGGGTATTGTAGAGCCACACACTCCTAACCATGTATATAAGTTAAAAAAATGCATTCTACGACCTTAAACAAGGTCCAAGAGCTTGGTATGAGAGATTGACTCAGTATCTCACTGATAACAACTATATGAGAGGTGACACTGATAGAACTTTGTACTTCAAACATGATAAAAATGACATATTCGTTGCTCAAATCTATGTTGATGAGATTATTTTTGGGTTTACATGTCAAACCAAGGTGAAAGTGTTTGTGAATGTGATGTCAAGTGAGTTTGAAATGAGTATGATAAGTTAACTTAATTATTTCCTTGGAATACAAGTAAAACAATTTAGTGAGGGAATAATGTTAACTCAAACTAAATATGCAAAAAATCTTGTAAAGAATGTTGGTCTTGAAAATGCTAAAGAGTTTGAGACACATATAAGTACTACATTAAAACTTAACAAATATGAAAGAGGAAAGAAAGTAGACCAAAGCTTGTATAGAAGTATGATAGGCAGTCTACTGTATCTCACGATTTGTATACCGGATATATGTTTTAGTGTTGGCTTGTGTGCTAGATTTCAAGCAAAACCTAAGGAATAACATATGGCAGCGGTAAAAAGAATCATTCGGTATGTGAAAGGTACTTTAAATCTTGGTTTATTGTATTTTTTTGATACTAATGATATTCTAGTTGGCTATTGTGATGCGGATTGGACGGGAGATTGTGATGACCGGAAGAGCACACCTGGTGGATGCTTCTACTTAGGAAACAACTTGATTTCATGGCACAGTAAGAAGCAAAATTCGGTCTCCCTTTCCTCTTATGAAGCCGAGTACATAGCGGCCGAAAGTGATTGCACACAACTTTTGTGGATGAAACAAATGCTTGAGAATTATGAGATAAAGCAAGTTAATATGACTCTCTATTGTGACAATTTAAGTGCTATTAATATCTCAAAGAATCTGATTCAACATTTACTAACTAAGCACATAGATATTAGACATCATTTCATTAGCAAACTTGTTGAGAATTCTATTGTTACTCTTGAACATATGCCTACTAAAACTCAAAAAGCGGATTTGTTCACAAAACCTTTGGATAAGGGGAGATTTAAATCTCTTAGAAGATCTTTTGGCATGATTAGAGTTGAGTGATGTCTATGTATATGTGTGAGTGGCTTGATAAGTTGTTTTTAATTTGAGTATAATATTCTTTGAGAACTACTCACTTGAGAAGTAATGATTTTGCATAAAATTCTCTTATTGCATTTAGATAATGCATTTTAGCCTTAAATCTTGTTTTAAAAATGTACAATTGCTCCTCATATATGTGTATGTTTTAGTGATTTTAGTTTGAATGCTTGATTATCATGGATATATCTTGATATCTTGTGTCAATAAAAGATGACCTATGGTCAGTATCCATGTTGTTATGGCATTTATAGAATTCAACAGAGCACCTTCATAGAATAGGCTACATGTATTGGTTGTGTAGTTTCGCAATGTAGGAAAGATCTACATCAATATTCATTGAGTGAATGCCTCCATAAAGTGTTATTTTTACAAAAGAAATAAACAGTGTTGAATTGTTTAAAAAATATATATGAAAAAAATCTTCAATAAGCTTAATGCTTCAAAGTACAAGGAGTATAGTTAAAAATTGTAAAATGCTCGGGTGAAAAACAGAAAGGGTTTACGAGCCACTTGCACACACTAAACTTACTGTTGAAATCTATTCTTTATGAGCAACAAATTATATCATGACTGCTTTGCCCTTAATTAGAAAACTCTTGATGGATAGATGGTTGAAGTGGTATTCTCGTTGATGACTTGATTACTCCTTGTGCATATACTTGAAGCAATTCACACACACACACACACACTTGTTTTGCAAAAAAATGCTCATGATTGATAGCAATTTGAGAAACTTTGTGCTAGAACTTGAAAATCTATGATTATTGATATGTTTCTTCAATTGATTATTTCTTATGTGAATGTGTGATTTTTTAATAGGAACAAGTTACAGTTTTGATCTAGGTAGTGCATACAATTAAGGGGAGAATAGTGGTCTTGAATTTGTTCTCTATCTAATATGTTTTGTTCATATATTATCTCATATATTTGTGCTCTCTTGCTTATTGTCTATTCCTTGACAAAAAGGGGGAGAAATTGCATATTTTGAAGGGGGGAGATGATAAATTGTAAAAAAAATATTAGATAATAGGGAGCTTGCTTATTTGTATGTTGAGAGCTTACTTATTTATATGTTTTTGGGAATCTCACCAAGTCTTCCTTGGAGAAGATGTTTTGTGTTTCTGTTTCTCACAGTTGCTTTAATGATTAAAGATGGTTCTTGAAGACTTTTGAAGATGTTTTCTAATCTATGAATCTCTTTGTAATGTGAGGATGTGGAAGTAATCATTTTTTGAGTGGTTAAGGTTTTTTCATGGAATAACCTAAGGGGGAGATTGTTAAGTTTTAGATTTGTGTTGGTTTGATTCCATAACAAAACGCTCTTTATTTGTATTGAGTAGTTACCTAGGTGGTTCATGTGATTTCGAGCTTCAAAGGTGGAGGGCAGGTTCTCAGGAAAATTCGTCTTAAAGAGGATATGGCTCAACAGATTCCTAGGTATTGAGATACTTAGGTGGATGGAGGGTTCTCATCCTCTTTCGTCTTTAAAAGGATGTGGCTCAATGGATACTCACACACATTTCATGCATATTTGTCCCTGCATCGTTGTGCAAATTTTTTGTAGCACATGTGTTCACTTTGTATACACATGCATTAATTCGTAAATCAGTTTAAATTTCTTGTTGAACTTGTTCTAGGAATTATATTTTACAAATGACATACTTGTGTGTCTTTGTGCTTTTGTGTTTTCATGTGTGTTTTTGTGTGGTTGGTAATCTCAACCTAAAAAACTATATTTATAAGATTTTCCCTCATTTACTGGTCCAGTAGTGTGTGGAATTGACCCTAGATGAGTTCGAAAGATTCGGAGACTCATTTGACCGTCTTCGGGTAGTTTCGAAGATTTTTGAGTTAATTTTTAGATAAGAGGTCTTTTGGGAAATTTAGAAGTGTTTTAGAGGTTTTCCAAGTCAGTTGAGGCATTTCAAGTGTTAGTCAAAGACCGATATTGGTTTTCGAGTCACGAGATTGCCCTCATTTGATTTTCGGATAGACAGGATTATTTTGGTCTAGGGGAGGGCGTGCCCTCGTCAAACTTGCATCACAACCCACATAGGTTACAAAGTTTGGAAAAGGCAAATCCTTGTTGAAATTGCCTCACGGCCCACGTAGGCTACATGGTATAGCGAAGGCAAAGCCTCACCATTTGATGTTTGCAGCCCGCGTAGGAAACAAACATCAGCGAAGGCTAGCCTTCTCGCTAGTCTAGTGTGTGGTCAAGCCTTCATGGCGAAGGCTAGCCTTCGCACTAGCCTAGCGCAAAGTTTGCTTCACTTAGTGAAGGTCCACCTTAGCCAACTTGGTCGACGTAGGGAGGCCTACGCCATGAGATATGGGCCACGCCCATTTAATGAGTTTTTGGTGTAGAATTTTCTTAAGTTTTTGATGTTTTTGTTTTTGTGATATCTCACTCATTTGTTAACAAAATTTAGCGATTCAAAAAGTGAGAGTTTCAATTTTTCAAGTATAACAAGTCTTATGCCATTTGTGAGTCAATAAAACCAGATTTGATGATTTACACATGCTTCTATATGACATGTTCATATTGTTGACATAAATCAATTCTCTCTTCACATCTATTGTTTTTAATTGTTTGATTCATAGAATATGATGTGCATTTGTGTAGAGATAAGTTTGGATTTGATTTTTGTGATTGTCTACTTGATATAAAACTAGATACATGTGTTTTGATCTTAAATAGCTTATTCTAGTTTTCGTAAAATGTCTTGATCTAGCATTTTACTTGGTGAATTGCATTGTATTATTGATTGACTTCACATTGTTGACTTGCATCATAATCACATAGATCATGCATTGTAAAAGGATTAAAATCTCAATAAGATATTGTTAAGTTATAGGTTGAGTTCTTGATAATCATTCACTAGTCAAAGGCTTGCAGGTAGAATAGTTGGTTATACATGCCAATAGGAATGTATCATGGAGTTTGATTATTTGAGGGTGTATTCACTATTTAACTAGTGAAGTGGTTTATCATGACCATGGATCCGATCCGTGGATATTTCCTCTTTGAAGTTTTACCACGTTAAAAAATCGTTGCGATGATTTGTCTATATCTTAACTTATTTACATTACATTGTGCTAGTTTCTCTTGATTAATATACTCCATAAGACAACAAAAATTTCAAAATGATAGAACATACATCCACTATTTTTTAGCATCAAATAATAATGATCTAGGAATTATAGCAGTTGTTAGGAATGAGGATCTAGTTATGGCTGCACTTGTGCAAAAGATTAAAGAAAATTTATTCGTCGAACTAGCCGAAGCATTGGCAATCTTACATGGCTTGTAGATGACGAAGGATTCAGGTTTGGGTCAACTCAAGGTTCACTCTATATTGAGTATACCATGTTAGATTGTTTATCACACCAAAAATGGGCGCTCTCAATAGTACTAGGCCATGGGTGTAGTACAATAATAAGTGAAGTTCGTTCCCACGAGGATTGAGTAGTTGATTACCAAAATTGATTGGTAAAATTACTAATTGTCCGAATTAAAAGGATGTGATTTCAATTTCAAAAACTAAAACTAAAACTAAACTTGACTAACTATTGCAAATTAATGGAATTAAAGACACACCAACACAAGTATAAATTTGTTGTAACTTAATATGAGAAATTAGCCAAGGCTTAGAATCCACCCAACCAATCTTATCTTCATTCTAGACCTACCAACTAAATCCAATTATATAAATGAATGTTACAGATTCGTGTGATCCTAAAATAGTCTCTACTCTCTCTCAAGCAATAAAGACAATACTCATGCATACCAATAACCTATCTCTCGATGATTATCCAAATTACACACTAGTTCATTAAGATTAGTGGCACACCATATGAATCATACAAGCTAGTCTTGCGTATCTCTATCTTACTAGACTTGTATTGAGCATTTCATCAAACACGTGGTGTGTTTCCCCTCTCGGTCCATCACACAACCACACAAATATCATTTAAGTGATAGCTAGGCACTCAAAAGCATTAAGCATATGAAAATTTCATACAACAACACAAACAAACATGGATAAATTTGAGAGTCATTTAATTAGACAATCATGGATTAAGCTTCATCTTGTCCCGAGCCCAAGAAGTTGAGTTCATATTACAACTTGAAGCCATACAAAAAGTATAAGGAGATCTAAATATGGCTATCATAAGAATAAAAAGAGAAAAAGATGTAGAGAAAACTATGATGGAGAGCTCTTTTTTTTTTACTTTGAACTTCTCCTCTTTCGATTCTTTTTCAGCTCCCTTTGCCCAAAATATGAGATGATAGTGAATTTGAAGGTTCTATGTGGTGGATGTATGGAAGGATGTATAAATATGAGAGTTTGGTGACTTGGATTCTAAGGAAAAGCTAAGGAAATGTGTGTTCTTAGTGAGATTTGGGCTGGAGATTGGTCATTTGATATGAAAATAAGGAAGGTTTATATATATAGGAAGGAGATAAGGCAAGGGAAAAGGGGTAATTTTCTGGATTCTAGGCAAAAACGACTTCAGAAGCGACCTAACTTGAGTATTGACAGAGAAGAAAGCAACCTGGAGGTGACCTGCCTCCCAGGTTGCTTTTAGGTCGCTTTGTTGTCTGGAATTTGAGTTTTGACAGAGCAAAAAGCAACCTGGAGGCAACTTGCTTCCCAGGTCACTTTAAGGTCGTTTTCCCTCTATAGAAGATTTTCAGCTCTGCACACCAGTTAATAAAATGGCCATAACTTCCACTAGAAATCTCGGAATCGCAATCCGTAAAAACCATTAGAAACTAGACGTCCGGGGCTTTCCGAATATATATAGCTCTCAACATGGTTCAATCTGAGGAAGGAGATATAATACCTGAATTTGAGTGTTCTGCATGAGCCTTTACAATTGCAGCTCCTTTAACCGTCAAAACTCTTCAATTAAGCTCTAACACCTTATTTATGGTTTATTGCCTACATAAAGCTCACAAAACATATTAGATAACAATAATACCTAAGAAATGATAGAAAAATAGGTAATGAAGGCTACACAAAGTGTAGAAAATGGATACTATCAAATATCCCTAAAACCTATATTTTGCTCATCCTCGAGCATGACCAAAATAAGATAAATGAATTTAAAAACCTAAACTTAGACTAGACACACTAAAAAAAACAACACCAATTTTGTGGGCGACACGATGCACTTAGCACGTGCCACAAGCCTTGAAACCCCTAGGCGATCCCTAGAGGACGAGTGAAGTCTTGTGAGGGCTTACAGAACAATACCTACAAACGTATTTCCTACTGAGCCAACTAAAGAATGAGATTCGATGTTAGGTGTACTGAAATGGAGGAAAATGAATGCTTAGACCTCATGAGTGGAGGCTAGTGATACTCGCTTTTTGTGTCGTTAACAAATTGCAGTTCAAAAAATATTTATAAAAGTCCTACGCAATGTGCTCTAAAGTTTTCTCCAAACTAGTAAAGCGGCAAGTGAGGGTATCATCCACAGGGAAAGGGAAACCAAATGGCTAAGACTAGTTAACTACTATTAAACTAAAACTAAGCATGAAAAGTAAATATCAATGGTTGTTTTGAAAAGTTAATAACTACGATGTAAACTACAATTAAGTTAATTAATCTAAAGTTAAACTAACAATTAGAAAGAATGTGGAGGATAAGATAATGAGATGTGAATACGGGAGTTGATACAATTCATACACGAATTGTGGGTAATCCGTCTCTTAAGACCAATTTGATTCTCTATAGGGCTTATCTTCCTAACTTAAGTTTCCGGGATGGCTTGGATTGGAGAGCTCACAATCCACCCCTTTCACACTAGCCGGGATATATTGGATTAGAGAGCTCACAACATATCCCTTCCGATTCAAGTGAGCTTATTTTAACACCTGTAGTGTGATTGGTTAAAAGCAGAAATTGATGTCAAATATGGGTTCAGAATTGGAGAGCCTACTTGACCCACAAAGACATCACAATTTAACCTTTACAATGAATTGGAAGTTGGAGAGCCTACCCAATTCACAAAAAATTTCAATTAAAGATTAATTACTCAAGTAAGTCAACCAATCAACAAGAATTAAGAGTTGGAGAGCCTACTTAATTCAAGAGATGATCAAACACAATTAAGCACAATGAATGGAACTATATAATCAAATCTAAAATATGGTGGAACACCCACTATCCACGAATTAATTACATCAAACTCCCAATTTGGGTTTAGTTACTCATGACAAATACAAATAAATAACAAGGAGAAAAGAGATATAGAAAACCCATATAGAGACCTCTTTTCTTCAAGCTCAATTCCAATCTCCAAGTGTCCTTGTTGAGTAAAAAATCCAAAAGTTGGTGTATGGGTTATGGATGATGAAGAGAGAAAGTGATTCCTAGATCTAGAGAGAGAAAATATGATGTAAATGGGTATGTGGTCGTGTCTGGCCTCTTTAAGAAAATCAGAACAAGATATATTTATAGGGTGCCAAAAATAGGTCTGAAACTTCCAGACGTGGTGAGCTTAGGCACGCAGTGTGCGGGTAGTGCAGTGTGTAAGGTACCCGTGCAGTGACCCGTGCACAGACACTTCAGTTTCTTAATTATTCGGTTCTCTGGTAACTGCGCTGGTAGGACCTGCGCAGTACCAGCGATTTGGGCAGTTTTATCTTTTCTTGAGGATTTCTAATCTCCGGTTCATGGGTTAATGCGCTTGATTTTAGATGCAAATGGACCAGAAGAATGGAATTGAACATTAAGAACAAGAGCAAGGCACCATAGAACACCTTCACCTACAAGCAAGACCCCTCTTAAAGATCAATTAGGACTTCTTTTAAGTTTAATGATATAATGATTTTTATCGGTGATGGAGTGGCTAGGTGGATATGGTATTGCGGGTGAGCTAGTGATTATGCTAAAGAATTCCATGTGGCAAGTTTTTCACACTTTAATCGAGCGTCTAGGCACAGATCTTGACTTTTAAGCACTTTGTGCTATTTGTGGTTGCTTTACATTTTGGCAACTTTTTACATTTTGATCTCATAATGCTTTTGTTCTTTTCTTTTTAGCACTTATTATTTTGAGTTTAAGCCTTTTTTCTTTGCACGAATTACACATTTTGTCTAAGTACACGCTACTTTGCAAATTTTCACTTCTTTGAGCTTCATTTCTCCATTTTCTCCATTTTCTCTTGCCTTAATCATAGCCATGGGGGTGGTCTAGTGTTTGGTTATTTTTTTGGTGATGTGTATATGAAATGGGAATGTACAGTGGTTGGGTTTAGTATGTAGGTCTACATAGTTAGGACATTCAACCACACACACGAGGCAAAAGGATATGATTGGGTTGTTTTTAAGTGACTAACATGCATAGCCTACCTCATCTCTATAGGCACATGTCAAACAAGCAAACAAGGGCGAAAACTACAGTGATGCTCTTAAATGGTTGTTCATTAATGCCCAATGCATCGGAATGAGGTCCTTTTTATTAATGCTTATTTATCTACATGAAGAGTGTTTAAGATTTGACAAGAAAATTTTTTACACTCATAAGGACGTTATTTAGGTTCTTGCCTCACACAGGTAGTCTCCACTAATGATTAGACATCTTAAGTGTGATACACAATCACTAAGGCACCTTAGAGTCTGGTAAGATGCGTGTAAGCAATGTGGTGCAACTTTAACTAACACCATCCTTTGTCTAGACTCAGAGAAACAAAACATACAATATATTTCCTCCAACATCACAACCCAAAAGCATCTCAACAAACACGAGAATTGCTCCAAATTGTGGCTCAAAAAGCAGGAAAATGGACAAAATTTGACTCTACAAACACACAATCACAAAAAATTTGAAAAACCTTGGACAACAACATACAAGAAAATCATGCAAACATATGCAACATAGAATATGTGATCAATATATCCTATGAAAACTAGAAATGATCAATGAGCACACAATGTACATTTCTAGTATATAATCCAAATGAAAATGACATCACACAAATGATGCATGTAACATATAAAATGTATGGATTAGGTACACTTTATGAAGTACTAGACATAAGCATCAAAGTTCACAAACATAAGTTGTCTAGTTCTTATACATGAACAAAAACCCAGAATATGCAATTCTATTGATCTGACGATAAATGTTCCTATTTGAGGTCCCCATTTCCTAGCTTTTGTTCTCGTTTTTGAACATATTTTTGTATATAAGTGTTTGTTGAGCCTTGTGTAGATACATATTCCTTACAACAAGTGTTTTGAGCGTAAAGATCAGTTTGGGAGGCAAAAATGAGCCAAAAAGAGAACATATTGGAAGTATTCAAAGTTGTCGTGGCCTCGCCGTCGACCCAAACCGCAGCGTGATTCATGGTCAACCATGACAAGTTCCGTGGTGGATCCGTCGCCGAACCATAATGCGACATAGAGACCGCGGCACAGGTCAACTCTGTTTTCCAAAGCTAATGGGCTGAAATTGTAAAGGCTTGTGTAGAACATCTAACTTGCGGAGGCCATAACTTCCTTCTCAGAACGATTTACATGAGATCCATATGTATTCAGAAAGCCCCAAAAGTCTAGTTTCCAGAACATTTAACGGATCACAATTCCGGGCTTTCTAGAGGAAGTTATGGCTGTTTGAGTAATTGGTGCGCGAAGAAGAAAATTCCATACCAGTATGGGAGGTGACCTTGCAAGGCGACCAACCTAACTCGCCTCATCAACTCGCCTCAACCTCTTCCCAAATATCACAGCAGGCGAGGCGACCTTGAGAGGCGACCATTTCACTCACCCCGGAAGCTCGCATCGGAGCCCTGAAAGGCCAAAATGGTCATTGCATGCCCAAATTTCATCCTCAAACCTACCCTAACTATATAAATACACTTTCTCCTCATTCTTTCAGATCATATCTCTTCCCATTCTCTCCCAACTTCATCTTCTTCACTCCAATAAGAGAGAAAGAGAGAGAGAGAGAGAGAGAGAGATTCCAAAGCTTCCATGGAGGTTTTCCTCCATGGAACGCTCACCACCTCCATTTCTAACCATCACCCACCACATTTTTAAGTAGATTGCAGGAGATTAGGAGTGGTCCTTGACCAAATTCTAACCAAGCATCATCAATGGAGTCTAGCACATTTTGGAGGGGCACTCCATTTGGGTTTTTCTCATTTTACTCAATCTCTTGTATTTCTTGTTTTCCTTATATGTAATCCTTACTTGGGAAATATTGTAAACCTATATTTGTGCTTATATATAAGTGATTGTTGTTATATTCATTTGGGTTTTGATTTGTTCTTGATATTCATTGATAATCTCTTATTGTGAATTGCATGTGTATGGATGATTGGAAATCGATATGTGCTTATGGATGAGATTAGGAGTAGATTAACTCAGTTGTAGGAGTAGTTATAATTAAATATCCCATTTGTGTGTGTATGTCTTTGAAAGGTTGAAATACCATGTTATGATCAATTTGAGTGTTTGTGGGTTCCGGTTGTACCTCGAAAGATGACCAATCCAGGTATGCCTGTAATCACTTAGCTCTTAAGAATAGATGAAACTTGTTTTATCCATGATCGTGCTAGAATAGGTTTCTGCTTATGTTCATGTCCATAATGTTAGGGATTAGAGGCACACTTGCTCTTCCATGACCTTTTTGGGAGTGATTAGCGTTTCGAATCTGTCAATTGAGAGAACAAGCCCTTAACTTGAATTAGAAGTGCTTAATGCTTAGGTTGGCTCTTTGATCTTAAGACACCATTGCTCTATCCATGACCTTTGGGGAGTGCTGATTTAATTTCGGTATTCCAAAATCAACGAATGATTAGTAATAATAGATGGTATTCATTGCCCAACAACCACTATTGTGCACTTATGTATGGTGAACTTGTTGCCCCTTGTGTAACCATTATCTTGCATCTCTCCAATCCACCCTTTTATTTGTCACTTTAATCACCATTCTCACCTCTCCATATTCCTTTTATTTTATTTACTTTCTTTACATTTCCTTTGCATGCACCACACCGCATTACGCATACACCTCTCACGCACCATTCTCACCTTTCCGCATTCTATTTATATGCTTTCTATAAACACTGGAACTTGAGATGGTCGACGGATAACACCTCCCTGCGGAACGATATCCTCGCTTACCGCTTTACTAGACTTTTGCTAGTTTAAAGCACATTGCGTAGGAACTTTTAGTATATATATCTTTTGATAATCACAATTTGGTAATGACACAAAAAGCGAGTCATATACTCAATACACAATTAAATCCCAGATATTGTTCATGCAAACTAAAGCTTGAAAACAAAGCATATTCATTAAGCACATATTCAAGACTTTAGAACTAAAACCAAAAATGCTAGAATCAAAAGATATGATCAATAAAATTCTCTATCAATCATTTAGAACACATATTCACAAAATAATCAATTAAATCTCAATAGGCTCTAAATATAAAATAAAATGTGCTAATCCTAAATATATTCAACTAAAGAGTCCTAGCACATGTAAAGACTATCAATCATCAAAATAAAATTAATTAAAACACTAATAGCCCTAGATTATTATCTAGTCACAATATAACACTCAAACATTTGAAATTTTAGATCTAAAAAAACCTAGATCACATTTAAGTCTCTAATTAGACAAATCTAGCTTATAATTGAAGCTCTATCTCTTATCAACATTTTCTCAAGTCATATACACTAAAATAGGAAGAAGACCCAAGGTAATTGAAAATTTTAAAGCTTAAAATCAAAAGATAATCAAATACCTTGTAAGAAAATGTGCAGTCACGAAATTGATGATAGCACACCAAAAATCCTTGAAAATATGACTTCAAAGTTTCTTCGAGATGATAGAGGACTTCAAGATGAACATTCTCCCTTTTGAATCACTAAAATTCGATAAGTAATGAGTGAGTTATGGTGATTTGAAGTTGGGGAAAACTTAGAAAAAATTCTGCATAAATGGTCTTCCTAGATTGAAATGAGAGGGAGAGGAAATATTTAAATGAAATGAGAGGGAAGTGAGGTGGAGTGATGAGGATCACTGGCAGCAATGGAAGCCACGCCACATCAGCTACCCGAGGAGGCGCGTGGCCTCCACGGGGGTAGAGGGGTTCCCGTGGAGGCCACATGCCTCTACAGGAGAGGGGGTGGTTCGGCAATTTGCCACTCATCTTCCCCTTTGCTCCCTTTCGCGCACCTCGCGTTCTTCAACCATTTTTTGGCCTCTGAACTCCGATTTTGAATTCTTTTTTGGATTATGAACTAGAACTCTCTCACTTCTATCAAATTTCAATAAAAATTATGGAAATCGACTCGTGTCACCAGGACGAAAACCATGCACGTTAAACACACGGAAATTTTTGTAACTTCTAACTCGGAACTCAAAATTTATAAATAAGTAATCAAATCGTCTGAAACTCAATAAGGAACAATATGAGAATATATTCAAGTCTGATATCAAGAAAACATAAACAAACAAACACAATAACACACAAGTATGCCATTTCCTAGAGATAGTCCTAGAACATGCCCTTTTAAAAAATTTGTCAATTTAAATGTAATGCATATGCATACAATAATATGTGTGTGTACATATTATACTTGTTAAGTACAGCGATGTAGGGACACATACGGATGCAATGTGTGTGTGTGTGCCTAAATGCCTTGCAAGAGGAATGAGGTCTAAATATACCTTTGATGTGCAACAATGCTTGCTCCTTTCGAAGACTTCTCTTTGCTTGATGAGTTGTCAATATTCCTTGAAGCTTGAATCACAATGTGCCTAAACAACTAATTATTACAAAGAAAATATTTTTTTGATATAAAATTATGCCAACATGACTCAAAAACCTAAGATAGACAATATAAAATGTTCAACTAGATGTAGAGAAAGTAAACCCAACAACCTAGCTATTAGCTAACCTCATACAATCTCCATTTACTTCAAAAGATGCAATAAATGTGAAGTAAAAGAAAGAATAAGAAAAAATAAATGATGTAAGTTGTTGTTCTTACCTAACTCAAGGAGAATTAATGAAGACTCATGCTTAATGATGCTTGATGATGCTTTAGTCACACATGGAAATGGGAATGAGGAGTTATAATTGTTATCTTGGAGGTTTCTCTCAATAGAAACCCTAGTCTCTCTCTTTTAGGTTTAATTTTTGGAGTTTGTGGCTGAAAAAAAGAGAAAGAAAGTTTTAAATAGGTGCCCTAAATGAAACTATGTCATTTTGAAGCATAACACTCGAGGGTTGTCTAGGCTACTTGCCAAGCTATTTGCTCATGTCGCATGGAACCATTGGAAACGAATTTCATCTTTCTCAGCTACTTTCCAAGCTACTTGCACAAGTCGCTTGGGAAGTCTCTTGGGCCACTGAAAAAAGTACACCCTCCTTAAGCTACTTGCCAAGCTATTTGCTCAAGTTGCCTAGGCCACATTTTCAATGGACACTTTGGAGACTTCCAAACAGTAATAGAATTTCATGAATAATATACTGTTGAAAAGATATAAGTGTCTAGTTTATCAAAAATCTTTCAAAACTCAAGTTTAATCTTTTTATAAAGCATTATGGATACAAGACCATATAAATGTCAGTTTTGAAAAATATTTAAATCATTGAAAACCCATTCTTTCGAAACTAGACACTTAACTCCAAACAGACATACCACAACTAACACATATCAAACAACATGCAAAAAACAAGATATCACATGATAAAATACAATGTATGCTCATATAAATCAAGTGTGTAAAAGTGTGCACCTAGTCTCTTCAAGAGAACAAGTCAAGTAATTTATACCTTTAATCATGGCTCTTGAAGCTCTTGAGATACCAGAAAGCTTTCCGATCATGATCATGAAGACTACATAAATAACCAAAGCTACCCATATATAATCATCCTATTGTGGTTAGTCACAAAAATAAGACAATCACAAAATTGTGGGACTTAAAGTAAATATCATGCTAAAGTGGGTTTTGGTTCTTAAGTTCTTCATGCTTAATGGGTTCCCGGTTGTTACTCGTGTTGTGAACACGGTCGAGTGAAGATTGGGAACACTTGACTCATCCCGTCGCAATACAGTAATAGTCATATATAAGGGAAGAATGAAACCTAGAACTTGGATTAAATGCGATTAATACAATTAATCATTATGATTAGCATGATTGTATTGTTAACTTAATAACCTAGTGTTACCATTGATCGGTCTATTTCTATATATGTTTTAGACCCCTATTTCCTAGTATTTATGCTTTGTTCTCGAGTGAAATTGGTTATTTAATGTTTTTTGTGAGCATTGTATAGGTAATCATCCCAAAATAAGGTGTTTGACCATAATTTGAGAGTTAGGAGGCAAAAATGTTGAAATTGTAAAGACATGTGTAGAACGTCCAACTTGTGAAAACCATATCTCTCTGTTCAGATCGAACTACATTGAGATCTATATATATTTGGAAAGCTTTGGAAATCTAGTATCCAGAAAACTTTACGTTTCCCGAATCAGAGTTCTTTGAGGAAATTATGGTCATTTTAGTAGCCAAAGGTCAGAGATAGAAAGAGTCAACTGCGGCCTAGACCGCGGTTCATGCATAGCGAACTACGTAACGGTCAATTCCAGCCGATTTCCATGGTTTGGACCGTGGTTGACCTATGGAGTGGTCCTAGACTGTGGTTATGCTTATTTTTGGCGGAAAAACACTCAGAATTGGTCCAGAATTGTCTGAAAACTTCCCAAAGCAAATCCTAATGATTCTAGAAGACCAAAGGATGTTTAGAGCCAGTTATCAAAAGAGGAAAACCAAGTTGGGAAAGAAATTTTATTCCTTGATTCATAAGAATTCCTGCTTGGAGGATTTCTAAACTTGGAAGAATTTGAAGCTTACAAGAAGAATGCACCTATAAATACTAAGAGTTTTCTACAATCAAGGGAGATCCATCCAAGGGAGGTCCTAAGCCACCAACGGAGCCATCCCCCATCAAGCCACTACCTTTCCATCACCACACACCTTCAAGACTCATCTATCCATTGTAGAGAAGAAGGAGGTTCGCACTAGATCAAGTGGGATCTCGCAACAACAACAAGAATTGGAGGAGCTCTTTGATGATCATCTCGATTCTCTATTCAATTTATTTTCTCTTTATCTCTATGATGTGTAGCTAAATTCATTACTATAGAGTCAATTTTAACCTTATATGTGTGTTGTTTGTTATAATTAACTATCTTTTTATTAATTCAAGTTTCAATTCAGTCAATTCATTATATGTCTTAATTCTTTGTTTATGTTGATGCATGATTATACGTTGATACGAATTTACGATTTGGATAATTTAGTAATTGAGATTGCAGTATTGATTTATACCTAAACTTGATTAATATTCAATTGAATGTATAAAATTGATCTTAGCATTGATTTATGCAAGTAGATTTTGGTTGATAAGTTCTTGCGCTTAAAGTGTTCTTGGTTATAATTTACGCCATTGACTTATGGTTGAATTACGATTGAAAACACTTGATTCATCCCAAGATCATACGGTAACAATCATAACAACGATAAGAACGAACCCTTAACTTGAGTTAAATCTTGTTTACAAAATTTATTCGAAACATTGAGTAATCATAGTTGGGGAGCATTGATAACCTAGTACTTTTCTCCATTGATCACAACCAATTAATATTTGTTAATTGCTTTCTTAAATAAATTATGTAGTTTAATTTAGTTTAATTATTCAAAACTCAATCAATGTCGTATATCTTGCCATACCAAACAAAGAAGCCTTCATTGGAAGATGTTGTGCATGCCCTTGCTCAAAGCACTCAAGCATTCCAACAAAGTACTCAAGCTTTCCAACAAGCCACTCTAGCTTTCCAACAAGCTACTCTAGTCTATCAACTAAGCAATGATCAAATAATTTCACAACTAGAGAGCCACATTGAGAAGAATTGATATGCACATTGAGACTATCGCTGAAGCTATGAAAAATCGAGTATATGATTCCACCATCCCTTGGAGTGGTGAGATTGTTGTTAATAAAATTAGTCATAAAATTTCTAATGATTTGTCTAGTGATGCAGGTGTAGAAACAAAAAAGAAGGTGACGGAAGATGAAGCAAAGGAAGCGAAAAATGTCCATTTCGAGGAACCGCTCCTATACAAGGTACCCAAGCCTTATGTCCTATAAATTCATTTTCCAAGTAGCCTATACAAAAGAAAATGGAATAGTTTGTTTTGCGAATTTATTGAACCACTTTTTAAAGTGAACATTAACTTGCTTAATGTGATTAGGAACATACTGGTGCACAAAATATTTGCCTAGACCTGATCACACTCAAGTGTAAATTTGAGACATTGGAATTTGGTTAAGTTTAGGCCTTGCAACCGTCTTGCCGAGACGTTAAATTAAACGTTTGGTGGGAAGCAACCCACCGAGGTAATTGGGTTTCAAATTTTTTTTAGTTTCTAGTTTTTAGTTTTCTTTCTTTTTCTTTTGTGTTTTGAGTTCATAGATGCCATGATTTTTCTTTATTCATTGTCCATGTATTTTCATGTCACACAAACATTGAGGACAATGTTTAGATTCAATTTGAGGGTGTGGATTCATTGTTTGTGTCGTTTGTCACGTTTTCGTTTAACTCTATGAAAAAGTGTCCGGTTTCAAAAATATTTGAGGTAAATGTTTTTTTGAAACTTGAAAATAACTCTAAATGTGTTTAAACAACCTAGTGGGGGTGAATGGGTTGTTATTCAATTAGTTACCAACCTTTTTGATTAGTCAATTTTGAAAGACAAATAACAATCAGCACAAAACAATAAAATCAAGTATAAGTGCATAAATTAAATAACACTTGATTTTTACTTGGGAAACCCTCCAACCAGGAAAAACCACGGAACTAGCCTCGCTAGCCACTTAGTCGCAGAAACTCCACTATTTGAATATTTGATTACATCCTAAGTTAACATCTTACCACTCTTCTCAGGGATCGTAACTCAACCTATTCTACCTGCAGGCCTTTAACTGTGGGTCTTAACAATACTTGACAACCAACACCTTTGGTTAAAGACTTCTCTCACTTGTGTAACTATCACATGTATCCAAAAGACTTGGACTCAATGAAGAAAATTAATATATATGTCAACATGTAACAATGCTCAAATGCAAATAAGTGCTAGACAACACTAAATGCTTAACTAGATGTGAATATGCAAATCCAACAACTCTAGTTATTAGTTAACCCCAATCAATATCACAACTTCAACATATATGACATAAAAGTGAAGCTTTCCAATAAATGTGATGTCTTGGCTAAAAAGAACAATAAATAAGAAGGAGTATTTGTTCTAACTTACCAAGTGATAAAACAATGATGAACCATGCTAAGATGATTGATTATGCTTAGATGCTCATGTATTCGGGTAATGAAGAGTCACAAAAGATTGCTTAAATCTATCTCTCTCTCAGAACTCAATGATGCTCATAATGTATGACAAATTCAAATTTCTTAGTGAAAAGAAAGTGTCTTAGGTTATAAATAAAGATCTTGCAAAACTGCATTGTTTTGGCAAAAATCTATTTTTCACAGTCGAATATGACGAAAAACAACCGCGAAAGAGGCAACACAATTGTTGATGGAGAATCACGGTCCTATTTCACTGTGTTCAAGACGAAGCCACAACCGTGAAATTCACAGGCGAAAACTACGCCCCACTTTGTCGCGGTTCTCCATGACAACACAAAGACAACGAAAACCCCTAGAAGGTTTTTCGAGATCATTTTCACGGGGTCCAAGACGACATTTGAACCGTCAAATCATCTAGAAAGAATGTTGTGCCCACTATTTACGGTGGTCCATGACGACACTTAGACCGCGAAATCCACTGAAATAGTTTTTGAGGTTCACCATGACGACTCCATGACCGCGACAATGAGAAGAAGAGGCATTCTTATGCGATCTAACACACTAACCTATACGCAATATGAGCAAGTGTGAGAATGGTGTAATGCACACTTAAGTGACAATAAAAGAACACAAATGAATGAATTGTGTATGTACACCTAATCTCTTCAACAATACAAGTCAAGTGATATACCCCTAGAACTTAAAATTGATATATCCACCGATATATCCATATTTTGGTGGGACCAATATCGAAACGGGGTAAATATCCAATATCCAGTAAATATCTAATATGCAGTAAATATCTGACCGATTTTGAAATATCCATAAAAACATTCCAATATTGTTGAAATATTGTGAATTTCACCTTGAATGAATATTTTGCAAGTTATTAAAAAAAGAAATAAATCATAAACACTTAAATTATTGTTCAAATAATTTAGACTGGAAATTATTTTAGAAAAAGCATTAACAAATTTTAAATTATATTTTGCGTTTTTTATACTAATTTTTTTTTTATTCTTCTAGCTTACTATTTGAACTCAAAGTACCAATATAGAGACAACATTGGGGAGAATCCAAATCTTTTGAAAGCCGTAAATAATGTCTATATGCAATTAGACCTTGAAGCTATAGGGATTGCTAATTTTAGAAATGGGGTAAAAAGTTACAACATGCAATCGATTTTATAATTCCAATATTATAACTTCTTTTCATGGGAGTATTGTGTCATATACTCATATTTATATATATTATTTACATACTAATCTCATGAGTCATGAATTTAGCTCATATACTTTAAGGATGGAAATAAAGGTTTTGGTGAACGAGCAGTCATGGAAGCTAGAAGCAAAATGCAACTGGGTATATAAGTTTTATTATAAAAATCTATGTAATAATAATAAATAGTAATATCATTGAAATGGTATTCATACTTATAATACTTAATAATTTTTATTGCAGCTTCCATAAAGGTTTTATGGAAGCTATAAGCAAAATGCAACTGGGTATATAAGTTTTATTATAAAAATCTATGTAATAATAATAAACAGTAATATCGTTGAAATGGTATTCATACTTATAATACTTAATAATTTTTATTACAACTAATTGGTGGGTAATGTATGGAACGTGTGCTCCATCATTGCATGCAATAGCAATTCGCATATTGTCACAAACAACATCATCTTCTGTCAGCCCAAGAAATTGGTCAATAATATTTGTTTTAATCCACACAAAACAAAGAAATCGTCTCGCATATTCTAAGCTTGAACAACTTGTTTATTGTTATTATAATATGAAGTTGAAACTTAGAGATATGATAGCTGAAAAAGATAAAGTAAATGAAACTAGTTTTATAGATCTACTTCAATTAGCTACTGAAGCAGGGGACGATAATGAGAATCCTATTTTTACTAGGTTGGACCTTCCTACTTTGATGATGATGAGGGAAATCATGATCCACATATGCCTTCTCATGCTCGAGACATGGAAATAAATGTTGAACAAGTGATTAGAGAAAAAGTTGGTGTAGATTGTGGAGTTACTGTTAGCAACTCTTCCGATGAACAACATACCTCTGATGGAAATAGTGGATGAAAAGATGACGGAGATGATGGGGTGGAGATAAGGGAGGAGGTTGGGATTCTAGTGCAAGAGGTTGAGATTCTAGCGCAAGAGGTTGGGATACTAGTGCAACAAGTTTGGATGCTCGTGACAAAGGTTGGGATACCGGTGCAACAAGTTGGAATGCTAGTGCGGCAAGTTGGGATGCTGGTGCAGGTAATTTTGACCAAAATCATGGTAGACAAAAAAAAAAGAAATGAGTCAAATTGATGAAGATTCTTTGACTACGACTCTTTCCTCAATGGGTATAGACATAGAAAATAGATTAACAAACAAGGTCAGATTCTCAGGTACCATATTATGGTAGTTATGGTGGCTACAATATATTTGATTATCCTTCGCCACAAATGCCATATGCAATACCTTTGCATGCAGATCAACAATATCCACCAAGTTGGGTAAATCCAAACTACCAAATTTATGGATCAGTTGGAAGAGATCAAGCAACATACACATGACATATTAATAACTACCTTGACCACTATACAAACACATTTTCCTAAAAAAAATCATTGGTCGAATCAAGATGGAAATGTACCTTATGTCTTTGAACCACCAAGGAATTCATGTTGGTATTAAATTTTAAACATGTAATGTATTATGTATGAATTATGAATTTATGATAGAATCATGATCATGGAACTATATTTTTTTATGATAATTTTATTTATTAAATATTTAATTTTTATACTGTATATAATATTGTAAAAGTGAAATCAGATATTATTCTATTAAAACTTAATTTTAAAAATTATATATAGACTCTATCTTTGTTATAATTTAATAAGCTCATAACTATACTAATTTATTGATAAAAT
This sequence comes from Dipteronia sinensis, assembly GCA_033220585.1. Lineage (NCBI taxonomy): Eukaryota > Viridiplantae > Streptophyta > Magnoliopsida > Sapindales > Sapindaceae > Dipteronia > Dipteronia sinensis. The sequence goes on along the minus strand of CM065641.1, from coordinate 5,337,940 downwards.
ATGATTCTTTTGATGTATAACTACTTGTTTAAGATTTTCCTAAAGATTTACAAAAAACTTTCTAACTTTAGATGCAAATATCCATTTGTTTTTCAAATTTTGACAGAATATTCACTGATAGCGATATTATCCCCGAAGAATCCATAAATTTGAAAGCCCGATATCGATACCGATACCGATACCGATATTTTCTTTCTTGGATATACCTTTGAAGTTCTTGATTTTAAAGCACTCGGGATGCCGGGAAGCTTTCCAAACACTATCACAAAATTTGATAACAACATGAAGATCCTATGCTACCCTTACAAAGCATCTCAATGTGGTTTGTCACATAAATAAGTCAATCACTAAATAGAGAACTTTACAAAACTGTATGTTTTGGTAAGGAAGTAAATTTTTAAGCACATGTTGCGTTCTTCATTTTTTCGTTATGAATCCAATGATATAAAGAATGTAAAATTCTGATTTGTACTTTAAAAGTTATGATCATTCCTTCTACCAAAGGACATAGGTAATGCCTTGTCTTGAAATTATGCACGTGAACTGTTTCATCATCCATTTTCATACTTTTTCAATTCGAATTTTGAGATATTTTATGAGTAAAAAGTGTGCATTTGCATGTCTATTTCCTTGTGTAAACATTTGGTCAATATTTATGAAGTATTTTGAAGATAAGCATTAAAGAGATGACGTAGGTCAATTTTGAAAGTCAGCAATTTTTGGAATTTTGTCTTCCATTTTGTGATATTTCTTTTGCATGCTAGTAGAGACTTATGTGCATGCCTTAATCACTAATTTTAGACTAATGCCTTGCAATTTGAAGTATTGCATCACACTTTTGCAAACACATGCCATGACTCTTGATGTTTTAGTGGATAAGATACCGACTTGAATTGCCATGATAAATAGTGGAGACTACCATAGTGAGTTACTAAGCCAAAAAGCGTACATGTTAGCGAGGGGTTTTTTTTTTTGTTTCTACTCATAAACGCTTATATTGTTCTTAATTATGCTAGAATTGATCTCAATATGTTTTGTATTGGATATTAAAGACCATTCATCATATAAAAGATATCACATGTCGCCTTGCTCTTGAGTTTGATGAACCGCTAAAAGTGATATAGGTGATGTGTGTTTTAACTATCATAAAAAGCCTTAAATATTTTCTACCTTTATATGTGTGCTCCATAGCCAATTTTCTATAAGCCTTTCATTAGCGAGGTGTAGTCCACAAGCGGTGGAACTTTAACCTTTTTTGCGAGCTAGGTGTAGTCCACACATAGTGGAACTTTAACTTTCATCTACTAGGTGTAGTCCACATGTGGTGGAACTTTAACCTTTCTGTGCTTGTCTAGATCTGTGATACATATGTGGTCTCCTTTGCAACCGTAAACAGTGTCTTATATGGAGATTTCAAGAGAGCTTTGTAGCTTAGGCTTTGTGTCACGTTTAGCAACTTAGAGAAATTCATTGCCTAGGTAGAGTTCGCATATGTGGAACCACCCTAGTAGCGTAGCTTTGCTGGACCAAAGACAAGCCCATTGCCTAGGTATAGTTTCTATATCAGAAACTATCCTAATAACGTGTTGCTTTGATGGACTAAAGACGAGCCCATTTGCTAAGTATAGTTCCTATATAAGAAATTATCCTAATAGCACGTTGCTTTGATGGACTAGAGACAAGCCTATTTGTCGATGTATAGTTCCTATATAAGAAACTATCCTAATAGCGCATAGTTCAGGTGTGGTCCACATGTGATGTAACTTTAACCTTTTCTGTGAGCTAGGTGTAGTCCACATGTGGTGGAACTTTAACCTTTTCTGATGAGCTAGGTACAGTCCACATATAGTGGAGCTTTAACCTTTCTTGGCGAGCTAGGTGTAGTCCACATATAGTGGAGCTTTAACCTTTTCGGTGAGGTAGGTGTAGTTCACTTATAGTGGAACTTTTACCTTTTTCAGCGAGCTAGGTATAGTCCACATATAATGGAACTTTAACCTTTCTTGGCCAGCTAGGGTAGTCCACACATAGTGAAGCTTTAACCTTTTCGACGAGGTAGATGTAGTTTACATATTGTGGAACTTTAACCTTTTCTAGTGAGCTAGGTGTAGTCCACCTATAGTAGAACTTTAACCTTTCTTGGCAAGCTAGGTGTAGTCCAAGTATAGTGAAGCTTTAACCTTTCTTGGCGAGCTAGGTGTAGTCCACATATAGTGGAACTTTTCGGCGAGATAGGTGTAGTCCACAAAAAATGGAACTTTAACCTTTCTTGGCAAGCTAGGTGTTGTCCACATATAGTGAAGCTTTAACCTTTCTTGACGAGCTAGGTGTAGTCCACATATAGTGGAACTTTAACCTTTTCGGTAAGGTAGATGTAGTCTACATATAGTGGAACTTTAATCTTTTCGGTAAGGTATAGTCCAAATGTGGTGGAACTTTAACCTTTCTCATCTTGCATCTCCTTATATCATATGGGATAATTTCGTGCTCACATATCATCTAAGGACTTCTTGCTCACATCATTTGGGAGCTTCTAGCTCCTATATCATATGGGAGCTTCTTACTCCATATCACATGGGAAAGCTTCATGCTTACATCATCTGGGAGATTCTCATGCTCCACATCTCAAGGGAGCTTTGTGATCCATATCCTTACCAAGTTCTTGGCGATGTGTGAGTTTGCTCAAATCTGATTTGTTGCTAGGTTGTTTACTAATTAGTTGGTTTTGTCAAGAAAGAGTCCTGGTATCTTAAGGCCTGGTGCGGTCTTAAGGCCTGGTGCGGTCTTACGACCTGGTACTTCTCGAGCTTGTGCGGTTTCCAGCACCTGGTACTTCACGACTTGGTGCGGTTTCTAACACCTGGTACTTCATGACTTGGTCGGTCTTTAACACCTTCCCAGGTTAAGTGTAACTTTTCAGCCCACTTATCAAATAATTCATCAATATAGATAACAAACAAATTTTGTTAGGTAGCAAGCGAAATGCCTTAAACAAGTATAACACAACTCTATAGGCGATTCGAATAAATCAACATAACTAGCAAATCCGTAGATCATGAAAAAAATAAGATTTGAATATCAGTATGAGCAATGAATAAATTGATCATGTAATAACATAATAATGATTAATATAAATATGTAACTCAATTGATTATATAATCATGAAATGAGCTTTTAATATTGACATGAATATCAAATCTGTTGGTAGCAGAACAACATTTGAACATCATCATAGATAGTGAATCAATTTATCATTTACTCATAAAAGTTTAACATCAACATGTACATCAAATCATGTCCTCATGAAATAAGCTTTTAACATCAAACAAATCAGTTGATCATATAATAACAAAACAATCTCTAGATAACAAATTGACTTACAAATCAATTTGTTATGAAATATTAAAATAATCTCAAATTGATTAATAAATCAATATACAGCTGAGTCTATCTTTAAAAATCAAATTGATTAATAAATCAATTTATTGCAAACTAATTTTTGAACATCAAATTCATTGAGAAATCAATCTACAACAAAATGTTTTTTAATACCAGATTGATTGATAAATCAATCTACAACTATATATATACAGTTTTTTTTCTTATCGGGACCAAACTGAACTTTTAAGATTATGACGAAACTTGTGAGTCATTGAATAAGTTTAAGAAGACTTCGATTAAGATGAAGTATGTGAATCTAATGGTTGATAGTTATGGAACTGATATAAATAAAATCAGTCCGTCTTGAGAAGAGAAAAACTATATATATATATATATATATTATCGGATTGATTGAAACAAATCAATTTCGTAAAAAATCAATTTGTTATGTAAAACAATTCTTTAAACATCTAACTAATTAACTAATAAATTTACTGCAAAGTGATTTTCAATACCAAATTGATTAAAAAATCAATTTCGTAATAGCACAGATATATAATCTTTTAATATCATCAAGAATAACAAATCAATTTGTTACGTAATAAAAATAATACCTTTTGAACATCCAACTTTTACAGCAAAATAGTTTTGAATATCAAATTGATTAAAAAAGAATCAATTTGCTTAATAACAAAGATATATAATCTTTGAATATCATCAAGAATAACAAATCAATTTGTTATGTAATTAAAATATAGTAATGATAGATGTTCCAAAAAAATTTCCAAATTCTGTCACAAATGATGTGGCACGTGATGTGTCAACATCTTAAAAATCATGACATTATGTGGTGACTGATGTGATGTTGACACTGCACGTGCCACATTATTTGGGACAGAATTTTAGAAAAAATTTAGGACATCTAGCATTACTCATAAAAATAATATTTTTAAACATCTAATTGATTCACAAATCAGTTTACTGCAAAGTAATTTTCAATATCTAATTGATTAAAAAAACATTTTGTAATAACAAAGATATATAATCTTTTAATATCATCAAGAATAACAAATCAATTTGTTATGTAATAAAAATAATATTTTTACACATCTAACTAAATAACAAATCAGTTTACTACAAAGTAACTTTCAATATCAAATTGATTGAAAAAAACAATTTCCTATAACAAATCAATTTGTTATGTAATAAAAAAATATTTATAAACATCTAACTGATTAACAAATCAGTTTACTGCAAAATAATTTTCAATATCTAATTAATTAAAAAAAACATTTTGTAATAACAAAGATATATAATCTTTTAATATCATCAAGAATAATAAATCAATTTGTTATGTAATAAAAATAATATTTTTACACATCTAACTGAATAACAAATCAGTTTACTACAAAGTAACTTTCAATATCAAATTGATTGAAAAAAATCAATTTCGTATAACAAATCAATTTGTTATGTAATAAAAAAAATATTTATAAACATCTAACTGATTAACAAATCAGTTTACTATAAAATAATTTTAATATCAAATTGATTAAAAAAATAAAATTCATAATAACAAAAATTTATTATCTTTGAATATCATGAAGAATAACAAAACAATTTGTTATGTAATAAAAATAAATCTTTAAGCATCTAACTGATAAACAAATCAGTTTAATTTAATAAAGTAAGGTAAATTATTACCACTTGTACAGACATGCAATTTTATATTCTAAAACTTAACATGTAAAATTATATTCTACTATTTATCATGTAAAATAGTAGAAAACTTCACTGAATTTGCAGCACAACATTCTAAAAAAATCAGGAGAGTAAGGTAAGATATTACCAAATGTAGACCATCTCTATCACTCCTTCCCAAGAGGAAATGCGACCCAGAATGTTGCTGACCAAGACTTAGGTTTACGGATCCCGTATCGCCTCGCATGGATGATTCTTGGATTGTCTCCCTTGCTAAGCAACAATGGTAGTTGGCAGAGACTAAAGTTTTTTTTTTGTGAAAAAGAAATTGTTTGGGTAGGACACAAGCTTATTGTATCGTTTTCCCACAGACAGCGCTATTGTTAACGATAAAAATTCGTTAACTAGATTTTGTGAGGTAGTCATTGGCTGAAGGTCTGCCTTGGTCCAACCTAGAGCACTGTTACGGAAAGGTAAGAAATGTGATAATATGTGGGATGACTTATTAATCGAAAAGAGGCTAGTAATGCAAAATTAAGGACAAAATATCATGATCATACCCATTGCATACATCATTTGAATCATAAGTAAGCAAACAGTAAATGAACGAAAGGAAAAAATAGTGTTCTATTTGTATTCAATTGACAAAGTCTTTACAAGGTCCTCTGACCCCTTTTTATATGTTGACTAGTAACTGCCGCTTTCACCTTGGAGATCGTGGGAGTTTTCCTCTTCCATTGATTAGTGGTGGCCGAGTAGGACAATTTGCTGTCATAGGATAATTGTTTTATCTCCATTTGCCCACCTTCTTGTTAGTTATTGATTGTGTGATTCTCTACTTCAAGACTGAGTCAACTAGTAAGCCTTTATATTTTAAGGAGTGTATCAACATCATCTTGGGTAGGTTTTTCCACAATGGAGTCACATTTTGATCTGATTGGATTGTAGTTAAGTGTTTATGATGAGAAGGGACACGTGTAGGACTTATAGAGACTAGAGAGTTTGGTTTCAATAAGTGTTCTTGTATGTGGAGATTTCCAATACTACTTAAACTGTTGGAGCAGAGTTTTAGATCCTTAAAAATCTCAACCAAACCGATCTTCCATGTAGATTGAATTTACAATGTATATAGACATTCGGTTGTCCAGATTCACTCATTTGTGTAAGGATTTTAACTAAAGTTGACCCTGACTGTACACTTGTTTTCGAGGAGGAGGGCTCATCCTGTCATGGAAGGTACCCATGTCATGCCGCGTGATCCTTTATCTTACCATTAAGTCGTGATTAGCTTTCAGTGTGGACTAAGTGTCAAACTATGGACCGTGAGTATCATGTGCGGCAAAAGATTGGTTTCAGTTGATTTCTATGTTTGCGGGAAAACCACTTCGAGATCTCACCTTAGAAGGTGGCTTGGGTGAAGGGTTCCCTATGAGGTGCATAGTACTTCCAAAATTTCGAGGTTAGAGAGGTTTGACAATATTTTGTCATCAACTAGTATGTTGGGGGGGGGGGGGGGGGGGGGGGGGGGGGGTGGGGTGAGGATATTGTCACTTCTAAAACTAATTAGTATACTCATGTCTAAATTTTAAAAAATAAATATTATTATAAGCACACATCCTAATGTCAATAGTACCGTTATTTTTAAAACCCTCTTAAATTATTAACAAACCCAATTTATAAAAAAAAATTGTATTATTTTTGGAATCAAATCATCTTGTAATGATGATCCAATTTACTTTTGGAGGAAATGATGGTCAAGAGATTTTCAATCATGAATTCTCTTATATATGCAACTATCTTAAAAATAAATGAAAATAAAAATAAAAAAAACTCATCGATGAGTTCATAACTAGACATAAAAAAAAAAGATGAACAAAAAAAAGTAAATTAATACCTACCTCTGTATGACCAAAGTCCTCTGAAAATTCTGTTTTCATTATATTGTTATATGATAATCATGTGATGATGAGAAAGTTTCATATTTGAAATTATCGTAAGTTAAGGTTTATCATAAGTTTTTCAAAATAAAGAGATACAATTGAAAATATGGGTATAATTAGTGAGTGTACATAGTGTTTGATTTATTTTAATTAAAGTAATTTGTCCCTATTGTTAAATTTCTATTATGATATTTTTGTAATTAAATTTTTTAATAAAATAAGAATGTATTAATTAGTTTTATGAGTGGCAATATAGACACCTATATTGGGGCATTGTAATTATTTGTAAATCTTGAATCATTCAATCAATCTATATCTTTGTCTTTTTTTTTGGAATGGTTAATTTCTACTAAAGGTATGTTCGACAATGGCAACTTGTAATTATTTGTAAACCATTAATCATTTAATTCATCTATATCTTTTTTTTTTGGAATGGTTAATTTCTATTAAAGGTATGTGTTGGTTGCAAAATAGCAAACAAAAATATTATCAAACATTGCAAGTGCACAAATCGTAAACGATAGTACAATAGGTAAGCAAGGGTCGTTCCCACGAGGAATGAATTACCTACGGGCTACGGAAGTTAAGAATTTAAAAACACTAAATTAAGACACTCTAAGACTCTAAGACAACTTAAACAAAACACAACTCACACACACACTTTGGGGTTTTTGAATTGATTATTAAAAACTAAAAATTTAAATTAAACTAAAATTAAGAAACGCAGCAGAAAAATTATTTGGAAAAAATCAATAATGAAAAACTAGCTAGAACTTCCTATCCACCACTAAACATTCATCCAATCCATAGACAATAATGACGTTAGTAAACAATCAAACATGATGAAGATATTCACAACAGGACGGTGGGTATTCTACACAAGTTGTATTGATTCTCTCTTAGTTAATATGTAAATTGCATGGTATTTGCATAAATACTTATATCCCAAATTACAACCTAGCATGTGTATTTACTAGATTTAATAATTGAAATCCATTAAGAACGAAGAGAATATGAATATCACATGAACCCTAAAATATGGTATTTATTCTAGGTTATTCATGAATCAATTTCCATTAATTAGGTCTTATTCCAATTAATTGTTCCATGCAAGAATCTGCTCGTATGGTATTCGAACTGTATACTACAACATAGATCCTAAAATCATGATCCTAAGGTGATCAATCAAAGAAACACAATAATAGAAAAACAATTATTTTGGAGAAATTTAAATCATCATGTAAGGAAAATAATACTTCATTAAAACACACTTGTATATGGAATTAGAATCATGTCTAGGGCTTCAAGTTAGCCATAGCTATGAAAAGTTTAGTTACACATCATAACTATGAAAGTAAATAAAAACATTAAAATTAAAGAAAGGTAGAAGAAAAGAGAAAATAAAAACTATGAAGGATCTTCGGTCTTCAATCTTGAACAATTAATCTCCAACCCTTTTCTTTGAAGAAGCTCTGCGTATTTATAGGTGACTACTCCTTGTAGATTCCCAATTTGCTTTGTTGTAGGAAACACACAAAGTAGGAAAATAGAATTAATTAAGGAATGAAAATTCTTTCCTAACTTGGAGTTCGTCTTTGATGATTAATTCCTAATTTATGTTTAGGAAATTTTCTAAGCATGGCTTGATTTTTTAGAGTATTTTAAGATTTGATTTGGGAAGTTTTGGGAAAATTGTGGACCAATTCGGAGTGAAAATCCGCCAAAAATAAGCAACGACCGATGTGGGACCGCTGCCGAAATTTAGAACGCAATTGACAGCGTAACCATACTGGAGAATCAACGTTGTGCAAAAGTACAGCGATGCCACAGCGTATCACATACTAATATTTGAGCTCGGTGTGTACCGCTGTGTAAATACACAGCACAAGTGACATCGGTCCACAATTAACAAAGGGCGATATATAAGCGCTGTGAGATACGCCATATAAGTAGACATGACGCCGGTTTGGTTCGAACCGGAGAACCGAACCGGAACCGGCGTCAGAAAACCGGAACCGGAACCGGAAAAAACCGGTTCCGGTTCCGGTTCTGGTTCGTTTCAGTGAAGAACCGGCCGGTTCGAAACGGACCAGAACCGACGGTTCGGTTCCGGTTCGAACCGGCCGGTTCCTCTTTTAATTTTATTTTTATTTTTAAAACGAACCGTTGGAGGCCCAACGGTTCACTTGTTTTTTTTCATTTCCTTTTTCATTTTCTTTTCTATAAATACCCCTACCCCTCCATTCATTTTTCCTCACCCCAATTTCCCCAATTCTCTCTAATTCTCAATTCTCAATTCTCTCTAAACTTTCAATTCTCCAAGTCTCAAACTCCAAGTCTCCAAGTTTCCAATTTATATTATTTGCAATTACTAAGTTAGTAAGTTTCCAATTTATTTTATTTACAATTACTAAGTTTCTAATTTTATTTTATTTGCAATATTTCTTATTTCCAATTTATTTAATTTTCAATTAGTCAATTACTAAGTTTCCAATTTCATTTATTTACAATTTATTTTATTTGCTATATTCCAATTTATTGTATTTGCAATTTATTTTATATCCAATTTATTTTATTTATAATATATTTTATTTGCAAATTGCAATTACTAACTACTAAGTTTCTAATTTTCTTCCAAATTTATTTCCAACCATTTAATCATTTTTTAAATCAATTTTTTAACATTTTTTGTTCAAGGAATTTTACAATTCAATTTTTAAAATGGCAAGTGGAAGTGGTGACGCTCCTAGACGCTCTATTTCGATGAAAGGTAAGTGTCGTATGATGGATAATCTCGGTCATGACGACCGTGCCTATCACGTGGCCTTTGATTCTTCTAAACCCTTAAGAGGATACGTAGACAACTTAATTGTGGTAAAAATTAAGTGCAAGGCCAATTTTATTTTTTTTGGTTTTGTTTTATTTTATTTTATTTTTTAATTTGTCATTTATTTATTTAACTTTATTTTGCGGGTGACCCAATAAAATACATTTACCAATTACATTTTTACATGACTAATTTTTTTATGAAATATGATTATAAAAAAAAGGCCGGTTCCGGTTCGGAAGCGGTGTAACTGGACCGGAACCGGAGGAACCGGAACCGGCGTCATGTGTACATATAAGTCACGGCAATTGCAATTTGTTTGCAATTTTCTTGGCTAATTACACTTTGATCCCTTCTTGCGACAATTGCACTTTAACCCCTTTAATTTTTTAAAATCACCTTTTTAGTCTTCAAATTTACTCCAAGAGCTATCTTCTACACAATCTCAACAAACACATTAAAATATTCAATTTCACTCAAGAACATAACATAAAACATAGGAATTAGGGATCTCAAATATCAACATTTATCGACCTAACAATATGATAGGGCAGTGACAACTTCTAATTAGCTGTAAATCATTAATCATTCATTCCATATTTCCATATATATATATATATACATATATGAATAATGCTAGGCTTTCCAAAAATTTTCCCAAATTCTTTCTCAAATGTATGTAGCACGTGAGGTGTCAACATCTTATAAATTATGAGATTATGTTATGAGTGATGTGATGTTGACACCTCATGTGCACATGTTTGGAAAAAAATTTGGGAAAAAATTTGGGAAGTCTAACATTACTCATACATATATATATATACATATATATATATATATATATATATATACAATCTTTCTCCTGTCAGTCCGTTATGATATTAAGGGGGGTGTATTAGTTCAAGATTTTATTAGACAATTTGGGGAAGTAAAAGTCTGGTGGTATTGAATTGAGACTTTTTAACAAGTTAGATAAGTCCACTGGTATTCGATCAAGACTTTTAAGATTTATTTTAAAAGTTTATATTGTCTTGTTGTATTGGATCTAGACTTTTAAGATTTTTTTAAAAAGTCCATATTGTCTTGTGATATTTGATCTAGACTTTCAAGGGGCAACAAATTGTTTGGTGGTATTGGATTGAGATCAAGAATTTTAGGATTTCATGACAAAATGGATTTTTCAGACTTTTTAGTGATTTGTATAAATAGCTTGAACCCAAAATTGTGTTGTTCTCTCCCTCAATACTTTCCCGACTTTTCTCTCTCACTCAAAATCATCTTCACGACTTCACCTTATCTCTTACTTTGCTCTTTTTGGTTTCTGGGTTGTTGTCATAACAATTCTAAAGACACTTCCTTTTGTTCCAAAATTATCCATTTTATCTTTTAGCAATCATATTCCAAAGACACTCCATTTTTAAAAATAAAATTTAATATTATCAATTATTATTTTTGAATTTTATTTTTAATTTTAACATATAGCAAAAAAATAATATTAATAGTTCAAAAAGATATATGCATTATTTAATTTATTCAAGTACATACGATAAAAGTGATAGGCTCTTGATGATCAGTTGAAAAGTGTGTTGAGCAGATCATTCATGTACACACACACACACACACACACACACACACACACACACACACACACACACACATATATATATATATAAAGAAAATAATGATATGAAGAAGATACCAAGTCGACAATATCACGAGCAACAAGTACTAAGATATCAGCGCAGGAGACGACAGCATGGCACAAGTCTTCTAGTTGTGTTTTAGCATCATCGACACTTCTAAAACTTGAGGAGAAAATTGAATACTACAATCGAATCTTGAAAGTCCATATTTCTAAAAGTCTAAAAAGTTTTAAAATAAAGTCTAGATAATCCTAATAGTCCATAAATAAAGTCTGGAGACTCTTTTAGAATCCTAAAAGTCTAGTCCATATAATCTAAATAATCTTAAAGTATAATCATAACAATCCTAATAATCATAATAGTCTTGTAAATCAATAAAATCTTTACACCCCAAAATTGTCTATTAAAATCCCAATCCAATACACCCCCGTAAATATATCAGTTCCTTGAATATGAGCCATTATATTTAATTGATTTGACTCTGTGTGTATGCACTTGTCAGGATTTCTCCATAATCTATGGTCCACATTCAAGGAACTGATATATTTTATATTAGGACGAACTGATAGGAGAAAAACTGTATATATATATATATATATGTATATTTGGAATGGTTAATTTCTATTATAGGTATATTAGGGTATTGACAAAATGTAATTATTTGTAAGTCATTAATCATTCATTCCATCTATATCTTTTTTTTAGAAAATTAAATGGTTAATTTCTATTAAAGGTATGTTAGGTATTGATAACTTGTAATTAGTTGTAATCATTCTTTCTTTCCATCTATATCTTTTTTTTTGGAATGGTTAATTTCTATTAAAGGTATGTTCAGGAACTAACAATTGTACATTATCACTATGTTTGGATTGGTAGAAAATAAAGGAAAGGAAATGATAAGTTAAGGAGGAAAATAAAGAAAAGGAGATCAAGAAAATGATAGTGCTTTTAATGATTGTTGTTTGGATGATTATGAATAGAAAGGAAAAATGAAGCAAATATAGTATTAATAGGGTTAATTTTGGGATATTGAAAAAAAATCATTAACTTATAATTCTTTTCCCTCATTTTCCATCCAATTTTGGAGAGAACCCAAATTGGATGAAATAAGAAGAAACTATTCCCTCCTTATCATTTCCTTTCCTTCTCATTTAACATTCCAAACAAGAGATAAGAAATCCACTAATTTCCTTTCCTTTCCTTTCCTTTCTCTCATATTCCATCAAACCAAACATAGTGTGTGTTTGGATTGATGGAAAAGAGAGGAAATGAAATGATAAGTTACACTATGTTTGAATTAATGGAATAGGAGAGAAAGAAAAAGAAAGGTAAATAAGGAAAGGAAAGGAAAGGAAAAGATAAAAAAAATGTTTTTAATGATTGTTGTTTGGATGGTTATAAATATAAAATAAAGAAAAGGAAATTAATCTTATTTGAAGGGAAGAAATAAATGATTTTATTTTATTCTATTTACGAAAATACCATTATTTCAACTATATGTATACCCAATATTAATACTTGATAGGGTTAGTTTTGAGATATTGAAAAAATCATTAATCCTGGATTCATTTCCCTCATTTCCTCCCAAATTTGGATGGAAACCGAATTGGGTGAAACAAGTGGAAATTATTCCCTCCTTTTCTTTCTATTTCCTTCAATTTCCTTTCCTTTCCCTCTCATTTAACAATCCAAACAAAATTTTAGAAATTCATCCAAATCCTTTCATTTCCTTTCTCTCATATTCCATCAAACCAAACATAGTAAAGGATAGTGTTTTAAGTGATGGCTGTTTGGATGGTTATGAATAAAAAGGAAAGGAAAGGAAACAAATACGTTTAGTTTTGTAATATTGTTAAAAATTATAAACTTTTAATTCCTTTCCCTTCTTTTCCATACAATTTTGGAGAGAAATCAAATTAGATAAAACAAGAAGAACTATTCCCTCCATTCCCTCCCTATCATTTCCGTTCCTTCTCATTTAACAACCCAAACAAGAGATAAGAAATCCATTAATTTCCTTTCATTTCCTGTCCCTCATATTCAATCAAACCAAGCATAGTGGTAATTATTTGTAAATCATTAATCATTCATTCCATCTATATCTTTTTTATAGAAAAATAAATAGTTAATTTCTATTAAATGTATGTTGGGGCACTAACAACCTGTAATTAGTTGTAAATCATTAATCATTCATTCCATCAATATTTTATTTTTGGAATGGTTTATTTATATTAATGGTATGTTGGGGCACTGGCAACTTGTAAAGACATTCCATCTATATCTCCTCTTCTCTTTCAGACCTATAAAATCCTTACATTTCCACTTCTTAGTCTTATCGTGTCTTTACGGTTAAAGTAGTAACAATGGCTAACTTTGCTCCATCATTTTTCATTTTGTCCATCGTTTTGCTTTCATCTTCCTACTTAGGTACTTTCCCCATTTTTTTTAATATATATGATTTGGTGTTTTACTTTTCCTCTCTTAATTTATCTGTTTTTTTTATGTTTTTTTTTATATATTGGCATGTCTATCTAGTACAATATGAGTTCTCACATGCAAACCCCCGACATAAGTTTATGTCCATTCTCATGTTTGTAATATTATAGTGCTGGTTCGGTAATATTACAAAGTTAAGCAAATAATTTTGTATTAACTTTGTAACGTTATAGAGTATGCTCATAACTGAGTATGTACTTTCTTTGAATCGTTTATGTATACTTACATATTGAAACTACAAGTGATTCTCAAAACAGATATTTTTACTGAAATACGTATTTTCTTCTTCGATTATAACTTATAATGTATGGAAACTAAAAGTGATTCCTACTACAACCCAAACTTTTACAGGTACATGATTTTTGAAGTTGTTTTGGCAGTTTTGACCAATTCGGTTTTAAATGCAAGTTTCTTACTGGGTGTTCATTTTTTTTTTTATGAAAGAGGTTTTAAATATATTAATTAGTGTGCTAATGCCTAATTGTATGAATTGGTTTGGTCTATGAATTCAAAAGCTATTGCAGAAGATGCTTGGTGTGTGGCGAAAGATTTTGCGAAAGAGAATGTGTTGCAATCAAACATAGACTTCGCTTGCTCTAATATTGACTGTGGACCTATACAACCGGGTGCTTCTTGCTTTTTACCGGATACGTTGAAGACTCATGCCTCCTTCGCCATGAATTCTTACTTTAAGTTCCAAAAAACCCTTGAAAGTTGTCAGTTCAACAGCACCGGGGTCGTCGTTACTGTCAATCCAAGTAACACACCAATTCTTTCGATTTCCGTTACTTTTATTCTAATTAGATCACTTAATTGTAGTTGATTTTGATCCGGGTTGTTGTTTACTCTTTTGCAGGTTATGGTGATTGCCATTATTTATAATTCAAAAAAGCATTAGTGATGTGATGAGTTGCCTGATAATAAACCATATAGGAGACGTGTACGTAATAAGAATTTACAGAATAATAAAGATGACTATTGGTTTCCATTAATCCTTTTTAATGTACTCCTTGTTAATGGATGTAATGTATTTTCCAAAAATAAAAACAAAGAAATATTGCCAGTCTTTCGGAATATTGATGTCAGTTTCAATATTGTGAATTGTGATCATGTTCAATGTTCGGATTACAATTAAGCCAAATTAAATATTCAATCTCACTATTTCCATTAAAACCTGAAGATCACATAATACAGATCAATTAATACTGGATTAAAGTCAATTTTGTTAACTCGTACCTACCATATTCCAGAAAAAATGAGAGGTGTCTTTCTCTCATCATGAGGGGCAAGGTGTCATGCAAACTAGAGTGAGGTGGCTTGATGTGGCATAAGGTGGGAAGAGGTATCATAATGTGGCAAGAGGTGGCTTCTTGCTTGGACACATGGAAACTAGGTGTTATCCATCTGTGGACATCACAAGCCTATAAATACCAAGGCATGGTGATACTCTCAAATTACTCCACTCTAAGAAAATCCCAATCTTCTGAATCTCAATTACAAGATCTCTTGTAATTTCTCTTGTTCAAGTTATTCTTGAAAAAATTTCTCCTTTGTAAGTCGCTTTCTCATATTGAAATTCTTTTACATTTGTTCAGGATGTTTCCCTTGCACTGAGGGTTTTACCACGTAAATATTGTGTCATCTTCTCATTTTTATTTTCTATTTCAAATTTACGCCGGAAGAGAAAACTCATCAATTTCTGAATAGTGATATCAGAGCCTCGAGGTTGTATAGCCGCTGAAATTAGTAGTGGTAGTGTGGAAGTACATGTCTAGGAAATGATAATGAGAAGCGGATTGGTCCACCTCTTTTAAATGATTGGGAGAATGCTAAGGTATTTATTCGGTTTTTATCAACTTTTTACGATATTACCTTGGATTTCAGTGCTTCATTGCATGTGACATCTAATATTTATTTTAAGAGTTGGTGCATTATTTTTAATCAATCAACATCTCTTAGCACTGAGAGGGATCCGCTTGTGAGTAGAATGGCTGTGAGTATGAAACAATAATTTGACAAGTATTGGAAGGGTTTAGATAAAACTAACAACTTGTTGATCATTGCGGTTGTTCTTGACCCAAGGTACAAATTTGGTTATGTGAAGTGGCGTTTTGATGCATTTTATGGTGTAACACAATCTCATTCGATGCTTTGTAGTTTGAAAGAAGTGTTGATAGATTTGTATGAGTATTATGTTACACAATATGGTAGTGTGAATGTAAAGTCAAATGATGATATGTCCTCTGGAAAGAGTGGTGTGCTTGAAAGTTTTTATGAAAAAGAGAAGTTTAAAGAAGATAGTTTGTGGGGCCAAAAACAACAAGAAGAAGATGTTAGTATGGGGAAAAGTGAGGTGGAGTTGTATTTGTTGGAGGCTTGTGAGAAACTGAATGATAAGTTTGATCTTTTGGCTTGGTGGAAGAATTGTTCAGTAAAATTTCCTATTTTGTCAATGATTGCAAGAGACGTTTTTTCAATGCCTATTTCAACTGTGGCTTCTGAGTCCGCATTTAGCACAGGAGGGCGTATACTTGATCCATTTAGGAGTTCATTGACTCCTAAAATAGTTGAGGGCTTAATTTTGACTGGAAATTGGTTGTCGGCATCTTGCCCTATTGTTGAACCGTGTGTTGCAGAAGAGCATGCTAAAGATGATAATACATCCATTCAGTTGTTAGAATATTATACCAATGTTGAAACTGGTAAGTAATCATAATAAATTATCAAGTTTGTTGTTTTATATATATATATATATATATTACTATTTATTAAGTTAGCTAATTATTTTTTTGTTGTCTTATTCATTTAGAGCATGAAAGTGGATTGACAAATATAACAATGGATGAGCCATGAGGATTGAGAAGAAACGAAGGTAAGAATTTAATTTGGTATTTGCTTTAGTATTGCATTTTCTCTATTTATAATTATGTGTTTTGTTCCTATTAGTTAATTTATTTTTCTTTTGTACAGGTGAAATCATGAAGATTTGAAGTAGAAGAAAGACATGATAACATTTTAAATATTTTGTTATGTTTTATTATATTATGGATTGTATTTTAAGTTTAATTTTATTATGGATTGTATTTTAAGTTTAATTTCATTATGGATTGTATGTTGGATTATTTTATTTTGGGCTGTTAAAGGATAAAAAAATGAAAAAATATATTAAAAAACCTCAAAGCCCAATAGGCCCAATAGGCCCAATAGGCCCAAAACCGAATTGAACCGAACCGAACCGAACCGAGATAAAGGTGTTCGGTTCGGTTCGGTTTTGGGTTCAATACGGTTCGAACCGATTCACATTTTTAAAAACTGAATATAACTCGGTTCAATACGGTTTTGGCCAAAACCGAACCGAACCGAACCGCACCCACCCCTATGCACATGTTTGGGAAAAAATTTGGGAAAAAATTTCGGAAGTCTAACATTACTCATACATATATATATACATAAATATACAATCTTTCTCATGTCAGTCCGTCATGATATTAAATATATTAGTTCCTTGAATATGGGCCATTATATTTAATTGATTTGACTCTGTGTGTATGCACTTGTCAGGATTTCTCCATAATCTATGGTCCACATTCAAAGAACTGATATATTTTATATTAGGACGAACTGATAGGAGAAAGACTGTATATATATATATAAATATATATGTATATTTGGAATGGTTAATTTCTATTATAGGTATATTAGGGTATTGACAAAATGTAATTATTTGTAAGTCATTAATCATTCATTCCATCTATATCTTTTTTTTAGAAAAATAAATGGTTAATTTCTATTAAAGGTATGTTAGGGTATTGATAACTTGTAATTAGTTGTAATCAATCATTAATCATTCTTTCTTTCCATCTATATCTTCTTCTTTTTTTTGGAATGGTTAATTTCTATTAAAGGTATGTTCAGGAAATAACAATTGTACATTATCACTATGTTTGGATTGGTAGAAAATAAAGGAAAAGAAATGATAAGTTAAGGAGGAAAATAAAGAAAAGGAAATCAAGAAAATGATAGTGTTTTTAATGATTGTTGTTTGGATGATTATGAATAGAAAGGAAACGAAAATGAAGCAAATATAGTATTAATAGGGTTAATTTTGGGATATTGAAAAAAAATCATTAACTTATAATTCTTTTCCCTCATTTTCCATCCAATTTTGGAGAGAACCCAAATTGGATGAAATAAGAAGAAACTATTCCCTCCTTATCATTTCCTTTCCTTATCATTTCTTTTCCTTCTCATTTCTTTTCCTTCTCATTTAACATTCCAAACAAGAGATAAGAAATCCACTAATTTCCTTTCCTTTCCTTTCCTTTTCTCTCCTATTCCATCAAACCAAACATAGTGTGTGTTTGGATTGATGGAAAAGAGAGGAAATGAAATGATAAGTTACACTATGTTTGAATTAATGGAATATGAGAAAAAGAAAAAGAAAGGTAAATAAGGAAAGGAAAGGGAAGGAAAAGATAAAAAAATGTTTTTAATGATTGTTGTTTGGATGGTTATAAATATAAAATAAAGAAAAGGAAATTAATCTTATTTGAAGGGAAGAAATAAATGATTTTATTTTATTCTATTTACGAAAATACCATTATTTCAACTATATGAATACCCAATATTAATACTTAATAGGGTTAGTTTTGAGATATTGAAAAAATCATTAATCATGGATTCATTTCCCTCATTTCCTCCCAAATTTGGATGGAAACCAAATTGGGTGAAACAAGTGGAAAATATTCCCTCCTTTTTCTTTCCATTTCCTTCAATTTCCTTTCCTTTCCCTCTCATTTAACAATCCAAACAAAATTTTAGAAATTCATCCAAATCCTTTCATTTCCTTTCTCTCATATTCCATCAAACCAAACATAGTAAAGGATAGTGTTTTAAGTGATGGCTGTTTGGATGGTTATGAATAAAAAGGAAAGGAAAGGAAACAAATACGTTTAGTTTTGTAATATTGTTAAAAATTATAAACTTTTAATTCCTTTCCCTTCTTTTCCATACAATTTTGGAGAGAAATCAAATTAGATAAAACAAGAAGAACTATTCCCTCCATTCCCTCCCTATCATTTCCGTTCCTTCTCATTTAACAACCCAAACAAGAGATAAGAAATCCATTAATTTCCTTTCATTTCCTGTCCCTCATATTCAATCAAACCAAGCATAGTGGTAATTATTTGTAAATCATTAATCATTCATTCCATCTATATCTTTTTTATAGAAAAATAAATAGTTAATTTCTATTAAATGTATGTTGGGGCACTAACAACCTGTAATTAGTTGTAAATCATTAATCATTCATTCCATCAATATTTTATTTTTGGAATGGTTTATTTATATTAATGGTATGTTGGGGCACTGGCAACTTGTAAAGACATTCCATCTATATCTCCTCTTCTCTTTCAGACCTATAAAATCCTTACATTTCCACTTCTTAGTCTTATCGTGTCTTTACGGTTAAAGTAGTAACAATGGCTAACTTTGCTCCATCATTTTTCATTTTGTCCATCGTTTTGCTTTCATCTTCCTACTTAGGTACTTTCCCCATTTTTTTTAATATATATGATTTGGTGTTTTACTTTTCCTCTCTTAATTTATGTTTTTTTTATATATTGGCATGTCTATCTAGTACAATATGAGTTCTCACATGCAAACCCCCGACATAAGTTTATGTCCATTCTCATGTTTGTAACATTATACTGCTGGTTCGGTAATATTACAAAGTTAAGCAAATAATTTTGTATTAACTTTGTAACGTTATAGAGTATGCTCATAACTGAGTATGTACTTTCTTTGAATCGTTTATGTATACTTACATATTGAAACTACAAGTGATTCTCAAAACAGATATTTTTACTGAAATATGTATTTTCTTCTTCGATTATAACTTATAATGTATGGAAACTAAAAGTGATTCCTACTACAACCCAAACTTTTACAGGTACATGATTTTTGAAGTTGTTTTTGCAGTTTTGACCAATTCGGTTTTAAATGCAAGTTTCTTACTGGGTGTTCATTTTTTTTATGAAAGAGGTTTTAAATATATTAATTAGTGTGCTAATGCCTAATTGTATGAATTGGTTTGGTCTATGAATTCAAAAGCTATTGCAGAAGATGCTTGGTGTGTGGCGAAAGATTTTGCGAAAGAGAATGTGTTGCAATCAAACATAGACTTCGCTTGCTCTAATATTGATTGTGGACCTATACAACCGGGTGCTTCTTGCTTTTTACCGGACACGTTGAAGACTCATGCCTCCTTCGCCATGAATTCTTACTTTAAGTTCCAAAAAACCCTTGAAAGTTGTCAGTTCAACAGCACCGGGGTCGTCGTTACTGTCAATCCAAGTAACACACCAATTCTTTCGATTTCCGTTACTTTTATTCTAATTAGATCACTTAATTGTAGTTGATTTTGATCTGGGTTGTTGTTTACTCTTTTGCAGGTTATGGTGATTGCCATTATTTATAATTCAAAAAAGCATTAGTGATGTGATGAGTTGCCTGATAATAAACCATATGGGAGACGAGAACGTAATAAGAATTTACAGAATAATAAAGATGACTATTGGTTTCCATTAATCCTTTTTAATGTACTCCTTGTTAATGGATGTAATGTATTTTCCAAAAATAAAAACAAAGAAATATTGCCAGTCTTTCGGAATATTGATGTCAGTTTCAATATTGTGAATTGTGATCATGTTCAATGTTCGGATTACAATTAAGCCAAATTAAATATTCAATCTCACTATTTCCATTAAAACCTGAAGATCACATAATACAGATCAATTAATACTGGATTAAAGTCAATTTTGTTAACTCGTACCTACCATATTCCAGAAAAAATGAGAGGTGTCTTTCTCTCATCATGAGGGGCAAGGTGTCATGCAAACTAGAGTGAGGTGGCTTTATGTGGCATAAGGTGGGAAGAGGTATCATAATGTGGCAAGAGGTGGCTTCTTGCTTGGACACATGGAAACTAGGTGTTATCCATCTGTGGACATCACAAGCCTATAAATACCAAGGCATGATGATACTCTCAAATTACTCCACTCTAAGAAAATCCCAATCTTCTGAATCTCAATTACAAGATCTCTTGTAATTTCTCTTGTTCAAGTTATTCTTGAAAAAATTTCTCCTTTGTAAGTCGCTTTCTCATATTGAAATTCTTTTACATTTGTTCAGGATGTTTCCCTTGCACTGAGGGTTTTACCACGTAAATATTGTGTCATCTTCTCATTTTTATTTTCTATTTCAAATTTACGCCGGAAGAGAAAACTCATCAATTTCCTGAACTAGTGATATCAGAGCCTCGAGGTTGTATAGCCGCTGAAATTAGTAGTGGTTGTGTGGAAGTACATGTCTAGGAAAGTTTTGTCTTAGGAGAGTAATAATTAAGTGTGTCTGAAGTGACCCTCCACTTTTTCCTGAGAACTTTCATGGTGTGCTATTCACGATATCCGAACTATATCAGTATTCAGTATAGTTCAGAGGCAATGTTTAGTGTAAATTTCATAAAGATGGGAGCAAATTTTGAATTTGGGAAATTCAATGGGAGTAATTTCTCACTGTAGAAAATGAAGATAAGGGTAATATTGATGAGGGATAATTGCTTGGCAGCAATCGGTGAAAGGCCAATGGATTACACTGATGATGGAGAGTGGAGCAAGATAGATGAAATGCAGTTGCTAATTTACATCTAGCACTAGCTGATGGAGTATTATCAGTGTGGCGAAGAAGAAAACGACAAAGGAAATATGGGATACTTTAACAAAGCTATGTGAGGTAAAATCACTACACCACAAGATCTTCTTAAAAAGGAAGCTTTACACTTTTTGATTGACAGAATCTCTATCGGTGACCAACCATTGCAAAACCCTAAATACACTATTTTTCTCAGCTCAAAGTATTGGGTTACAAAATAGATGAGAATGAACATGTGGAACTTCTATTTCAAAGTTTACCTGACTTATATGGTCAGCTTGTTATCAACGTGATGAACAATATCCTCACGGATTATCTAGTCTTTAATGATGTTGCGGCCACAGTTTTAGAAGAAAAATGTAGGCACAAGAACAAGGAGGACGGATTGGCAAGTTCGTAGGAAGCAAAGGCTTTATTGATGATAAGAGGAACATCAATGGAACTGTGGACCTAGTGGGAGCTACAATCGTAGTAAATCAAGAAATAAGAAGAACGTTACTTGCTACAATTGTGGCAAGAAAGGGCATGTCAAGAGGGAGTGTTGGCTAAACAAGAAGTGTGGAGGTAACAAAACTCCTGAGGCATCTAATTCTCAAAGATGTGTTGCAAGTACCTCAGATGATGGTGAAGTACTATACATACAATGAAACAACAATTGTTGTTAAAGGCAGAAAACGGTTTACTGATGTTTAGCTTTTAAACTCAGGAGCCACTTGGCATATGACCTATCAAAGAGAATGGTTTCATAAATATGAACCTGACTCATAAGGATCTATATTTATTGGTAACTATCATACCTTAAAGATTGCTAGTATTGGCACCATCAAAATAAAGGTGGATGATAGTACTGCTCACACCATTCTAGAAGTTAATTTTGTTGACTTGGACCTACCACATTCTAGAAGAAATGACAGGTGTCTTTCTCCCACCTTGGGTGGCAAGGTGTTATACAAACTAGAGTGAGGTGATTAGATGTGGCATAAGATGGGGAGAGGTGTCAAAAGGTGGCAAGAGGTGGATTCTTGCTTGGACATATAAAGACTAGGTGTCATCCATGGGTGGACATCACAAGACTTAAAATACCAAGGCATGGTGATACTCTCAAATCACTCCACTCCAAGACAATCCCAATCTCCTGAATCTCAGTTTGAAGATCTCTTGTAGTTTATCCAGTTCAAGCTATTCTTGAGAGATATTCTCCTTTATTAGAGAGAGAGGTCCTATTGTTCTATCCTTGTTATAGAGAGAAGTTTATAAGACGTTTTCTCATAGTGAAATACGTTTACACTTCTCTGTGGATGTTCTCTCACACTGAGAGTTTACCATGTAAATATTGTGTAATCATCTCATTTATATTCTCTATTTCAGATTTATCCCGAAAGTGGAAACTCATCAATTTCCTAACAATTAACAGATTTTTTTATTATAAACGTATATATAATATGTACACACCTTAAACCACATTAAATATTATTCAACGATTCATGAAAAAGGGAAAATATCTTCATTTCAATTTTCAATGGAGCATGTTTTTGTATTTGGTTAGATGTTATGCTCCTAGCATTGCCTATAGTTTTTGCTAATGCCAAAAATTCCCATCTCTCCAAGAGAGAATTTTTACCGAAGATCAGCCTCTTAAGCTCTCCTCTCCAAGACCTGCCTACCCTGAAAGGTAGGGAGAATCCTTTAAGACCGACAGTCCCACAGAAGCAGAACTATGGAGTGAAGCCATATTCGAGACGAGGTACCGAGGAGATACGACAAGGTGGAGTGGACCCCCATAAAAGAAGTCGGGTGTCACGTATGCCCTTAAAGAGTTTCTAGAATAAGAGTGCATCGCCTAAGGTTGAGTGGAACCGAATCAATGATTGATGTAATCCCTATACCAAACATCCTTAAATAAGAAAAGAAGCCAATCAGAGACAAGTTGGTGGGTGAGCATTTAAGACGACCACAACACACACCAAAAGAGAAAGTCCAGATCCAACGGTACAAGTCCCTCAACTTGCCCTCCAAGTCTCAGTTGATCAACGGCTCAATCTGGTGCCACCTCAGCCCTAAGTAATGTTAACTCTTTCCTTCACTAAGGGGTGTGTAATTCTCTCCAGCAAAAAGGATGATCATATATTCCTAAGCTGAGAAGGGAAATCCTAAAGAAGACTGTCTGATAAGCACAACATCAAACGCACTGATGTTGTCCTCATGCGCGTCAGATAGGGAAAACGACCCCTCACACCAACTAGAAGTAGAGCCAACTAGACATGACGCTGGTTCGGTTCGAACTGGTGAACCAAACTGGAACTGGTGTCGAAAAACCGGACCCGGAACAGGTTTTTTTGTTTCAATTCTAGAAGCGGACCGGTTCCGATTTCGGTTCCTTTTATAGCAGAACCGACCGGTTCGAACCAGACCAGAACCGGCAGTTCTTTCCTTCTTCTTTTTTTTACCATTGGAGGCCAAACCCAACGTCTTGCTGACGTCAGCAGACCGTTGGGCTTCCAACGGTTCACTGCACTGGTTCAGCTTTTCTTTTTCTTTTTCTTTTTCTTTTCTAAATTCTAATTTTCTATAAATACCTACCCCATCCATTCATTTTTCCCCACCCCAATTTCCTCAATTCTCTCTAATTCTCATTTCTCAATTCTCTCTCAATATTCAATTCTCCAACTCTCCAAGTTTCCAATTTATATTATTTACAATTATTAAGTTAGTAAGTTTCCATTTCCAATTTATTTTATTTACAATTACTAAGTTTCTAATTTATTTTATTTACAATTACTAAGTTTCTAATTTATTTTATTTGCAATTAGTCAATTACTAAGTTTCCAATTTCATTTATTTACAATTTATTTTATTTGCAATTTATTTTATTTGCAAATTGCAATTACTAACTACTAAGTTTCTAATTTTCTTCCAAATTTATTTCCAACCATTTAATCATTTATTTTTATCAATTTTTTAACATTTTTTGTTCGAGGAATTTTGCAATTCAATTTTTAAAATGGCAAGTGGAAGTCGTGACGCTCCTAGACTTTCCATTTCAATGAAAGGTAAGGGTCGTATGATGGATAATCTCGGTCATAACGACTGTGCCTATCACGAGTATTTACAACACCAATTTTATGCTGAAGACCTAGGTCTAAACTTTCCTCAAGCTCATCCCTCTCTAAGAATTTCTGAACCCGATCACAATGCCACCCTCAATTTGACAAGCCAATCAGAAAATATGCCTGATCAGATCTTGGCACTGATGGCCCTGATCCCAACCCCCCTCCAGATTTTGATTTTGATCCACAGACGGAAGAAAAGTTACCGAAGCAGGTCAAATCTGATCTTTTTGTACTCCATATGAAGAAAGTTACGCAAAAAGATGGAAGCACTGTAGTGATTTACAATTACTGCAAAAAATATATTTAAATGGCACAAATCTAGAGGATATGGCATATATCGGAAGCATATAACGAACGCACATCCAGACGCATAGTCCAGATCGAGTTCACAAGCTCAAATTTCCAGGTATGCTACCCATAACCAATAATTATTTAAATATAGTGATGCAAAGAATAGAGAAGAATTAGCTAGAATAGTTGCAGTAGAACACTTATCATTTAGTTTTTGTGAAAAGGTTGGTTTTAATAAATATTGCCAAAGAGCATTAAATCCTACTGCATGTCGTGTTCCTAGAACCACGTTTACAGAAACACTTGAAAACATTATGACAAAGAAAAGGAAATGTTGACAAATTTTTAGAAAAATATAATGGTCGTGTTTCCGTATGTGCTGACATATAGAGTGACCATTGGCAAATGCATTCATACATAGGTGTCACTTGTCATTATATGGATAATGCATGGACTATCCAAAAAAGAATTCTTGCATTTAAAGTTTTTGATAAAAACACACTGCTGCTAATATTTTTAGACAGCTTAGAATTATTTTTACAGAGTATAAAATTGATAACAAAATTTTGCAATTGGTTTTGATAATGCTTCTAGAAATACCGTAGCTATTCCTGTTTTAATTGAATTATGCAAACCTTATCTTGGTGGTAAATTTTTTCATCAAAGATGTGCATGTCATGTTTTCAGTTTATGTGTTCAAAAAGGATTAAAAACTTTTGAACAGTTTATTCAACCTATTAAAGATGCTCTCTATTATTTGTGGAAACATCCTACTATAATGAAAGCATGGGCAGTATATTGTAAATAAAATGGTAGGCGTGCCATTAGATTTCCTCGTGATGTTCCAACACGTTGGAATTCTACTTATAAATTGTTTGCTAGAAGTTATGAATATAGGGATTTATTAGTTACTTTTATTCAATATCATGTTAGTCACATTAATCTTTATCAAAGTCATTGGGATGTTTGTAGCAATGTCTGTGGTCTGTTAAAAGTTTTTTATACTGCTACTAACAATTTATCTGGTGTTTATTTTCCTGCAACTAATTTATTTATTATTGAGAGTCTTAATATTGCTGGTGCCTTTACTCATTGTGAATCTGACTCACAATTACATGAGTCTGTTACTGTTATGGAAAAAAAATGGTTAGAATATTATAATGAGTTTCCAAATATTTATTTGATTGTCTTGTGCTTTGATCCACATTGTAGATTAGAAAGTTTGCCTGATTATCTTTCTGTTTATTATGAACAAGGTTTAAAAATAGATTATGATGTTGATAGGTGTTGTGCTAGAGTTAGGACATTATTGTATGATTTATATGATGAATATCTTTGAGTTTATGGTCCATCACTGAACATAGATGTTCCACAAACTCAAAATGTATCTTATTCCTCATCATCCTCTGGATTTTTTAGTTTAGGATATAATCTTTTATCTAAAAAACCAATAAATTACGAGGTTCTTCTTCATCAAGCTCCACCACATATTCTGAGGTTGAATCTTATTTAAGTACCTCTTTTGAGTTCATAGAAGACACTGAACTTAAAAATTTTGATATCCTACATTGGTGGAATGAGCATGAAAGGTACTTTCCAATCTTGGCTATGATAGCCAAACAAATCCTTTCAACACCAGTTTCTACAGTGGCGGTGGAACAACAGTTCAGCACCGTTGGGAATATTCTAGACCCAAGACGTTCCCTTATGAGTCCTAAATCACTTCAAATACAAGTTTGTGTCGAATATTGGACGAAGGCTCAATATAGACAACAAGAAATCGATCAAGAGGAGTCATACGATTTCTTTAAAGATGATCAACCGGCTGAAAGTCGAACGGATGATCATGGCAACGATTAGTCCACGACTTCACGAGTCCATGGCTCCACGCCAATCACCATCTCCAAACCTGCAATAAAAGGTAAGAGAACTACGTGGACTTTGATTCCTCTAAACTCCTAAAAGGATACGTAGGCAACTTAATTCTGGTAAAAATTAAGTGCAAGACTAATTTTACATTTTTTTAGTTTTATTTTAATTTAATTTTTTTAATTTGCCATTTATGATTTTATTTTATTTTACGGGTGACCCAATAAAATACATTTACTAATTACATTTTTACATGGCTAGGCCAATTTTACATTTTTTTAGTTTTATTTTAATTTAATTTTTTAATTTGTTATTTATTTATTTTATTTTATTCTGCGGGTGACGGGTGAGTGGTGATTAGGGATGGAAATTTGACCCACACTCGCGGGCACCCGCCCGAACCCGACCCTGTAGGGGTCGGGTTCGGTGGTGAATTTACGACCCACAAACCCGCGAACCCGTTTAAAGAAAAACCCGGGGGGTTCGAGTGCGGGTGTGGGTTGGAAAAATGAACCCGCGGGTGAACCCGTATAAATAAAATTGATTTAATAATTATTATTTAAAATATTATAAATTTAAACTCCAATGGAAACATTTTAACTATATAAAGAGTAAAATATAAGAATTTTACTCATTCTAAATTTAAGAATTACAATTCTCAACTTTCATTTATATATAACTAATGGTAGAACATTGCACTCTTGTTTTTTCAATGTGAGACTTTTGAAAGTCCCACATTAACAAAACAAGAGTGCAAGTTTCTACCATTAGCTCTATATATATATATATATATATATATATATAATGTGTCTTGCCTTTTGTCTCAACTAAGAAACACATATGAAATGAGTTGAAATTTTTACTTTATTAAGTGTTTTTAATTTTTAAAATCATAATATTTCATATATTTAAATAATATACAAATATTATTAAAAAATATTTTGTGGGTTTGCGGGTATGGGTGACCCCAAAACCCGCGGGTGAAACCCGCCCGCGAACCCGCGAAAATAAACGGGTTCACGGGCGGGTGTGGGTGACAGAAATTTTCGCGGGTGCGGGTTTGGATTTTACAAAACCCGCCCGAACCCGACCTGTTGCCATCCCTAGTGGTGATCCAATAAAATACATTAACCAATTACATTTTTACATGGCTAATGTTTTTATGAAATAAGATTTAAAAAAAAAACGAACCGGTGGAACCGTCGGACCCGGAACCGGAACCGAACCGAAACCGGAACCGGCGTCATGTCTAGAGCCAACCAAGTGAAAAAGCAGCCCTGGGCCACCAAAGTGACACCGAGGCACCTATTCGACACTAGGGCACACATGAACATATCCTAACCTTCGGAGCGTGTCCCCTCCATAAGCTCATGAGAGGAAACGGTGAGGATTTAAAAGGAAAGTCAACTTGATCCCCGCCTAAAATTATTCCTCTCACCTGCTGGTCCATGAACTCTATAAATACCCTTTCTCACTGTGAGATAAGGGTCGGCTCTTTGGTCTGCAGAACTAAAGCTAAGGTTTTACTCCTTTGCTACTCTTTGTAAGCTTTCTGTAGCATATGGTGACGTATATACTAACTTGGTTACTCTTTATAAGCTTCTCAGAGCATATAGTGACTTATTTACTACTTTGCTACTCTTTGTAAGCTCCCCGGAGTTTATAATGATTTATTTTCTACTTGGATAATCCTTGTAAGCTCTCTGGAGTATGTCTTTCTTTTAGATAATAAACCCGCTACTTTCCCCTCTTAATTCCTTGTTGGTAAGCTGTTAAGGTACCGGTTCTGCTCCTGGTGGCTTCGGTCCCTCTATGTATTTGTTGTGTAAGGATAGATATGTAGAGAGAGATTTGAACCTGAACTGATCCCCTATGATCCGACTATAAACACTCGCCTAGACATCAAACTCTACCTTCCCTAGCATAGCACTCGGTTGAGGAGCACCAATACCTCTCGGCCAACTACTATTCAGAGGTCCCTGCGGATTTTTTGGATAAAAATTTTGTTTTTAAATTAACACGTGTGGTGTCGGCGACTCAAACTTGACATTGTCAAGAGGAATGATTGCTCTTACCACTAAGGTTTACCATATACGTACAAAAAAAACATATAAAATGTAATGAATTTATTAGTTGAATGATTTGTTCCATAAATTCTAAAATTTTGTACATACAACTTATATTGAACCGAACTGAACTGACCAGCATAAAAAAACCGAAAAAAATCGATTGGATCGGTTCGGTTTAGTTCACTGGTTTTTTGATCACCCCACATAAGATGCTAAAGAAGACAAGAATGAATCCCACATTGGAAAACATATAAACCGAGAGAATAGTTTAAATATCAATGGATGTCACAACCCATTTGTGAGGTTATTCCCCAATATAATATATAAACACATAAAGATATCACAAGTGTGAAAATTTATCACTTTTATATTCTTCTTCTTTTCTACAGATTTCTTGTTTGTTTTTTTTTTAGTTTTTGTGTACTTTTGTTTTTTCAAGGTTTATTCTAATTTGCATGTGTGGTATTGTAATAGTTATAATACTTAAAAAAAAATTGTTCTACTTTTCTACAAATACTGTTCATCAAAAGTATTTTTTTTTAACAAATATAAATAAGATGAGTTGAATGTCAAATTTAATGATTTTAGGTTTGCAAAAAAAAAAGATTAATAGAAACAATTAAAATGGTGAAGGAATTTATAAACAGGGAAATGATAGATTTAAGTTGTTTTTAATTTTAATTTTGGAGGATTGAGCTCATAATTTATTAAAAGAATGCGATAAAATAATTAAGTTCTATGAATTGATAGGAGTGTTGTATTTAATGATGTGATAAAGTGATATATGTTGCATCATTCGGGCAAAGAAAAATTATATTGTTAAAAAAATATTGTAACCTTTAAAACTTAAAATGGATAGATTTGATGATGTTGAGCCGGTGGTTAGGTGGTATCCTCTCTGCACCTACACGACTAAACTATAGAAGTTATGAGTTCAAATTGTATCCGGCCCCTACATAAATGTCTCTATATATTCTTATTTTATTGTGGGTACATTAAGTTCTTTAAGTCCTAAAATAAAATACCAATTGATTAACACATACAATTTACCACCTCCCAATTGTGTCTGTGGTATCCTCTCTGCACCTACACGACTACACTATAGAAGTTATGAGTTCAAATTGTGTCCAGCCCCTACATAAATGTCTCTATATAATCTTATTTTATTGTGGGTACAATTAAGTTCTTTAAATCCTAAAATAGAATACCAATTGATTAACACATACAATTTACCACCTCCCAATAGTGACTTTATATATATATATATATATATAACACATACAAATTATTTTTAAGTAGCTATGACATTAACAACCAATTCAATTAATATTCTAAATAAGAACATTGACAAATTAATAGAATTATTTTCATGAAACCGAACTGAGATCCAACATATATAAAAAAAAAAACCTAATTTTATCGGCATTCACACTTTCAAACCAATACAAACCCTAGATTTTCTCTCAACTCACCGCCTCTCTCTCGTCTGCCGCTCGATTGCTCATCCTTCGGCACTCCGCCTTCGACATTCTTCCTCTGGAGCTTGTCTCTTGTCATTCTTCCTCAAACGACCGTCATTTGCTTACATTGGCTTTTCGTATTGTTTGCTATTTCGCTTTCATCCTATGCTCACGAAGACTGGGCGATCTTTCTCCGACGTTCGTTCTACGTTGACCGTCCTCTTATGAGACATCAAACATCTGGTAGTTTGTCTTCGGAGATGACACAGTCTTCTTCATGGACAATCTGGTGAAGACTCGTTTGATTTGTATTCCCATGTTCTTTCCTGCCCATTTTTTTAATTTATAAAAAAAAATTTGTTGAACAATAAAGTGGGTTGGTTTACAGTGAAGTGGCAAGTTCTTGAGGAAGTGAAAAATGGATTGGTGATATTAGCATCGAAACAACATTTTTTTCGTATTTTTTTTTTTTGAGGTTTGATCGAAGATTGTGTAAAGCTATTGTTTATTTTTGTTTGTCCACCAACTGTTTATAGAATTGTTTGTTTTGGGAAATTGGTGGGTTGGTTGATTGTAATTAGGGGTGGGCGCGGTTCGGTTCGGTTCGGTTTTGGTCAAAACCGTATTGAAACGTTATATTTTCGGTTTTTGAAAACTTGAATCGGTTTGAACCGTATTGGACCACAAAACCGAATTGAACCAAACGCCTTTATCTCGGTTCGGTTCAATCCGGTTTTGGGCCTATTGGGCTTTGAGGTTTTTTTATATATTTTTTCAATTTTTGTAGCCTTTAATAGTCCTATTTTTGTATTTAAACCTTTGGCCTTTGGGCAATTGATTTTGGGATTCTTCTTTTTTTTTACAATCCCTTACATTCAAAACACATCTAAATAGACCACATTACTATTTAACTAATCAAATTTAGTCCAATTCAATCACAAGTACTTGTTCAATAGTTACCATTCTACCAAATTCAGTCCATACATTTCATAGAATGATAGAAGTCCAAAATAAAATAAAACCATACATAAATAATCCAACATACAATATATAATAAAATTTGTATTTTTTTGTATTTATAGTTCGGTTCATCGGTTCGGTTCGGTTTTAGAAGGTCTAAAACCGAAACCGAACCATATTCTATGCGGTTTCTTCGGTTCAAACCGAATTGAACCGAACTCAACCTTAAAACCGAACCAAACACCATATTTCGGTTTAGTTTTGGTCGGTTCGGTTCGGTTCAATGAACCGTGCCCACCCCTAATTGTAATATGCAATGAAAATTGATTGAAGTCCATAATTTGAGAAAGAAGAAAGTTATTTGATAATAGAAGAAGACGAAGAAGAAGAAGAAACAAACTTTCCGGTGAAATGAAAAATGTTTGATGTTCTCTTTGAATTATCATAGTATGAGAAATATTTTTTGTGTAATTATTAAATCCCAGTAAGATGGCCCAATAGACACAAAACCGAAAAAACCGAACAAACCGGTCCAATTCGGTTAGTTTTGGATCAGTAGACAAATAAAAATTTAATTGGATCAGTTCACTTTTTAAAAATCGAATATTATCAATTTTTTATCGGTGCACTCAAAAAGTGAACCGATCCAATAAGTGCCTACCCCTAAATCACATGTGGTTTCTCTTACATAAATAAGGCCAAAGATGGTGGGTTATATATTTATCTCTTCCAGAATATTAATTTTGTTAGGGATCAGTGGCATATATCATATAAGAAATATAATGTTATTGAGACTATTAAAATATAATATTAATTACCAAATAATAATTTGATTGATTTTATAATTAATTAATTTTTGTTTTGATCTAAACCCTAGCTCTCTTTATATGAAGTGTCATCACCTTCATAATCTATTGTTACGTGTCTAATATAGCAAATCAATGTTTTGAATTAATTCTATTAATTTTTATGACTTTGCCAAACGATAGAACTAATTCAGGCCATTTATTTTTATGTTTTTACATGTGACAATAGATTATGAAGGTGCAGAGAATGTGGGGACACTTATGATGAGGAGCGGATCAAAATCCTTCTCTTTTTCCATATTCTTGAGAAACAAGGATTTGGGATGCGCATTGTATGTATTCGGAGTGGAGATGGGATGGGGGAAATGGGGATGGATATTGGTCCTCACATCACATGCTCATCTAAGTTATAAGTATAACATGTAAACAAAAAATACAAATACAAATAAATTTTTATGATAATGAAGTATTTATATTTAGTGTTTAAATTGAGAATGTGTGGAAATGAGGTAAATAGGGAAATAATAATTATTTAAAAAGTTTTGGGGGAAATGGGAATGGGGGAGGTCCCACAATCCCCATTCTCATTCCCATTTTGGGATGTTTTTTTTCCCTAGATGGGGATGAGGATTTGGGGATTTTTGAGGAGAAATGACCATCTCTAATACCGGAGGATCATTTTGTTTGTTTTGTTGGGAGAACTTCATAGAAGAGGTAACGATTTTTTAAGATGGTCTTTTTAATGATCCGTTTGATTTTTTTCTAACAATTTCTAAGCCAAAAAAATAATTCAAATGAGTTTTAGTTTTGTAATAACAATTTCAAACGGGAAAGAATTTTCATGTAGTATTTGCATTAATGAAAAAGATGAGGATAAAATGATTAAATTTGAATAAATTAGTAGGAGTGATGTGTGTCATTTTGGCACCAAATTTTAACAACTATTTGTGTAAAAACTGCTAGGTACACTCTCGAGTGAATCGGTTGCCACTTCTCAAGGGGACATGTGTCCATTTGAATGGCATTTTTGAAGTTAAAACAAAAAGGGTGGGTATTCATAAATGACAATTTCGTAATAAAGTTAAAATTAAAGAACATGTGTCATCCTCACATAAAGTGAGTGTAAACTCACGAGAGACTCTAGCACTTTCCAGGTAATATTATTGATATATATATATATATATATATATATATAAGGAGGGATACGAAAATCACTCCCCCAACTCACTATCTCTTCATGTGTACACATTCTACTTTTTTTTTTGAAACATGGAATACATAAAACAAACAGAACAACAACAATTAATTTGGAAATCTGCCAAGACCACCTTCTCCACAGACGGAGGGTAGGTCTCAAGGTAAAACCGATCTTCCAAAAAAACGAAAGTTTAGCTAAGCTATGCGCGACCATATTCGCGGATCTAGGAGCAAAGGACACACAATACCGTGGCAACCAATTATACGAATAATGTCTAAGATAACGGTGCCAATGTCGGCAAAAGGAACCGGATTGGAGTGAACAAGGTCAACAAATACCTTAGCATCTGACTCAATCACAGCGGAATAATACCCGAATCCACTGCAAACATGACACCACGAAGAAGAGCCGTAGCTTCCTCCACTTGGGGAGAGAAACATGTATCCAGGTTCTGAGTATAGGATACCAGGACACACCCAACATGATCACATATCACAATACCAATGCCAACACATTTTTTATCAGTATGAATCGTCGCAACTGTATTCACTTTATACAGACTCTCAATCGGACAACTCTATTTCGCCTTTTAAGGTGCACCCAAACAAGGCTTCGCAACATCCACACCACTAAATGTTCACAAATTAGCAACAAAATCAACAGTCCACGCCACAATGCTCTCATCAAAAAAGAAGTAACAGGATATTACCGATTTTTCAGAACCCTAGCAGCTAAAGAGAGGATTCGCCACCAATCTGCAGCACAGTTTTGCTAACATTGCTCTGTTAAAAGTACCAAGATCCGTAAAACCCATCCCTCTACTATTCTTGTCAGCATAAAGTTTTCCCTAAGAACCCCAAAGGTGTTTTCATTTTTCATCAGAACCCCCACCCCTCCCCCCACCTAAAAACGGGCACATAACCTGTGAATATCATAGATAAAGCTTGTACGGAGTCTAAAGAGACTTATACCATAAGTAGGGATGGTTTGTATCATTGTTTTAACAAGAACCTTCTTTCCTCCCGTTGAGAAGAGATTTGTATTCCATCCTTTAATCTAATTCCACATCCACTCTTTAATGTTAGAGAAAAGATTCTTCTTCTGCCTACCAGTAAAGCAGGGGAGGCCTAAGTACCTCTCATGACAATCCACCAACCTGACACCTACAATGGTAGCCAACCGAATCCCCGCATTCCTGCTAACAGACTTGCTAACACAAATCGCTGATTTGGTAAAATTAATGACTATGCCCGAAGCCAATGCATGGTCATCCAAGATTCCTCTAATCGTGAGACAGTCCACATCTGATGCCAAAGAGAAAGGGAGGATATCGTCTACAAATAAGAGGTGGGAAACATTAGGCCCCCCTTCTGTTACACTGGAAACCTGAAATTGAACGGTTAGTAACAGCCTGATGTAATAAGCTAGATAATCCTTCAGCACAAATAATAAAGAGATTCGGGGAAAGGGGATCGCATTGTCTCAACCCCTTAGACGGTTTCACAAAACCTCAAACTTCACCATTTACATTATAGGAGAATGACACTGAAGAAATGCAACGCCGAATCTTGTTCCACCAGTTCTCCGAAAACCCCATTCTTGCCATAATTGCCATTAGGAAACTCTACTCGACTCGACTCGGTCATACGCTTTTGACATGTCGAGTTTCAGTGCCATAGAGCCATCATTCCTTTTCCTTCTGTTAACCGCCTTAAAAGGCAGGAGGTCAAGGAAGGATTTTTTTTTCTCCCACTAAACCTGCTCAAAAAAATGAGCGCTACAGGAAGCATCGGACCATCCCATGAAAAGACCCGGATTAGCACGCCCATAGCCAGCCACCTGTAAACCATAACCAAGATTGAGGTTATCTCAGTCCCCTGGTACCGATAAACGTTAATATCGCGGTCCAGAGAGGCCCGATATCACAGCACACCTGTTCCCAGATACCTAAGAGCATTGGTACCACTGTCCATGGTACCTGATACCCCAGTACCATGGTTCCTGTCCCGGACCAGTCCATCAAGCATTTCCTGTTCACCTATCATACAGGGCGTCAGCGAGAAAGATAAGATCATGTCCTAAGAAAAGGAACGTGTAAAAGAATAGCACCTCCAATAGAAAAAGAGGGAAATTTGGCAATTTTCTTGCCATTTACAACACCATTAATGGTGATAGTCAACCTTATAAATCCTACCAAAATGGAAGTAATTTACTTGATTCTCGGCATTATTCCCGCGCTTAAACATGGCCACCATCAACACCAAATCAGTGTTCATATGATTGCGAATTGATTGACCAATTTAACGGAGTGGGCAGTAAGAGTTGGAAACTATAAATACAACAAAACTCTCTCAAGAGTAGTGGGTGAGATTTCATCCACTTTTCCACAAAAAAATACAGTTCGCCATCACCTACAGCACGAGTTCGCCATCGCCTACAATGTTAAAAACACCTTGCCTAAATTCCTTCTACACCACCATTGTATCGTCTACTACACATATCAATTTCCATCATGAATGTACCGGTACCAGGTGGTACCCCTTCAACTGTGACCTACCAGGTCGCGGTTTGTACTTATGTAATTCTTCGGAGCACTTCTTGTTTACATATATAAAGAATAGTATATCTTCTTTCTCTAGATACTGCCAAGAGGTTTTTCAATATATGATCACTCGTGATGTTTTTCCCCCCTAGGTCAGTCCAATTCTATTAAGAGAATTGTCATTCTCCCTTCTATCTCTTTATTATGCATGTACAGGAGCTAGGCTCCGACCCTACTGGTCCTAGCTCTCTTACCCGCCTATCATTACGTAGCACTAATCCTTCCTTCTTGCATGTTATTTGGGTTGGGAAACTACAAAGGAGACCTAGAGAAGAGACCGGGCACCATGACCAGGGACCAAGGACCAAGGACCAGGATCAGCAAAGGAACCTCAAGCACCATCTCTTCTCTTAATCATAGAAACCCCGACAGGCGGGGTACCTGTACCTCTCCCCCTCCGACGTGGAGCACCACTCCATCCGGTCTAAATGTAGTACAAAAAGTCTCCGCGACAATTTAATGGATAACACCTTCTTTTTAGGGCATGCATGCACTCGAAACCGATGATGGCTCTGTTGGAGATGAGACAACCTGGAATGAAGGCACTTTGGTTTTCCCCAATAACCTCACCTAAAACATTACGAAGCTTATTAGCTAGAGCCTTTGCAACAATATTGTAGGTCACGTTACAGAGACTGATGGGGGCGGTAATCAGCCAACCTATCTACATGTTTTAATTTCGGAATAAGAATGATAAGGGTACTGTTTACAGCTTCCAAGGAATCCCTTTCGTTGAGACATCAGAGACAAGCCTTCGTAACACTGTCCCACATCGTCTCCCAATACTTTTGGTAGAAGAGAGCCGAGAGCCCATCAATACCTAGGGCTTTAGTCGGAAACATTGAAAATTGATCGTCTAACTTCATCTGATGTGAAAGATCTATCGAGCGTATCTATGCTTCTAACCAAAAAATGATTCTGAACTGATCTAGTGACCTTCTCAATCAGCTCATTAGAAGGCAGAGAAGAATGAAACAAGCTAGGGAAATAATTAGTCATAATAGCTACCATCTCAGTTTTATCAAAGCTCCAGGTCCCCCCTCCCCATCATCAAATAATCCACGAATAACATTTCTAGCATGCCTCGCAGAAGCCTTCAAGTGAAAAAACCTGGTGTTTTTATCACCCCTTTCTCAGCCATTCCGTCCTGGAACGTTGTTTCTAATACAGCTCATCAATCACAAGCAACTGATCCAGTTTGTTCTCAATGGTCCTGATCTTAGACCAAGAACCAGGATAAATGATAACAGTAGCATTAGCAAGAGCCCTTTGACAGTTGGTACTATCCCTTTTTAGGTTCCTCCTCATGTTAGCACTCCAAACCGATAATTGACCCACACAACCCCCAATATTGTAAACCACATCACGCATTCTGCACACAAAACTGGAAGATATCCAATTTTCCTTGACCAGATTACTACAATCTTCATCATCAACCCAACAAGCTTCAAACAAAAATCTTTTAACCGGGCGGCCAACTCTATTAGTATAAGAATCTGCCTGACTTAAAATATCCACCAGCCAACACTCTATGATCCGACCCCCCAAAATTCAGATGTTGCACCGTCGAGAATTGAAAACGTTGTTTCCACTTAAAACACAAGACCTCATGGTCCAGCCTCTCATGGATGTGCCCATTATCCCGCTTGTTCTACCAAGTGAAAGGAGGACCTTGGAACCCTAAGTCTTCAAACCCACAATCATCAAACAGTTCACGGAAATTATCCACCAGACCTTGATGTTCTTCCACTCCTCCCTTATTTTCCATCTCAAAAAGGATTTCATTAAGTCACCTGCACAAAGCCAATGTAAATCAGAAAGACCCTGGAGATGCTTTAGCAACAACCATGAGTGGTGGCGTTGAGCTGCCACCGGATGACCATAAAAGCTAGTAAAGTGCCACACAACTGCCCCATGCGACTCAATTTTCACATCGATATGATACTTTGTATAAGAAAGTAAATCTACTACCAGGTTGTTAGTCCAGAAAATGCACAAACCCTAGACTTGACGCCGGTTCCGATTCGAAATTGACGATTTCGGTTCCGGTCCG
This sequence comes from Dipteronia sinensis, assembly GCA_033220585.1. Classification (NCBI taxonomy): domain Eukaryota; kingdom Viridiplantae; phylum Streptophyta; class Magnoliopsida; order Sapindales; family Sapindaceae; genus Dipteronia; species Dipteronia sinensis. The sequence goes on along the minus strand of CM065641.1, from coordinate 5,299,824 downwards.
GGGGTTCTAAAATTAGTGTTGGTGGTAATTGGTAACAATGGTAAGTAAGTGGTTAGTAATTTTATTGGGTTGGTGGGATTGGTGAAGTAAATAAATGAGAGGCAGAATTCATTATTTTTTTTAAAAAGAATCTTTTAAATCTCCAAAAGCCCTTCATCACGGCAATATTGATTTTCTTGGGAACTTTCAAGCCGCTAGAAGCAATACTAAGAAATTTTCGAGGGACTGCAAGCAAAGACAAAAGTAAGGCAGATGCAAATTACAGACAAACCAAAAAAAAACAACAAAAAAAGGGAAAGAACACCTCTCCAAAAACTAGTATCAACAAGTCTTTAGGGATCTGTGACATCATTCTTTTCCACAGTTTCCCCTTTACGACTAATCACACTTGCAATTTTTTCTTCGAAACTAGTGTAAGTGTCAAGTAATCGAGGTCAAGAACATAAGCGAACAACAAACACAAGGGAGAAGAAAATCAAAGTCCGCCATCCATGAACTGAACCAAAATCATGGAAAGAATAATGGAAGCAAAGAAGCATCTTCATAATTAAAGGAGGTACGAATTGATACCCTATCCCTCTGCATCAACACAATCATTTCCCATGAACTCTGAGCAATCACCCTTAGGTTTCTTACCTAGAGGTACATAGTTTCCTGCCTGGTGAGTACATTTCAAGTAAAACTGGCCCAACATCGAAGCAAATTTGTTCCCTTGATAAAAAG